>JARQOD010000002.1:375108699-375136033 GCA_033576555.1 Oophaga sylvatica
TTGAGAGGCTGTGCGAACAGAGGCAGTCTGTAATGCATTTGTGGGAGGATACACGGGCAGGCAGTTTGAGGGCAGACATCGAGTTGTCGGGTGTGCAGTAGTCAAAGCTGAAAGACCTCTGTAAAGTCCTTCAGTGTTTTGAGGAATGCACACGCCAGGTAAGCGCAGACGACACCATCATAAGCATGAGCATCCCACTTATGCGTCTGCTCATGCAAACTTTGACGCACATTAAGGATCAGGCGTCTGCAGCAGAGGAGGAGGAGGAGTAGGGAAGCCTGATGACAGTCAGGCATTTTCTTCTCAGGGAACTGTTCTGGACGAGGTGAAGGAAGAAGAGAGGAGGAGAAGGATGAGGGGGATGATTATTTTGGGGAGGAGGATGCTTCTCAGGGGGCAAGAGAAAATGTTGGCTTGCCAAGTTCAGGTACAGGGTTTGTGCATGACTAGCTAGATGTGGATTTGGCAGAAAGTGCTCCTCCACCCACCACTGGCAGTGCATCATTAACACCCGGAACATTGGCCCACAGGTGTGATTATCTCTTGCGGATCCTAAAAAGTGATCCCTGCATTGCCAAAATTATGAAGGATGACGACTACTGGTAGGCCAGCATCCTCGATCCACGCTATAAAGGCAAATTACAGAACATCATGCCACAGGAGAACCTAGAGCTAATATTGGCGAACAAACAAGCAACTCTGGTAAACCGTTTGTTAGCACACAACAGCGGTGCAGGTTCTACCACGAGCCGTATTGGGCAACATGGAAGAGGTGTCCGTGGTGCACACAGCGTTGGAGACAGGGGTGGCGTTGGAGACAGGGGTTTCATGACAATGTTGTGGACTGATTTCTTGAGTACCGCTCACACGACTGGTAATACTGAATCAATTGCAACAGACAGGAGACAGCAATTGTCAACTATGATTCAAAATTACCTTTCCTCCCCTATCGATGTTCTCCCTCACAGTTCATTCCCCTTTGACTACTGGGCCTGTAAGCTGGACACCTGGCCTGAATTGGCACAATATGCCTTACAGGAGCTCGCTTGCCCTGCTGGTAATGTGCTATCAGAAAGAGTCTTCAGTGCTGCTGGATCAATCCTGACAGAAAGAAGGACCCAGCTGTAGACCCAAAATATAGGTGATCTCACCTTCATGAAAATGAACCATGCCTGTGTTTCAAAGGATTTTGAACCACCTTCCCCTGATGACGCATAGGTTGCAAGCAAAATGGCTCGCTTTGTCCTCCTCTTCCTCTGACTACTCCAATTCCTCCATTTGCAGCTGCTGAACGTCCAGCCTACACCTCAACATATGCCAGTTTTTCCCCCTTTCCTAACCGGGCTGTACCCCCCCACAACTTTAGCCAAATAACCCCCCAGTTTTCAATGTGTTACTTTTATTATAAAGTAAATTAAGATTGACAAGCTTAAGTAATAAGAATTGATGTTGATGGCATTGAAATGGGCACTGTAGGTGTGTTTACTGTCCTCCACTCACTGCCAACTTTTATTCCCCATTTACTTGCATTGGGGTCGAGTTTCGGTCGGAACTCCGACTTTTGCCGTTAGTCGGCCGATTTCGTTCGACTCGACTTTTGGTAAAGTCGGTCAGTCCGAAATCCGACTCGACCCTCCCGGAGGCAAAGTCGCTCATCTCTCTGAGTAAGCTGACAGATTCCCATTATATTACAGGATTGTGTGTGAAACATATGAAATTCTTATATGAGCAAAATATGATACTGTGGGAAGGTATTATTAAGGCATTATATGGCAGCATTCTGGAGTAAACTTTTGCGTAAATGGAATTCGTATCCATGTGTTTCATATAGTAAATATGATGACTAGGTGATCGATTCTACTTTGCTTTTTGTCCAGTGCTTCATTTCCTATAAAACCATTCCTGATGCAGAGAACATAGAGAGGAGAATTCTTGTGTCACACCCTCCTCTCACAAGTCCATTAGTTGTGCCCAGCATGGTCCTTAGCTAAGCATGTTATGTCATCGGCTAAATGAAAGTGAGAATGATGTTCTCACCTGCATAAGTATTTAGAGCTGTCACTTCATTTGGCCTTTGGGAAGCACATAACTCAGCACTGCAGGCAAGCCGAGCCACAAGTAATGGCGAAAGAACTTCTCATAATAAGAGAAATTGGCTGGGTACAGAAATTATTGAAGCATCAAACCTCTTTCAAGCTTATTTTCATTTAGTTTAACATTGCTATTAATTAAAGAGTCACTCCACTAAATTTTCCAATGTTTCAATAGCATTATACATCTGCTACATAGCACTAGAATTGTTTTCTATTATAATCCATTGCACTCTTTACATTAACATGAAACATACTCAATATACTTAACTATTTGTTAACAAAGCTAAAAGTTGCACCGAAAGTATCAGTTGTATGATAATACATATTATTATTGATTTCTTACTTCCAAATCAGTCGATCATAAATTACAAAGATAAGATGCTATGCAGACTTACAGCACCTTTTTTCCAATCAGTCTTAATATCAACGCCTGCATCACTGATATTACATGACCCTTCCAAAAGCCTTTGGGACAGAGCGTTAATTAAAGTGTGTTTCAAGTCAACAGGGTCAAGAGTTTTGTTGTAGGGTTAAATTGTCCTTTCAAGAAAAAAAAATCATTTATCTTGCTTGACTAAAAAAAATACAGAACTGTCTCATAAGATGTCGAGAAGAGAAAATATTCTACAGGGGTAGCATTTATGTACATTTAATCAAAGTACATGTATCAAAGTACGTGGCAGTTAAACATGGCTGAAGCTAACACACATCTCTATTCTCTTCATACAGGTATTTAATCTCTGCACTGAATCCTGCATGCTACCAACCACAGCTTTTCATTTTAGCCAGCATATTTAATGGTATTTAATCTCTGCACTGAATCCTGCATGCTACAGCCACAGCTTTCATTTTAGCCAGCATATTTAATGGTATTTAATCTCTGCATTGAATCCTGCATGCTACTAACCACAGCTTTCATTTTAGCCAGCATATTTAATGGTATTTAATCTCTGCACTGAATCCTGAATGCTACCAGCCACAGCTTTCATTTTAGCCAGCATATTTAATGGTATATAGCTATTTCAACTTACTCTGCTTGTACCCTTATGCTGTGAGGTCAAGTAACTTTTACAAAGTGGTTTATGATTCATGTTGGCCTGGACATTAGTTTATCTGCCCACTACATTTATTGTGTCCTGCTGTGCCAACTTAGTCTGATTGCTAATGAGAAAGAAAAAGAAGGAAGAGATCTTAGATCTAGCCTCCTATATATTGAGACATAGTCTTTGGAAGCATTTATGCAGGGGTAGCATTTATGTACAGTTAATCAAAGTACATGTTTAAAGTACGTGGCAGTTAACATGGCAGTTAGACAGGGTACGAGACAGGTAAGACAAATAAAAAAATCTATTCCCTCTACATTTGGATCACAACACATATTCACCATATGCATTTGTATAATTTGTATCATGGCTGCTGCATTCACTCACATCCAACGCCCTTGCATTAACTCTTTACACTCCATCCATATAGGCCCCTCTATCCTTTCCTCTCCTATGAATAGCACTCACACTCTTTTCACATTGCTAAACAGCACAAATCCACTCAGTCCCACCATCCAACACACCAGATGCTTTCACAAATCACTTAACCATCTGCTCACTCTTTCTATCCTCCTTCTTCTGGTCGCAGGAGATGTCGCTCCAAACCCCGGCCCCCGTGTTATAGCAAGTCAAACCTTCCAACTGCTACACTCAGAAACCCCTCTAATCTTATTAATATTCCCTGCATACCTTCTGTCTCTTTTAATTGTGCCCTTTGGAATTCTCGCTCAGTGTGTAATAAGCTCCCCTTCATCCATGACTTCTTCCTTTCAAATTCTCTTAATCCAGCAGTCAGACACCATCGCTACTGCTGCTCTCTCATATGGTGGACTACACTTTTTTCATACCCCAAGATCGGACAACAGAGCAGGTGCAGGCGTTTGTCTGCTCCTATCACCCAAATGTACTTTTCAGGTTATTACTCAACTACCCTCACTTGTCTTCCCATCTTTTGAGGTCCATGCTGTCAGACTCTACATCCCCTTCTCCATGCGAGTGGCAGTAGTGTATCGTCCCTCCGGTCCTTGTCATCAGTCCCTGGATCAATTTGCCACCTGGCTTCCACATTTTCTTTCCTGTGACATCCCCAACTTCATCATGGGTGATTTCAATATCCCCACTGCTCTTCCCCTCTCCCCATCTGCTTCTCACCTTTTATCTCTAACCTCCTCTTTCGGCCTCCCCCAGCATACTAACTCCTCCACAAATGAAGACGGAAACTTCCTCAACTTGATCTTCTCCCGGATTTGCTCAGTGAATGACTTCACAAACTTTTCTCTCCCGCTCCCTGACCACAACCTTCTATCATTCTCTATCAAGAACTGCCATCCCACTCAGGTCACCCCGACTTTCCACACTTATAGAAACATACAGGCTATTAACACCCAGAAACTTATGAAGAACTTGCAGTCATCATTGGCCTCTATCTCCTCCCTCTCATGTCCAGATTCTGTACTGAAGCATTACAACGAAACCCTGCAAAGTGCCCTGGATGAAATTGCACCGCCTATACATAGAACAATAAGACACCGACGGCGACAACCGTGGCGCTCGCTGCAAACACGTTTCCTGCTGTGGTGCTCCAGGTGCGCCGAACGTCTGTGGAGAAAATCTAATCTACCCGAAGATTTCATCCATTACAAGTTTATGCTTAAAACATACAACTCTGCCCTTCACCTCTACAAAAGAACCTATTTCAACACCCTCATCACCTCACTATCCAATAACCCTAAACGCCTCTTTGATACTTTTCATTCCTTACTCCACCCAAAAGTGCAGGCCCCAACCACAGATCTCCACGCTGACGATCTGGCCAATTATTTCAAAGAAAAAAATGACCACATCCGACTGGAAATTATCTCCCAATACCCTCATACCATGAACTGTACTTCCTCCCCACTGCCTCTAGCTCACTCTCTGATTTTGAACCAGTCACAGAAGAAGTAATTAGGCTCCTTGCATCTTCTCGCCCTACCACTTGCATCAGTGACCCATTCCATCACATCTCCTCCAGTCCCTTTCCCCTGCTGTCACCTCTCACCTAACAAAAATATTCAACCTCTCTCTCTCTTCCGGTATCTTTCCCTCCTCATTTAAGCATGCCATCATACATCCATTACTTAAAAAAAGTCCCTCGACCAAAACTGTGCCGCTAACTATAGAACTGTCTCTAATCTTCCCTTCATCTCTAAACTCCTGAAATGCCTGGTCTGCTATCTCTCTGATAACTCTCTCCCTCGACCCTCTTCAATCTGGTTTCCGACTCTACTGAAACTGCCCTCATTAAAGTCTCTAATGATCTTCTAACAGCTAAATCTAATGGTCACTTCTCCATGCTAATTCTCTTGGATCTATCCGCAGCATTCGAACACTGTGTATCATCAGCTCCTCCTCACTATGCTACACTCCATCGGCCTCAAGGACATCATTCTCTCCTGGTTCTCCTCCTATCTCTCTGACCGTTCCTTCACTGTATCTTTTGCTGGTTCTTCCTCCTCTCATCTTCTCCTTACTGTTGGGGTTCCTCAAGGATCAGTCCTAGGCCTCCTCCTCTTCTCTTTGTATACGCCCCTATTGGACAAACAATCAGTAGATTTAGTTTCCAGTACCATCTGTATGCTGATGACACCCAATTATACACTTCTGCTCCCGATATCACGCCTACCTTTTTAGAAAACACCAGTGATTGTCTTACCGCTGTCTCCAACATCATGTAATCCCTCTATCTGAAACTGAACCTGTCAAAAACAGAACTCCTCGTGTTTCCTCCCTCTACTAACCTACCTTTGCCTGACATTGACATCTCTGTGTGTGGTTCCACCATTACTCCCCAGCAACATGCCCGATGTCTTGGGGTCATATTTGATTCCAAGCTTTCATTCACCCCTCACATCCAATCACTGGCTCGCTCTTGTTATCTCCACCTCAAAAACATCTCTAGAATTCGACCTTTTCTTACTTTCGACTTTGCAAAAACCCTTATTGTTTCTCTTATTCATTCTCGTCTGGACTAATGAAACTCTCTACTAATCGGTCTCCCTCTTACCAAACTCTCCCCTCTCCTATCTCTCTTGAATGCTGCAGCCAGGATCATATTCCTCACCAATCGTTATACCGATGCCTCTACCTTGTGCCAGTCATTACACTGGTTACTCATCCACTACAGAATCCAGTACAAACTTATTACCCTCACCCACAAAACACTCCATGGCTCAGCACCACCCTGCATTTCCTCCCTTGTATCAGCCTACAATCCTACCCGTACCCTCTGTTCTGCTAATGACCTGAGGTTAGCATCCTCAATAATCAGAACCTCCTACTCTCATCTCCCAGATTTTCACGTGCTGCGCCAATTCTTTGGAATGCACTACCTAGGTTAATACGATTAATCCCCAATCCCCACAGTTTTAAGCGTGCCCTAAAAATGCATTTGTTCAGACTGGCATACCGCCTCAACGCATTAACCTAACTATCCCTGTTGGCCCATTGAAATTTTTTTTTTCCATAATCAGGTACCTCGTATTATGTTCTCACCCGCTTTATGCATTTAATAACCCTCTGTGTCTGTACTGTTACATACTTTGGCTGTTAACTGGTTCATGCAGAATTACATGAACACCCGATTCTTACACTATGGCTGGTCCGAACAATGAAAGCAATTGTTACAATCTACCTTTCGTGTCTCCACTTTTTCCTCATAGATTGTAAGCTTGCGAGCAGGGCCCTAATTCCTCTTGGTATCTACTTTGATCTGTGTTTATTGTTATGCTGTAATGTCTATTGTCTATACAAGTCCCCTCTATAATGTAAAGTGCTGAGGAATATGTTGGCGCTACAGAAATAAAATTATTATTATTACTCGAATATTACAAATATCTGAATTCGTAAAAAATTCAAATTTTTTTTATAATTCACTTCCATGCAGAAAATGCCAGTAGAGGGCCTCCAAAGTTTAAAAAAAAGTTATACTCACCTTACTGTCTTCCTTCCAGTACTTGTTGCATTTTCTTATCACCGCCACCGAGAGCTGAATCCCCAGGTCTCTTCATATTCGACCAGGATTTCCAGCTTTCATGAAGACCAGGATGGTTCTGGCTTGTGCTTGCAATGTCACGGTGCACATCTTGACAAGACGTAATGATCTTACACACATGACGATTCTGAGCCTCATTTAGCCAAAAGTCTGGGCCAAGTGTGAAGATGCTCAGTGATTTAGCACTTGTGGCGACTATCATAAGATGAAAGCCCCCGTAACTGCAGTCTTGATCATTTTGTGAAACTCAGCTGCAATGGGTCCAATGCAATTTTACCATTTCAGACAATACTTTGATATTGCAGCATATTGTATAAGTCATCAAACGAGTGCAGGTTTAAATACCTTAAGGGAACTATTAAATAAAGAAAGAGTAAAAAAATTGTAAAAAATATAACAAAATGTAAATGTATAAAAATTTGAATGAACTCCTTTTTCACCATTAAAATAATAAAAATAAATAAATCATTTTTCAAAATATATAAATTAGTTAACCCGATTGATAAAGATCATGCAGATAATAAAATATAAATGCAAGTCACTTTCATTTTTTCTGTTACCACAGCTCAAACACACAAAAAAATGAATTAAGAAGTTTTCAAAGCAACATATCTATCCCAAAATGGTAAATAAAAATGTTGTCATGCCATGGGAAATAAAAGCCCTATACAGTTCCTTCAGTGTCAGAATGAAAATGTTATGCATATTTAAAGTCATTGTTAGTGTATATTTAATGCCATGAAGAAGGGTCATAGGCAGCACGGTGGCTCAGTGCTTAGCACTGCAACCTTGGGGTTCAAATCCCACCAAGGACAACATCTGGAAGGAGTTTGTATGTTCTCCCTGTTTTTGTGTGGGTTTCCTCCCGGTTCTCTGAATTCCACTCACATTGCAAAGACATATAATAATAGGGAATCTAGATTCTGAGCCCTGTGGAATTAATAGCGCTATATAATTGAGTAAAATAAATAAATAAAAATAATAGATCTGAAACGCGTTGCATATCTACACTATGTGTCTTGATAATTTTTTTGTGGATTATTCAGTAAAGACATCCATTATTTTCTTTGACTCTTGGGAGCTGTATGTTTCTTTGTTTTCCTCTCATAACGCATAGAACGTGTGATCCGTGTACCTGGTGATAAGTGAGCTGGACTTTTATTTTTGTCATTCAAAACTGTAACTCATCCCATAAGATATGCCAAAGAAAAAAGAAAAAAGTTACGGCTATTGGAAAATGGGGAAGAAAAAAACAAAATTGAAAAAATATAAAATCACCCGGTCATGAAGCGATAATATTCCAGAACTAGGGGATAGGACAAACCAAGAGCAATTCCATGGTCTGCCTTTAGAGTATGTATGATGTAGGGTATTTATATACAGGCTCGGACTGGCCCACAGGAGGACAGGAGAATCCTCTGGTGGGCCCCTGTGCAGGAGTCTGTCACAACCCTGTTATATGAACATATACAGACAAAAGCAGCATCATATTCATTTACCAATTAACCCTGTTCATTTCTATAGAAATTTGTGAAGATTGTATAAAGTCATATTTGTAAGAAGCTGAAAAGTGAGGTCCTGGAGTTGATGTTACTGGTGGGCCCTTGGTAGCCCAGTTCGACACTGTTTAATGTACATCTACTGTATGTTATGTTTAGAGATGTAAAAATGATTTTCACCAGTTTAACCAGCTCTCACCAAACGTTGCTGCGTAGTTGAAACAGTTTACTAATTCTTTTATCAGAGTTGGACTGCATTTTTACAGGCGCAGCAATGAGGAAAGTTGTTAATAATTAGCATCATTTTCATCCAGCAGAGCCTAGAAATCCAAAGCATTTTGAGAGTCTTATTCCATCCAATATACATGTTCAGAGTCACTATCGATTCTCAGCAGCTGACTCTTGTCCGGTGTCTCATAACAGAGTGTGTGCTGCTTTTGTGCTCGTCCTCGCAGTGGGGACTTTGTAGCAAAGTCTATCTCAGCCTGCCACTTATTGATTACAGTTTTTGCAATCAGACAAGCAGCGAAGGTAGAAACAGCATGTGCTGGAAGACATCACATTCTTCCAGACTCTCTTATTTCACCAGCTGCTTGCTGTAAAACAAACCCTTCAGCTTACCGCCATGGATTTCTCAAGTGCCAAGACTACTTTGGTCCCCAAATTGCAGCTCTTATCTAGCACTCAAATCTGCCATCATCATGAGCCATAGAGGTCATTCACTTTTCAAGCTTCCAAACTAGATCAAAGAAAAGTTTAGAGACAAACAATAGCTGTACATTTTCGATGGAAGGATTGTCTAGCTGAGACTCTCAAATACGGGAGCAATATCTCAAGCCGGGATCACTGCTGCGCTGATCGTGGTCACTTTCTGCACATACTTTACTGTTTATACATAGTACGTTATATCCATAAGAAATTTGACATCTAGTACACACTAACACTAGCATAACTTACAGTTTTTATTCTAATAATTCTAAAGCGCTGGCAATACTGCCGTATAATGCAGCTTCAAAGGTGCACTATGGCACAACGTATGGAAAAGTTATGTATTCGGCACAAGTACTGTATTAAGCTCATTTTTATCTCATACTCCCTTGTAAGAAAAAAGTGACTATTTCCTACCCTAAATGGACTAGAAGCTAAAAATCTGCATTCTTTTATGCTTGCAGTCTGTTCGTAGACCCTTATAATGCTAAGGTACTGTAGATTTGCATAATGAGAAATTTATAGAAACAAATATCCTTGTTGATAAATTTGTAAAACAGCCAAATAGTTAAAAGTATACATAATATTTCTAAATACTTCTTCCGCCGCTTTTAAGTCCAATTGGACCAACCAATTAAGTTTCAGCTGAATCTGCCATCTATTTTATGTATAAGGGACAGCGACGTAACTTGAACCTTGTGGGCCCCAAAAATACAATTTCCAATGAGGCCCACAACTAATACAGGTCTGTAATAGTTGTTTCATATAGGTCAAAGGGACCTCTGGGGCCCACGTAGACCCCAGGACCCGGGTTTAATTGTAATCCCTGCACCTATTATAGTTGCACCCCTGGTAAGAGATTGAGCAGATTTAATCACAACATATAATTTTCAGGGAAAAAACTATGCATGTTGCAACATTTTTTTGTTTGGAGGAGAGAAAAACGGTGTTGGTGTCTGCCACATATAGTGTTAGTAAATTTACACATGCGTGTGTAAGGAGAAGTACTGGCCAGCTTTACATTTTTTCCTCCTCCCTACAGATGGCTATTTAGTAAGTGCAGCTGTGCCCTGCTGTTTAACCCCTTCACGACCAGAGGTATTTCGTTTTTGCGGTTTCGTTTTTCGCTCCCCTTCTTCCCAGAGCCATAACTTTTGTATTTTACTGTCAATATGGACATCTGAGGGCTTGTTTTTTTGTGGGACAAGTTGTACTTGTGAATGACACCATTGGTTTTAACATGTTATGTACTGGAAAAATGGGAAAAAATTCCAAGTGCAGTGAAATTGCAAAAAAAAGTACCATGTTCACTAAATGCTAAAACTGACCTGCCATTATGATTCTCCAGGTCATTACAAGTTCATAGACACCAAACATGTCAAGGTTCTTTTTTATTTAAGTGGTGAAAAAAAATCCAAAGTTTGTTAAAAAAAAATGGTGCCATTTTCCGAGACTCCATTTTTCTGATCTGAGGCTAGGTGGGGGCTTATTTTTTGCGCACCAAGCTGACGTTTTTATTGATACCATTTTAGTGCAGATACGATCTTTTGATTGCCCATTATTGCATTCTATTGCAATGTAGGGGCGACCAAAAAAATGTAATTCTGACATTTTTTGATTTTTTATTGTTACACCGTTTAGTGATCAGGTTAATCCTTTTTTTCTGAATGCTGAGATACCAGATATGTGTATATTTGTTTTTTATTGTTTTATTTTGAATGGGGCTAAAGAGGGGTGATTTAAATTTTTATATTTTTTATTTTTTATATTTTTAAAAACTTTTTTTACTTTTTGCATGCTTCAATTGTCTCCATGGGAGACTAGAAGCTGCAGTACTTTGATGGCCTCTTCTACACACAGGCGGTGATCAGGCAGCACTCATAGCAATCTGGTAATAACCACCATAAGGGCTCATACTCACTTGAGCGAAAACGGATGATTTTCAGCCAGTAAAAAATCAGATTCAATTCGGACCAATGTTATTCAATAGGTGACATCTCATTTGCGATTTTTTTTCTCAGCCGAAATCGGTGTGAGGGCTCATACCCATTTGTGGAAAAAATCGGCCCGTTTTCTGGATGGAAAAAACGGTCCGAATATATGCAATTGTCATGCGATTGTCATGCGATTTGTATGCGACTTTTAATCGCTCCATCCGTTTTCCATCAGTTTTCCATCTGTATGCAATGCGATTTTAACATGACGTTTTACATAGAGCAGTTATCTCTATGTAAAAAGTCATGTAAAATTCATATTGTAAAAAAAAAAGCAAATAATTATATATATATATAATATATATATATAGGTAAATAAATATATATATAGGTCATACACTTCTACATAGTATAATAGCCGCTAATTCATCCCTGACTATACTGTAAAATCACACTGACAGCTTTAATAAAGAATAGAAACAATACATATACACACATAGAATACATATATATATATTTATAGTTGATACACTTCTACATACTGTAATAGCCGCTAATTCAATTGCCGGCTTTTGTGAAATGACAGAACCCGACATGAAATGACACATAGTTTACATACAGTTAACCATGTCATTTCATGTATTTTGATATATGGTTTTCACTAACAATTACGAGTGTATGTGTGTGAAATTTCACACATGTAGGGGTTAATTAAAGATGTAAATTAGTTGAAAAAAAAATGCGTGTATTTTCTCCACCAGACAGACAAAGCAAGCGAGTGGGGCAAATAATAATAGCCCAGGGAGGGTGCATTTATTTTGTTCCCCCCTGGCTACTAACATCTGCCCCCAGACACCCCAGAAAAGGCAAATCTATAATTAGATTAGCCCTTTCTGGCACTTTGCCCATCTATTCCCATTGCCCTGTAGCGGTGGCAAATGGGTTAATAATGGGTTAAAGCCACCATGCAATTGAAAGGTGACTTTAAGCCAGGTTAATAATTGAGAGTTGTCAATTTGACAACTCTCAATTATTAATCCTATTGTATGAAAGGAAAAAAAACACACACACATTAATTATTAATCCTTTTAATGAAATAAAGACACAGTTTTGGTCTATATTTTAATGCTCAGCTGTAATCCCCTGAATGAATCAGTTCCTCTCCCGGCGACAGGAGAGGAAGTGATGAGTGTGTGAAGCTTAATTGATTGCTTCCCACTTTCACTTCAGGTCATGGTGACCTGACCTGAAGTGAAAGTGGGAATAAATCAATTAAGCTTCACACATTCATCACTTCCTCTCCTTTCGTCGGGAGCGGAACTGATTCATTCAGGGGGTAACAGCTCAGCAGGCAGCATTAGCTGCCTGCTAGCTGTAACCTGTTAATGTCACGCCCGAGGGGCCGTGGGGTACTCGGTGCCGAGCCTGTTGACCTCTACGGGGGATGTCACGGCGGCGACGATCCGGTCCGTGGCCCCAGGCGGTCAATTTAAAAGGGGATATATTTACAGGGGATGAAATGTTCATGTAGTTTGTCGTGACGCCACCTGTAGTACCTGGTCAGGGTGACCAGCGCTGCTGTGCAGGTCCTCTGGAAGGGATGGTGTTGTGCAGCTAGATGATAAGTCTTCTACAGGTAAGACTGTGTCCTTCCAGGGCAGGTAGAAGTAAAATAAAGCAATGGTGCAGGAGGATGTAGCAGAGGGGAGTGTGCATCGCTGGAAAAATCAGGGAAACAGTTCTGTTGCAGTTTCAGGGATTTTACTCACAATCTGTTGGTACCATACAGATGCCCGCCTGGCACTGTGTCCTCCAGGTGAGGGATCCAGCAACTCCCAGGTAATTTGGTCACACTTCCCAAAGGCTCCCTTTCAGTGTGTTCCCTTTCCTGGCCGTCTCTCTCTCTGTGCTATTCCACTCCACTCTTCCTAGCACCTCACACCGCAGTCTCTCAGTCCAGAAGCTGCGGATCCTGTCGGGTAACAGATTAATTCTGTGCGTCCTTTGCCCTATATTGCTTCCTTCCCGGAGGTGATGCTGGTGGTTGGTAGCAATGATCCGTAAAGTAATCACCACCGTCGGCTTACTAGCGGTGCTCTGTAGGTTCCGCACTAGTCTAGGGGCCAAAACCTGTTGGCCTGGTCCTTCCGATCCCGGAATGGGCCACAGATGGATTTCTCACGGTCTGTGCCCAGGACCCTTTCTGCACGCCACTTTTAGCAGCTTCTTCCTGGAGAAGAACTCTCTAGAAGACTCAGTCAGAGACTGACTGACTATCTCAAACACACACAGCCTAAGTCTGCTGCTAACTCCACCCACCCCTACACTCTTTGTTGACCAGACTGGTATGAGACCATCCTCCCGTAGGGTCCGTCCATATGACCAGCGGGTCTAACGTGTATGTTAGATGCAGGTGTTGGAGTCTAAGGGTTGTGCTTCCTCCTTACCTAGGAGTGGGGTGTCACACCTCTGTGGCGACTGGACCCTCAGGGGCACCACATTAACCCTTTCTTATGGATTACAGCATGGGACCTGACTGTGCACCGGATAGGTAAGAATCATTTTGCATTTTTATTTAATTTTTATTACAGGAAATGGTTTTAGCAGGAAAATAAAAGATGGTCAAAAACTGTTTGCTTATTTCATTAAAATGATTTTTTATTAAAGTGTGTGTTTGATTTTTCTTTCATACAATAGGATTAATAATTGATAGTTGTCTAATTGACAGCTCTCAATTATTAACCTGGCTTAAAGTCACCTTTCAATTGCAAGGTGGCTTTAACCCCTTATTAACCCATTCGCCACCGCTACAGGGCAATGGGAATAGATGGGCAAAGTGCCAGAAAGGGCGAATCTAATTATAGATTTGCCTTTTCTGGGGTGTCTGGGGGCAGATGTTAGTAGCCAAGGGGGGGCACAAAATAAATGCACCCTCCCTGGGCTATTATTATTTGCCCCCACTCGCTTGCTTTGTCTGTCTGGTGGAGAAAATACAGCGGGAGCCCACGCATTTTTTTTCAACTAATTTACACCTTTAATTAACCCCTACATGTCTGCAATTTTGCACACATACACTTATGTAATTGTAGGTTAAAACCATATATCAAACTACATGAAATGACATGGTTAACTGTATGTAAACCATGTGTCATTTCATGTTGGGTTCTGTCATTTCACAAAAGCCGGTAATTGAATTAACGGCTATTATACTATGTAGAAGTGTATGAACTATAAATATATATATATATGTATGTGTCACAATGACATGTATAATATATATATATATATATATATATATATTCTATGTGTATGTATCTAGTGTTTTGTGAGCTGTCAGTGTGATTTTACAGTAGCCGGGGATGAATTGCCGGCTTTTCAAAGGACACCAATGCATATAAATCGGACAGCACTCGTATGGTGCTAGTGCTTTGCGATGATTTTTCGCACCCATTGACTTGCATTGGCGATTATCATGCCAAATTCGCATCAAATCGCAGCATGTTGCGATTTTTTTCTCACACCGATTTCGGCTGAGAAAAAAATCGCAAATGAGATGTCACCTATTGAATAACATTGGTCAGATTTGAATCCGATTTTTTATCGGCTGAATATCATCCGTTTTCGGCTCAAGTGAGTATGAGCCCTGAGAAAAAAATCGCAACATGCTGCGATTTTGGCATGATAATCGCTAATGCAAGAAATGGTGCTATAAAAAATCGCATGCAAATAGCATGTCAATTGCACATATTCTGACAATCCTGAAAACTGACCATTTTTTTCCAGCAAGTGAGTATGAGCCCTAATGGTCTGCTTCAGACCTCTGGTTGTCATGCCAACCCATCAGGGACCTGTGATCATGTGACAGGGTCACCGATTTATGATGCACTTCCGGTAAGCACGAGTTGATGCCGCTGTTAGAAAATGACTAGTTAACAGCTGTGGGTGGATCATGATTCCACTTGCGGCTGCTGCGGGCACATGTCAGCTGTATAGATCAGCTGTCATGTGCCTGAAAAGGTGCGGGCTCAGCACCGTAGCTCGCACCAAACAGGAGGAGTCCAACATCGGTGTACTATTATGCCCGATGTCGGAAAGTGGTTAAAGGCAATCTCTCATCAGGTTTTGGCTATCTCATCTGAGAGCAGCAAAATGTAAGGGCAGAGACCCTGATTCCAGTGATGTGTCACTTACGAGCTCCTTGCTGTCATTTTTTAAACTCACTGTTTTATCTGCTGTAGATCTACCATTTCTCTGAAACCTGAGTTCTGTATATCCCGGTCACACCACATCTTTGATTGACAGCTTTCTGCCCATGTACAGTGCACACAGATAGCTGCCAATTATTGGTGAGGACACGTTTATACATTAATATGGGCGACTACCTGGCAGAAGGTTTATTAGTTCTCTAGTGATAATCTCCTGCTGATAAAACCGTGATTTTATCAAAACTACACTAGCAAGTGATGCATCGTTGGAATTGGGTGTCAAAAACCTGATGACATATTTAATTTAATTTTCAACAGATGTTTTACTATTTTCTGTTCAGATCTACTATTATAATAACAGTAACAATGACTTCTCATTAAAAAATATTCAACACTGTCTTGTTTGATTCTAATCAATATATACAAGAAATTGCACAATTGTCATTATTTTACATAAATTTCCCTTCTCGAATTTCTTCTATTTATGTGAAGATACAAGAATCACTTAGATACATACTAAATAATGAGACACGGTGATTTGCATCAATATTGCTACACATTTCTACTAAAATGATCTCGAATATCTTTTCATCATTTCCATTTTACAATATGCGTCTAATCTGATGGAGCCTTTTAAAAGGAGGACACTTAGGAAGCTCAAACAATCAGATTAACTTGACAGACATGCTTCTGTGGTCTTTAGTTCACTCTCCAGAAGGCTTTACCTAATGAGCTACTGGTGTCTGAATATATTCAATGATATCACACAAGCATGTACTTGATTTTGTTTTACTCTAGATGTTGATTGCTTAGTAAGCAGGGAAAAATTACCATGCTATGATAATGTATGGATTATGTCTAATCAGGCATAGCCAAGGTACGCAGAATTACATGTGCCCAGTTTTTCTTGAATCATAAGTAAGCCTACAAATAGCATCTTTATAGGCTGTAAATGGGGTTGTTCTCTTTCGGAGAGAGGACCCCCAAACTCTGTGAAATACCTAAAATGACAAGCACAGCAGATGGTCACCTTTCCTGGTCCATCAACGGCTGAAATCTGCTGCACCGGTCGGTCTCAGTGTTTTGGCTGCAGCGGTAATGTCACATTGACGGCGCGCATCACTTCTGTAGCCAATCCCTAAGCTCAGCCGCTCATGCCATTCGTACCTCTGCTCAGCTCAGTACTTCTCTACATGGATGATGACCGCTGTGCATGAGATGTGGTGGGGCAGTGGCAGACAGCTATCCCTGTACCCAGAGAAGGTGAATACGTGCTGTGTCCATTGTTTTAGGTATTTTACAGCATTTAGGGTTCACTTTTCTGAAAGCAGACAACTTCTTTAAAACAACATGAGAAGCAATTGTGTCTCAAAACCTAAACATTTTGTAGAACATAGTTGTAGATTCATTAAAGAAAAAAAAACATAAGGAAAACTGGTCATTTCAGCTTGATTTTCAGAATTAGCAGTCATGTATAATATTATATATATATGTATATATATATATATATATATATATATATATTTAATATATATAATTAAGAATACTCTAACTACTTACTTTATTTTTCATGAGAGGGAGAAATAGAAAAAAAATAAGAGTGAAAGAGAGAACAGACTTTTCACTGTCTGAGGGTCTGACTGTTCCGTGGGGTCACTGTATTGGTCCTAATGTGTTGCACTTTACACTCTAGAATGTTTTTTAATTGCTTATAAAACCTTTGTTTTTTGCTATATCTATACCTCTATGACTTTATAACAATAATCTATATTCTATGGTATATTTTCTTTTGGATGTGCAGTTTTTCTCTTTTCCAGGTACCATTTCTCTTATTTTTTAGCTTTTCAATTTCTCTAAATGCTTGGCTATCACTGCTCTTTTCATATTTTTGCTTTTTAGTTTCTGCCCAACAATCCCCTATATATTGAATCTTACAAATAGCATAAAAACATTACATATATACACAAAGTTGTGCATCCTTAATTTACATTGGCCAATCATGAACTATCATGAATTATCATGAGCAAGTGTTCCTAGGTGCTTTGATGAACCCTTTTGGCCACCAGCACATTTGTAAGATGACCCTATATCTGGCTACAATTGAGTTTGTTTTAAAGGCCTCAGATGCCCTTTCATGGGGGCCATGGAAGCCAAATATCAAGCCAGGAATGTAGCTCAGAAGCTCACAGGGACTTATTGGGCCTATAATGATGGCCACTGCTGATTCTACTCTTCTTGCAAGTTTAGGCACAAGTGCTAGATATGTGGGGTTTCTTTTTAGCACCTCGTTGTTTCAAAATACTTAAGCAATCTCCAGGCAAATTGGCTGCCCCAGTGATTATCAGAAGAATAGAGTAGTGGCTCAAACTACACCCACATTAGAAGGAGGCAAAGTTAATTAGGAAGTATTTCTGAATATGTTTTCACCCTCACAAGCTGTCTATGGCTATGTTATATTGTGATAATTTTCAATTTGTTAGGAATAATATTGATTTGGCCAAATAAGAAGTTATGAAAGGGGTGCTATTAGGGTGTATGAGGGAAGTTTTCTCATATCCCCATTTTCAAAACTTGAGAATATTGCAATTAGGCTTGACCCTGCACTTTCAGTATCACATACGCAGCCCGCTTCTCCTTAGAATAGGCAGACAAACATGCATCCACAGCACAACCTGCTTTAAAGCGAACCTGTTACCACTTTTCTGTCCTATCAGCTAAAAATATCATTTGATTCAGTGTCAGCTATTATATTTATCCCGCGATGTATGCTAATAGGGTCCATCTGGTCCGATGGTCGTGGCTTCGGTTCACTCACCCACCCCTCTCCTTGTCTGCTGTACACAGAGAGTCACCCATGGGTGGAGCTGGACTAGCGTTATCTCCGGCTATGATTACCACCAGATCTTCAAACTATAATCTCTCTGAAATGCTGTAGCCTGTCAGTGATTAATATATCTAGGTACAATTGTGCAGCCAGAATTGTGTGAGTCATGACTCCCAAGGTTTTGGCAGCATGAATCTGCTGATAAGTCCTTTTAGCCTTTCCCTCAGAGTCAACCTGAGAAGTAGATAAAATTCTGTCCTGTCCCTGTAGTTACTATTGAGAGGGGCTTAATTCTCTGAAATAATTCAAATACGCTCAATTGTCACTGTTTAATACAAGAGAGGATGTTATTGATTCCATGATTAGTCAAGTAAATGATAAAGTTACTAAATTAACAAGTGCTTACAACACACTGACCATGATATACTGGTGTTTCCTATGCCTGAACCTGCGTTTTGCACTATGTAAAGAGAATCTACCAGCACGATATAGTAATATAAAATAAAGACATGGCTGTAATGGTGCTGTAATATTAATTACATTGATACCTTTGGTGAAGAAATCCACTTTGTTCTTCTTTAATCACCTTATGACGCTGTCTGCTAACTGGATTTTGGTACACAGGGACTGCACTTTGCGCTTAGTCTTCTCCTCCACATCTGTGATTCTCTGATCCCGCTGTCTGCCTCCAGTCTGTGAATGACAGGTCACTGCTGAAATTTCAAACAAAGGAGGCAGGTCATTCACAGACCGGAGGCAGGCGGAGGGGCCGGTGAAACATAGACAGGGAGGAGAAGACCCCGTGTACAGTCTGGGCCCTGTGCACTGAAATGGAATTAGCAGAAAACGTTAAATGGTGATCAAAAAAGAACCACAAAGTGGATTTTTTCACCAAAGGTATCAACTCATTCAGTTTTTTCAGCACCATTAGAGCCATGTCTTTACTTTACATTGCAAAATTATGCTAACAGCTTCTCTTTAAATAGTGCAAAACTCAGATTTAGGCAGGTAGTTAGCAGCCACCTGTAGATAAATACTTAGCCCCATACTAGAAAAAAAAGTCCCAAATAACCCCTGGTACCTTGCATGCACTTGCACAGAAACCTCCAGGGCCCCATCAAAGAGTGTCCTGGGGATTTCAGTGCAAGCAGCGGTGATCAGGAGATGTGGCAAAGGCTGGGTGGGTGACTGTAATGACCAGGGGTTGGGATTTTTTACATATTATGATGTTTATGCTCTGTGGCCGGTCTAGCCAGACCTCAGATCATAACAAGGGGCAATCAATTTTCAGAGAATACGTTCTGTGCAAAACAAATTTCCCTGGAACATCCACACAAACAAGCAAACTACAATTTTGCATGATCTGCTCATCGCTAGCTGTTAGCATGAAGTATTGTCCTTCATGCCATAGGGCATGATTTTGGGTTAAATTAAGAAGGATTGTCCGTTTTGCACAATATTTCAGCAAGTTGGTTTTAGTTTGTTCAGAGGATGTCCCCAAAATGTTTGGAGGGCAACAACAGTGTCATTTGTTGGTGGCTTGTATCCATTTGAATCCAATTTGATTGAACTTCTTTCTAATGGAGTCTTTATGCCAATAAAGAAAAGGCTATATTTTTGGTAAAGTGCAATTGAAGAGCATCATCATTTTCATTGTCTTCTTTTTGACAGGTTTTAGATCCGTGCCCGAAAAATAAGTTTTAAAGGTCTATATGTCTGCTGCCAAAATGGCGCAACGGCAGTGTTGTCATTTGGATGGCTAAGGCAAAGTTTTGAAGCAATTATGTGTGCAGGGATGTTTTTTCTTTTCATGTTTTTGTTATAATTTTGTTGTAGAAATAAATCTTTGTACAAAGATAGTGTAATTATTTAAGGTGATCCCTCTCCAGCTTTTGCACATTCCTCAAGATGACCCTTAACTCTGTGCATCGATAATCACAGTATTCAAATAGAACGCTAATCCAACATAATAGCTTACTATATATAACAAATGGTGCAAAAAAATTACAAATGGTACACCACTTTGGGCGGCAAGGTGGCTCAGTGGTGAGCATTGCAGCCTTGCAGCGCTGGGGTCTTGGGTTCAAATTCCACCAAGCACAACATCTGCATGGAGTTTGTATGTTTCTCCCCGTGTTTGAGTGGGTTTCCTCCGGGCACTCCGATTTCCTCCCACACTCCATAGACATGCGGTTAGGGAATTTCGATTGTGAGCCCCATTGGGGACAGCGACGATAATGTCTGTAAAGCTCTGGAATTAATGGCGCTTTATAAGTGAGTAAAATAAATAGATAAAAATAAATAAACCTTACCAAAACAGATGCATTGGGCAGCCCTTTCAAATGCAATGACAGCTCTTTTTACGTTGCATAGGCATTTTGATTTTTATAGGTTGTCTTAAGATTGTCTGAGTTGTATCAATTACAATATCATTGTGTATGGTCAGCGTTACAAGCTGCAACAAGAACAAAACTCTTCTATTTGTGATAAATCAATAAATAAGAAATGCAAAAAGAGAGATAAGCTTTATGGTTGCAGGTTATTCTGAGAACATAGCTATTTATTGTCAAAGTCAGTAGCTTCAAAGTCATTCCTTTCTTCCTTCATTCCGTGCTTCCTCACCCTCTGTCAGAGCCACTTGGTTGTGCAAGGAAAAAATAAAGGGGAAGCAATGCTGCACCAGTATTATGTGTGCCCTTTTCATTCTCAGGATCCTGGAAGCTCAGAGATTAGATACCTAATTAACATAATGTGTTGCGTGTAGAAGTAATTTCCCAGTTATACTATCATTTTATAAGGCAGGAAAATCTTTTTAGAGATGCAAAGTTTTAGATAATCATAAGTAAGCAAAGAATTTGATAGTACATAATTTTCTTTTCCAAGAACATTGCAAAAATACAGTATAAGTTTTATATGACACCACAGGTAAACAAACCAAGCCATAGAAAAATAATGATATTAATAATAAATATCACTGTAACTGCTTCCGGAGCACTCATTGACTTTAAATCCTGCTATTCCCTACTCTGCAGTGACGTTCATGCTCATGTAGCTACAGGAGCCGGGATCTGACTGCCAGAGACAGCTGGAATCCCCATAGAGAAGGCAGACGTGGTTCATTACCGTCTGTGCCTTCTAGACCGCTCTTGCACCTCCATAAACAGCTTAAAATGTATTTCAGCTATTTATTATGATCATTAAACAAATATAGAAAGAAAAACAGAAACTTATTTCTATTATTTTTCCACTGATATTGCCCAATATAAGCAAAAAAAATAGAATATTACAGTGACATAAAAACCAAGCCCCATGGATCCGAAAAAAACAATACAAAAATTACTTGAATATCCGAATGAGAAAAAAATGTGCAGGGCTTAAACCACCTGTATGGAAAAAAAAATGTGTATGGTCAGGAATGGGGGTACAGTGGTGGAAATAAGTATTTGATCCCTTGCTGATTTTGTAAGTTTGCCCACTGACAAAGATATGAACAGTCTATAATTTTAAGGGTAGGTTAATTTTAACATTGAGAGATAGAATATCAAAAGTAAATGCAAACAATTTATATAATTTATACAATGTGATTTTCTGGATTTCATTTTTTATATTCTATCTCTCAATGTGAAAATTAACCTATCCTTAAAATTATCGACTGTTCATATCTTTGTCAGTGGGCAAACTTACAAAATCAGTAAGGGATCAAATACTTATTTCCCCCACTGTAAATAGCCCAGTCTTGAACTGGTTAAAGATTATTCATGAAACATTTATGCATCTACCCTTTATTCAAAAGTTTACTTGTGCTCAGTAGATGTTGCATAATTCACACTAGTTTTAAATTACATGTTTGATTTCAGTACATCATGAAAATAAATCACGTTTTTAGACTAATATCATGTTATACTTACTGTCTTGTTCCTTGAAGGTTTGATAGTACTTAACTTGGATGCATTGATTTATTGCTACATTACCGGCAAGGAAAAAAAATCTATGTTCACTGGCTGCAAATAGTAATATATCTGAAGCTGTACAAATACAGAACATGTATGATTACAGATAGCTAACTCCGTGAATCTTAAGAATCATCTCTGCACTCAAAGTTACAGGACGACCACCTTGGTGCTGGACTGAGCAGATATCTTACTAATACTATCCCTACTGAATCACGAGTCAAATCTAATTTGAAAGAGGTATCAAATGTGTATAGCTGTTTGAATTCTCTATTAAATTCTAATTGTCGGGGAGTCAGTAATGCATTGTGGAGACATAGATCTATATCTGAATATAGAACAATGCCTTGGTGGAATCTCCTGCTAAGGAAGAATTATATATTTTCTACTGCAAACCCCTCATACAGTGTAGCACACATCTGGGTCATCACAATGCTTCAGGGTTTATCAAATGAAGAGATATTATGAGTTGAGAAATAAAGGTCATAATTGAAATGTCTACAATAGTATATAAAACTACTGCACGCCTAAAACAAGTCTCCTTGTTCTCCACAGTCAGTTGGGTAGAAACACCTATAGTTTTCAGATTTTTCCACCCATGTTCTTCAGCTTACCGTAACGATCACTGAGTATGAAATGGAAAATGTGGAAATTGAATAAAGTGGTAATTTGCAGCATAGTGAGGGCAAACGAATAAGGCATAGATTTTAGTGAAAATGGGAAAGAGTGGTCAATGGCATACAGAATGTTTATTTTCTATGATGTTTAGCTGTTTGTTTTTATACTCATACAGTCTGTGATGGATCTTATGAACTGATCACAAACAGTAGATATGTAAGAAATATGCTATTTCATGCGGAGTCAAATGCACTGTTCTCTGTTCGATTTTCACGAGCAACTGTCCCTGCCCAGAGATATTCCACCCCTGCATGAACTCTCTGAGCTCTCCCCTTAATCCTTGAAGGACCAGTGAATTTTTCATTTTTGCACGTTCAATTTTTCCTCCTTCTTTCAACAATCATAACTTTTTTTTAGTCTTCTATTGACAGACATGTGAGGGTTTGTTTTTTTCAGGACAAGTTGTAGTTTTAAATGGCCCCTTTCATTTTATTACAGAATGTACTGAAACATGGGAAAAAAAAGTCCATTGTTTTGGGGTTTTGTTTTTTTGGCGTTCATTATGTGGCAAAAATTACCTGGATATATGATTGTCTGCATCAATCTGATTACAGCAATATCAAATATGCATAATTTTTTTTTCTATTTACGAGGGGAAAACAAATTATGAATATTGCAAAAATGGCAAATTTTTAATTAATGCTTTGTGTTGCCATTTTCTGAAACCTGTAACATTTTCATTTTCTTTTGATGGCGGTGAGTGAGAGCTTTATTTTTTGGGCAGTTAGCTGATGTTTTTACTTATGCCAGATTAGTGTTTATTCATACTTGTTATTAAAAAAAATTAGGAAGGTGATGTGACCAAAAAATCCCACAATTCTTTCATTATGATTTTTTTCTGTTTATGGCATATACCGATCGGGTTAATTAATTCCATGTTTTAATAGATCAGACTTTTACAAATGTGGCAAATGCCAGATATATTTTTTTATACTTTTTCTTTCTATATTTTATTTGGGGAAAAATGTGTGAGTTGAACTTTTATATTTTGTTTTCTTTTTTTTATATTTATAAGAACTTCTTCCTTTACATTAATTTTTTAGTCCCTTTGGGACTGGAACCTGTGATGGTTTGATTTCTTCAACTATATACTGCAATATCATGGTCTTGTGGAATATAGTGAAAATCTCAATCTGCATTGGAGCTCAGCATATGGCTAAGTTTTCACAGGAGGACTGGGGTGACAGCAATGGGATTCTTCAGCAGATCCCCACTTGCCATAGTAATCTATTTGTTCTTTGCAATCACATTGGGAGCCTGTGCACATAGACCTCGGCATTCATTCATTTTAATGTTGCTGTCAGAGATTGACATTGGCATTTAAATAGTTAACAGCCGTGGCCTGACCTCAGCGCTAGCTGAAGCTATTAGAGACAGACGCCAGCTATATAAATATTGCCGCATTATCTTATGTGTCGTATGTGAGTGAGCTCAGCTCCTGAACCCCCTCTACATCTGTAGACCCCTTCCCAGGATGTAAATACAACACCCTTTGGGGGACGAGGTTAATTATCAGACAGCGTGACATTCAGTTATATCTGTACTGTACTCTATCCCCTATCTGCACTCATTTTTATTATCAGTGTAGGGAGCTAACAAGAAGCTGAATGGTCAGTGTTCAGTCTTACGTTACAACATAAACAATACTGGGGCCTGGGAGGGTAATCCACTAGACCCCAATAATACAGCAATAGTACTTCCACTGTCCTCCACCAAAATTTACCATTTGATTGCCTTAGATCACTACATTATATACTTTACTGCACTAGACCACCAAGAATAGTAATATTATGCAATTCATAGCTAAAGGGCCCCTATGGATATTGTCCTAAATGCAAGATGTTATTGTTAGGGTTCGATTTCCCACTGCTGCACAAGGGGAGTCTCGAACCCATCCTGCTGCGTCTCCCATTCATCTCCGGCCGCAGTGGAGCTTGCTCAGCAGAGACGTCGTCCAGGCGTCTTGCCCACTCCTCTAACTGTGCAGTGACTTGCTGCTGCCTTTCCTGGATCTGCTATTATAGCCAGTGTTGGAGCAGTCGTCTTTGAGACAAAGTCCTGCGTTTTCCCATCTGAGCATGCCCAGAGTGAGATCTCTCATTGGAGATCAGGGGTCACATGTTCAGGTGCTGCAGCGGCTCCTATTGGTCCGCCAGGAAGGTCATGTAGCTACGTTTGTTTGTAACAGCTTCTCATTGGTCCTTGTTCCTGGAAGGTCCTGTAGCTGTTGCTATAAAAGGGTAGCATGGCTGGGCCGCCATGCGCTAATATCAACCATTGTATGCTATGCGCCAGTGTGGTCATGCGTGTGTGTGGTTAGGGACCCGGCTGAAATAAGCCACTAGAATACCGACTTAATCGGTGAGGAGTTGGTATGGTAGCTGGTCAGGGTCGGTGTCCTAGATGCCCTAGATTACCAGCATAACCGGGGAGGAGTTTTGATTGCCGTATTCAGGGTCTGGCGTTCAGACGCCATAGATTGCGGGTGACTCCCGCGAGGACATTAGCACATGATCACGCTTTATGTACGCTTAGCACTTAACTGTGTATCTGAGAGCCTGACAGGACACAGTACTTTTTCTCAGCGGCCCTGTGACGTAACAGGGTTCGCTTTCAACGCTAGACAGCGCCCTAGCGTGTTTTCTTTGCCACTCAGTTGTGTCTAGTGAGTGCGCACACATCGCCATATAGCGCTGCGGCTCTCCTTCTAGCGGCTCTGTGGAGTAACAGAGTTCGCACTTATTGCCACAGCGCATTACGGCGTTTATGTTGGCAACTCTGCGGGATAACAGAGTTTGCTTCTAGCGCCATTTCTACTAGCAGCAGGCTCCGCTTGCACGGTGGACCCCGGGCTGCGAACGCACCTCTCTACTTTATATATTTGGTGCGTTCCACAACCCTTAACATAATATTAGCGCCAGGGTCTGGCTAGTAAAATGGCAGATGAACAGCGTCTATCGCAGTACATCCAGCAGCTGGAGGGTAGTTGGCGGCTCTTGAGCACACAACCTCAGCTGGGATGTTACCGCAGTCGCTGTTCAGGCTGCTACCGTGGCTGCAGCCAGTTTGTCTTCTGCCACCTCTGTCCCTACATTATCCCACCTCCCGCTTCCTGACAAGTTTGCCGAGATAGCAAGCAATGTCGGGAATTCGTGAGTCAGTGCTCTATACAGCTCGAGCTTCTGGCTGCACGTTTTACCACGGATCGGGCACAAGTGGGTTTTGTACTTTCTCTACTCTCGGGCAGAGCATTGGAGTGGGCAACGCCGCTGTGGGAGCGCGACGATCGTGTGGTGCGGAGTGCTCCTCGTTTCTTGAGGCTCTTAAAAAGGTCTTTTTAGGACCTCAGGTCACCCACGATACGGCGCTACAACTGCTGGCATTGGCACAAGGGTTCGTCTTTGGTCAGTCTGTTTTCCGTCCAGTTTCGGACTCTAGCTTCTGAGCTAGATTGGTCTGATAAAGTTCTTATTCCAATCTACTGGCGAGTACTGGCTGACCATGTTAAAGACGCATTGGCTACCAGGGAGATTCCACCACACTGGAGAAGCTTATCTCCATATCTACCCGCATTGACCTCCGTTTTCACGAGCGGAGGTTGGAGCGGGCCCAGTGTAGGCAGAGGTTTCGGTTGGCTCCCACCTTTGCCAAACCTCTTGAATTTTCCGATCTGGCGTCCGAACCCCAAAAGGCCACAGAAGTTCCTCATGCAGGACCTAAGTCTCGGTCCGTCCGAGTATCCGTGGTCTGTAACCGTTGTCAGCAGACAGGACACTATGCCAACAAATGTCCCACTGCGATCGGGGAAGCGATCGCGTCTAGTGGCCCTGGGAGGAGGTTTCACTAGAGACAGCGGCATTTTCCTCCAAGATGACACTTAAAGGGACAATCACTGTTGGTACTTCCATTCTCACCGCCGACCTTTGCGTGGACTCAGGAGCAGAGGGGAATTTCATGTCCTCTAGCTTTGCTCGCCGTCATGCAATACCTCTGGTGGCGCTTGACAAATCAGTGACTGTCCGGGTAGTAAATGGGTCGACATTGCCCTCACAAATTACACACCAGACTGTTCCTCTTGCATTGTCTGTATCTCCTTCCCATCAGGAACTTATTTCCCTACTCGTCCTTCCCGAGGGAATAGACGGGTCCTCTAGGTAACCTTGGCTCCTTTCCCTCCCACTAAAGAGGGACTTTGGGGAGGGAAAGGGGTTGGTATGCAGTGAGGCAGGTGTCAGGAGTTGCGTTCAGTTACCCTACGATTACCCCAATCTTTTCTCCACTTCCCAACACTACTGGGCATAGGGAGACGGTTCTCCAAAAGGGGGCGGAACTCTTCCCCTCATCGCCCCATGACTGTCCCATCGACC
>JARQOD010000002.1:375136133-375182419 GCA_033576555.1 Oophaga sylvatica
GAGGGCATCCGCCTTAACATTCTTAGTGCCAGGAATAAAGGAAACCACAAAATTAAAACGTGTGAAAAACAAGGCCCACCTGGCCTGTCTAGGATTGAGTCGCTTGGCAGATTCCAGATAGACCAGATTCTTATGGTCCGTAAGGACCACCACCTGATGTTTGGCTCCCTCCAGCCAATGTCTCCACTCTTCAAAAGCCCACTTCATAGCCAATAACTCCCGATTACCCACGTCATAATTACGTTCAGTAGGAGAAAATTTTCGAGAGAAAAAGGCACAAGGGTTACTTTTAGAGGTCTCTGGATCTTTTTGGGACAAAACGGCACCTGCCCCAATTTCAGAGGCATCAACCTCCACCTGAAATGGCAGAGAAACATCAGGCTGCCATAGAACAGGAGCAGAAGTGAATCTCTGCTTAAGTTCCTGAAATGCAGAGACTGCCTCAGGAGGCCAATTCACCACATCAGAACCCTTTCTGGTCAAATCAGTTAATGGTTTAACAATAACCGAGAAATTACCAATAAATTTACGATAAAAATTGGCAAAACCCAAAAATCTCTGAAGAGCCTTTAATGAAGTAGGTTGGACCCAATCACAGATGGCCTGAACCTTGACCGGGTCCATTTCAATAACAGATGGGGACAAAATGAATCCCAGAAATGAGATCCTCTGTACGCCAAAAAGACACTTTGATCCCTTCACATACAGAGCATTCTCTCTCAAAATCTGGAATACAGTTCGAACATGTTTCACATGAGAGTCCCAGTCATTAGAAAAAATCAAGATATCATCCAAATAAACATCAGAAATTTGTCCACAAAATCCCTGAAAATGTCATTCATGAAGGACTGGAAGACGGAAGGAGCATTAGTGAGCCCAAAGGGCATCACTAGGTACTCAAAATGCCCTTCAGGGGTATTGAATGCCGTCTTCATTCATCCCCGTGCTTAATGCGAATAAGGTTATACGCCCCCCTGAGGTCAAGCTTGGTAAACCAAGTAGCGTTTTTCACCCTGGAAAACAGGTCAGAAATCAAGGGTAACGGGTATTGATATTTCACAGTAATATTGTTCAAGAGACGATAATCAATACACGGCCTTAATGAACCATCCTTTTTGGCCACAAAGAAAAAACCGGCACCTAAGGGTGAAGAGGATGGTCTGATATGACCCTTCTCCAATGATTCCTTGATATAAGACCGCATAGCGTCATGTTCAGGTACAGACAAGTTAAAAAGGCGACCTTTAGGGAATTTACTACCCGGCACTAATTCAATTGCGCAGTCATAGCTCCTATGGGGAGGCAAGGATGCAGATTTACTTTCGCTAAACACATCAGAAAAATCAATAAAAAAGTCAGGAACATCCTGAGCCTGGGGGGAGGCAGAAAAAACAGGAGTGTTGGTATTAACACATTGGCAGCCCCAACTGGTTACAGACACAGATTTCCAATCCAAAACAGGATTATGAGACTGTAACCAAGGGAAACCCAGCACGATAATGTCATGCAGATTATACAGAACCAAAAATTTGCAGCACTCCTGGTGATCAGGTTCAACCCTCATTATCACCTGAGTAGAAAACTGGGGTTTATTCTCAGCCAAAGGGGTAGAATCGATCCCCAGTAGGGGAATAGACTTCTGTAGGGGTATCAAGGGAAACCCACAACGTTTAGCAAAATCATAATCCATCAGGTTAATAGCTGCTCCAGAATCAACGAAAGCCTGAGCAGAAAATGAGGACAAGAGCATATCAGAGTGACAGTTAATAAAAACTTAGTCTGAATACTACCCAAGACAACTGAGCGTGCAAAACGTCTTCCCCGCTTAGGGCAGACTGAAATAGCATGAGAGGCATCACCACAGTAGAAACATAACCCATTGCGCTTTCGAAACTCATGACGCTGTGCCCCAGACACCACTCTATCACACTGCATGGGTTCAGAAGCTGGTTCACAAGGCAACACTATTCCACGCATACTTCTCCGCTCACGCAAACATCTGTCAATTTGAATCGCTAATGATATAGAATCATTGAGACCAGAGGGGACAGGGAATCCCACCATAACATCCTTTACATTATCTGACAGACCCTTCCGGAAAAGGGCTGCCAAAGCGTCGTCATTCCATTTGGTCAGGACTGCCCACCTACGGAATTTCTGACAGTATAACTCAGCGTCATAAAGCCCCTGATTTAATGCCAACAAGGCTTTTTCAGCTTGATCAGTGACATTAGGCTCATCGTACAATAACCCCAAAGCCTGAAAAAATGCATCAACATCACTCAAAACAGGATCCCCAGTAGTCAGGAAAAAGCCCAATCCTGAGGATTGCCGCGCAGGAGAGAGATGATAATTTGAACCTGCTGCGCTGCGTTCCCTGAGGACTTAGATTTTAATGCAAAAAACAATTTACAATTATTTTTGAAATTCTGAAACTTAGCTCGATCCCCTAAAAACAAATCTGGCATGGGAATCCCAGGTTCCACAACAGGCAACCCAGCAAGATAGATAGCAATACTCCGAACCTCAGCGGCAAGCTGATCCACACGGCCAGACAACTGTGCAAACTCCATTGAGAGAAAAGATCCTCCCCAGCATCCAGAGATACAGAGGGAAAAAAAAAGCAACAAACAGAAAAATATCTCTGACAACTCTGACAACCCTTTTTCTTTCACAATATTCTTTCCCTTCTGTGAGTACCATACAATTTTCAACTTTTGGGCCGGTGATACTGTTATGTTTCGGCAGCTGAGGAGTGCAGGCAAAAAGGCAATACACCAGAGCAGTTGGAATCTATGAGATTGCAGTACCCTGACTAACCACCGCAACTAGAGGCAGCCGTGGAGCGTTCCTACGTTGGTCCTAGACGCCTCGTCACAGCCTGAGAAACTAACTACACCTAAAGATAGAAATTGGAAAGCTATCTGCCCCGGAGCAGAACCCCAAAGATAATAGAAAGCCCCCAAACATGTAATGGCGGTTAGACAAGATGAAATACTGACACAGAAAAAAAATAGTATGAGCAAACGCTGGGGCCAAAACTAACTAAATAGAAAAGGATAGGAAGGGTACTTACTGCAATCCCAGAAAACCCTGAAAAGCATCAACTCTACTAATTTCAAAAACACCTGAGATCACACGACCTCTTCCACCTACATTAGTTCTCTGGTGTAACAAAATCAAAACAGCAGCCACTGAAAAAACTGGAAAAAGCAACAGTACAAACATAAGTGGCTGAACTAAACTGAGAGGGCAAAAGCCCCCGTAGGGGACCCTGAAGACCCCACAGAAGTGCAGGACAAAATGCAAAAAATATAGCACAAAAAACAAAAAGAAGAAAATGTCTTATCTGTGAGCAGGAGATGCAGACACGACACAGCAGGCTACAAGGGAAACAGGAATGAAGGATTCAGACCAGAACAATTGATCACCGGCAACCCTGATGGGAAGGTGACTCCCTTATATAAGACCAGTCAGTAACACCTGATTCCCAGTCCTCACAATCTTCACTGGACAGACCAGCACCGCTTGTAACCACCAGAGGAAGCCTCTGCTCAGAACTCATCTGAAACCCATTCACAACAGATACCCAAAAAAAAAAAAAAACATTTATACTCACCTTTCATCCCTGTGCTCCGTTCTGCTGGACGCCGGGTGAGGAGAGCGGCGCCGGAGTACGCGCATGCCCATACCGTGCGGTCCGATGCCATATTGCTGAAGACACACTGTAAATGTGTCTTCAGCAAAATGGCGCCGGATAGCGCTACTGCGCATGCACGATCCGACGCGCACTCCTGGTCTCCTGCCCCGGGAGAAGAGAAGCGCCGCGGCAACGCTCCTCCCGGTCAGGTAAGTATGTGAGTATGGCGCCGGAGATCACGGTATGCATCCAGTACGCATACCGCGATCTCCGGCGCCATACAGAGTACTCACCGCTCTGGATGCCTCACTCTGTCTGGAGCCAGAGTGCGCAGGCATGTTGCGCTTGCGCAGTCTATAAAGCCTTCAGACAGAGTGACGCTTCTACCGTTATATTATAGATGGAGCAATATGTTGGGCTCATTCTACTCTTTGGGGACCGTCCTATAATGTATGGCACATTATATGGGGACCATCATATACTGGAGCATTATGTGGAGCTCATCATATACTGTATGGAACATTATATGGGACCAATGATTCTGTATGTAGCAATATATGGGGCTCATTACTCTGTATGGTGCACTATGTGGTGGCCTTAATACTGTATGGAGGAATATACTGTCCGGCTTTTAAGCTATTGTAGAGTTTAAAAAAGATATCTGTTGTGAATGCTATGGATTCTGAGTTGGGGCTCCCTCTGGTGGCTGTTGATATTAATAAAGCTGTCTTGACTGACAGAGGCCCTTCATCTGGGGATCCAGCTGTGGATGATCTGGGAGTGTTGACTTTGGAGATTTAAGGGAGCAACTTTCCCATGATCCTCGCCGGTGATTCGTTTTCTCTTCCTGGTCCAGTTTGGAAGTCAGCTGCTGCGGGCTCCTGCAACTTTCAGATAAGCTATTTTCTGCTCATTTCTGTGGTTTTGCTTTCTTTTGTTTTTCTGCCTTCTGAGTGAGGTCAGCCGGGTCCCCCTGTTGGGGCCTGCGCTGGTCTCTGTTTCTCAGTTATCTCTGTTCATTTGTTCAGTCCCTGTTATTTCAGTGGCTGCTGGGTAGCTACCTGTTCACACCAGAGTTCTGACAAAGCGGGGAGAGATCGTGTGGTCTCAGTATTTTTTGGAATCAGAAGTGTTGGAATTTTTCTTAGGGTTTTGCTGGATTGCAGAAAGTATTATTTTCTCTCCTGTCCTATCTAGACAGTTCTGGGCCCCAGCGTTTGCTTACTCTATTTTCTGCCTGTATTTGTATTTCATCTTGTCTCACCGCCAATATATGTGTGGGGACTACCTACTCCTTTGGGGCGCTACTCCGGGGCAGTTAGCTTTCCCCTTTCTATCTCTAGGCTTAGCTAACTTTCCGGCTGTTTCGAGGCATCTAGGTCATCATAGGTACGTCCCACGGCTGCTTCTAGTTGTGCGGTTAGTTTAGGGTTCTGCAATCCATTAGTTACCAACCTCTCTGGCTGCCTCTGCTATTTTTGTTACTATCCTTCTGGGCTACCATATTATACCAGATATCAGTCATGTAAGAAGTGAAGTATTTGTCATTGTACTATACCTATATTTCTGTGCCGTATCGGAGCATCATGAATTGTGAAATGTGTTAAAGGGGCCCACTGACACTCTTTCGCCCGGGGCACATGAAATCCTGGAGCCAGCGCTACCCCCCCACAACTTTAGCCAAATAACCCCCAGTTTTCAATGCATAACTATTATTATAAAGTAAATTAAGGTTGCCAAGATTAATTAATAAGAATTGATGTCGTTGGCATTGAAATGGGCACTATAGGTGTGTTTACTGTCCTCCACACCCTGCCGACTTTGCTTCCCCATTGACTTGCATTGGGTTTCGTGGTTCAGTCGGACCTCTGACTTTGCGCGATAGTCGGCCGATTTCGTTCGACTCGACTTTTGAGAAAGTCGGGTTTCATGAAACCTGACTCGACCCTATAAAAGGCAAAGTCACTCATCTCTAGTAACTTTATTTAGTAAGTTGTTAAATTTACATTTTGGTCCATTTATGGAAGGAGTTGATTGGTTAATTGCACAAAAGCAGTACTATATTCATTTTTAAGGTTAATGGGACTACTTCATTTATAAAATTGAATTCACTCTGCTTAAAGGGATTTATCAACAGGTTTTTACTTTGTAATCTGTGAACAGCATGATGTAGGGGCTGAGAGCTTGATTCCAGCAATGTGTCCTTTACTGGGCTGTGTGTTTTTGTTTCAATAAAATCAGTGTTTCACCAGTAGGAGTTTATCACTACAGGACTAGCTGCCTCATGCCTCCTAGTCAAGTGCTCTGTGAAGCTCCACCCCCACCACTGATTGGCAGCTTTTTGACAATGTACAGTGTACACAGAAAGCTTTCAATTAGAATTGTGGGTGGGGATATACAGGGCTATGGATTCAGCGCACAGGTACATCTGCAGCGGAAAACTGATGTTATCATGACTACTGCACCCAGTAAACTAAGCGACACATTGCTGGAATCAGGGTCACTGCCCTTCATGCTGCTAACAGATAGGGTATTAAACACCTCATGAGAGATTCCCTTTGAAGTTTCAGGTTTGCAAAACCGTACTATCACTGCCTTAAAAGTAAAAAATAAATACTGTGAGACAGTGAAGGAATATGTGGTGAATGAGGTGTATATTTCACCTAAGTACCTTGCTGACTGGTATGAGCGAAATGTGTGGCTTTGTAAACCTGGTGGTAAAGAAAGGTCACTACACCTGCCATTCAGTACACGCTTGCAGCTCAGACCTGAATCCACTCAGGTGTTGATTAGGAAGCCAGAAGTAGGTGCTTGGGAGCACAGTCAGAGAGCTCATTCAGTCTGGACAGGAGTCCAGGCACGGAAGGAGACTCCGGGAGGTGGGCTCTCTCTGTCTGGGTGCTCGAGGTACCCCGGACACAAAGAGGAGACTCTGCGACACTCCATGCTGGTGACTACTGAATAGGAGGTGACCTCTCTCAAGTCTGGACGTTGGAGTTGCCTTCAGACATAAAGAGGAGTGTCTGTGAAACTCCATACTGGTAACATATATCACATGTGTTGTTTTGGGCACAGACTGGTAGAGTCTGGGTCCCGGATAGAGAGGGCCATCTATCTAAGTGTAATTAGAGGCTAGACAAGCCTAGGTCTTTTGTTTATGCTTTGTTTTTATCTGTGTGCTGTGGACTTTAATAAAACTGGTTGCGGCCAGTTTTCACCAAACTGCTGTCTGAATGAACTGTTTCCGTGCCATTCTGTCTACCCAGACAGCGATCCTAGAGCTAAATACCCCTGGAAATGTTACAATTGGCGGAGAATGCTGGGGCAGCGCAGTGCCTGATACAGTTAGTGCTGGAGTGTGTATGCAGCACAGTGGCGAGAGACAGCATTAAAGGTGAAGTCTATTGAAATAGCAGCAGAAAAAAAAAAAAAAAAGTGTGTCAGCAGAAACGTCTGTTTGGAGCAGTCTTGGAGAGACAGTGGCCCTGATAGGGTCTGCAGAGAGAAAATGTATGCACAGCAAAGCTGAACTTGTGAAAATGACTGTGGAAAGTGCAGCAGCAAGAGAAACGTCTGTGGAGCAGTCTTAAAGAGACAGTAGCCCTAATAGACTTTGCAAAAGAAAAAAAAAAGGGTGTTTGCACAGCAAGGCTGAATTTTCTGTGGAAAAAAGCTGTGTAGTGTGTATGCCTTGACTGAAGTCTGCCGTTGTGAAGACAGAGAAATCTGACAGCATGGAGGCGCTGTTTGAACAAATGGCGCAAGTTAATATGCAACATAAGACTGCTGTGATTGAGACAGATGAGTCCGGCAGTATGGAGGAGCTCGTTGAGTACCTGGTGCAGGCCCAGCGAAGCATGCAGCAGAGCATGGAGCAGCAGCGCCTGCAGCACCAGCAGCACATGCAGCAGGCCCAGCAGCAATTCCTGCAGCAGCAGGAGAATAACCGGTTATTTGTTGAGCAGATGACAGCACCAAAAAAGGATTTCGGTGCCGCGTCCCGAAGTAATGTTGTGAAGGCACCGGCGTTGTCCGCTATAAAGAAGGCGGTAAGACGGTCCTTGAGAAAAATGACACCTCGTGATGATGTGGAGGTATATCTTACTAGGTTTGAGAGACTGGCAGAGAAGGAGAATCTGCCACTATCTGAATGGGCCATGGCGGTCGTACCCTATCTGATTGGGGAACCCCAAAAAGTCTGGGCTGACCTGAGCAAGCAGGACAGCGAAGACTATGCCAAGTTGAAAGCGGCGATTCTTACCCGGCTGGGTGTTACGGTTGCAGCCCGTGCCAGGAGAGTCCATGACTGGAGATACAGTTGGGAGTCTGCCGTCAGCAACACTGCCCAAAGGGTCGAAAAGGTGACAGTGGACCGCTACACCCGAGCACTTCCTCCTGAGGTACAGAGAGAAAGGTACTTTGGCCCCAAAGACTGCCTCCGTGACCAGCCGTCTGAGCGGACGTCACTTCAGAGTTCCCGGACGCTGAACTCTCCGGTAAGAGCGTTCCAGCTGTTGGGGACATGGGGTATGCTGATAAGCGGGTTCAGGCCCGAGGGGACATGTGGGTGGGAGAGTGTGATGGACAGTGTTGGAGCTGGCGTGAAATTGCAGCCAACTGTCCAATAGAGGGGGAGCCTATGTGTTGTGATGTTGGCAGATCCCTCTCTCTCTGCGCAGAACCTGTGTGTGTGTCCACCTCAGCCGAAGAGACTGGACCACAGGGGTCCCCGGTGGTTGTAAATGACTGCCCAGCGCAGGCCCTCTTGGACTCAGAGAGTCCAGTGACTTCCGTATGTGACAGCCTGATTGATAGGGACTTCATCCCTGATAAGCACCTGAGTATGGTGTGCATCCATGGAGACACCAAAGTCTACCCAGAGACTGCCGTGGACTTGGTCCCCAAACTCGGGGAGGTTTCATGTGAAGTGGGGGTAGTGAAGACCCTGGTGCAACCCGTTATATTGGGTAATGACTTTCCCCGGTCTAAGGATCTCTGGGGGAAAAATGTTTCTGATGGACAATGTGATGAAGCTCCTACTGGGGTTGCGCAGTCCCGAGGGGCGGAACACAATGCTAGTGGGCCGTTAAACTTATGTGATAATGATGATGACCATGATAATATTGATAATGATAATGATGATCATGATAATGATGATGACCATGATGATGATGCTGATATTGATAATGATGATGATGCTGATCATAATAGTGATGATACTGATGATGACCGTGATAAAGATGAAATTTCTTTGCAGGTGATGTTGGGAGACGAGGATGGTGGTTCTCGGGAACCGAGTGTCCCTGACCTGCCTGGCTCCTGTGACAATTTTGGGAGTGAGCCGGTGCGAGACCCCACTCTTAAAACGGCACCGGAAAATGTAATTGTTCTGAATGAGGTTCCCCAAGAGCCTGGCTCTGAGGAGAGGTTTCCTCATGCTGCCATGAACAATAACCTATTGTATAGGGACACTGAAGTCCAGGGAGAGGTCGTGAGTCAGCTCCTGGTACCTGAGCTATATGGAAGTATAGTGCTGGGGTTATCACATAGTCACATACTTGAGGGACCACCTGAGGGAAACCAGGGACCAGATGGTGAAGTTAATGTTGTGGATGACATTTTAACTAAGGTTCCAGATCAAGATGTGAATGAGAATGAATTGTATAACCCTGACAGTGAGCCGGAAGTTCGGCGCCCGGTGCGCCATCGGAGTTCCCGAGCGACACAAAGGATCTGGATAAATCCCAAGATGAGATTTTGAGACCTCGGGTTGGCCTTGGTGAGCTCAGGCGCATTTTCATGGAGTCTACACTTGAACCACGTCCCAGTGAGTGGGAGGGGCGATGTGTCGCTCCGTTGCCGCTGCAGATACACGGGAGCTCAGATGGGATGCAGAACGTGGTGGAAAAGAAGACTGATGGTAGGGCTTCTGAGCATGTCCTACCAGAAGAGCCTGAAGAAAGGGCCGAAGACGTAAAGGACGTCCAACAACTACAGGAGAAGATGCGTAGCCATGAGGATCTCCTGGAGAAAGAAGTAAGAGCTCTGAGTCTTATGCAAAGTGAGCCTGTACCAGAAGAGGATAAATTATGTGTACCGACCAAGAAAAACGATCAGCTCCCTCTACAGTGCCAATCGTTTGAACAGTGTGGCTCGGAATGGTCAGAGACCATGACAGAGGCGCTTGGGTTCTGTGAGATAGAATTTATGAATCAACTGATATTTAAGAAAGTAGATGTGCTAAAGAAAGTTCAGGGGGAATTAGAGAAAACCCCTATACCTCCTGTGACAGTTGGTGACACAGGGTCAGTGCCCCAAAAACAGGAGGTACGAAAGTTTCTGAGGAAGAATCAGCAGAGCTGTTCTGACGTGCCTGGTCGTACTTATCTGGTGAGCCACTATACCGAGACTGAGGCTGGCACTAAAGTCAAGCTGAAACCGTGCAGGACACCCGAGGCCCGCAGACAGCATAGGCCTGGGACGGTACAGCGTAGTGCGGTTGCTTTAAGTGAAGATACAGATGACAATGGTGAAGATGAACTTGGTGTTGGACATAACTGGTCCCTAGTTCACTGTCTCTTTAGGATTGTTGACCAGCCCTCCGGTCTGGATGACCAGCCCTCCGGTCTGGAGAAGAGGGGGGGGATATGTGAGACAGTGAAGGAATATGTGGTGAATGAGGTGTATATTTCACCTAAGTACCTTGCTGACTGGTATGAGCGAAATGTGTGGCTTTGTAAACCTGGTGGTAAAGAAAGGTCACTACACCTGCCATTCAGTACACGCTTGCAGCTCAGACCTGAATCCACTCAGGTGTTGATTAGGAAGCCAGAAGTAGGTGCTTGGGAGCACAGTCAGAGAGCTCATTCAGTCTGGACAGGAGTCCAGGCACGGAAGGAGACTCCGGGAGGTGGGCTCTCTCTGTCTGGGTGCTCGAGGTACCCCGGACACAAAGAGGAGACTCTGCGACACTCCATGCTGGTGACTACTGAATAGGAGGTGACCTCTCTCAAGTCTGGACGTTGGAGTTGCCTTCAGACATAAAGAGGAGTGTCTGTGAAACTCCATACTGGTAACATATATCACATGTGTTGTTTTGGGCACAGACTGGTAGAGTCTGGGTCCCGGATAGAGAGGGCCATCTATCTAAGTGTAATTAGAGGCTAGACAAGCCTAGGTCTTTTGTTTATGCTTTGTTTTTATCTGTGTGCTGTGGACTTTAATAAAACTGGTTGCGGCCAGTTTTCACCAAACTGCTGTCTGAATGAACTGTTTCCGTGCCATTCTGTCTATCCAGACAGCGATCCTAGAGCTAAATACCCCTGGAAATGTTACAATACGAAGAGCTACAAAAAGATAAAGATTATGGGGTTTAGGTACATTCATAATGTAAGACCCAGTCTGCCCTAAAAAGTAAGTTTGATCCCAAGGTTAATCAATTGGATCAACATTCTGACCCGGAATATTATATATGCACTGAAATATTTTTTTTCTTCTAAAAATACATTTAAGCTTATTTTGAAACCATTGACTGTGCCCATTATGACCAGCTTGGGATTTATGCTGTCCACAAAATAATACTTCTCATTTTAAGGCATGCCTCATTTTTACATGAAACAGCATTATTATTATTTACTATGATTTGCTTATATAGCACCATCATATTCCACAGTGCTTTATGGACTTCATCCTCATTGGAACTCACAATCTAGATCCCCTATCAGTATGTCTTTGTAATCTGGGAGGAAACTGGAGAACCCAGAGGAAAACCACGCAAACACGGAGAGAAATACAAACTCCTTGCAGATGTGTCCATGGTGGAATTTGAACCCAGGACCCCAGCGCTGCAAATTAGCAGTGCTAACCACTGAGCCACCATGCTGTCCTATGACCATATTTTTTGCATGGTCCATTTACTATATATACTTGCCTAAGTTTGTCATGCTTCCTGGTTAATCATCTCTTTTCAAGTATAAATACATTTAGTTTTTTAATCATTTTCCTTAACCAAGCTCCTACATGCCCCTTATCAATTGTGTGACATTTCTTTGTACCGTACTTTTTCTAACTCCAAGGCATTGTCTGTATGAACTGAGGCCAAAACTGATCTCCATATTCCAGATGAGGCCTCACTAAAACTTTGTAAAGTGGCAGTATTATGTCCTTGTCCTGCTAGTCTATGCCTCTTATAATACAAGACAGTGATGAACAGACAGACAGACAGGTAGATAGATGGATAGATAGATAGATAGATATAAGATAGATGACCAGTATTATACTGCTACTGTCAGACCAGTGTAACCATAATAAAGTGTAACAGTAATGGGTTCACTTTCTAGGATACCGATAGTAAATAGCAAGTTTCTTGTGCTTATAATGTCCAAACATAGTTCTAAAGAGTATATACCAAATTATGTATAATAAAAATAGTATGTATAGACCAATTATCCGAGTACATGTATGCCTAATGCACACTTTGCGGTAGCTTCATCCAGGAGATGATAGATAAATAGATTAGTATATTCAGTATTATTTTTACATTATTAGTTAACATGCCCATAATCCAAGAAAACCTTTAAGCAGACCATAAAAAAATCTATAATAAAGCATATTCATATTTACTTTCATAATGAGAAAAGCAAAGTTAATTTTCTGTACTTTGCTGGCTTAACAATAGATATGGGTTTGAGACACCAATTGAATAACTCATCTCCTTATGTCACCAAGTCAGCTTTTCCTGCCTTTGTGTTCTGGTCGCTTCAAATCAGTCTCACTGTCGTGGTCAATGATGCGCACACTGTGATTAGTACCAACAGATCAGTATCAAATTGATTGGTTGAATAAAATCAAATTGAATATGTCAAAGCCAAAATTGCCAAATTTTAGAGTAACCCTTTTGGAATGTCAGGAAGTCCAGCATGAAGTATCTTGTTGAAAATTCCTTAGAACATTTCTATTCTACTTGTGTTATCCTTTCCATGCTTTCTCCAAGTCGTGCTGCTCGCACCTTGAATATGTATTTGGATGCATAGAAAGCTCTGCGTTCCAGGAGGTTTTGTAAGGGTTTTGGCATGAAACAAGGTGATTTACTAACTCTTGCAAAAGTCTGGTAAGTCATCTCTATTTCCATTAGCCTACTAGACATTTGCACAGATTTAGCAAATGTGGACAAGGTTCAGTATCTCAGAGCAAAAAGAATTGCTCTGGAGTATCTGAATTTTCTGTACAGTCATGGCCAAAAGTTTTGGAATGAAACAAATATTAATTTTTACAAAGTCTACTGCTTCACTTTTTCTAATGGCAATTTGCATATACTCCAGAATGTTATAAAGAGTGATCAGCTTAACAGCAATTACTTGCAAAGTCAATATTTGGCTAGAAAATGAACTTTATCCCTCAAAACACATTTCAACATCATTGCAGCCCTGCCTTAAAAGGACCAGCTAACCTCTTTTCAGTGATTGCTCCATTAACACAGTTGTGGGTGTTGATGAGGACATGGCTGGAGATCAATCTGTCATGATTAAGTAAGAATGACACCACTGGACACTTTAAAAGGAGGCTGGTGCTTGGCATCATTGTTTCTCTTCTGTTAACCATAGTTATCTCTAAAGAAACACGTGCAGTCATCATTGCAATGCACAAAATTGGCCTAACAGGGAAGAGTATCGCAGCTAGAAAGATTGCACCTCAGTCAACAATCTATCGCATCATCAAGAACTTCAAGGAGAGAGGTTCCATTGTTGCCAAAAAGGCTCCAGGGCACCCAAGAAAGACCAGCAAGCGCCAGGACCGTCTCTTAAAAGTGTTTCAGCTGTGGGATCGGGCTACCAGCAGTGCAGAGCTTGCTCAGGAATGGCAGCAGGCAGGTGTGAGTGCATCTGCACGCACTGTGAGGCGGAGACTCTTGGAGCAAGGCCTGGTCTCAAGGAGGGCAGCAAAGAAGCCACTTCTCTCCAGAAAAAACATCATGGACAGACTGATATTCTGCAAAAGGTACAGGCAGTGGACTGCTGAGGACTGGGGTAAAGTTATTTTCTCCGATGAATCCCCTTTTCGATTGTTTGGGACATCAGGAAAATGCCTCATTCGGAGAAGACAAGGTGAGCACTACCACCAGTCTTGTCTCATGCCAACTGTTAAGCATCCTGAAACCATTCATGTGTGGGGTTGCTTCTCAGCCAAGGGAATCGGCTCTCTCACAGTCTTGCCTAAAAACACAGCCACGAATAAAGAATGGTACCAGAATGTCCTCCAAGAGCAACTTCTCCCAACCCTCCAAGAGCAGTTTGGCGATCAACAATGCCTTTTCCAGCATGATGGAGCACCTTGCCATAAAGCAAAGGTGATAACTAAATGGCTCAGGGAACAAAAGATAGAGATTTTGGGTCCATGGCCTGGAAACTCCCCAGATCTTAATCCCATTGAGAACTTGTGGTCAATCATCAAGAGACGGGTGGACAAACAAAAACCTAAAAATTCTGACAAAATGAAAGCATTGATTGTGCAAGAATGGACTGCTATCAGTCAGGATTTGGTCCAGAAGTTGATTAAGAGCATGCCAGGGAGAATTGCAGAGGTCCTGAAGAAGAAGGGTCAACACTGCAATTATTGACTTGTTGCATTAACTCATTCTGTCAATATAAGCTTTTGTTACTCATATGTTTGCAATTATATTTCTGTCTGTGATAAAAACATCTGTCAAACACACACATAAAAACCAGAGGGCAGCAGATCATGTGAAAATATAATATTTGTGTCATTCTCAAAACTTATGGCCATGACTGTACATGAAATGGATAGCTCATTGAATTTTATTTATAGTATTATATTTTTATACCTAACTGCGTGGGATCAAATAAATCAGTGCCTGAACCTCCATCGATTACAAGTGACAAGCTCATCGTCATTTGGAAAAGTCTTTTATTATGTCTAAAAGTTACTATGTGGACATAAAAATAGAAGAATCATGAACAAATCTAAAAAGATTGACTGTAAACACAGAAAATAGTATAGACAACTAAAATTTTATAATATAAGAATGTGAGGGTGATATCTTAAAGTGAGATCTTGATGATTGCCTGCTGCTGATCAAATAAATAGCCCAGTGCTAGCTTAAAGACAGACATCGGATACAGAATCAGATGTACACTCCTTTCTCAGCAGAGGCTTAAGGGTATGCCACACTGAACAATATCGCTAACGGGATCGCTAAAAAACGTCACTATTTAGCGATCCCGTTAGCGATGTTGTTCAGTGCGGCATCTGCCAGCGACGAGCTTCCTGCTGTGATCTCGCTCGTCGCTGGAATCTTCCGGACCCTATTTTCTCGTCGGCGCTCCCGCTGGGTAAGTATATATCGCTAGTGTGGCACCTTTTCTTAGCGATTTAGCGGTACTTTTGTACCGCTAAAGTCATTAAGAAGATCGCTAACGGCGATAGCGTCGTTAACTATATCGCTAAATGTGGCCGCACTTAGCGATATAGAAACAATCCCGCTAGCGATCGCATTAGTATGCGTCGTTATCGTGATCGCTAGCGGGATTGTTTAGTGTGGCAGTACCTTTACACACAACACTGAACTTTATTTTTTCAGGAAAAAGGACTGTACAGCAGACTGGAAAAGGGTGTCACACAATCTTCTGAGCAGCCAGTGTCAGTCTACGATAGATCCATTCCAACAACACGGTGTCTTGGTGTATTTCAATGTCTTCACTCCTGCATTCCAAGGATTCCTTCCAGGGTTTTACTCAGGATGCCATATTGCTACACCATATCTGAACTGACTTATATAAGGTTTAATAATTGATTTCATTAACCATTCTCTCCTTCACAAAAGAATATAACAAAATGTTTTATATTTTACATAATTTCTCATTTTTAATTTCTGAAAAATACAGTCGATCCAAATAGACCATACAGTGTGATATGCAAACTTCCAGCTGACTACTTTACTTGAAGTTAGTTGATCAATTTAAAATAAAAAAATAAAAAAAAGTTTAATAAAAGAGTATAAAAGTAATCGAAAACTTTATCCCAAGAACAAGTGATAACTGAACTTGTCACTGATAATACAATACTTAAAATTAAATTGTAGTTTATTGCTATATGGGTATTAAATTCCCAACCACATTAATTTACTGTTAAAAAGACATGGTGAGCTTGGCGTACAATCTGCATGGCCCGGCGCCAACAAATCAATAAAATTTCAATCAGCTTTTGGAGAAGAGAATCAAATAAACCACAAAGTCTCAAAATGCATTAAGTGACCTCTGAGATTTATGAAATCTATAGATTTCTCATAGAAACTGTTGTACTTTACTACGACAGACCAGGCTTGTGTAATAGAAGTACTTGAGTTAACCATGCTTTTGTGTCACCCCAATTACACATGAAGGAGACACTTAGGAGGTTTAAAATCTAATTTACACTGCAGAAAAATGAATTTGTCTGTTAGAAGCCGTCGCAGCTAGTGACAAACCGTCTCTCCAAGACAAACACTAAGGGCCCCGTCACACATAGCGACTCACCAGCGATCCCGACAACAATATGCACTTGTCAGGATCGCTGGTGAGTCGCTACATGATCGCTGCTGAGCTGCCAAACAGGCAGCTCAGGCAGCAATCAGGACAGCGACTATGCGGGTAACAAGCGACGCACTTCGCTTAGTTACCAGCAGTGTACCTTAGATACCAGCGCCCTGGTGCAGGGAGCTGGTAACCAAGGTACACATCGGGTTTCCAGGCGCCACTCAGAGCTAAGAAACCCGCTGCGTACCTTTGTTACCAGCTCCCCTGCACCAGCGCGCTGGTATCTAACGTACACATCGGGTTTCCAGGCACCGCCCGGTGCCTGGAAACCCAATGTTTACCTTGGTTACCAGCTCCGGCTGGCTGATCGCTGGTCTCCCGCCTGTCACATGCAGCGAAGCTCATCAAGAGAATGCCAAGAGTGTGCAAAGCAGTAATCAAAGCAAAAGGTGGCTACTTTGAAGAACCTAGAATATAAGACATATTTTCAGTTGTTTCACACTTTTTTGTTAAGTATATAATTCCACATGTGTTAATTCATAGTTTTGATGTCTTCAGTGTGAATGTACAATTTTCATAGTCATGAAAATACAGAAAAATCTTAAAATGAGAAAGTGTGTCCAAACTTTTGGTCTGTACTGTATGTCTTATGATCGGTTCCGAACATATTCAGTAATTTCTACTCCCATTGACTCTAATGACATTCGGCTGTGTTCGACGAATATTGAAAAAACAATATTTGATTCCGATCGTATTCGGAATCGAATCTGAACAAATTCGCTCATCTCTATTAATAATTACTCATCATCATCTAGTGTTTCCTTTATACGAAGCTGAAAAGGCTGTGCTTTCTATGATATGCAATAAAATACAGCATATTTATCTTATTTGCTGATAATTGATCTTTGCTTTTATCATACATTTTTTGTTACCTATACTATGCTAAGGTTTCAGCTATTTAAGCCATATTATAAATAAACTGAAGCTTGTAAATTTGATGGACATATTTCCTTGAACGTAAAGTGGTTGATTTCCTAAACTATGTGGTCCCGAATTATGGCTACATTTGCACCAAATAATTTGCCTTGCACCATGTTTACAATGTGTGATATGTTTTTTAACATGGTCAAGAACAGCATTATTTATTTGATAAGAGGGTAGAGAAAGGGTGCAAGGTCTAAGTGGTGATTTAGTTTGTCAAAAAAGTGACCAAACTGCACCACAATTTAGCATAACTTAGTTGAGAAAAAATAGGCCAGCAAATGCTGAAAAAAGACATGTCTATCTAGTTCAACTGATGGTTGAATTTTGATGATTGAGAATTGTACAATGTAAACTAGGACTAGACAGTGAAAAGAAGCAACAATTTTATCAACACCATGAACCACTCTAAAAAATTTTGCTCATTTTAAGGCTGTCTATTATAAATTTTGATATTCTAAAATTTGGACAGATTAAGAAAGACGACCCGATATGTGATTATGTCAATTATACAAAGCATTTGGTGTGTCACAAAAGGATTTATTGACCATCTGGTACTATGTGCCATCTGAGCCTGTCCCATCTACTCTTGCTTTTCTCTCGGCAAATGCAGAGAGACTATTCAGTAGGTCTCATTTATTCTTGGGACTCGTGGATATTGCTAGTCTAAAAGCTATGGGATTAATTCTGTTAGGTTGGGTTTCTTCCTGCTGTCAGAACTGAGTGGGGCTTCTCCCTATTTATAACCTTGAGAATCAGTTCTCATTGCCAGTCAATAGATCTGTTATAATGGTATATACTTCTGTGATGTAGTCTTGTATTTTGTCCTGATTTTACTGTTCTTTGACCTTAGCTTGATATTTGGCTTCCCGTTTTCTGTACAATTTTGTCTGTCATTACCTCCTGGTTCTGACTTCACTACCCGACTATCCTTCTTGGCAGCTTGCACCACAGAACAGCAGCTGACTCAATGGCCCAGCAAGGAGACACCTATGTAAGTCCATATCACTGTACAAGGGTTAAAGGATGAAGGACAGGGCAACCCCTGGATTTTTAGAAAATGGAGTTGCTGGTGCCAAGCTATTTCATGGTAGCCATTTTGAAGCTGCCAGATAACCATAAACAGTGCCCATGTGACACCATCTCATTATATTACTTTAAATTTACCTTCCACTTTTAGTAAACCCTTTGTATTGCTGCTTTTCTACTTTCCTTTTTTTTTACCAGAACTGGTCTAGTCAGAAAATCCATCACTGTCCTCTTCAAAATCACAAATGAATTTTGAACTCGCTAGGGCTATGATGCAGCATTTTCATTTGGTGTCATAAAACATATTACCACTAGTGTTGAGCGATACGATACTGCAAATATCGGGTATCGGCCGATATTAGCTCTATCGGCCTTTCGATAATTCGTTTCGATATTTTCGTCTTATCGGATACCGGAATCGGAAGTTCCCATAATTCTTTGCGAGGCAATGTGATTTTAGTCAGCCAATGAGGAATCCTAAGAAGTGTGGGCACATCCTGTACTGCTGCGGTCATGTTAACTAATGGCATGGCTGTGATTGGATGCTGAAATGATGTCAGAATGCACTATAAAAGGCGCCACCGCCATTTTAGCGTCACTGTGCTGTGAATTCAGTAAGGGACAGAACGCTGCTGTGCTGACTCTGAGGGACAGTTAGAGATTGCGATTTAGTGTACTGTGCTGTAGGCAGGCTAGCACCAACCGCTGTGTAAAGCTTCCTTTTGCCTGCAGTGTTGTTTTAACAGCTCTGCAAGGTGTGTGTGAGTGCAGGTGACGCTGCAGTTTGCTCTGCATGCAACGCTGTCTGTAGGCATCTGCACATGTCACTCACAGACTCTTTTTTTTTCCTTCAGTGTAATTCTTGCAGCTCCATGCAATTTAACTTTTAGTGTGACGCGCTTCCATCCATATCCAATACATTGGTTGCAAACACTATAGAAGTAGACAAAGGAGTAGCCTTTCACAGATTGTGAACAGTTGTGTTTCAGTGTTCACTTCAGTCTGTGTTTTTTATTTTTTGAGTGCACATCACGCTCCAGTTACTTGTTCAAGCACTGCTGCTTGTACTCTGCTGAGCGTGTCAAAGTGGCTCATCCTTTTCATTTATCTCCAATTGGTTCTGCTCCATTCCATTTAAAATATAATCTATTAGTGTGACGCGCTTCCATCCGTATACAATACATTGGTTGCAAACACTATAGAAGTAGACAAAGGAGTAGCCTTTCACAGATTGTGAACAGTTGTGTTTCAGTGTTCACTTCAGTCTGTGTTTTTTATTTTTTGAGTGCACATCACGCTCCAGTTACTTGTTCAAGCACTGCTGCTTGTACTCTGCTGAGCGTGTCTCAGTGGCTCATCCTTTTCATTTATCTCCAATTGGTTCTGCTCCATTCCATTTAAAATATAATCTATTAGTGTGACGCGCTTCCATCCGTATCCAATACATTGGTTGCAAACACTATAGAAGTAGACAAAGGAGTAGCCTTTCACAGATTGTGAACAGTTGTGTTTCAGTGTTCACTTCAGTCTGTGTTTTTTATTTTTTGAGTGCACATCACGCTCCAGTTACTTGTTCAAGCACTGCTGCTTGTACTCTGCTGAGCGTGTCTCAGTGGCTCATCCTTTTCATTTATCTCCAATTGGTTCTGCTCCATTCCATTTAAAATATAATCTATTAGTGTGACGCGCTTCCATCCGTATCCAATACATTGGTTGCAAACACTATAGAAGTAGACAAAGGAGTAGCCTTTCACAGATTGTGAACAGTTGTGTTTCAGTGTTCACTTCAGTCTCTGCGTAATAACCACACTTACTTAACTTTTCTGACTTTCTTTATCAATCTACCAAGATGAAGAATTCAGTGAGTAAGGCACGTGGTCGTGGCCGTGGAGTTTCAGCAGGGAGAGGACGTGGGGATTCTGTGGCTGCTGCCGCCCTCAGTGACACAGCATCCACCAGTTTTACCCATGAGCGTTCCTTTATGCGCACTTTGGTAGGAGCTCGGCGTGCCCCCCCTGCTGCTGGAAGAACAAATTGAAGCCGTTGTTGGTTGGATGGCAGCCAATGCATCGACTTCAATTCCTTCCACCTCCTCTCAGGAACACAACACTGTTGAGCAACCATCTGTCTGTTCACCGCCTGTCAAATTGCCCAGGCAGTCAGAGAGTTCTGTACAGGATCCAGCTGAGTCTCTGCTTCTGTTCTCAGAATCTGTTGGCTTGCAAACACGGGCACAGGCAAGCAGCATTCTGCAATTTGAAGAAGAGGGAGTATGCAGTGATGCGCAACAGCTGTGTCTCTCTCAATCTGAAGAGGCGGGTGAGCCAGTGCCGATGGACAGCACACCGCAGAACGCATCTTATGATGATGATGAGACTCAGGTGCCAGGTTTTGTGGAGCATGGTGCTGCCCAGACCATCCAACAGCAGCAGGTGTTGGAAGAGGGTAGTGGAGATGATGAAGTCCGAGACCCAACATGGCGTGAGCAACAGGAAGGTGGTGGGAGCAGCTCTGAGGAAGAGATTGTCCCAACGGTACAAAGAGGAGGGAGAGGTAGGCTGCAGACTCGCTTGCCTGTAGCCTCCAGTTTGGCACCTGTTGGGAGCAGTTCTCTTAGAACTGTCAAAATTGGCGCTCCCATGACTTGCACTGCGTGGTCCTTTTTTGACAGACTTGTAGATGATATTTGCTATGTTCAATGCAAGCTGTGTAAGCAAAAAGTTAAAAGAGGTAAAAATTCAGGAACCTGAATACCACAAATATGTGGAAACATGTAGGACAAAGCACGTAGCTGAGTTCCAAAGACACACTGGAGATGTAGGCCAACCTACAGCAGCACCTACATCTTTAGGTCATGTTCGAGCCTCTACCTCCAGCTCTCACACACCTGGTTCGGCTTCCTCACAGGATCTCCATGGAAGAACCTCGGTCACTGTTGTCCATAGACAAACTGTTATTCCACCCACTGCAGCAAGTTCACAGTCATCGTCACACTCCCAGAACAAAAAACAGCCATCGGTAACACAGGCATGGGATAAAAGACGGCCATACTCGGCAAACCATCCACGAGCACAGGCTCTGAATGCTGGCATTGCAAAACTCCTGTCCCTTGAAATGCTGTCATTCAGGCTGGTGGAGACTGACAGTTTCAGGAACTTAATGGCATTGGCAGTCCCACAATATAATGTGCCAAGCCGATTTTATTTCAGCAGGCAAGCTGTCCCTGCTCTGAAAAAAACATGTCGAGGGAAACATTAAACATGCGCTACTAAACGCCGTCAGTAGCAGGGTCCACCTGACCACCGATGCGTGGACCAGTACCCATGGCCAGGGACGATACCTTTCCCTCACTGCCCATTGGGTCAATGTTGTGGAGCCGGGTACAGATCTTGCCAGTGGCGCTGTACGTGTTCTGCCAACTCCAAGGATTGCAGGAATCCAGTCTGTGCACATTGATTCCTCCTCCTACTCCAGTTCCTCATAATCATCGCTGCACGAGCCGTCACGGTATACCTCCACATAGACCCGTGAACGCTTACCTGTTGCGACCGATATGAGCACAGCCGTGGCCAAACGTCAACAGGCCGTACTGAAATTAATTCCCATGGGGAATCGAAGCCACACAGCGCAGGAGCTCTGGGATGCCATCAAGCAGGAGAGCGACGTGTGGTTTTTGTCAGCTAATCTCCAGCCAGGCTTGGTAGTGTGTGACAATGGCCGAAATCTGGTGGCAGCTCTGGGCCTTGGCAACCTCACTCACATACCATGTCTGGCACATGTGCTCAACTTGGTCGTGCAGAGTTTTTTGAGGGACTATCCGGATCTTGATGCACTGCTGCACAAGGTCCGCCTAGAGTGCGCTCACTTGCGACGTTCCAGCATGGCCAGATCGCGCATTGCAGCTCTGCAAGTCAGATTTCGCCTTCCTGAACATCGCATCATATGTGACGTACCCACCAGGTGGAATTCCACGTTACATGTGTTGGAGCGGTTGTGTGAGCAGCAGCCAGCAGTAATGGAGTATCAGCTGCAACAGGCGCAATCAACTCGCAATTTGCGCCGTTCACACTTCACCACTACTGAGTGGGCCTCTATGAAGGACATCTGCGACGTTTTGCGTGCGTTTGATGTCTCAACGCGGATGGCGAGTGCAGATGATGCACTAGTCAGCATGACTGTCCCCCTTATCTGCCTGCTTCAGAAATCACTGAAAGCACTAAAGGAAGAGGTTTTGGAAGAGGTGGAGGATGAGGAGTCACAAATTCAATTACCTTCAGGACAGTCAGCGCAACGTGGTTCCTCACAAAGGGCTGGGCAGGGCTCACTTTGTGAGGAGGATGAGGAGGAGGAGGAGTCAATGGAGGAGGAAGAAATCCCTACAGAGGGAGGTACACAACGCTGTAGTCAGTATGTAGAGCGAGGGTGGGGTGATGCAGAGGAGACAGAGATGACGCCTCTTCCAGAGGACAGCCTTTGTTGGCCAGTTGGGAGTCTGCAGCACATGGTTGATTTCATGCTTCAGTGCCTGAGAAACGACCGCCGCTTTCGCCCACATTCTCAGCACGTCAGATTATTGGGTGTACACCCTCCTAGACCCTCGCTACCGGGACAACTTACAAACCCTCATCACACCGGTGAACGGGACCGTAAAATGCAGGAGTACCAAGACACACTGGTGCAATCCATACTGTTGTACATTCCAGCCGAGAGAGCTGCTGCTGCTGCTACTGCTTTACAAAGCAGCTCTGTGCGTCGAGGCAGTGTAGACACCTCTACAACAAGAGGGAGCAGAAGCAGCGCCTCTGCACAGGGCAAGAACTGTATGTTACAAATGTGGCAAAGTTTTGTGACAGCGCCAGCAAGGTCTACACCATCCGAGACGGCTCCAGTCACCAGGAAGAAACGTTTCCGTAAGATGGTGACAGACTACTTGGCTTTCCCTCTAAGTGTACTCCCAGATGCCTCTTCCCCTTTCAAATTTTGGGTCTCTAAGTTGGATACATGGCCAGAGCTTAGCCAGTATGCATTGGAGGTGCTGGCTTGCCCTGCTGCCAGTGTATTATCTGAGCGTGTCTTTAGTGCTGCAGGTGGTGTAGTAAAGACCGTCGCATGCGACTATCCTCAGAGAATGTAGACCGGCTTACTTTTCTGAAAATGAACAAGGCATGGATCTCACCTGAATTTGCCTGTCCGTTTTCAGATTAAATAACTGTTTGGCAACGTTTTCCATGTCTCCTGTTATGTTCATCTTTCTACCACCTGAACTCTACTCCCTGGGCTACAACACCGCCATTTGTTGCTCATAAGTAATTGGCAGGGGTACTGACTCCTGGCCAGCCTGGTTACAGCACGACAGCTGTTTCCTGGCAGTGTGAACGTCAATTATCCTCCAATAAGTTGTGCTGTCGTGTTGCATTCGGGTTAGCCGACTCTATGGTGCCTGCAGTTTAGGTGATTCCTATGTGTGCTGTGGGATATGTAAATAAAGGCGGTTTCCATTGTGACAATAGGATAAGCACCCACTGTAGGACTGTGTGATTCGGTAACTGCGGACGGCTTGCGTCCTGTCAACTTACATTTTCATGGGTGCGTTCTTCTACCCGTCCGGGGTCCAGTACCGTCAAGTGGTTTCTCCCAGTGCCTTTGGCCTAGGTGCCTCCATCTCCGTATCCGAGTTTCAGCAACGTCTGCTGGTCCTTGGTAGTGCTTTGGAGCACAGGTACCTCCTGCTTAGTAACCGTGTCACAGTAACGTCAGCTGGTACTCGGTTGTGACATTGCCTCTTTTCCTTCTGCTACCCGTCCGGGGTCCAGTACCGTCAAGTGGTTCTCCCCAGTGCCTTTGGCCTAGGTGCCTCCATCTCTGTATCCGAGTTCCAGCAACGTCTGCTGGTCCTTGGTAGTGCTTTGGAGCACAGGTACCTCCTGCTTAGTAACCGTGTCACAGTAACGTCAGCTGGTACTCGGTTGTGACATTGCCTCTTTTCCTTCTGCTACCCGTCCGGGGTCCAGTACCGTCAAGTGGTTCTCCCCAGTGCCTTTGGTCTAGGTGCCTCCATCTCCGTATCTGAGTTCCAGCAACGTCTGCTGGTCCTTGGTAGTGCTTTGGAGCACAGGTACCTCCTGCTTAGTAACCGTGTCACAGTAACGTCAGCTGGTACTCGGTTGTGACATTGCCTCTTTTCCTTCTGCTACCCGTCCGGGGTCCAGCACAGTCAGCTGGTCCTCGTTACTTCCATTGTCTCTTGCTCCATCTGATACCCGTCAGGGTTCCAGTAACGTCAGCTGTTTCTCGGAAATTAGACGACCTTAAAGACCACCCAGAAGAAGATGACGACAACAAGGACGACGAGCATGAAGCCAACCAGCCTGAACACCATCACAAAGAAAAAATAAAAGATTACCCAGAAGAAGATCACCAACAGGACAAAGAAGGTTAAGACAAACTACAAGATACAGAACAAGAGACAGAAGAGCAATAAGCAAAAGATCAAAAAGCAGAAGAACATGAAGTATAAGACCAAAATGAAGAGCAAAATATATGCTCTAAATTCTAAGCAGAAGAAGACTAAGCAGTGTATGGGGGTGAGTCCGTTCCTCCTCGTGGTGCCCCATGGAAAATGCCTGCTGCTGCAGGCTAAACTGAACACGGACAAATACTGTTGTAATTTAAATCTTTTGTGACAGCAAGAACGGAAGGATGAACAATTCATACTTTTACAGATTACAAGTACAGGAATCTCTGTCACAAATAAGAATATGATGAAGAAGATGAAGAGGAAGAAGATGAAGAATTTGAATATGAAGAAGATTAATTAGTTTAATAATAACAATATGAGTAATGTAAACAAAAACATGAATAGCAAGAAGTTTAAGAAGAAGATTAAGAAGGTGAAGATGAAGAATAATTTGATGAGAAAGATGATGCTGCTGAAGATTATGAAGGAGAAAGTGTGGCACTGGCAAAAGTTAAAAAGGTGAAGAGCATGGAAGTTGTGAAACATACATATTTGCCAAAATAGAAAAAAGGTTAACAACATTGTCAATTTGTTAGTCAATCCAAACGTATTTCAAAAAAAATATATATTAATGCTATTCCAATGCATTGGGTTAAACATGTATGCCTTTATTGTCTCCTCAACCTCCCCCAATACATTCTACATTAGTCTTTGTTGTTTTCCTTCATGTACAATTAACCAACAAGGCAAGAATGTTTTTTTTAATGTCGATATTTGGTTCCCATAGACTTACATTGGACTTCCGGTATCGGAATCGGATATCGACGATATTTAGTGCTATCGGCGATACCATTCCGATCCGATATTTTTAGATATCGAGCAGTATCGCTCAACACTAATTTCCACTGATTAAACAATGGCAACATGGTTCTAGCCCATATCATGTCAAAGAATGGTCGCTAATACAAAAAATATTCTATAATACAGGTGCATCTCACAAAATTAGAATATTATTAAAAAGTTAATTTATTTCAGTTCTTCAATACCAAAAGTAAGACTCATACATCATATAGTCATTACAAACAAACTTACGTATTTAAAGTATTTATTTCTGTTAATGTTGATGATTATGGCTTACAGCCAATGAAAACCCAAAAGTCATTATCTCAGTAAATTAGAATTCTTTATAACACCAGCTTGAAAAAATGATTTTCAAATAGGAAATGTTGGCCTGCTGAAATGTATGTTCAGTAATTGCACTAATACTTGGCCGGGGCTCCTTTGGCATCAATTACTGCATCAGTGAGGTGTGGCATGGAGGCAATCAGCCTGTGGCACTTCTGACATGTATGGAAGCCCAGGTTGCTTTGATAGCAGCCTTCAGCTCATCTGCATTGTTAGGTCTGGTGTCTCTCATCTTCATCTTGACAATACCCCATAGATTCTCTATGGGATTAAGGTCAAGTGATTTTGCTGGCCAATCAATCACAGTGATACTGTTGTTTTTATACCAGGAATTGGTACTTTTGGCAGTGTGGACAGGTGCCAAATGCAGCTGGAAAATTACCTTTTCATCAACACAAAGCTTGTCGGCAGAGGGAAGCATGAAGTGCTCTAAAATTTCCTGGTAGATGGCTGTGCTGACTTCGGTCTTGATAAAACACAGTGTACCTATACCAGAAGATGACATGGCTCCCCAAAACATCACTGATTATTGAACTTCACATTAGACCTTGCGCAGCTTGAATTGTGTGCGTCTCCACTCTTCCTTCAGACTATGGGACCTTGATTTCCAAGGTCTAGTGTGAAGTATAAAACAATCAATGATGGTTTCATGAGTCATGTCATCTGCTGGTGTAGGTCCATTGTGTTTTATCAAGACCAAAGTCAGCACAGTCATCTACCAGGAAATTCTAGAGCACTTCATGTTTCTCTCTGCCAACAAGCTTTTTGGAGATGGACATTTCATTCTCCAGCAGGACTCGGCACCTGTCCACACTGCCAAAAGTACCAATTCCTGGTTTAAAAACAATATCACTGTGCTTGATTGGCCAGCAAACTGGCCTGACCTTAATCACATAGAGAATCTATGGGGTATTGTAAAGAGGAAGATGAGAGACACCAGACCCAATAATGCAAACAAGCTGTAGGCTGCTATCAAAGCAACCTGGGCTTCCACAACACCTCAGCAGTGCCACAGGCTGATCGCCTCCATGCCACGCCGCATTAATGCAGTAATTGATGCAAAAGGAGTCCCGACCAAGTATTGAGTGCATTTACTGAAGATAAATTTCAGTAGGCCAACATTTTGAATTTGAAAATCATTATTGCAAGCTGGTGTTATAAAGTATTCTAATTTACTGAGATAATGACTTTTGGGTTTTCATTGGCTGTAAGCCATAATCATCAACATTAACAGAAACAAACACTTGAAATAGATCACTCTGTAATGATTCTATCTAATATATGAGTTTCACTTTTTGCATTAAAGAACTGAAATAAATTAACTTTTTGATAATATTCTAATTTTGTGAGATGCACCTGTATCAAAGCACTGGCAATGTATGGGTATGCGCAGTGCACCATTGTTTTGGCTATTTAGAATTAGAGAAAGGAGAAAACTCAGCTGTGCTGGTTGTGTGAGGAAAAATTAGGCAGACCAAAGCAAAATCTAGCCCTGCAATTAGAATCATAGAATCATAGAATGGTAGAGTTGGAAGGGACCTCCTGGGCCATCTGGTCCAACCCCCTGCTCAAAGCAGGATTCTCTAAATCATCCCAGACAGATGTCTGTCCAGACTCTGTTTGAAGACTTCCATTGAAGGAGAATTTACCACTTCTCGTGGCAGCCTGTTCCACTCCTTGATCACCCTAACTGTCAAAAAGTTTTTTCTAATATCTAATCTGTGTCTCCTCCCATTCAGTTTCATCCCATTGCTTCTAGTCTTTCCTTGTGCAAATGAGAATAAAGATGATCCTTCTACAATGTGACAGCCCTTGAGATATTTGTAGACAGCTATTAAGTCTCCTCTCAGTCTTCTTTTTTGCAAGCTAAACATTCCCAAATCCTGCAACCGTTCCTCATAGGACATGGTTTGCAGACCGGTCACCATTCTGGTGGCTCTTCTCTGAACTTGCTCCAGTTTGTTGATGTCTTTTTTAAAATGTGGTGCCCAAAACTGGACACAGTATTCCAGATGAGGTCTGACCAATGAGGTGTAGAGGGCAATAATGACCTCACGTGATCTAGACTGTATGCTTCTGTTGATACATCCTAGAATTGTATTTGCCTTTTTTGCTGCTGCATCACACTGTTGACTCATGTTCAGTCTGTGATCAATTAGTATACCCAAGTCTTTTTCACATGTGCTGTTACTTAGCCCTATTCCTCCCATTTTGTATATGCTTTTTTCATTTTTATTGCCCAGATGTAGTACTTTGCATTTTTCCCTGTTAAAAACCATTCTGTTAGTTGCTGCCCACTGCTCCAGTTTATTTATATCTTTTTGAATCCTCTCTCTCTCTTCTCTAGTATTAGCTACCCCTCCTAGCTTTGTGTCATCAGCAAATTTGATCAGTTTACCCTCAATTCCTTCATCTAAATCATTGATAAAGATGTTGAACAATACAGGGCCCAAAACAGAGCCTTGTGGTACCCCACTTGAGACATTCTTCCAACTGGATGTGCAGCCATTTACGACCACTCTTTGAGTCCGATCACTAAGCCAGTTATGAATCCACCTAACAGTTGCCTTGTCCATTCCATACTTAGTCATTTTTTCAATAAGGATTGTGTGAGATACTTTGTCAAATGCTTTGCTGAAGTCAAGATATACTATATCTACAGCATTTCCCTGATCCACCCAGTCAGTGATTCTGTCATAGAAGGAAATTAAGTTAGTCTGACATGACTTATTAGTTACAAACCCATGCTGACTCTGTTTAATCACTTCATTCTTATGCAGGTACTTACATACATGTTCTTTAATAATTTGTTCAAAGATCTTTCCTGGTATAGAAGTCAGACTCACCGGCCTGTAGTTCCCTGGGTCCACCTTCTTCCCCTTTTTGAAGATAGGAACAACATTTGCTCTTCTCCAGTCTTCTGGGACTTCACCTGTTCTCCAAGAATTTTCAAAGATTATGGACAGTGGTTCAAGAATTTCTTCTGCTATCTCCTTCAGTATTCTGGGGTGTAATTCATCTGGGCCTGGAGACTTGAATTCATTTAGGTTAGCTAAGTGTTTCCTCACTGTCTTTCTGTTTATAGATATCCTGGATTCTTCTATTCCTTTAATAGGACAGTGAAGATCAGTTGATGTTACATTTCCTTTCTGAGAGAAAATAGATGCAAAATAGGAATTTAAAAGTTCAGCCTTCTCAACATCCTTTCTTACCATTTCATCATTTTCATCCTGTAAAAATCCTATAGCATCTTTGACTTTTCTTTTACTTTTGATGTATCCCCAAAATCCTTTTTTGTTGCTTTTGACATCTCTTGCAAGCCTTAATTCATTGTCCGCTTTAGATAATCTGATTTGTGCCCTGCAGGTTCTGCAGATGGCATTATATTCTTCTTTAGATATGCCTCCCTCTTTCCATTTGATAAACATTTCTTTCTTCCCTTTTAGCATGTGTTTAAGTTCTGTGTTCATCCATCCTGGTTTCCTTAAATGCTTCCCATTCTTCCCTCTTTTTGGAATTGTTGACAATTGTGCTTTGAGAATCTCATTTTTCAAGATGTCCCATCCTTCCTGGACATTTTTGTCCTTAAGGATATCCTGCCATTGGATCCCTCCAATTCTATTTCTGAGTCCCTTAAAATCTGCCTTTCTGAAATCTAATCTTGACGTCTGAGTCTTCACAGGTCTTCCTCCTCTTGTTATCCAAAATTCTAAAATAGCATGGTCACTACCTCCTAGGGTCCCAGCCACTCTTACCTCCTCAACCATTTCCTCCCTATTTATAAGGATTAGATCCAAGGTAGCAGTTCCTCTTGTTTTCTCCCCTAACTTTTGAAAGATAAAGTTGTCAGCAAGAGAGGATAAGAATTTCCTTGACCTGTTAGTTTTGCCTGAGAGCGATTCCCAACAAATGTCTGGATAGTTGAAATCTCCCATGACCACTATGTCATATTTTTTGGAGAACTTGGCCATTTGATGCATAAAGAGTTCATCCATATCTTCAGCTTGCATAGGTGGCCTGTAGTAAATGCCTACAATGGTGTCCTTTCCATTGTTCTGTCCTTGTATTCTTACCCAAACAGTTTCCACAGAACTACCAGTCTCTGAAGCATCAATCTCTGTGCAAATATACGCTTTTCTAACATACAATGCAACACCTCCTCCTCGTTTATCAAGTCTGTTTCTTGCAAATAAGTTGTATCCTTCTAGCCTTGTATTCCAATCATGTGTATCGTCCCACCAAGTTTCAGTGATTCCAATGACATCATACTTCTTCTCCTGCGTTAGTAGTTCCAATTCTCCTTGTTTGTTGCCCATGCTTTGTGCATTTGTATAAAAACATTTTAGTTTGTGATTGGTTTCTCTTCCTCCAATATTTTTATTATTTAGATTGTTTTGTCTTCGTTCTTCCTTTCCACTTCTAATAGCCGAGTTCTCAATAGCATTTGTCAGGTGTATGGCTTTTTCTGGCGTTTTGCTTCCCTTCCCACATTGTTCTAGTTTAAAGCTCTCCTGATGAGTGTAGCAAGGCGACTTCCAAATACATGTTTTCCAGTCTTCGTAAGGTGCACCCCATCTCTAGCAAGTAGTCCATCGTATAGGTAATTCACTCCGTGATCCAGAAATCCAAATCCTTGCTGACGGCACCATCGACGTAGCCAGTTGTTCACCTGCAGAATCTTATTCCACCTCCTTGTTCCATGGCCATCCACTGGGAGGATGGAAGAGAAGACCACCTGCGCACCCAGTTCTTTCACTTTCTTGCCTAAGTTTTCAAAGTCACTGCAGATGGTTTCCAGGTCACTTCTTGTGGTGTCATTTGTCCCCACATGTATTATGAGGAATGGGTAGTCATCTTTAGGTCTGAAGAGTCCTGATATCCTGTCAGACACATCTTTAATTTTTGCACCTGGAAGACAGCACATTTCTCTTGAGGTTATATCCGGTCTGCAGATAGCAGCCTCTGTTCCTCTCAACAGGGAATCCCCCACGACCACAACTCTCCGTTTCTTCTTCACAACATTTTTCTTTCTCCATTCAGGAGGACTCTGAGGGCTTACAAGGTTGCTCTTTGTGGGCAAAGTCTTATCCTGATGTATTTCCTCTTCATTCTCCTGTGTGAGAGCCTGGTACTGGTTCCTGAGCAGTATGGGTGCTGACTGCCTCACGATTCTCCTGCTTCTTTGGGTCACATGCTTCCATTCCTCTGCTTCTTCAGGTGCTCTTCGAATTTCTTCTCTTTCTGCACCATGAAGAGATAATTCTGCTCTGTCTAAGAACTCTTCATCTTCCTTAATGATCTTCAATGTAGATAACCTCTCTTCCAGATTCCGCAACTTTTCCTCCAACATGGACACAAGCTTGCATTGTGGCATGTGAAATTTGGCTTTTCCACTGGTAAATCTGTGAACATGTAGCAAGAAATGCAACTCACCACATGGCTCCTGGCCTCTTCCATGCTCTTATTATTAAAGAGATATTACAGCGGTGAAAAAAGTACCAAAATGCGCGCACCTAGCGGCGCGCGGCTTACCATGTCCTCCTTTCAGCTGCAACAGCCAAAACCCAGTGTTCTTGGAGCTCGCGGAGACTCTTCACTTATCCCAGAATGAACTGGGAATATGCAAATGATCTCCTCAGGACTCCTCCCCTGGTTTACCGATTATGTCCTCCTCGTTACAGCTGCGAACAGCCAAAACCCAGTGTTCTTGGAGCTCGCGGAGACTCTTCACTTATCCCAGAATGAACTGGGAATATGCAAATGATCTCCTCAGGACTCCTCCCCTGGTTTACCGATGTCCTCCTTTCAGCTGCAACAGCCAAAACCCAGTGTTCTTGGAGCTCGCGGAGACTCTTCACTTATCCCAGAATGAACTGGGAATATGCAAATGATCTCCTCAGGACTCCTCCCCTGGTTTACCGATGTCCTCCTTTCAGCTGCAACAGCCAAAACCCAGTGTTCTTGGAGCTCGCGAAGACTCTTCACTTATCCCTGAATGAACTGGGAATATGCAAATGATCTCCTCAGGACTCCTCCCCTGGTTTACCGATGTCCTCCTTTCAGCTGCAACAGCCAAAACCCAGTGTTCTTGGAGCTCGCGGAGACTCTTCACTTATCCCAGAATGAACTGGGAATATGCAAATGATCTCCTCAGGACTCCTCCCCTGGTTTTATTGATAGATTTATTTTGGTCAAAAATTCTCACAAAGTCTTTGTCCAAAATCAAGTTCCCTTATATTATCATTCTATGCAATAAAGGCTGTTTATAAATGCAATAAAAATAATACAAAATCTGGGACTGTATATGCCAAATACATAAGCCATGGCAAAAAGTAGAATTCACCATTACATACTGTATGTGCGGTGTATTGATTGGCGTTGATGTATAGAGACAAGACCATTTGTTGTAATCCATTAACAATGTGATCTAAGCATTGATCTAGTTTTGCTCCATGAGCAAGGAAATTCAAAGTCACCGTTTAAGAAAAAATCAATTAAACCATCTTCTTTAACAGAAATGTCTAACTCATTCCAATAAGTGACATATTGCTACACACGGTGCCTGATGGATTTGGTTCAACAAGACTGAAAATATGTTGAGCACAACAGCTGACCTCCGCAAAATTATTGGTAGAGTTTTATCTGGAAAGACTTTATGTAGCTTTTTTAGTGCTCGAGGTCAGTAGAATATTTCTAATTAAGCTTTTAATTTCAGGAAATAGAATATGTAGTATAAAGTAATTTTTACATTTTCTAATAAAGTATATACAGTAAAGAGCTAATTTACTCACTATGAATATGAATAGGGATATTACATTTTATGAACTACAGCACTTTCTATATACTGTAAGTGGGCATGAGGGTGCAATAGTGAATTTCTCCTCTGTTGGGTAGGGCTAGAACTTTGAGGAGGATAATCCGGATCAAGTGATTAGATAATATGGTGAGTAATAATTGCTAGTGCAATCCAGTATCAGTCCTCTTTACACATGCAACCTTAGCCTTAAAGGCAGCCCCTCTAGTAAGAACCATTGTATATCCAAGATGCAATACTCATTTTTGTAATTAACAGATTTTGTGCCACCATACTTACTGCAAAATACATATTGCTGAGTATTTGATGTATTATTGTACCTTTCAATGTTCTATTTACTTATGTGTTAGCACTATCACTCAGCTTTTCCTCTTCCTTCTTTAGTTATATGGAGTAATTGTCTGCACGGTCTGCCACTATAGAATTTCAATCATTCCTACAATGTTAGAATCATAGAATCATAGAATGGTAGAGTTGGAAGGGACCTCCTGGGTCATCTGGTCCAACCCACTGCTCAAAGCAGGATTTACTAAATCATCCCAGACCCATGTCTGTCCAGCCTCAGTTTGAAGACTTCCATTGAAGGAGGACTCACCACCTCTCGTGGCAGCCTGTTCCATTCATTGATCATCCTAGAGAGAAATTGGGACTGATGTCACAAAGTCTAGCATTTTGTGTGTGTCTGGTCACTGTCCTGTCTATCGGTAATAATAGAGGTTATTCTGTTATGGGTCTGAAACTCAGGAATAGAGCGGGGGGTGAATCTGACCCTGCACTAGGACTAGACTCGATCCCTACGATGGAGCGGGCGACCTATTCCTTACGAATAGACCCACCGGCGATCCTAGTCTAGACTCAAGCGAAGACCTGAAGGTGAGGGAAGGGGATCCCTGGAAGACCTAGGGACTGGGAACAAAACACTGTTAATCTCCTAGCAGGGAAATAGAGGAAGCTGCAGAAACAAAAGTAAAAAACAAAAAGACTAAGCAAGCAGAACTAGAGTTCTCAGAACTACGCAAAGTATAGACAAAGCTATCAAGGCTCCTAGCCTGAACTCAAGCTGATTAACAATGATGTCCAGCAAGGACTGGGAGGCAGGTGCAGGGTAATAAAGGGTGATACAATCACCTGACCATCGACAAGCCCAGTACCAGGGGAAAACAGACCAGCAGCCAGAAACCACAACAAGATGGCGGATGGTCAAACTGAATAGATTCTAACAGTACCTCCCCTTTTACGAAGATCCTCTGGATCCTCTTGGCTGAGCCTTATTCGGAAATCTCCTGTGAGACATCCTCAGCTTTCACCCAGGAATTATCCTCGTGACCGAAACCCTTCCAGGACATGAGATACTGCAACCTTCCTCTGTGCCACCTGGAATCCAATATGTGAGAAATCTCAAACTCGCCATCCTCATCAATTGGAGGAACAGTCGGCATCGCCTCCTTATCTGGCGTGTCAACTTTCTTCAGTAAAGATACATGAAAAGCTGAATTAATTCTCCAGGACGAGGGTATGTGTTTTCTCACAGCTGCAGAGTTGACAACCTGAACTGTTGTGAATGTGTTAGAAATGAATTCTGAGCAGAAGCTCCCTCTGGTGGTTGCAGACAGTGCTGAACCATTCAATGAGGATTGGCAATCAGGAATTACAGACTGGCTGGATATAAGGGAGGTTTACCCTCATCATGGTTGCCGGTGATCAATTGTTCCTGTCTCAACGTTGTTTCCTGGTTCACTTGAAAGCTTGCTGAGTCTTGCCTCTTCTCCTGCTCTCAGATAAGATATTTTCTGTTTTTTGTTTTTGTGCTTACCATTTGCATATTTCTCTGCATTTCTGTGAGGTTAGCCAGGTTTCCCCCCGGGGGCTTGGGCTCCTCTCAGTTCCTCTGGAGCCACTGTTATTTGTTCATTTGCCTTTTCCAGTTTATTCAGTGGCTGCGGCTTTGTTTTGTTACACCAGAGAACTAATTTAGGTGGTAGAGGTCGTGTGATCTCAGGTGTTTTTGCAATTAGTAGCGTTGGCTTTTTTTAGGGTTTTTTTGGATTGCAGTAAGTATCCTTCCTATCCGTTTCTGTCTAGGCAGATTGGGCCCCAATGTTTGCTCATACTATTTTCTGTCTGTGTCTGTGTTTCATCTTGTCTAACCGCCATTACATGTTTGGGGGCTTTGTTATGATTTGGTAGCTGAGGAGAGCAGGCAAAAAAGGCAATACACCAGAGATGTTGGAATCTACTGGATTGCAGTACCCTGACTAACCACCACAACTAAAGGAAGCCGTGGAGCGTACCTACGTTGGTCCTAGACGCCTCGTCACAGCCTGAGAAGCTAACTACACCTAAAGATAGAAAGAGGAAAACTATCTGCCCCGGAGCAGATCCCCAAAGAACATAGGAAGCCCCCAAACATGTAATGGCGGTTAGACAAGAGGAAACACAGACACAGACAGAAAACAGTATGAGCAAATGTTGGGGCCCAATCTTCCTAGAAAGAAAAGGATAGGAAGGACACTTACTGCGATCCAAAAAACCCTAAAAAAATACCAACTCACTAATTGCAAAAACACCTGAGATCACACGACCTCTACCACCTAAATTAGTTCTCTGGTGTAACAAAACTAAGCAGCAGCCACTGAAAAAACTGGAAAAGGCAAATGAACAAATAACAGTGGCTCAGATAAACTGAGAGGAGCACAAGCCCCCGGAGGGAACCTGGGTGACCTCCACAGAAGTGCAGGACAAAATGCAAAAAGCAAGCACAAAAATAAAAGCAGAAAATATCTTATCTGTTAACAGAAGTTGCAGGCAAGACACAGCAAGCTTCCAAGTGAACCAGGAACCAAAGTTGAGACAAGAACAATTGATCACCGGCAACACTGATGGTGTAATGTATGGTGTACAGTTCATATAGCGTCTTGTGCTTGGGTGCGAGGAAAACACATGAGACACAGGTTTGATATAGAAGGACTTGTATTACTTCATACAAGTGGCAAAAAGGGTCACACAGTTTGCAGGTACAGAAGCAGGAGACACAGCAGGCCAGAGTAATTTTAAGTTCAGCAATAACTCTCCACAACAGGTTCAGGATCTCTTCTCTGTTACCGTAATTCCATGCAAACGTGGATTTATCAAATAGCAGGTTTCCAGAGTCCACAAGTGTTCCAAAGTTCCTCAGTAGGAAATAACTGGAGTACAAAGTCCAAGGTTTCCAGGAGTCAGGTCACAGGCTCACTGCAGGCTTGATTCTGAAGCACTGATTGCTCAGCTGAGGCTGCTTAAGAAGCAAGAGGGAGAGAATCAGGGCGGGAACATGAAGGCTGGAAACTCCATATTGACTGAGGGCAAGATAGCTGCAGCAAGACAGAAAGCAAAATGGCCGACGGAAAAACTGAGTTTCAAGAAACATGTACAAAGAACCTTACATTACTCCCCCCTTAGGGACAACCTCCGGATGACCTCAGACCAGGCTTGTCTGGGTACCTCTGATGAAACTGGCGGAGCAAGCGAGGAGCATTAACGTTATTGACTGGTTCCCATGAGTAGTCCTCCACTGGGTAGCCCTGCCATTTAATCAAATATTGTAACTGATTTCTGTACAACCTGGAATCTAGAATCCTTTCCACCACAAATTCTTCCTGACCATCGACTAGCACTGGGTCAGGGCAAGGAGAAGAACGTCCAGGAAACGTATTGGGTGTTGCAGCCTTTAGTAGGGATACATGAAAGACAGGGTGGATTCTCATAGTTCTGGGCAGTTGAAGACGACAAGCAACGGCACTTATAATTTTACTGATTTTATAGGGTCCAATGTACTTATGTCCCAATTTAGACGATGGAATCCTTAACTTAAGATTTCTGGTTGACAGCCAGACCAAGTCTCCTACCTTGAAAGCTGGTGCAGGTTTACGAAATTTATCTGCTGCTTTCTTGTACCTTTCCTGAGCCAATTCAAGATTTTCCTTTAGAAGATCCATATTCTTTTGTAAAGACGTGATTCTTTCAGCCACTCCTGGCAAGGGGTTTCTATGGGAAATCGAGGAAGAATGTTAGGATGATAACCTAAATTGGAGTAAAAAGGAGACTGCTTAGTGGAGGCGCTCTGAGAGTTGTTATAAGAGAACTCAGCCAGTGGAAGTAGATCCACCCAATCATCCTGTAGGTGGCAGATAAAGCAGCGGAGATACTGCTCCAGGGTCTGATTGGTTCGTTCTGTCTGTCCATTAGTCTGGGGATGAAAAGCAGAAGAAAGGTTTACTTTAATGTCCAATGCGGCACAGAAATTTTGCCAAAACCTTGAAGTGAATTGCACCCCTCGATCCGAAATGACCTCATCCGGTACTTCATGTAAGCGAAACACATTCTTAATCATCAAATCTGATGTCTGTTTTGCAGTGGGTAAGCCGACACAAGGGATAAAATGAGCTGCCTTTGTTAAACGATCAACCACCACTAGAATGGTGTTCTTCCCTTGAGAGGTTGGTAACTCCACAATGAAGTCCATAGAAATGGATCCCCACGGGCGGGACGGGGTGGGAAGGGGTTGCAACAGACCAGTTGGTGAGGAGCGAGGTGTTTTGCATCTTGCACAGACTTCACATGAAGTGACATAGTTTAAAACATCTTTCCTGTAAGTGGGCCACCAAAAGAAACGAGAAAGAAATTCCTGTGTCTTTAGAATTCCTCTATGCCCAGCTATCTTGGAATCGTGGATGAGTTGCAATACTCTCAATCTGACTGTTTCAGGTATATACAGACGTTGTCCCTGAATCCACACACCATTCTTAAAAACAAGACTTACGTCCCTTGGGGGTTGTGCCAACAAGGAATCCGCATGGTATGCTTCCTTGATGTCCTTAAGTAGGTCTTGATTATGAATCACTCCCAGGAATCTAGAGTCAGGAAGAATAGTCTTAGGAGGAGTAAGTGGACGGGTCTCTGCTGAATGAATCCTAGAGAGTGCATCAGCCTTTCCATTGCGCGATCCTGGCCTATAAGAAATTACAAAATTAAATTGGTTTAGGAAAAGATTCCAGCGAGCCTGGCGAGGAGTCAGGCACTTAGCCGACCTGATAAATTCAAGGTTACGATGGTCTGTCAGGACGACTATTTGCTGTGCAGCTCCCTGAAGAAGGTGTCTCCATTCTTTGAAGGCGGCAATAATGGCCAACAACTCTCTATTGCCCACATCGTAGTTCCTCTCAGCCGAAGGCAACTGCTGGGAAAAGAAGGCACAGGGATGCAAGACATTCTTCTCACCTGTTCTCTGAGAGAGTATAGCTCCAACGGCACAGTCTGAAGCATCCACCTCTATTATGAAGGCAAGTTCGGGGTTGGGATGTACTAAGATAGGTGCGGTGGTAAATTTATCCTTTAGACGGGAAAATGCTTCCTGGGCTTGGGGGGTCCAGGAGAACCTAGACTCTTTCCGGGTAAGTTGGGTGATAGGTGACACTACCTCAGAGAAATTCCTAATGAAACGTCTATAGAAGTTGGCAAACCCGATGAAGCGCTGCACCTCCTTCACATTTCTAGGAATTGCCCAATCCTTGATGGCTTGGGTCTTGCTTCCATCCATACTAATCCCTTGCGTAGACAGTACATACCCCAGAAATTGAATTTCGGTCCTATGGAATTCACACTTTTCAAGTTTGATGTAAAGATGGTTTTGTCTTAGACGTTCTAAGACCATTCTCACATGTCCATGATGTTCCTCTGTGGAGTTAGAAAAAATTAGAATATCATCCAGATAAATCACCACGAATGTATCTAAGAGATCCCTGAAGATGTCATTCACCAAGTGTTGGAAAGTGGCTGGGGCGGTACTCAGACCAAAAGGCATAACTAGATATTCAAAGTGTCCATAGCGTGACCTGAATGCAGTCTTCCATTCATCCCCAGGTCTAATACGGACCAAGTTATAGGCCCCACGGAGATCCATTTAGAGAAAATTTTGGCATGCCGCACTCTTTCCAATAACTCAGGGATTAAAGGCAATGGATAACGGTTTCTAATAGTAACCTTATTGAGTTCCCTATAGTCTACGCAGGGTCTCAGAGATCCATCTTTCTTCTTCACAAAGAAGATGGGTGCACCTGCAGGAGATGAAGAGGGGCGTATGAAGCCCTTGGCTAGATTTTCGTCTATGTAATCCTTTAAAGCCTTTAGCTCGGGCCCCGCCAGGGGGTAGATCTTACCAAAAGGTATCTCTGCTCCAGGCAATAATTCAATTGGACAATCATATGGACGGTGAGGGGGAAGCTGGTCAGCGTTCTTCTTGTCACATAAATCCACATAGTCCTGGTATACAGCTGGTAGTTCAGGGACTGACATGGTTCCTTTAGGAACAGAGCAAGCTGAAACTTCTGGACTCATCTGTTTCTCTGGAAAGTGTAATTCCTTGGTCTCCCAGTTAATGGTAGGGTTCTGAGCCTGCAGCCATGGTAGCCCTAGAATAATGGGAAAGTGGGGAGAAGAGATAAGCATAAAGGACAGTTTCTCTTGATGATCTTTACCCATAAGGACTCTCAAAGGCTCCGTTTCCTGATCCACTGGTCCAGAGGTCAGCAGGGAGCCATCCACAGTCTCCATCTGTACTGGAGTAGCCTTCTTCACTGAACGTATCCCCCGTTTCAGAGCAAAGGAGATATCCATAAAATTTCCACTTGCCCCTGAGTCGATCATAGCAGAGCTAGACACCCAGACTGAGTCAACCCAGAGTTTGATGGAAAGGAAGCAATGAGAATTGTTTTTCTTACAACTCAGCTGGGACACCGCTGAGGAAACTTGAAAAATTGCAGCGTTTACACAGTCATCGTCCTCAGAAGTGACGGAGTTTAAGTCCGAGAAATCAATATCTGTTGCTGCAGATCTCTCTGGAGCCTGAGGCTCGGACCTGACAGATCTCCTCTCGCAACACTCACAGTGAATGACTGCTGCAGTAGTCTTACGAGAACGGCTGGGGCAGTTTATAATGAAGTGCCCTGACTTACCACAGTAGAAACATAGATTTTCCTTTAAACGATGTTCTTTGCGTGCATCACTAACCCGTCTTTGTAAAGAGTCCACCTGCATGGGTTCAGGTTCAGGTTCCCGTGTGATCCTACTCAAAGGTTCCTTAGCTGGGTAGGAAGGTAGGAAAAGGTTAGTGCGATTACTTTCGAACCATCTCTCTTGCCTGCGTTCAGTCAGACGAGCATCAATACGGATGCAGTAGTTAATAAAGTCACCTAACGCAGTGGGAGGGTCGGCACGAGCAAGTTCATCATTAATCAGTGGAGACAACCCTTTTGAAAAATAGATTTTTTGGCGGAACTGTCCCAAGTGGTATCGAGGGCCCATCTCCTGATATCCAAGGCATATTCGGCTACTGAGCGCTTACCTTGGTGCAAAGTTAACATGGCTGTTTCAGCTGTTGCACCTCGATTGGGGTCATCAAACACCTGCCCCATGGCTGAAATGAAAGCATCAAGATGATCCAAACATTCATCCTCAGTCTCAATCAGAGGGTTTGCCCACATCAAAGCCTTGTTGGTAAGCAACATGATTATAGTAAGCACTTTAGATCGTTCAGTGGGAAATTGTGAAGCATGTGCAGAAAAAAAAAGATTGCATTGGTTAATAAATCCCCTGAATTTCTCACGTTCACCGCCAAAATGAAAAGGGGGTAACTTGGGAATCCCAGAACTCGGGGTTATGGCAGGAGCCTGGACTCGTTCCTCTAGAGCCTCAATCCTGGCTCGTAAATCCTGGGTAGTTTGTCCAAACACTTGCAAATTGTGATTAATGAGGTCCTGTAAGTTTGAAAAACGGGTCTTTATAGTCTGTATATCTGCAAGGATTGTATCAGTCACTCCGCAAAGCTCCTTTATGCGAGCCTCCATCTTCCAGATCTTTTAAGACAGGAGTACTGGAAGGAGAAGAGGGGAAAAAAACAAAACAAAAAAAAAACACAATAGTGTTTACCTGTGGTAACACTGCAGAGTAAAATTAAGGGAATGTGCTCACCTGGAATGGTTGTGAGAAGTCACAACCACTGTCATCACAGAAAGTATAACCGGACATCTGATATCCACAGTCACAGCAGACACAGCCTTCCCAGACCCAGCAGACACTAAGGTTTGTCTTCAGAATCTTGTAATGTATGGTGTACAGTTCATATAGCGTCTTGTGATTGGGTGCGAGGAAAACACATGAGACACAGGTTTGATATAGAAGGACTTGTATTACTTCATACAAGTGGCAAAAAGGGTCACACAGTTTGCAGGTACAGAAGCAGGAGACACAGCAGGCCAGAGTAATTTTAAGTTCAGCAATAACTCTCCACAACAGGTTCAGGATCTCTTCTCTGTTACCGTAATTCCATGCAAACGTGGATTTATCAAATAGCAGGTTTCCAGAGTCCACAAGTGTTCCAAAGTTCCTCAGTAGGAAATAACTGGAGTACAAAGTCCAAGGTTTCCAGGAGTCAGGTCACAGGCTCACTGCAGGCTTGATTCTGAAGCACTGATTGCTCAGCTGAGGCTGCTTAAGAAGCAAGAGGGAGAGAATCAGGGCGGGAACATGAAGGCTGGAAACTCCATATTGACTGAGGGCAAGATAGCTGCAGCAAGACAGAAAGCAAAATGGCCGACGGAAAAACTGAGTTTCAAGAAACATGTACAAAGAACCTTACAGATGGGAGGGAACCTCCCTTATATAAGACCAGTCTGTAACACCTGATTGCCAATCTTTACAATCTTCATTGAATAGTTCAGTACTGTTTGTAACCACCAGAGGGAGCTTCTGCTCAGAATTCACTTCCAACACATTCACAACAGTACCCCCCCCTTGAGGAGGGGTCACCGAACCCTCATTTGGGCAACCAGGTCGGTCAGGATGAGCTCCGTGATACGCACGGTTCAGTCTCCCAGCATGGATGTCCGAAGCAAACACCCAAGAATTGTCCTCCTGACCATAACCTCTCCACTTAACCAAATACTGGAGTTTCCGTCTAGAAAAATGAGAATCCAATATTTTCTCAACCACATACTCCAGATTGCCCTCAACCAAAACAGGGTCAGGAGGCGCAGCCATAGGGACCACTGGCTCGACAAACCTCTTCAATAAGGACTTGTGGAACACGTTATGGATCTTAAATGTCCCTGGAAGAAGTAAACGAAAGGAAACAGGATTAAGAATCTCCATGATCTTATAAGGTCCAATGAACCTAGGCTTAAACTTAGGAGATGCAACTCTCATAGGGATATTTCTTGAGGACAACCAGACCAAGTCCCCCACTTCAAACCGAGGACCATCAGTCCTATGCCAGTTGGCAAACCGCTGGGCCCTCTCCTGAGAGAGGGACAACCTCTCCACTACCTGATCCCAAATCTGCTGCATACGCTCCACAACAGAGTCAACACCTGGACAGACAGAAGCCTCCGTCTGTCCCGAAGAAAATCGAGGGTGAAACCCAAAATTGCAGAAAAATGGAGACATCAAAGTGGCAGAGCTAGCCCTATTATTAAGAGCAAACTCAGCCAAAGGCAAAAAAGAGACCCAGTCAACCTGATTAGCAGACACAAAGCATCTCAGATAAGTCTCCAATGTCTGGTTTGTTCTCTCAGTTTGTCCATTGGTCTGAGGATGAAAAGCCGAGGAGAAAGACAATTGAACACCAAGTTTAGAACAAAAAGTCCTCCAAAATCTGGAAACAAACTGGACTCCTCTGTCAGACACAATGTTCTCAGGAATGCTGTGTAACCGAACCACGTGCTGAAGGAACAAAGGCACCAATTCGGAGGAGGAAGGCAACTTAGGTAATGGCACAAGATGTATCATTTTGGAAAACCTATAACAAATCACCCAGATAACGGTCATTCTCTGAGAAACAGGGAGGTCGGAAATGAAATCCATAGAGATATGGGTCCAGGGGCTCTTGGGCACAGGTAATGGCATCAACAAACCACTAGAGCGAGAGCAAGGCTTGGAGCGAGAGCAAGTCCCGCAGGACTGCACAAATTCCCTGACGTCACGAGACAAAGTAGGCCACCAAAAGGACCGACTAACCAAGTCTCTGGTACCAAAAATTCCGGGATGACCGGCCAACGCGGAACAATGAATCTCAGACATCACACTCTTTTTCCACCGGTCTGGGACAAACAATTTCCCAATAGGGCAGCGCTCGGGTTTATCCTCCTGACACCCTTCCAGAGCCAGTCTCAAATTGGGCGAGATGGCGGAAAGAACTACACCCTCTTTCAAAATAACAGCAGGATCAGATAACTCAGGAGAGTCCGCAAGGAAACTCCTCGAGAGGGCATCTGCTTTAACATTCTTAGTGCCAGGAAGAAAGGAAACCACAAAATTAAAACGTGTGAAAAACAAGGCCCACCTGGCCTGTCTAGGATTAAGTCGCTTGGCTGATTCCAGATAAACCAGATTCTTATGGTCCGTGAGGACCACCACCTGATGTTTGGCTCCCTCCAGCCAATGTCTCCACTCTTCAAAAGCCCACTTCATGGCCAATAACTCCCGATTACCCACGTCATAATTACATTCAGTTGGAGAAAATTTTCGAGAGAAAAAGGCACAAGGGTTACTTTTAGAGGTCTCTGGATCTCTTTGGGACAAAACGGCACCTGCCCCAATTTCAGAGGCATCAACCTCCACCTGAAATGGCAGAGAAACATCAGGCTGCCATAGAACAGGAGCAGAAGTGAATCTCTGCTTAAGTTCCTGAAACGCAGAGACTGCCTCAGGAGGCCAATTCACCACATCAGAACCCTTCTTGGTCAAATCAGTCAATGGTTTAACAATAACAGAGAAATTACCAATAAATTTACGATAAAAATTGGCAAAACCCAAGAATCTATGAAGAGCCTTTAATGAAGTAGGTTGGACCCAATCACAGATGGCCTGAACCTTGACCGGGTCCATTTCAATAACAGATGGGGGCAAAATGAATCCCAGAAATGAGATCCTCTGTACGCCAAAAAGACACTTTGATCCCTTCACATACAGAGCATTCTCTCTCAAAATCTGGAACACAGTCCGAACATGTTTCACATGAGAGTCCCAGTCATTGGAAAAAATCAAGATATCATCCAAATAAACAATCAGAAATTTATCCACAAAATCCCTGAAAATGTCATTCATGAAGGACTGGAAGACGGAAGGAGCATTAGTGAGCCCAAAGGGCATCACTAGGTACTCAAAATGCCCCTCTGGGTTATTAAATGCCGTCTTCCATTCATCCCCGTGCTTAATGCGAATAAGGTTATACGCCCCCCTGAGGTCAAGCTTGGTAAACCAAGTAGCACTTTTCACCCTGGAAAACAGGTCAGAAATCAAGGGTAACGGATATTGATATTTCACAGTGATATTGTTCAAGAGACGATAATCAATACACGGTCTTAATGAACCATCCTTTTTGGCTACAAAGAAAAAACCGGCACCCAAGGTTGAAGAGGATGGTCTGATATGACCCTTCACCAATGACTCCTTGATATAAGACCGCATAGCGTCATGTTCAGGTACAGAGAAATTAAAAAGGCGACCTTTAGGGAATTTACTACCAGACACTAATTCAATAGCGCAGTCATAGCTCCTATGGGGGGGCAAGGATGCAGATTTACTTTCGCTAAACACATCAGAAAAATCAGTCAAAAAGTCAGGAACATCCTGAGCCTGGGGAGAGGCAGAAAAAACAGGAGTGTTGGCATTAACACATTGACAGCCTCAACTGGTTACAGACACAGATTTCCAATCCAAAACAGGATTATGAGACTGTAACCAAGGGAAACCCAGTACAACAATGTCATGCAGATTCTACAGCACCAAAAATTTGCAACTCTCCTGATGATCAGGTTCAACCCTCATTATCACCTGAGTAGAGAACTGGGGTTTATTCTCAACCAAAGGGGTAGAATCAATCCCCAGTAGGGGAATAGACTTCCGTAGGGGTATCAAGGGAAACCCACAACGTTTAGCAAAATCAAAATCCATCAGATTAACCCCTCTCTGACATTAGACGTACTATCCCGTCCATAAAACCCGTGACAATCTGACCATGGACTGGATAGTACGTCATAGGCGATCAGCTGCGCTCCCTGAGGGAGCGCAGCTAATCGCTATCGGGTGTCAGCTGATTATCACAGCTGACACCCGTGACTGTGTGTCAGGAGCGGTCACGGACCGCTCCCGGCACATTAACCCCTTGCACACCGCGATCAAACATGATCGCGGTGTACTGGGGGCACAGGGAAGCATTGCTCAGGGAGTGGGCTCCCTGCGCACCCCCCTGAGACCCTCAGACCAGCGCGATGTGATCGCGCTGTTCTGAGGGCTTCCTCCCTCCCAGGACCCGGATCCAAGATGGTGCCGGGGTCCTGGAGGGAGGCGGCTTCCTCAGTGCCTGCTGAGAGCAGGCACTGAGAAGCCTGCTGCACTGCCTGAGCGATCGTTGGTGTGACAGAGTGCTGTGCACACTGTCACACCAGCGATCTGATAAAATACAATGATGTCCCACCCTGGGACAAAGTAAAAAAGTTAAAAAAATAAGAATAAATATGTTTTAAAAAAAAATCCAAAATAAATTAAAAAAAAAAAAATATTCCCCAATAAATTAATTTCTTCCTGTAAATAAAAAAACCAAAACAATAAAAGTACACATATTTGGTATTTTCGTGTCCGTAACGACCCCCCCTATAAAACTGTCCCACTAGTTAACCCCTTTAGTGAACCCCTTAAAAAAAAAAGAAAAAAAAAAGAAAAAAATCAATGCTTTATCATCATACCGCCGAACAAAAAGTGGAATAACGCGCGATTAAAAAGACTGATATAAATAAACATGGTACCGCTGAAAACGTCATCTTGTCCCGCAAAAAACGAGCCACAATACAGCATTATTAGCGAAAAAATAAAAAAGTTATAGCTCGCAGAATAAAGCGATGCAAAAATAATTATTTTTTATATAAAAACATAAAAAAATGATATAAATGAGGTATCGCCATAATCGTACTGACCCGAAGAATAAAACTGCTTTATCAATTTTACCACACGCCGAACAATAAAAACGCCTCCCCCAAAAGAAATTCATGAATTGCTGATTTTTGTTCATTCTAACCTCCCAAAAATCGAAATAAAAAGTGATCAAAAAATGTCACGTGCTCAAAAATGGTACCAATAAAAACGTCAACTCGTACCGCAAGAAATAAGACCTCACTTGACTCTGTGGGCCAAAATATGCAAAAATTATAGCTCTCAAAACTATTTTTGCAATAAAAAGCGTCTTTTAGCGTGACAGCTGCCAATCATGAAAACCCGCTATAAATAGTAAATCAAACCCCCCTTTATCACCCCCTTAGTTAGGGAAAAGTAATAAAATAAAAAAATGTATTTATTTCCATTTTTCCATTAGGGTTAGGGTTAGGGTTGCGGCTAAAGTTAGAGTTAGGGTTGGCGCTAAAGTTAGGATTAGAGTTAGGGTTGGGATTAGGGGTGTGTTAGGGTTCGGTTTGTGGTTAGGGTTGGGACTAGGGTTAGGGGTGTGTTGGGGTTAGGGTTGGAGTTAGAATTGGGGATTTCCGCTGTTTAGGCACATCAGGGGCTCTCCAAATGTGATATGGCGTCTGATCTCAATTCCAGCCAATTCTGCGTTGAAAAAATCAA
>JARQOD010000002.1:375182519-375270444 GCA_033576555.1 Oophaga sylvatica
ATTAATAACACACTGTAAACTAATTAAATTCAATGTTTTTTCATTGCTGGGAGTTACAAAACAAATTCTGCAATGTATCGAGAATATGCCTCTAATTATCCTTAACAAAAGACGTAATATGGTTTTCGGGAAAATAGAGCATGTCCCTTGCAAATGTTTCAAAGATTTGAGATCTACTTCCCCAGTCACCTTTAAAGAAACATTCAAGCTTTCTACTAATTTATAGAGAATTGCAAAACTCCTTGTTTTGTTTATTGATTCTCTTGCTGTAATCTTTCTATGGTATACTTAAGATCACTCTTTATACAGCTCTCAATGATTTACCTGTGAAGCTATATGTTGTTGAAATCTTGCATTTTAGAGAATCTTTCAAAAAATGTTCATGTTGAGCTGGACAAACAATGTAATAGTAGGTACAGAGCTGAATAAAGCTTTTTTTTAATTCTTCTTCTGTATTAGGGAGATATTAGCAATCAGAACATTTGTGTTAAAACAATTTAAGTTCATGTGGGTGTTATTAGATTATGTTCAATGGGGGCATGTACTTCTTCTCCCTCTATCAACTGCCCAATCATAATCTGGAAGAAAAACAGCAGACCACCACACTAGCTTACTTTTCTCAGTCAGTGAGATGTAATGATACATCTCTGCATGATTAGAAAGCGCATATGACTAACATCTTTCATATAAGGTCCTGATGGTCGAAGTAGCAGCGCAGCTGAGATTAGCTGTGTCAAATTGCAAACCCTTCTGTTGGCTTTCCTCCTCTCATAGTGCTGTCAACTTTGCTGTACTGCATCTCATTCAGACTGACTGTCTGGAGATATGTCACAATTGTGTCTATTGAAGCGTATGATTTTTTTAGATGTATATTGCATGATTTGTGTGAAAGAAAGGAAATCAAAGAAAAAGAGAAGAAGGAAAATAATGGGCACAAATTTACTTGATTATAGACCCATATTTTGAAAATTGTTCTTGTTTCCCGCAGTGTTTCAGGTAATTTTTAACTTTCCACAACCATTCTAATTGCTATTTATTGTTACCATAGAAAATGGAATTCATTTGCACAAATAACCATGAGTGGAACATTTAATAGACTGGGGATAGGCGAAGTTAGCATTGGCAAATGGAGAAAAGGTTGTATAAGCATAAATTACCTCATGATATGAAAGATGGGACAATGGGACATCTATCACACAAAGCTATTTTGATACATTGGTTAGCGCATGACAAATGTTATATGCAAGTACTAGAATTGAGCAAATCAATTTGATGCAAACCCTGCAAATTCAAATAATTTATGATTTAAATTTGGTAAACCATAAAAATATTGCCTACTTCCATTTTACACAATGCAGAATATTGCATGAGTCAGAGAAGGCTCATATAACCTCAGCCACAGCTGTGCATAATGTCTTGGAGGTATCACAACAACACGCTTTGATGCAGCCTATCCGAAGGTACTATCAAAGCCTGTATAGTAGATCAGGCATGGAATTCAGTAACCAAATTAGGGTGATTTTAGAAAGTGAGCACATTACATTTTTTGACAGCCACAACAGGTGATCAAAACAAAGTCTCTACCCCAAAATTAAATGGTCATAAATAAAATGGTCATCTCAGGGCTCAAAACTAAGCCTTGACTTTGCAGCAGATATTGAAAAATAAGAAGTTACGGGTCTCAGAAAAAGGCAACTTTTGTCTTTTTCTTACAAATTTGTGATTTTTTTTCACCATTTTACCCCTTAGTGACAAAGCCAATTTGCAGCCAAGTTACAATTCTGACCACTGTCAATTTATGAGGTTATAACTCTGGAAAAATTTAACGGATCCCACTGATTCTGAGAATGTTTTTTCATGACATATTGTACTTGATAGAGGTGGTAAAATTTCTTTGATATGTCTTGCATTTATTTATGAAAAAAACAGAAATATAGGGAAAATTTTTAAAATTTTGCAATTTTCAAACTTTTAAATTTTTATGCCCTTAAATCAGAGAGATATGTCACACAAAATAACATTTCCCACATGTCTACTTTACATCAGCACAATTTTGGAATCAAAATTTTTTTTGTTAGAATTTATAAGGCTTAAAAGTTGACCAGCGATTTCTAATTTTTACAACAAAATGTACAAAACCATTTTTTTAAGGACACATCACATTTAAAGTCACTTTGAGGGGTGCAAATAACAGAAAATACCCAAAAGTGACACCATTCTAAAAACTGCACCCCTCAAGGTGCACAAATCCACATTCAAGAAGTATATTAACCCTTTACGTGCTTCACAGGAACTGAAGCAATGTGGGAGGAAAAAATTAACATTTAACTTTTTTTACAAACATTTTCCTTTAGAACAAATTTTTTAATTTTCACAAGTGTAAAAAGAGAAAAGAATCACAAAATATGTTGTGAAATTTCTCCTGAATATGCTGATACCCCATATGTGGGGTAAACCACTGTTTGGGCTCACGGCATAGCTTGGATGGGAAGGAGCGCCGTTTGACTTTTTCAATGCAGAATTGACTGGAATTGAGATCGGATGTCATGTCGCATTTAGAGAGCCCCTGATGTGCCTAAACAGTGAAACCCCCACAGGTGACACCATTTTGGAAACTAGACCCCTTAAGTACTTATCTAGATTTGTGGTGAGCACTTTGAACCACCAAGTACTTCACAGAAGTTTATAAATTAGAGTCGTGAAAATAAAAAAATCATATTTTTTTCCACAAAAATGATCTTTTTGCCCCCAAATTTTTTATTTTCACAAAGGTAGCAGGAGAAATTAGACCTCCAAAGTTGTTGTGCAATTTGTCCTGAGTGCGCCAATACCCCATATGTGAGGAGCAGAGCTCAGAAGTGAGGAAGCACTGTTTTACTTTTTGAATGAAAAAATTGGTTGAAATCAATGGTGGACCCATGTAGCATTTGAGACCCCCTAATGCAACTAAACAGTGGAAACCCCCTAATTCTAACTCCAATCCTAACCACAACACACCCGTATCCCTAATCCCAATCCTAACCATAACCTTAATAACAACCCTACCCCAAAACACCACTAACCCCTAATCCCAAACCTAATCACAACCCTAACCCCAACACACCTCTACCCTAATCCCAAACCGAACCATAACCCTAACCACAACCCTAACATTAATCCCAACCCTAACCATAACCCTAACCACAAACCTAACCCAAACACACCCCTAACTCTAATCCCAACCATAACCCTAAACCCAACCCTAACCCAAACCCTAACCCTTAAACTTTAGCCCAACTCACCTTAGCCTAACCCAACCCTAAAACTTTAGCCCAACTCACTTTAGCCTAGCCCTAATCCTAAAACTTTAGCCCAACTCACTTTAGCCTAACCCTAGCCATAACCCTACAACTTTAGCCCAACTCACTTTAGCCCAACTCTAACCCTAACCCTAAAATTTTAGCCCAACTCACTTTAACCTAGCCCTATTGGAAAAATGGAAATAAATTGTTAGGGTCTGCGGAACGCACCAAATATATAAAGTGGAGAGGTGCGTTCGCAGCCCGGGTCCACGTGCAAGCAAAGCCTGCTGCTAGTAAGATGACGAAAGTAGCGAACTCTGTTATCCCGCAGAGTCGCTAAAATAAACGCCGTAGCGCGTTGTGGCAGTAAGTGCAGACTCTGTTAATTCACAGAGCCGCTAACGGGATGCCACAGTGCTATATGGCGATATGTGCGAACTCACTTAGCTTCAGTGAGCCGCAAAGTAAAACGCTAGGGCGCTGTCTAGCGTCGAGAGCGAACCCTGTTACGTCACAGAGCCGCTGAGGAACAAACACCGTGTCCTGTCAGGCTCTCAGGCACACGGTTAATTGCTAAGCGAGCATAATACGTGGTCATGCGCTAATGTCCTCGCGGGAGTCACCCGCAATCTATGGCGTCTGAACGCCAGACCCTGAATACGGCAATCAAACTCCTCACCGGTTATGCCGGGTAATCTAGGGCATCTAGGACACCGACCCTGACCAGCTAGCACACTAAACTCCTCACCGATTAGTCGGTATTCTAGTGGCTTATTTCAGCCGGGTCCCTAACCACACACACGCATGACCACACTGGCGCATAGCATACAATGGTTTTATATTAGCGCATGGCGGCCCAGCCATGCTACCTTTTTATAGCAACAGCTACAGGACCTTCCAGGAACAAGGACCAATGAAACCTGTTCGAAGACTAGTAGTAACAGGGCCTTCCTGCGGGCCAATAGGAGCTGCTGCAGTACCTGAGCATGTGACCCCTGATCTCCAATGAGAGATCCACTCTGGGCACGCTCAGAAGGAAAATGCAGGACTTTATCCCAAAGACGTCTGCTCCAAACTGGCTATAAAAAGCAGATCCAGGAAAGGCAGCAGCAAGTAACTGCCAGTAGTGGAGTGGGCAAGACGCCCGGAACGACGTCCCCCGCTGAGCAGGCTCCACCGCGCCGGAGACGAACGGGAGACCGCAGCGGCACTGGTTCGAGACTCCCCTTGTCAGGAGTGGGAACTCGAACCCTAACATTACCCCCCCTCCTATGGCCCCCCCCCTTTTCTGGCCTCGCTGCGTTCAAAGGCGCGATGACTGCGGAGCGTGAACATGCCGGCAGGCTCCCAAACCTATCCTCAGCCCATAGCCCCTCCAGTCCACCAAATAAAACTTTTTGCCCCGTACCACCTTACACCCCACGATGGGGGTTCACCTCATGGTCATCCGCAGATGAACCCGATGTCCCGGCAATGACTCAGAAAACCGGGACATGAGCACGGGTTTCAGGAGGGACACGTGAAAGGTGTCGGAGATACCCAGGCGTGGGGAAAGAGCTAAACAAGTTATACCACAGGTTAACCTGCTCGAGACCTTTGAAAGGACCCAGGTAGCTGGGTGCCAACTTAGTGGACTCAACTCGCAGCCTGAATGTTACGGGCGGAGAGCCACACCAAATCCCCAGGAGCAAATGTAGGAGCGGGGCGCCGATGGGCATCGGCCGAAGACCTCATCCCTCTTTGGAGGCCTGAATGGCATCCTGCGTGCGGTCCAAATTCCCGTCCTCCACACCCAGTCTCCACCCTGGAATCGGCGAAGACACGGGCATGGACTGTACCCCGGAGCTGACCGTAGTTCAGGAGGGAAAAGGGGGGCTGTCCGGTGGAATCAGCCCAGAATTTTTTTAATTTCAAACTCAGCCCATGGTACAAGGACGCCCATCACCTGCCGGCTGAGACAAAATGTCGTAATAGGTGACCAAGGTCGGTTGGCCCTCTCTACCAACCCTTCGTCTCAGTGGTACGCGAAGAGAATTTAACCAAAACGAGTAGACGACAAAGCTCTCTCCAGAACCGAGACCAAACTGGGGACCTCGGTCACTGACAACTGTCCGGCATGCCGTTTAAAACGGGGAAAATTTGCCAACAAAACCCAACGCGGGCCAACCCGTGCAAAGGAAACCGTGGTAGTGGCACCAATGCACCATTTTAGAGAAATGGCGTGATTACCCAAAAAGATGGGCAACCCCGAGACTTGGGGCAACCCACCACAAAGTCCACCCCAACCATCTCCCAGGGCCTGTCTCCAACCGGGCAAAGGTAAAGTAACCCACTGGCCGTTGTCGTGGAGACTTTTTTTGCGCAGGAACACACGCCCGAAACATAGTCCCCCAACATCACGGACCAATGCGGCCACCAATATGTCCTCGCCAGCAATTCAGATGTCCTCTTTGCCCCAAAAGTTCCCCCCCACCCTAGACAAATGTCCCAAAAGGGGAGTCCCCTCCGGCCCAAAAATTAGTAGGCACAAAAGCTTGCCCGGGGCACAACCTACAAACCGGGGGGCCACTGTCTCAGGCTCCTGTGGGGACGATAACCCCGGGGCCCTCCACCTCCTCCTCCGAGGAAAACCACAGAGCAGAGAGAGCGTCGGCACAATGTTCTTCTCCCCCCGAAGGAAAAAGGGCATTGTGAAATGAAACCGGGAGAAGAACAAGGACCATCGGCTTGGCGAGAAATAAAACCGCGGGGTTTTCCCTGAAATATACCAGTTTTTTGTGATCCTAAAGATTTGGAAGGGAAAGCCGAGCTCCCTCCAACAATGTCTCCACTCCGAAAAAGGCCAATTTTTCATTGCAGCAACCCCTGTCCCCGAAGGGAATAATTCCTCTTTTTGCTGGTGTGAAGGTCTTGGAGAAAAAGAAGCATGGATGCTTCCGACCTTGACCCCTTTTGGAAGAGGACGCTCCAAAACAAGGGGACGAGGAAACCACCTCCAATATAAATGGCTTTATCAACATCGGGGCGATGTAGGATGGGAGCCCCTACAAAAGGAAATTTTAATAAAACTGAAGGCCTTGGAGACCTCTTCAACCACAATTTGGGTTACTCCCTTTTTGGTAAGGGCAACCACGGGAGCTCCAAAGTTGAAAGTGGGGAATGAACTGACGGTAGTAATTAAGGGACCCCATAAAGCGCTGCACCCCCTTTTTAGAGAGTTGGGTTTTCTTCCATCCCCCGCCGTATTTTGGGCAGGATCATAGCCAATCCCTGGCGGAGATATATAGCCCAGGAAAGGTAAGACCCTGCTCAAACACACATTTTTCTCCAACTTTGCGTAAAGGGAATTTGCCCTAGGAGTTGAAGACCCTGCCAACATCCCCCGGTGGGAGTCAATATCTGGAGAGAAGAGAGTATATCATCCAGATAGACTACGACCGGGTGGAGAGCATATCCCGGAAGATCCATTGACAAAGTCTTGGAAAACGGCTGAGCATTACAGAGCCCAAAGGGCATCACCAGATATCCAATGCCCATCCCTGGTATTAAAAGCCTCTTCCATTCGCCCCCTCACGGATGCGAATCAGGTTATAAGCACTAGTTTAGTGAATACCCTTGCTCCCCGAAGCCTATCAAATAGCTCAGAGATCAGGGGCAACGGGTACTGTTTTTTAACGGTGATGGCGTTAAGACCCCTGTAATCAATACACGGACGCAATTCTCCGTTTTCTTCTGCACGAAGAAAAAACCCGCCCCTCCGGTGACACCGACTTCCTAATAAACCCTCTGCCAGGTTCTCCTGAATAATATTGCGACATGGCCTCTGTCTCAGGAAGAGAGAAGGGGAGAACCATTCCCCGAGGAGGTTCTGCGCCAGGCAAGAGGTCGATAGGACAGTCATAGGGCGAATGAGGCGGAAGAGTCTCCGCAGCCTTCTTGGAGAACACGTCTGCATATGACCATAGTGCTTGGGAAGTGGGAGTAAGATCTGCGGGTAACTCAGTAGTGGTAACCTGAACGCAACTCTGACACATCTGCCTGTACATGCATCACTCCAACCCAGTACCTACCCGAAGTCCACTCTATATGTGGGGAGTAGAGTTGAGCGATACTTTCCGATAGCTAAAGTATCGGAATCGGAATGGTATCGCCGATTTCACTAAAATATCGGCGATACCCGATACCGATACCGGAAGTCCCATGTAATCTATGGGAACAAAATATCGCAACTAAAAAAAAAACCCATTCTTTCCTTGAAACACTAAATATACACACATAGAATACATATATAATATATATAAACATGTCATTGTGACATATATATATACATATATGTATAGTTTTATACACTTCTACATAGTAAAATATCCTTTGATTTCAATTGCCGGTAAAGCCGGCTCTGTGAAAAGACAGAAGCACCGACATGAAATGAACACTTGGTGTACATAGGGTTAAACATTTCTTTTCATGTCCTTTGCTATCTAATTTGCACAAACAATTAAATCAACTATGGTGTCAAGATTTCACACCTTAGGGTTAATTAAAGTGTAAATTCGTTGTAAAAAAAACGGACTTTTTTGCTACGAATTTACACCTTTAATTAACCCCTAAGGTGTGAAATTTTTGCACACATATCTGATTTAATTGTTTGTGCAAATTAATAGAAAGGACATGAAAAGACTGGTTAACCCTATGTACACCAAGTGTCATTTCATGTCGGGTCACCCGACATGAAATGACACTTGGTGTACATAGGGTTTAAACATTTCTTTCATGTCCCTTTGCTACTAATTTGCACAAACATTAAATCAGACTATGTGTGCAAAATTTCAACACCTCAGGGGTTAATTAAAGGTGTAAATTCGTTGTAAAAAAACGGACTTTTTTGCTACGAATTTACACCTTTAATTAACCCCTAGAGGTGTGAAATTTGCACACATAGTCTGATTTAATTGTTTGTGCAAATTAGATAGCAAAGGACATGAAAAGACATGGTTAACCCTATGTACACCAAGTGTCATTTCATGTCGGGTTCTGCATTTTCACAAAAGCCGGCAATTGAATTAGCGGCTATTATACTATGTAGAAGTGTATGAACTACAAATAAAATATATATATATGTGTCACAAATTCAATGACATGTATAATATATATGAGGTGTAAAATTGCTGAAAAAAAATGCGTGGGCTCCCGCCCTATTTTCGCAACCAGACAGACAAAGCCAGTGAGTGGGGGCAGATAATAATAGCCCAGAGAGGGACCATTATTTTTGCCCCCCCCCGGCTACTAACATCTGCCCCCAGACACCCCAGGAAAGACAAATCTATAATTAGATTCGCCCTTTCTGGCACTTTGCCCGTCTATTCCCATTGCCCTGTAGCGTGGCGAATGGGTTAATATGGGGTAAAGCCACCTTGCAATTGAAAGGTGACCTTAAGCCAGGTTAATAATTGAGAGCTGTCAATTAGACAACTAATCAATTATTAATCCTATTGCATGAAATAAAAATAAAACACACACACTTTAATTAAAAATCATTTTAATGAAATAAAGACACATGTTTTTGACCATCTTTATTTTTACTGCAAAAAACCATTTCCTGTAATAAAAATAAAATAAAAAAGCAAAATTATTCTTACCTATCCCATGCACAGTCAGGTCCCACGGTGTAATCCTTCAGAAAGGGTTAATGTTTACTGCAGGGACCGCAGCTAATGCTGCAGCCTCACAGTAAACCCCAAATAATGAGTTCCTCTCCTGCCTGACAGGAAGTAAAGGCTGGGTGTCACATAACGATACACCAGCGATCCCGACAACGATATGCACTTGTCAGATCGCTGGTGTAATCGCTACATGATCGCTGCTGAGCTGCCAAACAGGCAGCTCAGGCAGCGATCTGGGACAGCGACACTGCGGGTAACATCGCTTAAGGGCCCGTCTCACATAGCGTATCGCATACCGTGATCGCTGCTGAGTCACTAGTTTTGTGACGCAGCAGCGAGCTCACCAGCGATATCGCTGTGTGTGACATTCAGCGACGATCAGCCCCCTGCCGGGTATCGCTGATCGTCGCAGAAATGTCAGGACCTTTTTTTGATCGCTGGTTTCCCTCTGACAGGCACGCATCGCTGCGTGTGACAGGCGGGAAACCAGCGATCAAAGGTCCTGACATTTCAGCGACGATCAGCGATACCCGGCAGGGGGGCTGATCGTCGCTGAATGTCACACACAGCGATATCGCTGGTGAGCTCGCTGCTGCGTCACAAAACAGTGACTCAGCAGCGATCTCGGTAGCGATATCGCTATGTGAGACGGGCCCTTAAGTGGAAAGCTTAATTGATTGCTTTCCACTTTCACTTCAGGTCAGCCAGGGACACAATCAGTGACGTCAGAGGGAACTGATTAACAAAAATAGGGTTCCCTTCGAAAAAAAAATGGCGTGGGGTCCCCCCTATTTTTGTTAACCAGCCAGATGAAGCAGACCGCTGAGGCCTGGATTTTCAGGCTGTTAAGGAGCCAAGATCCATGGACCTTGCCAGCCTGATAATACCAGGCCACAGCAGTCTGCATATCTTGGCTGATTAACAAAAATAGGGGATCCCCTCGAAAAAAATTGGCGTGGGGTCCCCCCTATTTTTGTTAACCAGCCAGATGAAGCAGACCGCTGAGGCCTGGATTTTCAGGCTGTTAAGGAGCCAAGATCCATGGACCTTGCCAGCCTGAATAATACCAGGCCACAGCAGTCTGCATATCTTGGCTGATAACAAAAATAGGGATCCCCTCGAAAAAAATTAGCGTGGGGTCCCCCATTTTTGTTAACCAGCCAGATGAAGCAGACCGCTGAGGCCTGGTTTTTTCAGGCTGGTAAGGATCCAATATCCATGGACCTTGCAAGCCTGATAATACCAGGCCAACAGCAGTCTGCTTAGCTTGGCTGGTTAACAAAAATAGGGGATCCCCTCGAAAAAAAAACGGCGTGGGGATCCCCCCTATTTTTGTTAACCAGCCAAGTAAAATGCAGACTGCTGCGGCCTGGTATTAAAAGACTGTCAAGGCCCATGGATTTTGGCCCTCAACAGCCTGATAAATACCAGGCTACAGCAGCCCCACATTTGGCGCATACAAAAGATGTGCCAATTGTGGCACTTTACCCGGCTCTTCCCACTTGCCCTGTAGCGGTGGCAAGCGGGTAATAAGGGGTTAATGTCACCGTTGATTGCACGGTGACAATAAGCCCGGTTAATATGGAGAGGCGTCAATAAGACACCGATCCATTATTAATCCAAGTTATTAAATGTGGTAAAAAAAAAAACAAAGCAAGAAAAAAGTCTTTTAATGAAATAAAAGAGACAACACAGTTTTCTTTTTTTATTATACTCTCATTCTGCGACGCCATCGATCTCCTGTAAAAAAAGAAAAAAAACAAACCAACAGTATACTACTGTCCGACGCAGTCCATAACGATAGTCCACGACGATCCAGCTCTGCTACATCGCAATGACAGGCAGAGCTGTCATCTCGACGCAGCACAGCTGATTACCTGCTTCCCCGGCGGTGACGTCATCGGACTGACTGCTTTACGGCCGGGATTACCCAGAAGTCACTGCAGTTATCGCGAGAAACTGCATGTGACCGCCGGGAAAGAAGATGGCGGCCGTGAAGCAGTCCGGATGTGACCGCCGGAGATCTTCTGCAGGTAAGTGCCGCTGACTCCTGACAGACCCGACCGACGACACTGACAGTGACAGTGACAATCCCGATTCCGTATCCGATAAGACAAAATATCGGAACTCGAATCGATTCGATACAGCCAATATCGGCCGATACCCGATATTTGCAGTATCGGAATGCTCAACACTAGTGGGGAGTGGAAACGGAGCCAAGGTATACCTAGTAGGATCTCGTCTATTCCCTCGGGAAGGACAGTAGGAAATAAATTCCTGATGGGAAGGAGATACAGACAAGCAAGTGGGACAGTCTGGTGTGTAATTTGTGAGGGCAATGACGACCCATTCACACCCGAACAGTCACTGATTTGTCAAGCGCCACCAGAGGTATTGCATGACGGCGAGCAAAGCTAGAGGACATGAAATTCCCCTCTGCTCCTGAGTCCACGCAAAGGTCGGCGGTGAGAATGGAAGTACCAACAGTGATTGTCCCTTTAAATGTTATCTTGGAGGAAAATGCCGCTGTCTCTAGTGAACCTCCTCCCAGGGCCACTAGACGCGATCGCTTCCCCGATCGCTGTGGACATCTGTTGGCATAGTGTCCTGTCTGCTGACAATGGTTACAAACCACGGATACTCGGACGGACCGAGACTTAGGTCCTGCATGAGGAACTTCTGTGGCCTTTTGAGGTTCGGACGCCAGATCGGGGAATTCGAGAGGTTTGGCAAAGGTAGGAGCCAACCGAAACCTCTGCCTACACTGGGCCCGCTCCAACCTCCGCTCGTGAAAACGGAGGTCAATGCGGGTAGATATGGAGATAAGCTTCTCCAGTGTGGCGGGAATCTCCCTGGTAGCCAAAGCGTCTTTAACATGGTCAGCCAGTCCCCGCCAGTAGATAGGAATAAGAACTTTATCAGACCAATCTAGCTCAGCAGCCAGAGTCCGAAACTGGACGGAAAACTGACTGACCAAAGACGAACCCTGTGTTAATGCCAGCAGTTGTAGCGCCGTATCGTGGGTGACCTGGGGTCCTAAAAAGACCTTTTTAAGAGCCTCCAAGAAACGAGGAGCACTCTGCACCACACGATCATCGCGCTCCCACAGCGGCGTTGCCCACTCCAACGCTCTGCCCGAGAGTAGAGAAAGTACAAAACCCACTTGTGCCCGATCCGTGGGAAAACGTGCAGCCAGAAGCTCGAGATGTATAGAGCACTGACTCACGAATCCCCGACATTGCTTGCTATCACCGGCAAACTTGTCAGGAAGCGGGAGGTGGGATAATGTAGGGGCAGAGGTGGCAGAGGACAAACTGGCTGCAGCCACGCTAGCAGCCTGAACAGCGACTGCGGTAACATCCACAGCTGAGGTTGTGCTCTCAAGAGCCTCCAACCTACCCTTCAGCTGCTGGATGTACTGCAATAGACGCTGTTCGTCCGCCATTTTACTAGCCAGACCCTGGCGCTAATATTATGTTGCGCTAATATTATGTTAGGGTCTGCGGAACGCACCAAATATATAAAGTGGAGAGGTGCGTTCGCAGCCCGGGGTCCACCGTGCAAGCAAAGCCTGCTGCTAGTAAGATGACGAAAGTAGCGAACTCTGTTATCCCGCAGAGTCGCTAAAATAAACGCCGTAGCGCGTTGTGGCAGTAAGTGCAGACTCTGTTAATTCACAGAGCCGCTAACGGGATGCCACAGTGCTATATGGCGATATGTGCGAACTCACTTAGCTTCAGTGAGCCGCAAAGTAAAACGCTAGGGCGCTGTCTAGCGTCGAGAGCGAACCCTGTTACGTCACAGAGCCGCTGAGAACAAACACCGTGTCCTGTCAGGCTCTCAGGCACACGGTTAATTGCTAAGCGAGCATAATACGTGGTCATGCGCTAATGTCCTCGCGGGAGTCACCCGCAATCTATGGCGTCTGAACGCCAGACCCTGAATACGGCAATCAAACTCCTCACCGGTTATGCCGGTAATCTAGGGCATCTAGGACACCGACCCTGACCAGCTAGCACACTAAACTCCTCACCGATTAAGTCGGTATTCTAGTGGCTTATTTCAGCCGGGTCCCTAACCACACACACGCATGACCACACTGGCGCATAGCATACAATGGTTGATATTAGCGCATGGCGGCCCAGCCATGCTACCCTTTTATAGCAACAGCTACAGGACCTTCCAGGAACAAGGACCAATGAGAACCTGTTCAGAAGACTAGTAGTAACAGGGCCTTCCTGGCGGGCCAATAGGAGCTGCTGCAGTACCTGAGCATGTGACCCCTGATCTCCAATGAGAGATCTCACTCTGGGCACGCTCAGAAGGGAAAATGCAGGACTTTATCCCAAAGACGTCTGCTCCAGAACTGGCTATAATAGCAGATCCAGGAAAGCAGCAGCAAGTCACTGCCCAGTAGTGGAGTGGGCAAGACGCCCGGAACGACGTCCCCGCTGAGCAGGCTCCACCGCGGCCGGAGACGAACGGGAGACCGCAGCGGCACTGGTTCGAGACTCCCATTGTGCAGGAGTGGGAACTCGAACCCTAACATAAATATATTTTATTTTTTTTATTATTTTTTGCTAACTAAGGGGGTAATAAAGGGGGGTTTATTCACTATTTTTTTTTTATTTTGCTCACTGTGATAGCGTTTACCACAGTGATCAAAATGAACCAATCGGAAAAATCTTCATATTGTTGCCGGGTGCCGGCTGGCAAATCTCGGCGGGCGCCCACCATTTTCTGACCGGAAGAAGATGGCTGCGCCCGCCGGAGGATGCAGTAGGGCCTGAGGACCACCAGGAGGTGTGTGATCACATCAGAGGAGAGAGAAACTAAATGGCATATCATGTTTTTTTATGCGGTCGCCATTATACGGTTAATAACGGTGATCGCAACCCCAGGTCGGTAAAAACCGACCAGAATCATGTTTTCTGGGGTCTCGACTACCCCTGGCAGCCGAGACCCTGGAGAAAACCCAACTCTGGTGGGCGCTTTACACTTTTTCCACAGCTGTGGTTTAAGTATCCTTAACTACCGCCATTAAAAGGCGTATCGGCGGTCATTAAGGGGTTAAGTAAAAAAAGAACCTATACATGTTTGCTATCTGCATACTGATCTGGAGAATCTTATTGGCAGGTCGGTTTTAGGATTTACTGAACATGATAAATAAAAAACCTCAAAAAACAATTGTTGAATTTTTGCAATTTCACCACGCTTGGAATTTTTTTCCTGTTTTCCAGTACACTATGTGGTTGGCTAAATGGTATAATTCAAAAATATAACTCGTCTCACAAAAAACAAGTTCTCATATGGCTACAGTGAAGAACAAATAAAAAGTTATGGCTCTAGGAAGAAGGGAGGAAAAAAACAAGAGCTCAAAAACGGAAAATCGCAAGGTGGTGAATGGGTTAAAAATACATTGCTTCTTCAATTTTCAAACCTTAGTCCCATTGTTGTTCCCATTATAGGGATGATTTTTCATGGATTGCTGAAAAGCTATTGCTTTTTTTATTTTCAAATAACTGACCTATTGCTGCTCCCAAAAAATATTTTTTACCCTATCTGTGACTGATTGTGCTTTAACAAGTTAGCACAACAATACAATAATAGTGCAATAGAACATAGTATTTTCCGGCGTATAAGACGACTGGGTGTATAAGACGACCCCCCAACTTTTCCAGTCAAAATATAAAATCTTCTTAAAACTGGGGGGGTCTTCTTATACGCCGAGTGTCGTCTTATAGGGCGGTGCGGAGGAGTGGTCCCAATGACAAGGTGAGGTGGGCGTCCCACAGGGAAGGTGTACATGAAGTACCATTACCTCCTTGCGGTGCTCTGTGCGATTGTCTGCGCTTGGAGGGGCGGCGGCGGCTCTTGATCAGCATTGGCGACTCAGCCGGCGGCTCTTGATCAGCATTGGGGGCTCGGCCGGCGGCTCCTTATGCAGTGTGGGGTCTCCGCCGGCATTTTCTCAGAGCCCGGAGGCCACCGCAGCTCCATTGCTGTGATGCGGTGGCCTCTGGCAAAATGGCCGCTGGTGGGCAGCGCATGCTCAGATACAGATCTCGGCAACGAGATCTCGGAACGAGATCTGAATCTGAGCACCAGTGGCCATTTTGCCGGAGGCCACCGCATCGCAGCAATGGAGCTGCGGTGGCCTCCGGGCTCTGAGGAAATGCCGGCGGAGCCCCCCACGCTGCATAAGGAGCCACCGGTTGAGCCCCCAATGCTGATCAAGAGCCGCCGCCCCTCCAAGCACAGACAGCCGCACAGAACACCGCAAGGAGGTAATGGTACTTCATATACACCTTCCCTGTGGGACGCCCCCTCACCTCGTCATTGGGACCACTCCTCCATACCGCCCTACAAGACGATACCCGGCGTATAAGACGTCCCCCGAACTTCCAGAGGATTTTCTGGGGTTAAAAGGTCGTCTTAGATAATCCAGCAATGAAAAAAAGCTGTTAGCATTAGCGATAAGCAAATATATTTGAGTTGAATAAAATTTTACAAAAATCAGTATTCAAAAAAATGCTGATTTTTTGCAATTTACTTCCCAATGGATTCAGCAGACTATCTGCTAGTGAACCATATAGGGCTATTAAATTGTTAAAAAGTAAAAAAAATCCTTAAACTCACACTGCGTCACCTTCCACTTCTCATTTTCACCCTTCTGGTCCTCCTTGCATCTTTTGTCACTAATACAAGCACTGAAAGCCCCTCACACTTGACCAAGACTTCCTGTTGTGTTGAGGCTCAGAATGACTGCGCTCAAGAGCACATGAGATCATGGTGCACATCATAATGTCTTGATATTTTGCCTTCAAAAAAAATAGTTTCTCTAGCTCCATTAGATCTTCTTATTGCAGAGCAATGTGCTAACAATCAGCTATAAAGAAAATTTTGACTTTCATCATAACTTGCTTTTAAGAACATTATAGTGTTTAAAAGGGTTAACTGATACCGGCTATTCAATTTTATAAGCCATATTAATCCATGAGTAGATAATAGCAAGGATTTCCTTAGATTTGCTAAAGCTCTTGACTCCAGAATAATTGAGACTGCTCAGTGAAGAAGATGCTATGAACACAACAGATGCCTTGCCTATTGATTTCTGGTGACTTACATAATGTTTCAAGAAACTACACAGAAGTACTGGTGCAACAGAAGATAAAATGCGTTCCCTGCAGCATGATGTTTTATGCTATCATTATTTGACCAAAATTTAAACATTAAAACCAACACATTAAAAGGAAACAGAATTTTCATGATGGAACTAGAGGAAAAAGAATGTAGTATTTGATGAGCATGTTCTGGTTAACATTCTCTGTCTCATTATGTTGCGTACAACAAAAGTTTGGAATCCATGTTCATGTCCATCGGTGCCATTTTTCTGCAGCCCATTTTTTTTTCCTCCAACAAAATAGCGTGGCTACCGGCACCTGCACATAATATCACCAAAATCCCATATATGAATGACTCATGGGAATATGAAGAGATCCCAAATACAATAATGTTAAAAAATAACCTTTATTAGACAAAAGACATAAAAAAGGTAACAAGTAAAAAGCAAAAATACTGTCTAGAGGACACCAAGTGGAAAAAGCACTGAATGATGATATACATAGGAAGGATATCACATAAATAATTATGTCATATGGATGTAATTTAAGTGGCACTAAGGGTATGTTTCCACTATCAGGAAACAGTCCGGATTAGCTGCGTGTTTGACGCTGTGCGTTGGCGCAGCGTCAAACACGCAGCGTCCAGATGTTACAGCATAGTGGAGGGGATTTCAAGAAATCCCGTCTCCACTATGCTGCAAAACATGCAGGCGGAAGACCTGCGTTTCCGGACATGCGGCGCGCGTCTTTTCAGACCGCAGCATGTCCTATTCCCTTGCGGCGACGCTGCGTCGCCGCAAGGGAAATAACACAGGGCTATGCAGCCCTGCGATCATTCCGCATGTGTTCCGGAGGTGTCCTGAACACATCCGGAATTTCGTACCATGGAAACACAGCCTAAAAATAATAATCATAACAAATAATATATTTAATGATACCACTTCCAATATAATAAAACTCCCTACATATTGTTATAGGACATATGACTGAAAGAATATGAATAAGAAAACGCTACTGTGCTCATTGACGTACAATTACAAATGACAACAAAAGTATAATAGCAAACCTACAAGGTTATCAGTCCGATTTTCAACATCATATAACATTGTGTGAAGTCCCTGTACATATCAACAAGACCCGGGACTCATAAAGATCTGGAAATAAGAATCAAAGTTAAAGTCCTATAATAAAAACCAGCAAAACAGGTGCTGTGTGTTCACTTTGTGTCCCCTCACCCTGACGGGCGTTTTGCTGCCAGCTTCTTCCGGGGCGTGGCGCCTGCACAGTAGCATCTACCAGCAAACGATAAATGCTACTGTACATGCGCCGCCACCGGTGCCATTTTGTTGAAGCAAATATTAAAAAATTTAACTCATGCAAGATGGATACTTTGCAGGCGCCGGCACCATTTTGATGAATGTAAATTTTTTTTTTCAAAGTCAGTACTATTATATGCAGTATTTAAAATTAGATCCACATCAATGAAGGATCAGTGACCTGGCTGTTAAGCCCATAAGGATGAATATGTTTATCGACTTTCGACTAACATCCACACTAATCCGCACCTCCCACTCCCGGCTCCAAGCCTTCTCCCAGGTTTCACCAATTCTCTGGAATGCTCTTGCTCAAGAAATTAAAACTAACCACAAATTACACAGTTTTAGGCACTCCCTAAAAATACATTTGTTTAGGGCGGCCTATCACGTTCTCTAATCAAAGTCCTTTTATATATAGCCCATTAACTATTTTCTCTGAACACAATTCTTCATCAAAGTCCACCGCACCCAAAAGCACTACAAATATTGGCTGGTGATTACCTCATGCAGCCTTTATCTATTCCCCATTCGCTCAAGAAGGCTGCACCATCATTGTAAGTAAGCACCTGTACTTTGTGTCACCCCCACCTTATTGTGGATTGTAAGCTCTTACGAGAAGAGTCGTCATTATATTTGCTTTAATTATTGTATTATCTTTGTATATTGTATCTATTGTATATGAACCTCTGAATTGTAAAGCGCTGCTGAATATGTTGACACTGTATAAATAAAGATTTTTATTATTATTGCATTATGTTGAAGATCAGAACCACCATCAGTGCATGAGTACAGCGCTAGAACCACCATCAGTGCATGAGTACAGCACTAGAACCACCATGAGCACAGGAATGCAGCGTCAGGACCACTATCAGTATATGGATGCAGCAGCAGAACCACCATCAGTAAATGAATGCAGCACAAGATCCACCATCTGCACATGAATATGGTGCAAGAACCACCATCAGTGCATGAATACAGTGCCATAATCACCATCAGTACATGAATGTAGCGTAGGAACCAAGGTTAGTACATGTATACAGCACAAAGCATAGTGCAGCAAACAAATATAATGTTAGGTTTATACTATATATAGTTAAATTGCTGTAACATACAACTCCCAGTATGGTAAGGTGAGTTTTAGTTATCAGCCATTATCAGACTGAAGACCATATAGGAACCACAGTACTGATGAGACGTAGTCAGTATCACAATAGGTGACATTTCCTCTGGTTGGAGTCGTTCCTATTCCTTTTGTTTCCATGTTGTACAGAAGTCATGATGAGATTTCACACCCAGAGCTCGTCTCTCCAGAATTCACTCTTCTCCAGTATTCAGCAGCACTTCCTGACAAAGTGCCTTTAAAAATAAAACTATCATTATACTACCCCATAAATTAAAAATATCTCATATGCAGTTAGTCCTTGAATAAATATTTGCCTCTCACGGTGCTTCATGCGAAAAATATCTCCCAACACATCCCCACTCCATACAATAACATCTCTCCTTAATTTCACCCCACACTGACCTTCTCTGTAATATTCTCACCACACTGTACCCCTCAATAATGTCCCCCCACACTGAGCCTGTTGATAATATCCCCCCCACAGTGCCTCTCTTAAAATTATACCCTCCACACTAAGCTTTTCCATAATATCCCCCTCTCCCACAGTGCCCCTCTCCATAATATCCCTCTCCATAATTTGCTCCCTCACATTGAGCCTCTCCATAATATCACACCCACACTGAGCTTCTCTGTAGTAAACCCCCACACTGAGCCTCTCCATAATATTACTGTCCCCCACAGTGCCCCTCATCATATCATCCCCAAAATTGTCCCTTTACATAATATTTCCTCCACACTGTCCTCCCTTTCACAATCACCCACATAATGTGTTTTGGCAGTAACCCCAATTCTCCTTAAACATTTAATCTTCTGCTCCTCCATGGAGTGCTTACCAGGGCCCAATGTCTCTGATTCGTCTAAGGTGCCGATGCCAGTAACAGCGTGATGACGTTAGCAGCATGATGACCTAAATACAGCACTGCATGTCAGAGCTAGGGCTGATGAGTACTCCTCTGCACAGTGTTCAAATGTATTTGAGCCTAAAAGATGCAAATACTTTTGAATATAGGAAGAAGCGAGCAGCATTTCCCAGACAGCTCCGCGGGCCACATATCATCCATTGGTGGGCTGCCTGCAGCCCGTGGGTCATATGTTGTACAGGCCTGGTTTAGCTCAAAGCATATTCATCTGTATCAATGGCCCTGACTTAAATCCCATTGAGACTCTGTGGCAACTTTTGAAAATTGCTGTTCACAGACGCTCTCCATCCATCCTCACTGAAAAGGGTTATATACATATTACTTGTACAGAGTGGGAGAGAATGGATAGGATGTTGTTCACCTTCCTTTATTATAACAAGTAATCTTTGTTCCTATGGTAACAATATTATTTTTTCTATCCATGAAATTTGATGCATCTTTTTTTGAACATATTAAAAGACTTGCTCACAAATTATTATTTGTATGTAACATCTATTGTTACTTTAAAATTTACAAATGTTATGATTATTCTTAATCATAAAAAGCATTGGTGCCTCAGTGTTATGAATTTTTTTTTGTATGAATTCAATATCAACCTATATAAGACTGTCTGGAGATATTTTTAATCTCTCAGCATATCAAAAGTCATTACTTATCAGTAAAGGAGATGAATGTAGAAGAAACCGCATGACAAAGCTCAAAGGATAGAAACTTTGACCTTGCTTGAGTAGATGTACAAAACTATTCTGTGGTGTGATAGCTCCTCAGTCAAAGAAGACAATAGTAATTTCCAAACACAGGCCTCTAAAGCATTATCTCCCAAGTCTGACGTTGTCTCATTTGTGACCAATCAGGTCGGAAGACATTAACCTTCAGCCTTGTTTAAATTCTCCTTGTGGTTCAGGACAGACGCATGACGAGGCGATGGGAGTTTGATAGCAGAGGTTTAACTGAACAAGGGTAGCATTTACATGATTGTGTCAAGCACATTCTGCTTTGAGGGATATACAGCATGAGATAAATGGAAAAAATAGTCAAAGAGTAGACTTTTTAGACAAATACATTTCAGAATATGTTTTCATTAAAAATCAATGATAATTGGTGGCTTTAGGTCTGACAAAGTGATCAATCTATTTCCTTGTGTATTGTAAAGTATGCAAGTGTAACAAATATCAATGTATTAGTATAGAAAAAACATTGTGTCATATATGAGCAATATGTTACTACACAATAAAGCTACATATTATGACAAATTTTAAGGGAAGCTAATGAGCCTAGGGGAATTTTAAAGGGATCAATGTAGTTTCTCATTAACCCCTTAACACCCTATTGTGGTTTACATCACGTTAATGAACGGGCCAATTTTTACAATTCTGACCACTGTCCTTTTTTGAGGTAATAACTCTAGAACGCTTCAACGATCTTGGAGATTCCGAGAATGTTTTCTCGTGACATATTGTACTTCATGAGAGTGGTAAAATTTCTTCGATATAACTTGAATTTGTTTAAGAAAAAAGGAAATATGGCAAAAATTTAGAAAATTTTGCAATTTTCAAACTTTGAATTTTTATGCCCTTAAAACAGAGAAATATGTCACACAAAATAGATACTAAATAACATTTCCCACATGTCTACTTTACATCACCACAATTTTGGAAACAAAATTTATTTTTGTTAGGAAGTTATAAGGGTTAAAAGTTGACCAGCGAGTTCTCATTTTTACAACATCATTTTGTTTTAGGGACCACATCACATTTGAAGTCACTTTGAGGGGTCTATATGATAGAAAATACCCAAAAGTGACACCATTCTAAAAACTGCACCCGTCAATGTGCTCAAAACCACATTCAAGAAGTTTATTAACCCTTAGGGTGCTTCACAGGAATTTTTGGAATGTTTAAAAAATTGAACTTTTAACTTTTTTTACAAAATATTTATTACAGATCCAATTTTTTTTATTTTACTAAGGGTAACAGAAGAAAATGGACTGCAAACGTTGTTGTACAATTTTTCCTGAGTGTGCTGATACCCCATATGTTGGGGGAACCACTGTTTGGGTGCACGGCAGAGCTCGGAAGGGAATGGCGCCATTTGACTTTTCAATGCAAAATGGGCTGGAATTGAGAACGACACCTTGTTGCGTTTGAAGAGCCCCTGATGCGCCTAAACAGTGGAAATCCCATACAAGTGACACCATTTTGGAAATTAGACCCCTAAGGAACTTATCTAGATGTGTGGTGAGCACTTTGAACCCCCCAAGTGCTTCACAGAAGTATATAATGTAGAGGCATAAAAATAAAAGATCATAATTTTTCCACAAAAATGATCTTCTCGCCCCCAAATTTTTATTTTAGCAAGGGTAATAGGAGAAATTGGACCCCAAAAGTTGTTGTACAATTTGTCTTGAGTACGCTGATACCCAATATATGTGGGGGTAAACCAGTATTTGGGTGCATGGCAGAGCTCGGAAGGGAAGGAACGCGTTTGACTTTTTCACCGCAGAATTGGCTGGAGCCATGTCGCATTTGGAGAGCCCCTGATGTGCCTAAACAGTGGAAACCCCCCACAAATGACACCATTTTGGAAACTAAGTTCAGACAAGGTAAGACGGTCACAGAGGAGCGCCAGCCAAGCGCAGCTTTGGGTGATGTAATGCAGCTCCAGCCGGGTGCCTCAGATGAGGAAGGGAGGTGCAGAGTAGGATGAAACCCGGTCAGCAGGAGCGCAAAAGAGGGGCTAAATTAATAAACAATCTTCTTTAATTAAAACCACAACGTGTTTCAACAGGTAATTCTGTCTTCCTCAGGTGCCACCTGCGTGATGCTTCCCTATGCCACCGGAACGCTGCAATCATGGTTGATCGCAGTTTTCAGGGGTTAAAGTTCCGGAAGCGGTTCGTGACCACTCCTGACACTTATGCTTGGTGCAGTGATAATCATGGGGAAGCGCAGCTGATCGCGTATGACATACTATTCATCCATGGGAATAAATTAACAGGGCAATGGTCGGAATAGTACATCTGATGGCAGAAAGGGGTTAAAGATACGTGGCTAAGAGTGCTTTTTATAGAAGTTCATGTTCAATCCCAATTCCAAAAAGTTGGGACATTGCAGAATGTAAGGAAAACAAGAATGCACTAATTTGAAAATCTCTTATGGTCAAATTTTATTCACAGCGGAATATATCACAAAGATCAGAAGTTGAATGTTATTCATTTTCCATTTCATTTGAAAAAAATATCTCATTTAGTAATTAATGGCAGTAGAACATCTTAAAAAGTTGGGACAAGGTAAACAAAGTCTTTAAATACAAGAGGTACTAATGACAAACATCTGAAGGGTAAATTTTCAGATAAGTCAAATGATGACATTAATTCAAATTTGAAATTTGTATGGAAACCACAGACAACATGTCCTATGGCAGTGATGGCTAACCTTGGCACTCCAGCTGTGTAAAACTACAACTCCCAGCATGCCCTTGCAACCTGCAGCAGCTGAGGCATGCTTGGAGTTGTAGTTCTCCAACAGCTGGAGTGCCATGGTTCGCCATCACTGTCCTATGGACTGAAGAAGAGAGGGACCATCTGCATCTTTTATTGTTTCAGGATGACTATGACATGCACAGCTTACACTTCTTGAAAGTAATGCTCCATTAAGATAATTATATGGAGGTTTTAGAATAGCATATGTTCCCATCCAGACAATGTGTGCTTAAGAGAAGGCCTTGCATATATCATACAGATAATGGACAGATTGCATCAGCCAAGAACAGGGCAACATTCCTCTCCAACAACTTTTTAGGCATCGGCCGACGGCTGGATTTGAACTTGGATCTGAGACATCAGTGGTCCTCCAACCAGGTCTCAGCCAGGGCAGATGCTGCGTAGCTTCACCACTGATCCCAACGTCTAGTCAGTACAAGAGAGTCCAAGTTGTCTCCAGGGTCTTTTTAATAGTGACCTTAAGCATAAGTTGCAGAAGGAGACAGGGCTGTTGTAGCCTAAGTCCAGAAATGCTGCACTGAGCATGTCCGTGACATGGTGTTTAAGGTCAGCTGATCCTCTGACCTGGCATTGCCTGATTGGTCACGGATGACGTCATTGGTAATGCGATTGACGAGATGGCTGTGGGCGGAGCTTAGCCCTTAAATAGCTTCTCCGTCTGCTGCGCGGCGCGGTCAGATCATACTAAAATATGCAGTGATCTTGTGTGGACGTACCAGAATGTGGGCTCCACATGCTCTCTAGCTTTGCTCTCAGGGACCTGCTGATGCCAGAGTTCGCTTGGCTAATTAGCACAGGTCCTTCAGGCAGGACTAGCTTATGCCATACAGGTAGCCAATGTGTGCAGTCTAGCTACGACTAGAGGGTAGCCATACACCCTGAGCAGACTGCGGGGCGCGTAACCTGGGCATCACCTGCCAGCTGAACAGTGAAACTTGCTCAGTCCGGCCTCACACCGGCTGACATCGCCACCAGCTGAATATTGAAGCTGGTCAGTCCGGACATAACCCGGTTGGCAGCACGCGGGCATCGCCATCAGCTGAATTCTGAAGTTGCTCAGTCCGGTCTCACACTGGCTGACACCACGTACGCCTAGCGCTAGTCGCATGCACTTCCTAGCGGCTGTCACGTAGCTTCTGTGTAGTCAAACAGGGTTACGTCTATACCAGCTTGCAGCACATAGTGCTAACCTAATATCTGGCAAGTGGCTTCTGTGCCATTAACAGGGCTACATCTATGCCAGTTGATAGCACATCTCCCGTGACGCTAACGGAGATAGTGGCAATTCTACATCTCTCTCCTTGTGTGAAGTAACACAGGCGAGATCTAATATAAACCTTTAGTTGTCAGTTTGACCCTCATACTATAGGGGTGTTCGGCAGCAGTGTCTATAAACTGCATCGCGGACCCCGTGTTCGGTTGCAATCCATTATATATTAAAGTTGTTGCAACTGAGCGCATAACACAACTTCAGCAATTAGTCTCCTCCATTCCAAGACATTTACAAACTGTTCTAAGAAGAAGCAATTCTACATAATGGTAGGCATAACTCTGTCCCAACTTTTTCGAAATGTGTTGCTTCTAGAGATAAGTGGATCCTTTAAAATTTGAATTTGCTATTTTCGCATCCTCCCGGTTTGTAGAATGCGAAGGCTAAAAGCATGCTGCTTTTACGTTGCTTTCACGATAGATCACAGATCAGTCAATTCACAATCACACTCAGAAATAATACAAGTACAACATTTCCATGTAGCAATTGAATTTTTGGGTTGTTACAAAAAATCTAATGAGGTCTAGCATTCTACTCCTCTGAGGACATCCACCACTGCAGGTCTTTCATTCTTTTTTTTGTTTTCAGTTTACCTTTTTATGCTTTGCACTTTATGGACACTGAAGCACTATATTTTCATGATTTTGTGGGCATTTCTAAACTTCATTCCATCTCTTTCTACCCTTTACAACTACACTCCCTTGATGACATTTCAATACGGAAAAAGAAACGAGTCGAGTTATAACCAGAAACTCAGACCAGATGGAAGATCTTATAAACTTGACAGCAAAACAAAGACTAAAGAGATTCTTGTGTGACATGCGGGGGTCCCCCCTCCCTAAGCAAACCCGCTAAATCCTGTTCAGACAAAATCACATGTAGTTACAGAGGATGATGACATGGGAGTAGAGGGAGCACTGGATTTTGGAGAGGCAGTAAAAACTACCACCACACCAGCAGACACATCAGGGCCAAGGAGGATGACAAGAAGCAGACAGATTTGTATCCCTGGAGCCCCAGTGACTAGCTAACAGTTGCCTAACCTTGAGAACCAATCTTATCCCTTTTACAGGCAAATACAGATAATACAGGGGATGAATAACAGCACTTGTGCAGACCTAGAGAGTATGGGACACATAAGGCAGGGGCACATAATCAGGACTCATATGAACTTTACAAATGATCAAATGATTTCAATGAATGAGCATTCTGTGTGGTCTTGATAGATGTAATGGAACACACTGAGAGAATGTACTACACTGAAACTATCAAAGCAATCTATACTACTGACTGACTTGACAAAGCAAAAAGGTGAGAGTTTAGAGACATGCTGCATATATTAATTTCTTTGTAGATGGCTCCAGATACGACTTAGATGGACGAATCTGCACTGGATATGCAATAACATCCTAACAAGAGATAATCCAAGCTGATCCACTCCCTACTCACAAGACAGCATAGGAGGCAGAGCTTAAGGCTGCTTTCACACATCAGTTTTTTTGACGTCAGGCGCGATCCGGCGTGTTATTAAAAAAACAGATCCGGTACCGGATGCGTTTTTTTGGCATTGACTTCATTAGCGCCGGATCGCGCCTGATGTCATTGCGTTGCATCCGTTTTTGGCCGGATCCGGTGGAAATGTACATTCCGCCGGCCTGACAAGACGCTGACTGCAACGTTTTTTTTTTTTTTCCGGAGCCGCCTGATAGTGCCTGAATCGGCGCATCAGGCGGCCGGAAACAATACAAGTCTATGGAACCAGACCAGTCTTTTGTGAAATCCGTCAAAAGACTAATCCGGGTCTGGAAACCAAGGTCTCTCTTTCTCTCTTTCTCCGTCCGGACATGCGTACCTGCATTTTCCACATAGAAAATTTATTTTTCCGGGTTGAAAAGGTCAGGTCGGATCCGGCAAGAAAACTGATCAGTTGCATCAGTTTTTTCAAAATCAGCGCCGGATCCGTCCTATCAGGTATACGACGGATTATGCCTGACACATAAAAACTGATGTGTGAAAGCAGCCTAAGGCTCTCTCTGAAGCATGTGAGCAGTCAAAAGTAGGGTTGAGCATTCCGATACTGCAAATATCGGGTATCGGCCCATATTGGCTGTATCGGAATTCCGATTACGAGATCCGATATTTTCGTCATATCGGATACCGGAATCGGGATTGTCACTGTCACTGTCAGTGTCCGTCGGTCGGGTCTGTCAGGAGTCAGCGGCACTTACCTGGCAGAAGATCTCCGGCGGTCACGGCCTGGACTGCTTCATGGCCGCAATCTTCTTTCCCCGGCGGTCACATGCAGTTTCTCGCGATAACTGCAGTGACTGCTGGGTAATCCCGGCCGTAAAGCAGTCAGTCCGATGACGTCACCGCCGGGAAAGCAGGTAATCAGCTGTGCTGCGTTGCGATGACAGGCTCTGCCTGTCATTGCGATGTAGCAGAGCTGGATCATCGTGGGACTGTCGTTATGGACTGCGTCGGACAGGTGGTATACTGTTGGTTTTTTTTTTTTTTTTTTACAGGAGATCGATGGCGTCGCAGGAATGAGAGTATAATAAAATTAATGAAAACTGTGTTGTCTCTTTTATTTCATTAAAATACTTTTTTCTTGCTGTGTCTTTTTTTATACATTTAAAAACTTTGGGATTAATAATGGATCGGTGTCTTATTGACGCCTCTCCATTATTAACCGGGCTTATTGTCACCGTGCAATCAACGGTGACATTAACCCCTTATTACCCCGCTTGCCACCGCTACAGGGCAAGTGGGAAGAGCCGGGTAAAGTGCCACAATTGGCACATCTTTTGATGCGCCAAATGTGGGGCTGCTGTAGCCTGGTATTATCAGGCTGTTGAGGGCCAAAATCCATGGGCCTTGACAGTCTTTTAATACCAGGCCGCAGCAGTCTGCATTTTACTTGGCTGGTTAACAAAAATAGGGGGATCCCCACGCCGTTTTTTTTTCGAGGGGATCCCTATTTTTGTTAACCAGCCAAGCTAAGCAGACTGCTGTGGCCTGGTATTATCAGGCTGGCAGATCCATGGATCTTGGCTCCTTAACAGCCTGAAAATCCAGGCCTCAGCGGTCTGCTTCATCTGGCTGGTTAACAAAAATAGGGGGGACCCCACGCCAATTTTTTTCGAGGGGATCCCCTATTTTTGTTAATCAGCCAAGATATGCAGACTGCTGTGGCCTGGTATTATCAGGCTGGCAAGGTCCATGGATCTTGGCTCCTTAACAGCCTGAAAATCCAGGCCTCAGCGGTCTGCTTCATCTGGCTGGTTAACAAAAATAGGGGGGACCCCACGCCATTTTTTTTTTTCGAAGGGAACCCCTATTTTTGTTAATCAGTTCCCTCTGACGTCACTGATTGTGTCCCTGGCTGACCTGAAGTGAAAGTGGAAAGCAATCAATTAAGCTTTCCACTTAAGGGCCCGTCTCACATAGCGATATCGCTACCGAGATCGCTGCTGAGTCACTAGTTTTGTGACGCAGCAGCGAGCTCACCAGCGATATCGCTGTGTGTGACATTCAGCGACGATCAGCCCCCCTGCCGGGTATCGCTGATCGTCGCTGAAATGTCAGGACCTTTTTTTGATCGCTGGTTTCCCGCTGACAGGCACGCATCGCTGCGTGTGACAGGCGGGAGACCAGCGATCCGCTGGTAACCAAGGTACACAGCGGGTTTCCAGGCGCGGGGCTGTGCCTAGAAACCGCTGTGTACCTTGGATACCAGCGCCCTGATGCAGGGAGCTGGTATCCAAGGTACACAGCGGGTTTCCAAGCGCTGCGCGGTGCCTGGAAACCCGCTGTGTACCTTGGTTACCAGCGGATCGCTGGTCTCCCGCCTGTCACACGCAGCGATGCGTGCCTGTCAGAGGGAAACCAGCGATCAAAAAAAGGTCCTGACATTTCTGCGATGATCAGCGATACCCGGCAGGGGGGCTGATCGTCGCTGAATGTCACACACAGCGATATCGCTGGTGAGCTCGCTGCTGCGTCACAAAACTAGTGACTCAGCAGCGATATCGGTAGCGATATCGCTATGTGAGACGGGCCCTTAAGCGATGTTACCCGCAGTGTCGCTGTCCCAGATCGCTGCCTGAGCTGCCTGTTTGGCAGCTCAGCAGCGATCATGTAGCGATACACCAGCGATCCTGACAAGTGCATATCGTTGTCGGGATCGCTGGTGTATCGTTATGTGACACCCAGCCTTTACTCTCCTGTCAGCCAGGAGAGGAACTCATTCATTTGGGGGTTTACTGTGAGGCTGCAGCAATTGCTGCGGTCCCTGCAGTAAACATTAACCCTTTCTGAAGGATTACACCGTGGGACCTGACTGTGCATGGGATAGGTAAGAATAATTTTGCTTTTTTATTTTATTTTTATTACAGGAAATGGTTTTTGCAGTAAAATAAAAGATGGTCAAAAACATGTGTCTTTATTTCATTAAAATGATTTTTAATTAAAGTGTGTGTGTTTTATTTTTATTTCATGCATTAGGATTAATAATTGATAGTTGTCTAATTGACAGCTCTCAATTATTAACCTGGCTTAAGGTCACCTTTCAATAGCAAGGTGGCTTTAACCCCATATTAACCCATTCGCCACCGTTACAGGGCAATGGGAATAGACGGGCAAAGTGCCAGAAAGGGCGAATCTAATTATAGATTTGTCTTTCCTGGGGTGTCTGGGGGCAGATGTTAGTAGCCGGGGGGGGGCAAAAATAATGGTCCCTCTCTGGGCTATTATTATCTGCCCCCACTCACTGGCTTTGTCTGTCTGGTTGCGAAAATAGGGCGGGAGCCCACGCATTTTTTTTCAGCAATTTTACACCTCTTTATATATATATATATACATGTCATTGAATTTGTGACACATATATATATATTTATATTTGTAGTTCATACACTTCTACATAGTATAATAGCCGCTAATTCAATTGCCGGCTTTTGTGAAAATGCAGAACCCGACATGAAATGACACTTGGTGTACATAGGGTTAACCATGTCCTTTGCTATCTGATTTGCACAAACAATTACATCAGTCTATGTGTGCAAAATTTCACACCTGTAGGGGTTAATTAAAGGTGTAAATTCGTAGCAAAAAAGTCCGTTTTTTTTACAACGAATTTACACCTTTAATTAACCCCTACAGGTGTGAAATTTTGCACACATAGACTGATTTAATTGTTTGTGCAAATTAGATAGCAAAGGACATGAAAATACATGGTTAACCCTATGTACACCAAGTGTCATTTCATGTCGGATGACCCGACATGAAATGACACTTGGTGTACATAGGGTTAACCATGTCTTTTCATGTCCTTTGCTATCTAATTTGCACAAACAATTAAATCAGTCTATGTGTGCAAAATTTCACACCTGTAGGGGTTAATTAAAGGTGTAAATTCGTAGCAAAAAAGTCCGTTTTTTTTACAACAAATTTACACCTTTAATTAACCCCTACAGGTGTGAAATTTTGCACACATAGACTGATTTAATTGTTTGTGCAAATCAGATAGCAAACGACATGAAAATACATGGTTAACCCTATGTACACCAAGTGTCATTTCATGTCGGGTGCTTCTGTCTTTTCACTGAAGCCGGCTTTACCCGGCAATTGAATCAGAGGATATTTTACTATGTAGAAGTGTATAAACTATACATATATGTATATATATATATGTCACAATGACATGTATATATATATATATGTATTCTATGTGTGTATATTTAGTGTTTACAAGGAAAGAAAGAGGTTTTTTTAGTTGCGATATTTTGTTCCCATAGACTTACATGGGACTTCCGGTATCGGTATCGGGTATCGCCGATATTTTAGTGATATCGGCGATACCATTCCGATTCCGATACTTTAGGATATCGGAAAGTATCGCTCAACTCTAGTCAAAAGTAAAACTGTAAATAATAAAATGAGGCACTGTTTTTATCAATACAGGTAGGCACAATCAAGGTGAAATCACACACAAAGATTGCTCCTTGGAGGTCGAGGGCAATAGAAGGGCAAATGAGGCTGCTAAAACAACCAAAAGACATCCTAAGAAACATCTGTCAGTTGCAATGAGTTAGATGTCTTGAAATCAGTCCATCAACAGGCTGCCCAAACAGAGAAGGAAAACTGGGGGAACATAGGAGCTGAGCTGAACTCAAATGGAGTTTGGGAAAGTAAAGATAAGTTGTCTTTATGTAACAAGAAAACTTGAGCCCTCTGGAAAATTGGTGCAAGATGTGCCATTAATGAGGAGAGACTGTTATCTGCTGGCCAGACAAAATCAAGCGGAGCCAAAGTGTGCTGGAAGATTTGCAGAGGGAAGGACCTTGTGTGCTGGACCAGATCAGGTAACCCTCTGTAAGAACTTCCCAGATATAAAAGCCCAGCGCACCAAACCACAAGGTGATTTGGCACCAGGAAAGAGAGTAGGGCAGATGTGCTCCAGAGACTCCACTGAGACCAACATGACAGGCCTCAGTAGGGAGTCTGTGCTACCCGGGTGTCGGTCACCACCTGGCAAGGTCATGATCCCCCGGAAGATATACCCGAGTACGGCTTACTCTAGTCAGATCCATAATCTACGCCCTGCGCTGGTCAAGCCTCCAGGTTCCAACTATGCTTTTCAAGAGCTGAAGCTCGGTCCTCTCTGCCCCGAGTCTGAGGGACTTCCACTGATGGTCAATCCGAGAAGAGATGTCTGGTGCCTGCGAAACGAGGGGCTAGCCTGCGAGAGAGGAGGAACAGTGCGAGTGAGCATGGGCCATCACTTTCAGCTATCACCTATGGTACCGGGGTCAGCTGGGACTAGGATTACAGGTTGAGAGGGGGCCAGTTGGTGCATGGGAGGCTTAACGGGCTTTAATAGACTACGTCAGGAAGATACTTGTGCACTATCAGGAAAACTGGTGACCCCCGCTAGAGCCAGAGCTTCAAATGAGAACTTACGTGGTGACTCCCAAGACTGGTGCACCACTAAAATTAAGTACTGAGAGACTTTCTAGCTTGTTCATAACCTGTTGTGATCCCCTACATTGTTAAATTGCAAATCTACTAACCATAATTGTTTAGAAGTTATTGTTTTATAAAAATACCAATATAACAACCCCAGACTGTTTCCACCTCGTGATCTCTCTGCGTTGCATCCAGACACCTGCATTATATTTGGGTAATCTGCAAGATGCAATATTCAGACACAGAGATGGCAGACCAGTCTGTGACCGAGCCTGGCAAGGGAAATATACTGTACCCTTGGGGGATATGCTCAACAACTTTCCCATGTTCATGGGGAGCAGCGTGTCGCTGTGGAACTGCGTAGAGAGGCTGAAAAGCATGCTACACATGTAATCCCTTACCACTTCCATCCAGGCCGAGTTAGCCCTCCTGACCTTTGATGGTTATGTACCATCCTCCTAGGGATCGTGACACTGTGGAAAAGGTGATAAAAATCTTGGAGGATATACATGGTGACACCACAGACCTAGGGCACCTCCACATGCGGTTGTTCCAGTGGGTCCAAGGGGAAAGTGAGACCATAGCTCAGTTTGTTAATTCATTACAGGAAATGAGAGCCCATATCACCAAGAAGACCCAAGATGGGCACATAGGATTGTGTCCCTTCGATGACTGCTGCACTGAAGGATCCATCTCGAAGCAGGTCTCAAAGGAACGCCTATGCCCGAATCCCGGTCTGGGTTTTCTTGAGATCGGGGCCAAAGCTAGAGTCTTGGAGAGAGAACCCTGCTCTCACCGCCACGGTTCGGAGCCATGAAGTGGTCACCACTGAGTCAAAATGTAGTGAACCTGACTGTGTGCGAGAGATAAGTCAAGAGCAATCGGGACATTTGAGGTGAGCTGTGCATCATCAAGGGGACCACTGCCACCAACCCCCCCCAGCTTATCCCTCGACCTCACATGAGAGGACGTCAGAGCGGGAAAGTCGCTCATTCCGGACCCCATCACGCCACATACATAGGCCATCAGCAGAACGCAAGCAAGAATGCTGGACCTGCGGAGGAAAGGGGCATATTTCAAGAGACTGCGAATCTGGAAAGGAGGAGACGGGGCGCCCATTAAACTAATGCGTCCTATAGTCTATGGCAAGAAGAAGCATTTCAGGCATTGATGATGTCATTGACGGATGCCCCAATCTTGGCCTATGCTGAATTCTCGCAGCCCTTCACACTGTACACCGATGGAAGCCTATACAGACTGGGAGCAGTATTGGCTCAGGTACAAGAAGGAAGAGAGCAGGTGATCACGTATGCCAGTATGTCACTGAGAGCCACGGAGAAGAATCCGGACAATTGTTAAACTGCATATCTACTAACCATAGTTGCTTAGAAGATACTGTTGTATAAAAATACCAATATAACTACCCCTGACTGTTTGCACCTCGTGATCTCTGTGTGTTGTATCCAGACACCTGCATTACATTTGCCAAGCACCCTATTCCCATGATGGTGTAAGTAACTAATGGCCACAGTCACATGTGCAATATGGTACATGCTTCCTTATTCGCTCCTGGCATTAGTCATGTAGCCTCCAAATATGTGCAGTCCTGTGTCATCTGTGTGTAGTGGAGTGGGCCCCTGCTGTGTGCCCAGGCCGGAACCAAGGGGGCTGTCACATAAGTTCCTAGGGAGAAGGTGCCCGGGGGAAGAAACTGCAGGACGACCCAGAGACTGTTCTGGAAGGAGCGGGTGCGGGGCTAATGTAAAAGGAGCACAGGAGACCAGCATGGGGAGTTGACGCAGAGACAAGAAGGAGAGACCTGCTGGGGAGGGGAGAGGATGATCAGGCCAGCTACCATGCGTGAGCAGACTCAGGGACTTACGTGACTCGTCGAGAGCACGAACACGGGCGGAGCGCAGAAGTAGGAGAACTGTGAGGCCTTTATCCGCCACTGTCCTACTCCAGTCAGCACCTGTGGCCTATACTCTGCCAGTCACGGCCTCCTCAGCCTCACTGCAGCCCGCGGTTGCTACCTGTCCGCCTCCAGCCACGACCAACGCTTTCTCACTCCAGCCCGCGGCTGCGGCCTGTCACATACTATCCGCGGCCGCTGATGTCTCACTCCAGCCCACGGCTGTGGCCTGTCCCATACTATCCGCGGCCACTACTGTCCCACTACAGCCTGCGGCTGCAGCCTACACAGCAGAGCTCTCAGCAGCCGCCATCTCGCCCCGGAAGGGGCGGACTCAACGCCAGAGTGCTCCTCCAAAGCCTGTTGCGCCCCAGCTACACCTGGATGTGGGAACGCCCGAGGTTTACAGCAGATCCTTGTTGGCTGGGCCCAGCGGCTGAAACGCCGAACAGACATCTCTTGGACAACGACTCTGCAGGACGTCAGAGCAGGATAAGTGACATTCTGTTTACTGTTAAACATAGTTCCAGGACATTTAGTCGGCTCTATCGTGGCCCTATAGTTATTGGCACTTGCCTAATAGCCGTTTGCCTACTTTATTGTGTATTGTTGTATAGCTTCCCTGCGAGGAGAATCTCTGTTAGCCACCCTGTTTTTCCCTAACCAGCATACAAAGGTTCAGTTTAAGCTTGTTCTGTCTCTGTCTCGTCACTGCATCCAGCATACCTGCGAATACCACATGTGCACAACACAACTTACGTAAAACAGTAAAAGTCTCAAAGAATGCAACATCCAGGCCGCTCTATCCGTTACAGAGACTGCAGATTGACTACATCCTGCTAAGTGTAGATGTCTTTTAAGTAGAGTAATTAGTACCACTGCCAAAACAATTGCAGACAAATTATTGAAATAACTAATCTGCAGATACAGTCTCCCAGAAATTATAGACAATGATAGTGGTACACACTTCACTAGAGAAGTATTGAAGGACATGATGCCAGTTTGCCAAATGAGCAGGCATTCTATACTCATAATCATTCACAAAGCAGTGGAAAAGTGGAAAGATTATATGGGACACTTGATCTAAATATTCAGTATGCCATGATGGACACAGGAAAGAACTGGGTAAAGTGCTTGTTTCTTACATTTTTTTAAGTTCAGACACACTCTAAAATAGAAATACAGGCTTGTCTCCTTTTGAAATCCTTTTTGGTAATGCCCCAAAGACAGGTCTGTACTCCCCACAAGTGTTACAGATGCAACACGGTACTATTACAACCTTTGTCCAGACCTTGCAGTAGTGACTTAATGTGGAGTTTAACCATGTGTTGTCATCAAACCAGATCCCAGTGCAAGTACAGATGTGCATCAGCTGAATACAGGTGATTGGGTGGTTATACATAGACACGAGAAATGGAGCCTAGACCATGGTTTGATGGCCCATTCCAAATCCAGGTGACCACATGCACCTCAGTGAAACTTGAGGCAAAGTTCATATGGATCCAGTTACTGCAGAAAGTGTTGTGAATAGGCTGGAAATGAGTTCTGAGCAGAAGCTCCCTCTGGTGGTTACAAACGGTACTGGACTGTCCAGTGAAGATTGTGAGGATTGGGAATCAGGTGTTACTGACTGGTCTTATGTAAGGGAGTCGCCTTCCCATCAGGGTTGCCGGTGATCAATTGTTCTGGTCTCAATCCTTGATTCCTGTTTCCTTGGTAGCCTGCTGTGTCGTGTCTGAATCTCCTGCTAACAGATAAGACATTTTCTTCTTTTTGTTTTTGTGCTTGATTTTTGCATTTTGTCCTGCACTTCTGTGGGGGCCTTCTGGGTCCCCGCTGGGGGCTTTTGCCTCTCAGTTCAGTTCAGCCACTGATGTTTGTACATTTGCTTTTTCCAGTTTTTTCAGTGGCTGCTGTTTTGTTTTTGGTTACACCAGAGAACTAATTTAGGTGGTTGAGGACGTGTGATCTCAGGTGTTTTTGAAATTAGTAGATTTGGTGCTTTTCAGGGTTTTTTGGGATTGCAGTAAGTGCCCTTCCTATCCTTTTCTATTTAGTAAGTTTGGGCCCCAACGTTTGCTCATACTATTTTCTGTCTGTGTCAGTATTTCTTCTTGTCTAACCGCCATTACATGTTTGGGGCTTTCTATGTTCTTTGGGGATCTGCTCCGGGGCAGATAGCTTTCCTCTTTCTATCTTTAGGTGTAGTTAGTTTCTCAGGCTGTGACGAGGCGTCTAGGACCAACGTAGGAACGCTCCACGGCTGTCTCTAGTTGTGGTGGTTAGTCAGGGTGCTGCAATCTCATAGTTTCCAACTTCTCTGGTGTATTTCCTTTTTTGCCTGCTCTCCTCAGCTACCAAATCATAACAGTATCACCGGCCTAAACTGAAAATTATATGGTACTCACAGAAGGGAAAAATATTGTGGAAAGAAAAAAGTTGTCAGAGTTGTCAGAGATTTTTTTTTCTGTTTGTTGCATTTTTTTTTTCCCTCTGTATCTCTGGGTGCTGAGGAGGATTTTTTTTTTCTCTCTCAATGGAGTTTGCACAGTTGTCTGGCCGTGTGGATCAGCTTGCCACTGAAGTTCGGAGTATTGCTACCTATCTTGCTGGGTTGCCTGTTGTGGAACCTAGGATTCCCATGCCAGATTTGTTTTTGGGGGATCGAGCTAAGTTTCTGAATTTCAAAAATAACTGTAAATTGTTTTTTGCCTTAAAATCTAAGTCCTCAGGGAACGCAGCGCAGCAGGTTCAAATTGTCATCTCTCTCCTGCGCGGCGACCCTCAGGATTGGGCTTTTTCCCTGACACCTGGGGATCCTGTTTTGAGTGATGTTGATGCGTTTTTTCAGGCTTTGGGGTTATTGTACGATGAGCCTAATGTCACTGATCAAGCTGAAAAAACTTTGTTGGCATTAAGTCAGGGGCTTGAGAACGCTGAGTTATACTGTCAGAGATTCTGTAGGTGGGCAGTCCTGACCAAATGGAATGACGACGCTTTGGCAGCTCTTTTTCGGAAGGGACTGTCAGATAATGTAAAGGATGTTATGGTGGAGTTCCATGTTCCCTCTGGTCTCAATGATTCTATGTCATTAGCGATTCAAATTGACAGACGTTTGCGTGAGCGGAAAGGTATGCGTGGAATAATGTTGCCTTGTGAACCTGCTTCTGAATCCATGCAGTGTGATAGAGTGGTTTCTGGGGCACAGCGTCATGAATTTCGAAAGCGCAATGGGTTATGTTTCTACTGTGGTGATGCCTCTCATGCTATTTCTGTCTGCCCTAAGCGGGGAAGACGTTTTGCTCGCTCAGTTGTCTTGGGTAGTGTTCAGACTAAGTTTTTATTAACTGTTACACTGATATGCTCTCTGTCCTCATTTTCTGCTCAGGCTTTTGTTGATTCTGGAGCAGCTATTAACCTGATGGATTTTGATTTTGCTAAACGTTGTGGGTTTCCCTTGATACCCCTACGGAAGTCTATTCCCCTACTGGGGATTGATTCTACCCCTTTGGATGAGAATAAACCTCAGTTCTCTACTCAGGTGATAATGAAGGTAGAACCTGGTCATCAGGAGAGTTGCAAATTTTTGGTTCTGTATAATCTGCATGACATTATCGTACTGGGTTTCCCTTGGTTACAGTCTCATAATCCTGTTTTGGATTGGAAATCTGTGTCTGTTACCAGTTGGGGCTGCCAATGTGTTAATACCAACACTCCTGTTTTTTCTGCCTCCCCCCAGGCTCAGGATGTTCCTGACTTTTTGATTGATTTTTCTGATGTGTTTAGCGAAAGTAAATCTGCATCCTTACCTCCCCATAGGAGCTATGACTGCGCTATTGAATTAGTGCCTGGTAGTAAATTCCCTAAAGGTCGCCTTTTTAACTTGTCTGTACCTGAACATGACGCTATGCGGTCTTATATCAAGGAGTCATTGGAGAAGGGTCATATCAGACCATCCTCTTCACCCTTAGGTGCCGGTTTTTTCTTTGTGGCCAAAAAGGATGGTTCATTAAGGCCGTGTATTGATTATCATCTCTTGAATAATATTACTGTAAAATATCAATATCCGTTACCCTTGATCTCTGATTTGTTTTCCAGGGTGAAAAACGCTACTTGGTTTACCAAGCTTGACCTCAGGGGGGCATATAACCTTATTCGCATTAAGCACGGGGATGAATGGAAGATGGCATTTAATACCCCTGAAGGGCATTTTGAGTACCTTGTGATGCCCTTTGGGCTCACTAATGCTCCATCTGTCTTCCAGTCCTTCATGAATGACATTTTCAGGGATTTTGTGGATAAATTTCTGATTGTTTATTTGGATGATATCTTGATTTTTTCCAATGATTGGGACTCTATGTAAAACGTGTTCGGACTGTGTTCCAGATTTTGAGAGAGAATGCTCTGTATGTGAAGGGATCAAAGTGTCTTTTTGGCGTTCAGAGGATCTCATTTCTGGGATTCATTTTGTCCCCATCTGTTATTGAAATGGACCCGGTCAAAGTTCAGGCTATCTGTGATTGGGTCCAACCTACTTCATTAAAGGCTCTTCAAAGATTCTTGGGTTTTGCCAATTTTTATCGTAAATTTATTGGTAATTTCTCTGTTATTGTTAAACCATTAACTGATTTGACCAAGAAGGGTTCTGATGTGGTGAATTGGCCTCCTGATGCAATCTCTGCTTTTCAGGAACTTAAGCAGAGATTCACTTCTGCTCCTGTTCTACGGCAGCCTGATGTTTCTCTACCATTTCAGGTGGAGGTTGATGTCTCTGAAATTGGGGCAGGTGCCGTTTTGTCCCAAAGAGATCCAGAGACCTCTAAAAGTAACCCTTGTGCCTTTTTCTCTCGAAAATTTTCTCCCACTGAACGTAATTATGACGTGGGTAATCGGGAGTTATTAGCCATGAAGTGGGCTTTTGAAGAGTGGAGACATTGGCTGGAGGGAGTCAAACATCAGGTGGTGGTCCTTACGGACCATAAGAATCTGGTTTACCTGGAGTCTGCCAAGCGACTTAATCCTAGACAGGCCAGGTGGGCCTTGTTTTTCACACGTTTTAATTTTGTGGTTTCATTTCTTCCTGGCACTAAAAATGTTAAGGCGGATGCCCTCTCGAGGGTTTCCTGGCGGACTCTCCTGAGTTATCTGATCCTTCTGTTATTTTGAAAGAGGGTGTAGTTCTTTCCGCCATCTCGCCCAATTTGAGACTGGCTCTGGAGGGGTGTCAGGAGGATAAGCCCGAGCGCTGCCCTGTTGGGAAATTGTTTGTCCCGGACCAGTGGAAAAAGAGTGTAATGTCTGAGATTCATTGTTCCGCGTTGGCCGGTCATCCCGGAATTTTTGGTACCAGAGACTTGGTTAGTCGGTCCTTTTGGTGGCCTACCTTGTCTCGTGATGTCAGGGAGTTTGTGCAGTCCTGCGGGACTTGCTCTCGCTCCAAGCCTTGCTCTCGTTCTAGTGGTTTGTTGATGTCATTACCTGTGCCCAAGAGACCATGGACCCATATCTCTGGATTTCATTTCCGACCTCCCTGTTTCTCAGAGAATGACCGTCATCTGGGTGATTTGCGATAGGTTTTCCAAGATGATACATCTTGTGCCATTACCTAAGTTGCCTTCCTCCTCTGAATTGGTGCCTTTGTTCCTTCAGCACGTGGTTCGTTTACACGGCATTCCTGAGAACATTGTGTCTGACAGAGGAGTCCAGTTTGTTTCCAGATTTTGGAGGACCTTTTGTTCTAAAATTGGTGTTCAATTGTCTTTCTCCTCGGCGTTTCATCCTCAGATCAATGGTCAAACTGAGAGAACAAACCAGACATTGGAGACTTATCTAAGATGCTTTGTGTCTGCTGATCAGGATGACTGGGTCTCTTTTTTGCCTTTGGCTGAGTTTGCTCTTAATAATAGGGCTAGCTCTGCCACTTTGATGTCTCCATTTTTCTGTAATTCTGGGTTTCACCCTCGATTTTCTTCAGGACAGACGGAGGCTTCTGTCTGTCCAGGTGTTGACTCTGTTGTGGAGCGTATGCAACAGATTTGGGACCAGGTAGTGGAGAGGTTGTCCCTCTCTCAGGAGAGGGCCCAGCGGTTTGCTAACCGGCATAGGACTGATGGTCCTCGGTTTAAAGTAGGGGACTTGGTCTGGTTGTCCTCAAGAAATATTCCTATGAGAGTGGCTTCTCCTAAGTTTAAGCCTAGGTTCATTGGACCTTATAAGATCATGGAGATTCTTAATCCTGTTTCTTTTCGTTTGCTTCTTCCAGGGACATTTAAGATCCATAACGTGTTCCACAAGTCCTTGTTGAAGAGGTTTGTTGAGCCAGTTGTTCCTACTACTGTGCCTCCTGACCCTGTTTTGGTTGAGGGCAATCTGGAGTATGTGGTTGAGAAAATATTGAATTCTCGTTTTTCTAGACGGAAACTCCAGTATTTGGTTAAATGGAGAGGTTATGGTCAGGAAGACAATTCTTGGGTGTTTCCTTCGGACATCCATGCTAGGAGACTCATCCGTGCGTATCATAGAACTCATCCTGACCGACCTGGTTGCTCAAATGAAGGTTCGGTGACCCCTCTTCAAGGGGGGGGTATTGTTGTGAATAGGCTGGAAATGAGTTCTGAGCAGAAGCTCCCTCTGGTGGTTACAAACGGTACTGGACTGTCCAGTGAAGATTGTGAGGATGGGAATCAGGTGTTACTGACTGGTCTTATATAAGGGAGTCGCCTTCCCATCAGGGTTGCCGGTGATCAATTGTTCTGGTCTCAATCCTTGATTCCTGTTTCCTTGGTAGCCTGCTGTGTCGTGTCTGTATCTCCTGCTAACAGATAAGACATTTTCTTCTTTTTGTTTTTGGCTTGATTTTTGCATTTTGTCCTGCACTTCTGTGGGGGCCTTCTGGGTCCCCGCTGGGGGCTTTTGCCTCTCAGTTCAGTTCAGCCACTGATGTTTGTACATTTGCTTTTTCCAGTTTTTTCAGTGGCTGCTGTTTTGTTTTTGGTTACACCAGAGAACTAATTTAGGTTGTTGAGGTCGTGTGATCTCAGGTGTTTTTGAAATTAGTAGAGTTGGTGCTTTTCAGGGTTTTTTGGGATTGCAGTAAGTGCCCTTCCTATCCTTTTCTATTTAGTAAGTTTGGCCCCAACGTTTGCTCATACTATTTTCTGTCTGTGTCAGTATTTCTTCTTGTCTAACCGCCATTACATGTTTGGGGGCTTTCTATGTTCTTTGGGGATCTGCTCCGGGGCAGATAGCTTTCCTCTTTCTATCTTTAGGTGTAGTTAGTTTCTCAGGCTGTGACGAGGCGTCTAGGACCAACGTAGGAACGCTCCACGGCTGCCTCTAGTTGTGGTGGTTAGTCAGGGTACTGCAATCTCATAGTTTCCAACTTCTGGTGTATTTCCTTTTTTGCCTGCTCTCCTCAGCTATCAAATCATAACAAGAAAGGTCACTCCACCAGTAGAATGACTGTTCTATTGTCCTGCTAGGATTATAAGGGTTATTGCCCCTAAAGACACTGGATACATTTCTAAATTCAGATTGGGAGACAGGAGAAAAGCCTGAAACGATATCAGAGCTCACAGATTTAGGGAGCGAAAGCCATAAAGTAAGTAATATAGTGTGTATTGTAGCACAGCAGTGAAGAAGTGTAGTGTATAGTCTGTGAAGAAAAAATAATAATTCAGAGATTCCATAGATAAGGAGAGAAAGGTTGGATCGCTGACAGTGATTTATCACAATAGCATCAGCTCCGCTGCTGCTGTGGCAAGATTCACATTACAATTTCTTTATTTTTCATTCTTCTTGCAGAAGCCAGTAGATTCCAATATTGTTGAAAGAAAAAAAATTGAACTCTGTGACTGCTTTACAAAGTGTGTGTGTCACAAGTGACTAAATTGTTGCACACCTTTTTATATTTTTCTATTTTTGCATACACGTTCCTGCCCCTTGTCATGTGAATGGTATCATGCATCTTTTATATATTGTATCATGTGAATTTTAAACTATGTCCTGTGGTTTTGGAATATTTTTTTAAATTGACCGTGATATGCTAATATGCATAGTTTACATGTAAGGTATAAAGTTGGTTAGTGTACAGTGCAGCATAAGCTTAGGGTAAGACATAGGTTAGGGATTAGGACATAAGATAGTGACTCCAGTTAGATAATGATAATAGCGCAAGATACAGTTAATATTTGGGACCAGTCCATAGTGGGAGGTGAAAGTGCTAGTAAAGTGGACACTACTTTCTGTTATGAGGAGAGCTCGTTAGCTAGGGTGATAAGGTAAAGTTCAAGGTGCAGTGGGCTAATAGTGGAAGTGAGTACATATTGTTCTCGGCGGTTCCCTGCAGCCATTTCTGTAGGATCAGGCCTCAAAGATTGAAACAGGTGCTGTGGTGAGCACCTCAACACCTTCCGTACAGAGGAAGATGAACGTAGTATCTTGAGTGGGAAAGGTAACGGATCTGGTGTACTGTGGAATTCGACTTGGAATTCCTGGGGATGACAGGATCAGTGAATGTAGGAATAGTCCAGTTAAAGGATAACTAGATGCAGGAAATGTATTGTTCTATGGAAACAAGAAATGGAGAGTGTTGTGCCCGATAATGCGTGTAACAATCTGTTGCACTTGAACTGTTGAGTAAATGTCTTTGTGTTTAAACAAACTGGGTGTCACCTGATTAATGTGTTGTGGCTCCTATTGAAGTTGAACACCTTGAGACAGTTGAGACCTGCATCCTACTTGTGAGTGTAATGCACCCTACAGCACTTTGGGACTGGGACACAATTTTACTGTAAAGCGCCAGGGTGACATGGAACAGCAGGTCTCCCACGACTACCTCCCTCTGGCATCTTACATACATACATACTAAATTGCAAAGGGTAAATAAAATTAAACTGCTATAAAAATATACATAGAATTTTTGGATGTTTTATTTTACAGCTATTGCATGTTCACTTCCCAAACAACGAACCTGTTGTTCATTTCATAAAATGACTAATTTTGAACTGCTTTCTAAAAATAACATTGTTTCTTCATTTTCCAAAGAAAAGCAGATTGCTGATCCTACTAAAAGCTATGACTTCTCCCATATGCACTGCATGTGTATAAAAACCGGCACCGCAGGCTTTTACAACCAAGAAGGGAAACTACTCGGACCATGTATATTTTAAAGCATAATAAGTACACCAGTGTGTTATTAAGCTGGTTCTTACCACCAGTTACCATACTTTATGATGAGTTCACTTTGACATTACTAAGGCAATGTTTGTGTTTATGGTGCTACCATACAGTACTAGAATATTATGCACTTCTTTTCAGAGCAATTGAAGGCTTTGCTGAACTTGAAATTCAATGTAAATTGATTATTTGCAAATCAATTAAAAAAATAAAACATCTCATGAATGCGAATTTCAAATGAATACACTCATTATTTGGCAGTAACCACTATTAAATGAGTTGTTCTGAAATAATTTCTACATTTTTATAATGTTTATATACAGAGGGTGAAATAAGAATTGAACATAGCACACATTTACTAAATAAGTAAGTTTATTTCTAAATGTGTAATTGACATGAAATTTTTACCAGATGTCTCATCCAATCCACACAGTGAATGTCTCATCCAGTCCATAAATTAAGTTATGTGTAATCATGAGAATTGACAAAGGGAAAAAGTATTGAACATAATTAATGAAATGTATTTAATACTTCGGACAAAAGTCTTTGTTGGTGAGACAGCTTGAAGAAGCCTCCTGTATGGAGAAACTAGTCACATGCATTGCTCAGTTGTGATTTTGTCCCATTCCTCAACACAAACACTCTTAAAATCCTAAAGGTTCTCTGGGCTCCCTCTATGATCTCTGAGCTTTAGTACCTTTTAGAAATTTTCTATTGGATTTAGGTCAGGTGAATTTGCTAGGTCATTCTAACAGCTTCATTTTCTCTCTGAAAGCAGTGGAGAGTTTCCTTGGCAGTGTGTTTGGGATCAACAATGTCTTACTTAATCTCAACCCTCATTTTATCTTCATAATCCAGATAGAAGGCAACAGATTTTTTTTATAAAGAATGTCTTGGTAAATTTGACCATTAATTTTTCCTTCAGTTATATGAAGTTTGCCATTGCCATATGCTAAAAACAGCCTCACACCATGATTTTGCAAATCCAAATTTCACTGTTGGTTTGTTTTTTGGGGTGATTGTACCATGGAGGTTCACAGGCCATGGAGGTTGAGTACAATACTTTTTGTTTTCTTTGAAACAATTGTGCCTGGTGATTCCTGGTCTTTCTGTAGCTCTCCACAGTTGGTCCTTGGCTCTTAGATAACTCTTCTGATAATTCTTTTCACTCTGATGTCTGAAATCTTGCAGGGAGCACCTGGTTGTGGCCAGTTATATTTACTATTTTTACTATAGTATACGTATATACTATTTTAATTTCACCTGTGGTCATATCTCTCTATATTACATTTCTGTACATAGGGTATATTTATGAATATGCTTTTTGAGTAGATATAGACATAATCTGTCACATGTACTTTTCTATATTGAATATATTATTGACATAGATCTAGTCTATCATTATTTTATGTATCTCTGTTTTTATGTTACTTGTGGCAATACTTCAAATAGTTTTTATTAACGCTTTTCAAGTTCGTATCGAACCCTTTCTCAAAACTGAACTACATATGAACTTTTGAGAAACGGTTCGGTACGATCCTGAAATGCGTTAATAAAAATTAGTTGACGCATTTCCACATGTGGAACTATTTTTTCACAGCAGCACGGTCTACCAGAATGTTTATCTCCTATTTCTCTTCAATCTACATGCAGAACTTTTATCTGTAGACGATTCTGCAGCAGCTGAAAAATCTATGGGCCTTTATTGGAGTTGTGACATACCCAACCAAATCAGGTGAGCAACCCCATCACACCATGATTTCACTTTTAAAATACATTATAATCCTATGTGCGCTTGTCTCCCTTTTTATTCCATTTTTATGTTTTGTATTAAATGTTATTTATAAGAGATTTTGAAAGTAATATCTAATGAAAACAAGATATTTTATCATTTTAATGTGAGACACATTTTTTGTAGGAATAATATCATGTTCATATATTTCTCAGAAAGTTGTACTAGTGCATCATAAATAGGATGTTTAGGAATCAATGCAATATTATTGATTTAACTAGTAAAATCTTGTATCCTAGTGTACAGGTAAACTAATATAAAAACATTAAAAATCACCACTTTTGCTCCGATACTCACCTTGACACTTGCAATAACATTTATTATGCCATATGACTCTAATAAATGGAGCATGAAGTGGAAACTAAGGCCTTCTCTATTGTGAAGAAATGAGGAAAATAAATATTTCAGATCCTGAAGCTGTTGGTACATCGAAAATGTTGTAATGGCTTCTGTGCATAAGAACAACTTAGCTTTAATTTGTTTTGTGCTGAAATTGAACTACGTTTACTTTGTTTGCTTTGGTTTATTGTTGCGTGCTTCTGCAAGCCACAAACATAATATGCCTAAGACACAGCTATAAACAGCTAACAGAAAGAATGAAACCTGCTTCTTTTCAGTGGGGGTTTCAAATATGAGCTATTGATTGCCTGTGCAGTTAATGTAAATGTAATTGATGTTTGATAAAGTGACTGTGAGATGCAGCGAGGGTTCGGTTTACTTGAGTGACAGTGATACGGATTAGAGCGAATGTGTTTGTAAATCAGGCAGAGAAATGCATCTCATTAATTTCTAAGTACACATAAGGTGACTTCTTGTGTCACTGGATGAGAACATTTACATTCTAATACACTTTATTGCCTTAAAGAAAAAGAACCTATATATGCATTTCTTAACAGAGGCGTATTCTTATGATACTTTCTTCCTATATGTAAGTCAGGTGCTTTTATCAGTTGAGACTTGTGAGTTGGTAAGTCCGTTGATGTTCTCAATCAGCGTGTGTTGGATCTTGTTTTATTCTAAGAGATTGATTCATATTCTCTGACCCATAGGTTCCTATCTATTGAGAATGTGCAGCTATAGGGCCTGCTTTTTCCAGGAAATCTGTTATATCAGCAGATGCTTTCACTGGAAATCACCCTTCTTAATATTTTAGAGTAGAACTAGCATTAATAATTCACTTGAGCTTAATTGACATTAATGCTGCAGTCTTATTTTTATTTTGTTAATAGGGAACATTTTCTGTGTGTTGGTGAGTTATTTGAGATGACTAAATCAATTCGAATGGGTTGAAAACTTTGTCAAAATGTAATTATAGTGTTACACAAAATGTACGGTAAAAGAAAAATATGTTGTTAATGACAGTGGACAGGATACTTTAAAAAAAATCATGTTCATAGCTAAGAATGTGGGAATAGCTGTAGGCAGCAGAAGCATCACCATCACTGGCACCACCCTCCAGGCAGTTTAACTACCAAATGCAAGTCAAAATTGGCCTCCTTTGCACCCAGCCGGCATATTACTAGATATGAAGAGGATGATATTATGATATATATGGCAAATTATTGATCTCAGTCACAGCAGAATGACAACTCTAACAGTGACACCATCAGATTGACTTAGTGTTCTATGCAGAATGGTCTGCCTGATCATAAAGGACTAAGAGGGATAATTTTTGGACTGTTTTCTAATTTAAAAAGACATGAAAAATGTGTCAATTGACTGTGTTATTAAATGGGCTGTTGGTTATTACTGGATTGCTATTAATTTCTATGATGAGGTTACTTAGAAATTACTCAGGCTTTGTTTACATTTAAGAGATTAGATGGGGTTGGAAAAAGTTCTAGGAGGCATCAGAGTGTTCTACACATCCTTTCAGAGCAATTTACTCAAATTTTCTGGAGAAATTTGTTGAACCTAGTGAATTCAAATTCCCAAAGAATTTATCACCTCTACTTGTTTTTATAATGCAATTTAGAAAAAAAATCAATCGATTAGTCTTTACAATTATTTGCTTTTTATGTAAATATATACAGTTGGACATCACACCGTCAATCAATAAATTAAAATATCCAAATGTCATATTTTGGTCTTTTTCAAATTTATAATTTGCCATGCTAAAACTTTTAAGAAATGTGAACTTAGGGGTTCACTGAAATGTGAGAGCTAATATGTTTTTAAAGGACAATATATAGCATAGTATGAAGGTCTCATTTAACCTTTAAAATTATGGCCACAGTACCAGGCAAAAAAAAAAAAAGAGGGAAATGAAGTATTCATCTTGTACAGTTCTGTTAATGCAGTTCCTTTTCCACCGGTGCTGAGAACAGAAGAAAATAAGATCATAGCAAGAACAGCTCGGGTTCACACATGGAAAGCTATGTGCCCTTGAATCTTTATAATTCATACTAGATTATTCACGTTCCTATTTGTTCCCTATTGCTTTGCCATTTTTTGTGAAAGGAGCATGTACTGTAGGAATGTACGGTAAATGCTCTGATGCAATGTTTGAGTGAGAATAAATCGATTGTAAGGTACTTAGGGTGGCAATTTATATATGCACATTAAATTGCCGCCCAATATTTTATTTTGCTGTTTTTCAAAAGCACACCCATTATTGTACTGCATAAATACGCTAATAAAAGCAAAGATAAAATCTAATTAAAAATACAGCTACCACTCTTCTTAGTTATCAGAAAAATATTTCCTTCCCTTAAATAAATAATGTTCATTAATATAGTGTTCCTTGCTTTTTCTTTGCTGTTCTGTCTAGGTGGAGGAGATGGTAGGATAATGTACAGATAATTTTCACTGACAATTAAAAGAGCTAATTAATTGACTACCAACCTGAAAAACTGATATGTGTAATAGTCAATAAATATATTATTTACCTTTTGTGACCCGCATTACTAGCCTAGGGTAGAAGTCACAGAATGAAGTACAAGGGATTATTCACATTTTCTTCTGGAAGTTAATCAAGAAAAAATTCTGTGCAAAATATTTGACTGTTAAAAGGTACTTGAAAATTGGATTACTTCTTAAATTGACACTGCCCCAGGAACAGCTCTCTCCTCAAACTCCTAGAATGGGGTCATTCATATGCCTTTTGCCTATCCAAACCCACTCATGCTTGCTTCAAGCTTTATGAAAAGTTTGCCCTACACTGTTCCTTTAAAAGATTGTCCATCTCTGGTGTACATCTATGGGGTACAAGTCTGCAGTCACTCTATGTTACTGTAGACTTGCGAATCCCCACAGCACGCGCACTGTGCACTGTGAGCAGCGGGCTCATGACCGCAGGTATGTGCTTTGCATACATTTGGTCACATGCCGACTAGATATGTGCGGCCTTGCTCAACACAAGTAAATTGGCGTCTAGTCAGAAAGTAGTCGTAGTATGCAACTTGCAAACTAGCAGTCACATGACTGCCCACTTCTGAGGCGAAGACTGGAAAATGTTCACAGCAAGCGATGCGTGCTGAGAAGTTTCACAAATCTGCAGTCACATAGAGTAACTGCATACTTGTAACCCAAAGCTGCACAACTGCCTTAAATTTTGACTTCTACAATTGAAACATATCTATTAGCAGAACATATTTTTTATTATTTGCATTATACTTTTTTTGGAAATACCTTTGATTAGCAAAAAAATGTGGAAGGATTGCTACTTTGATTTGTTCTTTAGTCCACTACGCTTAAAAAGAATGGGTTAATTGAACACATTGAATTATTTCTCCTAATGCGTCCTCGGAGTACATAAATTATTCACATTCAACATAAAGAAAACCTAAAAACATTAGTAAAAAACTCTTCAGGGACTCAGTATGTAAATGCTCTGTAGCAAGCAGATGGCTGATAATGGCTAGCTGCCACTGAGGTAGTGAAGCGTGCAACAATAGCAAGATTGCAATATGATTTTAACTGTGTCTCTTTAGTCTGTGATTTAAAGAGAACAAATAGAAGTTAGAGTGCTTTTCAAAGTTCTTCCTTTATTCCTTGAATCCTAGGGAAACATGTTAATATTGCAAAAGACAGCAATTTTGAAAAGCCGTTGAATTCATTTCAGTTTGATGAGAGTGCTTGATGCTGTGTTAGATAAAATTGAGGATTTCCACAAGGGCCATTTGAGCGTTCAAACAGCAAAGGGCAATACCGAATCAACAGGAAATGCAAAGAGATGAAATGTAGCAGTAGTGGAGTTTTAATGACATGTGCTGGAATTGACTACAGATTCACTGTCTGTCTCCTGTTCATTTACTAACAAAAAATGTTGTTAGTTTTTTATACAGAAAAGTAAAAAGAAAAACCTGACACTGTATTTCTTGAACAACCAATTTACCAATGCATACCTATCTTAAGCAAAAAAGAGACAGAATAAAGTGTAATCCAATAAGTTTATTGATCAAATCTAAAAACTTCATGGGTTAAAAAAATATAACAGGAGATGCCTCACAGACAGGGACACAATGTTATTTAATATGAAGCGATCAGATAGGTGCATGGCATTGTATAGATATCAAAAGTGAAGTTATGAAAATATCACAGACTCTGTGTCTATCAAGAGAATAAATAGACACCACCTTGATAGCAACTGCCAAAATCCAGAGTCACAACACAGCCTGTGCAATAAGTATAAAATTATATATATATATATATATATATATATATATATATACAGGGTGGCCCATTTATATGGCACATTAGTTTGTGGGAGGGGGAGAACTTTTCAAGATGGGTGGTGACCATGGCGGCAATTTTGAAGTTTTACCGTAACTTTACTCTTTCATGAGTTATTTACAAGTTTATGACCACTTATAAAATGTGTTCAAAGTGCTGCCCATATGGCCCACCCTGTATATATATATATATATATATATATTATATAAAATACAGTACAGACCAAAAGTTTGGACACACCTTCTCATTCAAAGATTTTTCTGTATTTTCATGGCTATGAAAATTGTAGAATCACACTGAAGGCATCAAAACTATGAATTAACACGTGTGGAATTATACATTACACTTTACAAAAAAGTGTGAAATAACTGAAAATATGTCTTATATTCTAGGTTCTTCAAAGTAGCCACCTTTTGCTTTGATTACTGCTTTGCACGCAGAAAAGGTGAACGGATGGATTCTACATGCCTAGTTCCCATCGTGAAGCATGGAGGAGGTGGTGTGATGATGTGGGGGTGCTTTGCTAGTGACACTGTTGGGGATTTATTCAAAATTGAAGGCATAGTGAACCAGAATGGCTACTACAGCATCTTGCAGCAGCATGCTATTCCATACGGTTAGCGTTTAGTTGGACCATCATTGATTTTTCAACAGGACAATGACCCCAAACACACCTCCAGACTGTGTAAGGGCTATCTGACCAAGAAGGAGAGTGTTGGGGTGCTACGCCAGATGACCTGGCCTCCATAGTCACCAGACCTGAACCCAATCGAGATGGTTTGGGGTGAGCTGGACCGCTCACCGCTTCAATTTTGAATAAATCCCCTACAGTGTCACCAGCAAAGCACCCCCACACCATCACACCACCTCCTCCATGCTTCACGGTGGGAACTAGGCATGTAGAGTCCTTCTGCGTACAAAGCAGTAATCAAAGCAAATGGTGGCTACTTTGAAGAACCTAGAATATAAGACATATTTTCAGTTGTTTCACACTTTTTTGTAAAGTGTAATGTATAATTCCACATGTGTTAATTCATAGTTTTGATGCCTTCAGTGTGATTCTACAATTTTCATAGTCATGAAAATTCAGAAAAATCTTTGAATGAGAAGGTGTGTCCAAACTTTTGGTCTGCACAGTATATATGTATATATACATATGTATATATACACTATTCACAAAAAGTTAGGGATGTTGGAAAAAAAATGGAAATGTGGCACAAATTTTTAATATACTGCAACTTTTTTTATTTTATTTTTGCCAGTTATGTCACACAAAATAGTTAATAAATAACATTTCCCACATGTCTACTTTATATGAGCACAATTTTTTAAACATAATTTTTTTTTGTTAGGAAGTTAGAAGGGTTGAACCAGCAAATTCACATTTTTCCAACAAAATTTTAAAAAATACTTTCTTAGAGACTACATCATTTGAACTGACTTTGCAGGGCCTATATGACAGAAAATACCCAAACATGACACTATTCTAAAAACTGCACCCCTCAAACTCCTTAAAACCACATTCAAAATGTTAATTAACCCTTCAAATGTGGAAGGAGAAAATAAACATTTTACTTTTCTTCACAATAATGTTACTTTAGCCCCAATTTTGTTATTTTTACAAGAGTGATAGGAGAAAATGGACCCCTACAATTTGTTGTTCATTTTCTCCTGAGTACGCCAATACCCATATGTGGGGGGAAACTACTGTTTAGAGACATGGAAGGACTTGGAAGGGAAGGAGCACCATTTGACTTTGAACGCAAAAATGGCTGTAATAGAGAGCGGATGCCATGTTGCATTTGGAGAGCCCCTGATGTACTTAAACCGTAGAAACTTCCTACATGTGACCCCATTTTGGAAGCTAGGCCTCTCATGGAATCTATCTTGATGTATGGCGAGCAACTTGAAACCCCAGGTGCTTTACAAGAGCTTATAATGTAGAGCTGTGAAAATAAAAAGTCAGCAAGTTTTTTCCACAAAAATATTGTTAGCCATAAATTTTGCATTTTCCCATGGGTGACATGAGAAAATGCACAGTACAATTTGTTGTACAATTTCTCCTGAGTATGACAATATGTCATATGTGAAAGAAAACTACTGTTTGAGAGCACAGAAGAGCTTGGAAGAGAAGGAGTGCCATTTGAGTTTTTGAATGCAAAATTTGCTGGAATCATTAGCAGATGCAATGTCACCTTTGGAGTGCCACTGATGTGCCTAAACAGTGGAAAATCACCATGAGTGACACCATTTTGAAAACTAGACCTCTCAAGGAATGTATCCAGATTTGTGGTGAGCACCTTGATCCCACAGGAGCTTCACAGAAATTTAGAGTATTGAGCTGTGAAAATAAAAAATCTATTTTTTTCCACAAAATTTTATTTTAGCCCCAATTGTTTTATTTTCCCAAGTGTAACAGGAGAAATTGCACCAAAAATGTTTTTTGTGGAATTTGCTCTGATTACACCAATACCCCATATATGGGGGAAAATTATTGTTTTGGCGCACATCAGGACTTGGGAGGGAAGAAGCGCCATTTGATGTTTTGAATGCAAAATTTGCTGGAATCATTAGCGGATGCCATGTCACTTTTGGAGAGCCCCTGATGTGGCTAAGCAGTAGAATCCCCCCATAAGTGAACCTATTTTGGAAACTAGACCCCTTAAGGAAAGGAATGTGTCTGGATGTGTGGTGAACACATTTAACTTCCTTGTGCTCCACTGAAGTTTATAACGTTGAGCCGTAAAAATAAAAAAATCGGATTTTTCCCACAAAAATGTTATTTTACCCAAATAGTTTTGACTTTTACAAAGGTTAAAGAAATAATTGCATCATATAGTTTGTTGCACAATTTTTCCTGAGTTCACCAATACCCTATATGTAGGGGAAAACTACTTTTTGGGTGTATGGCAGGGCTCGGAAGGGGCCGAGCGCCATTTGACTTTTTGAAAGCAAAAATGGCTGGAATCATTAGCGGACATCTTGTCGGGTTTGGAGAGTCCCTGATGTGTCTAAACAGTGGACACTCTTCAAAAGTGATAGCATTTTGGAAACTAGGTGCCTAAAATAATTTTTATAGATGTGTGATGAGCACTTTGAACTCCCAGGTGCTTCACAGAAGTTTATAACATTGAACTGTTCAAATGAAAAAATAAATTTGTCCCTAAAATTTTTTTTTATTTTCATAAGGATAACAGGAGCAAAAAAGACCTTACAATTCGTTGTGTAATTTTTACTGAGCATACCGATACCCCATATGTGGTCAAAAACTACTTTTGAGGCGCAGTGCAAAGCTCAGCTCAGAAGGGAAGAAGTGCCATATTGGAGTTCAGATTTTGTTGTAATGATTTGAGGGTGCTGTATCACATTGGCAGAGCCCCTGAGGTGATAGAACAGAAGAAATGCCACATATATAAAATATTTTAAGAACTACACCTCTCAATTAATTCATCTAGGGTTGCTCTTATCATCTTGACACCACATGTGCCTCAACATACCTTTGAGTGCTGAAGAAAGAATGATTACATTTTTACCACTATAATGTTGTTCTAGCCACGTATTTTTAATTTTTTAAGGGCTAATAGAAAAAAATGGACCTCTCAGATTCTTCTTCAATTTCTCCTGAGTAAATTAATGCCCTACATGTAATCGGAACTGTTTTTGAGACTCAGTGCAAAACTCAGAAGAGAAGGAGCGCTATAAATTAGTGCAGATTTTACTGTTATGGTTTGCAGTACTATGACCCACTTGGAGAGATCCTGAGATGCCAGGCCCATAAGTGATCTCATTTTACAAACTACACCTATTAATTTATCTAAGGCTGCAGTTATCATATTTCCACCATAGATGTGTAAAAGAATAATATATCATTGGGCAGTGAAGAAAAAATATTTACATTTTTACCACAAAAATTTTGTTTTATCCACAGATTGTACATTTTTGCAAGGGAAAACTGGTAAGAATGGCACACAGATTTATCACACAATTTCTGCTGAACGTGAAAATACCCCATATGTGGCTGTACAGTGCTATTTAGCCACATGGCAAGACTCGGGAGGGACGCTATTGCCTCATGAAGCGCAGAATTTCCTAGAATAGCTTTCAGACTCCATGTACAGAGCCCATAAGTGCTGGAAGACCAGAGTACCCTCCTCAGGTCTCCCTATTTCGGAAGTTGTGCTCCTCTGGGATTTTATCTACAGGCGTAGTGATGTTTTGACTCAAACGGTGTTTTCCAGAAACAACAACTTGCAGTGGATGTTGTTGAGTGAAAATTGCAAATCTGCTATTGTAGTACCCGTACATTGGAATGCCCATTGCATTGTAGTGTCCAGTACATTATACCCACCTCATGCTTCTGGACACATTTACTCGTAAGTTAGGTGGGCGCTCATCGCTACAGAAATGCCAAACATGTGGATGCTAAATGTGGTTTAGGCACACTGTGGATTTCAGAAGGGAGAGGGTCATTTGGATTTGGGATTGCAGAATTTGCTGTATTTCTTTAAGGGGTGAGGTGCCATAGCACTTTTACAGCGCTTTTATCCTGTGCTCTATGCTGAACATTAATATTGGTGTTTCCATCTAAATCTCCAAATAGCATGATTCAGATGAAACCCCAAGGGATCTATTTACTATAATGGGGCAGAAAAGTTACTCTGGACTCCGACAGTTCTCTGCTTAGTGGTGTTCTTCTTTTATTTACACCTAAAAAGACAGGCATGACCAGATGATAGGCCAGACAACATGGAAAGTGACTCCATCTGCCTTATTATACAGATTCTTATATCGGGGGTTCTGTCTGAATCATGTATTTTGGAGTTTTACATGGAAACCCCGGTGTAAGCATTAAGTGCAGAGCGTATGATAAATATGCGCCGAGCCCTGCTGTGATCTTTGGGAGGCAGAATGAACAAATCAACAGCAGGTCAAGAATTGGTTTTATTTATTTTTATGTCTTTCCCCATGCAGTATAAATGATCAGGTAACTTTATTCTTCGGGTCAGTACGATTACAGCGATGCCAGATTTATATATTATTTTATGTTTGGTTGATGTCACGCACTAAAGGACGCTTTTTTTTGCAAAAACAGGTTGCATAGCCATATTTTGAGAGCTAAAATTTTTCCATATTTCTACTGACAGCGTCATGTGAGGGCTTGTTTTTTGCAGGACAAGTTGATGTTTTTATTGGTAGTATTTTCAGGCATATGACATTTTTCTATCACTTTCTATTCCAATTTTTGGGAGTCAGAGTAAACAAAAACCAGCAATTCAGTAATATATATATTTTTTTTTATACAGTTCCGCTTGTGGTAAAATTGATAAGGCAGAATTATTTGTCCGATCAGTAAAATTGATAAGGCAGAATTATTTGTCCGATCAGTACAATTACAGCAATACCACATTTATATAATTTTTTTTTATGTTTTGGTGCTTTAACACAATAAGAACTATTTTATGGAAAAATTATTATGACGCATCGTTTATATTAACTTTTTTATTTTTCCGATGATGGAGCTGTATGGCGGCTGGTTTTTGTGGGACAAGTTGACTTTTTCAGCTATGCTATTTTTATTTATATTTGTCTTTTTGATTTCATTTTATTCCACTTTTTGTTTGGTGGTATGATGAAAAGGCATAGGTTTTTTGCCTTTTTTTACGGTCTCAACTGAAATGGTTAACTAGCGGGACAGTTTTAAAATTCAGGTCGTTCCAGACGTGGCAATACCAAATATGTGTATTCTTTTTATATTTTTTTTATATATAAATATTTATTTAAGGATACAATACATTCTTTTATATTTTGTGATGTGTTTTTTAGATATTTTTACAATTATTTTTTACTATATTTTTACTTTTTACTTACTCCCTTTAAGAAATTCACTTTTTGCAGAGTAATCACAGTTATAAAGCATTACAATGCATAAGCATTACAATGCTTTATAAACTGTCATTGATTTGCCCATTGTCTAGCTAACTTGGTAGCTCTGGTGACCAGGACGACGTTAGTTAACCATGGAATGAATGGCCTTTCGCGATGACGTCGTTGGAGCGCAGATCAGAGGTTAGACTGATCCCCCTCCCTCTCACTGCCCTCTGTATGCTGCGATCAATATCGATCGCAGCACCTAGGGCGTTAAACTGCCTGGGACGGTGCGGGCACTGCTCCTAGCAGTGAGAGCCAGTCATATTCATTGAACACCCGGCGGCGATCACGATCACAGAGTCGAACATGTGCTCAAACTCGATAAATCTGCTCATCTCTAATCATTAATGTAGTTGTATTTTCTGATTTATAAAAATGTCTCGTACTGCTTTACTAAACACCACAACCTCTAAACAATATTGTATCAATCCCTTTTCCCAGACACAAATTTTGGTTCAATGCTAATTTAAATTATCTTGGATCTGAATGTAGAAGACACATAGTACATGTATTAAAATCATTTAAGTGCACCATTGCAATACTTTGCATAATGTACATCATACTTTAAAGAAGCCAGTAACTTTAATTCTAAATAAAACTAAATATGGCAGAATGGAGCAGTGGAGCATAAGGGGATGTCCAGTTCAAATATGTTATCACCTATGCATAGGATAGGTGATATCTTCCTCATCTGTGGGTGTTCCATTGAGACATGAACTAATCAGTAGATAGGACATTCTTTATTCTCATTACAAAATGAACTGTAGGTCTGACACCTGACTGCCAGATCCTGAACTGATGAGCACATCGGGATATTGTTTTTCTTATTCCAAAATGGCCTGGCAGGACTGACACCCCACCACTGGGACCTGCACTAAAGAGCAGATAGGGAAATTATTTACCTTATTCCAAAATGGAAGGGGGAAGGGAAAAAGCCAAAAAGGACAACTCACTAGTCCATGCTTGTGAATACAATTACTTTATTAAATACTGATAACAGGCATGAATAGGCTAGGGTTAAAATTAGACATACATGTAAAGCTATACATTGAGGGGGCACATGTGACCATATGGGCAAATAATATTGTTTGTACACATAATTTTCATATTGGTCAAAATGACTTATGAATATAGGTAAAAGAACAGTCCACAATAGTGTGTCAGGGTAAAATAGCAGCAAATAATGATCAATAGCAGTACAATATAAGATAAGTCCTAGTCACTCATTACCTGAATGAGTTCACCCTCAGAGGCCTAATGGTCCAACATCGCCTATTCATGCCTGCTATCAGTATTTAATAAAGTAATTGTATTCACTAGCATGGACTATTTGATTGTCCTTTTTGGCTTTTTGCCTTCCCCCCTTCTATATATGACAATGTTGACAATCAGTCTTCATTCTGTCCAGCTTGTATGTTAGGAGTTGTGGATCCATATACATAGTTATATGCAAAGCATTGTACTTGTATAATATTCCATCCATGATACGCTCCACTTCTAAAATACCAATACCTGTTCTCAACTCTTTATGGTGCTTATTCCAAAATGGCATGGCAGCTCTCTTGCCTAACCGCCACTCTTTGGGGCTACCAGAAAAAGCAGACTGGCCTCATTGAACAGCAGTGCATAATACACCCTGTCGTTCCATTCTAATGAGGATGAAAGTTTCCAGTTATGCCAGTTTATGTGAGCCTCAGAGACTGGACCTCCACCGATAAACCAGCTGTCACCATTGCTGTAAACAAGTAATAACTTGTTTTCACCGTACAGCCCTTTTCAGTGTACCCCTGGTATAATATATTAAAAGGTCTATAATGCAGAAAAAATTTAAATGGTCAGTCAACAAATGCAGTATCTATTAATAATGATAAGCTTTGACACTATGTCAAACAGCAGGATGCATGAAGGCTTACACCATATGCAGATTTATCTAATTCATATGATTTTTCACCATGGAATCTATGTGCTTATCAACTGCTTCCTTTACTAACAAAGGTAACAAAGGTTAAACTTGGTTTTCAAAGAGTGCATGTAGTGCTTGAAATGTATTTGGTTATTGATATGAGATCCCCAAATCCCACTTTACACCTCCAGAATGTCAGTGTGTCTCCTTGTTGCTCTTTTTAATTTTTGAAAATAAAGGAATTTATTTTATGCATAAATTGGACCAGAACCTGGATCGTTTTTCCTTCTCCTGCATATATGACACTTAGCATAGCATACACAGCAGGTCAAAGGCTAATAAAATAAGTATGCACAACATATTTTATAATATTAAAAATATAGATAATGGTTTCTGAAAATATTTGAATCTGATAGAAGTAATGTATACAACATACATAGTTTTAGTTATCTTGTACTAGTCTATAATTTATGCAGAGCCACATTTAGAATAAAGATATTAACTACTAGTCTCAGTAGCTTGTTAATAGACACCCACTAGTGTACACATCCTAAAACTCCATAGTAAAACGTTAAATAGTTCTATTCCCCACTGACATATTTTAATGGCCAGCATAATTTTATAAACCAAGTTGCTTCCTTCACAAAGTAAATGATACAATTCTGATTGCCTGCAGTATTCACTACATGGATTCCACTGTATATGGATATATAAAGTTAGTATTGTACACAAAGAAAATGATAAACATTTCTATACCGTAAATTAGCCTTTGAGGTAGGTACAAGAAAATAATATTACTGCATCTTGGCAACAATAAATAGAATTTGGTTCCATACACCCCTTCCCACCATAGGACCAACAGTACTTACCATATCACTTATCTTCCTTGCATTATTTACATTACTTATATAGTGCCATAATATTCCACAGCACTTTACAGAAACTATCATCTCTATCCCCATTGGGGCTCACAGTCTAAATTCTCTATCAGTATGTCTTCGGTTACACCCAAGCAAGAACAAGGAGAAATACAAACTACTTGAAGATTTTCTTTGGTGACATTTGATCCTTGGTAGAAATGAGTACGCTTGTTCAAAAAACGTTCACCAATCTAAAATTCAGCACGAATGTAGCACATTCTGATTCGTGTTCGGATTCTAGAGCATTTCCCCTCAAAGTCGGCAAAATCCGGGTGCAGTTTGGTAAATGATTGTGTTTCCACTAATGCTTTTGTAAGGACTTTGGCTTGGATAGTGGTGCTGTGTGATGAGTGGGGAGAATGTGTTTTATGGGGGAGGGGCGTGTATGGATCAGAGGAGCGGTGGAGTTTTTTTTTTTTTTTCACAAGCTTAATGTGTGTACATTCCGGCAGCAAATCAGGGTGCAGAAACTATCCACTATGTCCAGACTCAAGGGCTTCTATCATTGGCTCCCGAAGTCACACGTCCCACAGGAGATCAAATTTGCTATTCAAAATCGGTAGGGCTACTATTGGGATGCAGGCAGAAGGCCCTATTCGCTCATAAAAATCATTAGTGCTAATTGGGGTGCAGGCACCAGGCCCCAGTTGCTAATCAACACATGGCTTTTATTGTGGTGCAATCAGGAGGCCCCATTTGCTAATCAAAATCATTAAGGCTAATATTGGGGTGCAGGCACCAGTCCCCATTTGCTAATCAAAATTGTTAGGGCTAATATTGGGGTGCAGGCACAAGGCCCCATTTCTAATCAAAATTATTAGTCTAATATTGGGGTGCAGTCAGGAGTGCCCATTTGCTAATCACAAATATTAGGGTGCAATGCCTAGGCCCCATTTCCTAATCAAAATCATTTGAGCTAATATTGTGTTGCACTCAGGACTCAGGAGGTCACATTTACTAATCAAAGTTGTTTAGGCAAATTTTGGGGTGCAGGCACTAGGTCCCATTTCCTATTCCAAATGGGGCCATGTGTCAGCACATTGCATATCAACTGGTTAACTGGTAGCCCAAAAGACCTTTGTAACGATGCCAGTACATGACCAGCAGGGTGCAAATGGCAAAAGTGAGCTCACAGCGGCCGTGCTTTCTGCAGCAGCACATCCAGGTCAGGATAGGGGTGGAGAAATTGCTGTATCATCAGATTGTGGAGGTGAGCCATGTAAGGCACTTGTGTGAGTTTGACCCAGCGTAGGGACGCCACCAGTTTTGCACCATTATTGCATGCACCCTTCCCTGCATCCAGGTTCAGTGGAAACAACCATTGCTCAAACTCGGCCTGGAAAACTGTCCACAACCCATGATCTGTGTGACTGTGATCTCCAAGACATATTAATTTAAACACTGCCTGATTACGTTGAGCCCTGACTGCGCAGTATGTATGTGGGGGGATTCTCACTGCACTGTTGAAACACGTCTCATTAAGGGAGAGGTTGAGGGTGCAGGTGGAGGCTCTAGAAGAGGTGGAGGAAGCAGAATCAGTAGAGGAAGTGTTAAATAAAGAGATTTGTCCAGAAAGTCTTGGGGATTGGAAGACTTGGGGTCCAGTGACACCTTGGTGTCTAGTGGATTAATTCACCATTCCTTGGTGTATAGTCGTTTAGTTCTTAAACCCTAAGTGTTTAGTAGTTTAATTCTCCAACCCTGTTGTCTAGTAGTTTAGTTCTCCATCTTCTGGTGTGTATTGGTTTAGTTATCCAACCTTGGTGTTTATTCGTTTAGTTCTCCATCCTCTGCTGTATAGTGGTAGAGTTCACCATACACAAGTGCCCTGCAAGCTTTGGGGATTCCAAAACTTGTGAAGTAATCCCTTCCCTGCCTGTCCCCACAGCCAATAGAGTCACCAAGTGGCCAGTTCAACAAGATGTAACGCCCCTGGCCATGCTTGCTCGTCCAGGTGTCAGTGGTGAAATGCACCCTGGCAGACATTGATTTTATCAAGGAATGGGTGATGTTGTCTGTGACATTCTAGTGTTGCACAGTCACAGCTTTCTTAGATAAGTAATTGCAAATGGGCAACTGGTACTGGGGGACTGTGATGTACATTAGCTTTTGGAAAGCTTCTGTATACACCAGAGGAAAAAAAGCAGCATTTCTGTGGCCAACAGATTGGAGATTGTGAATTTCAAGCTCTTAGCTCTCCCATGTGTAGGAGGAAACAATCTTTTACTTGACCACAACTGCGGGACCAAGGGCTGGCTGTTGTTCTGAGAGAGGGTGGAGTAGGGTGAACACGAGAAACTGCTTGACTGTGAATGAGGTGCAGATGGAGATGTTATGGTGGATTGAGAAAGATGTGATGGGCTTGGTGTCTGAGATCTGTCAAAAACAGCAGGCATATCCACTTCTGTAACAGCTGACAGAATGTCACTCACCCCGACTATAGTGGGTAAACAAGTGGAAGTTCTGCGACTGGGGACCCGTGTGAGAACATTTGCCACGTTTATGGAGGAGGAAGAAGCAGCAGATACAGCTGATGAGATGGCTGGTGGTGGTTGACAAGGCCCACTAGGCCACACTTTAGTGCAGTGCGATTCCCAGACTAACGAATGTTGATCTCTCATGTGCAGGTTCATGTATGTAGTAGTCAAATTATTGAAATTTTTGCCTCTACTCAGTATTTTTTTACAAAGCTGGCAGATGTCGTGTGTTGGGTCATGTATTTTGGCTTCAAAAGAGGCCACAGCTAGGCAACCCTTGCCACCCATGCAAACTGCAGACCCACAATTGCTGCCATAGTTGTGGCTGAGGATACAGTGCATGTCATGGTTTCAACACTCCATGTCTATGTAGCAAGCCACAACAAATCTCATCTTCCTCCCTTTCCACCTCCTCTGCTGAGTTACTCAGTTGCGTGCCTCTAGGTTCACAAGTGGGATCTACAACCTCATTGCTATCATCTCTGTTCTTCCATTCCTCACCCTGAGAGGCACCCTGCTCTTCTTCCTGCCTTGACAACACAGTACAGTCCACGTACACCTCAGGTATCAGACACTCATCAGGATCACCTTCACCCCCAGTGGTTAACATCTAGTGACTTGTGTCTGGATTCTGCTCAGAGCCTAATTTGTTTGTCCTCAGATCCAACTGAAACAAATTTTGGCCATCAGTGCAAATGCTTTCATCCTCTTGAGTCTTTGAATCTTTGGAGCAGACCTCTGACGCACATTGAATATAATGTGTGAACAGCTCTGCAGACTCGCACATCTGTGCTTCCCCACAATCTTTTGAGTGGCTGGAGAGTTATGACATGGGGCAAACAAGGGTGATTAGGGTGCCACCTCTGAGGACTGTACTGTGTGTGTGATGTTAAGGTGTAGAAAGAGGAGGAGAGGCCACTTGATGCTTGTGATCTACTGGAGCACATGTTTTTTCTGGCACTCATCTACAAGTCATAGATGAGGGCATCCCTCAATCTTTCTGCCTCTTGATAACCTTGGACTTTGATCCCTCCTGCAAAAAAATGTCCATGCCATTTCCATTTCCTGCCAACTACAACTCAAAATTATTTCCTGGATCCGTAATTTCCTTAAGAATCTCTAAAAACCCTAGTCCATGCACTCATCATATCCCGCCTCGACTACTGCAAGCTCCTGCTTTGTGCCCTCCCTTCTAACAGTCTTGCACCCCTCCAATCTATCCTAAACTCTGCTGCCCGACTAATCCACATATCTCTCTGCTATTCCCTGGCCTCTACTCTTTGTCAATCATTTCACTGGCTCCAAATTACCCAGAGACACCAGTTCAAAATGCTAACCATGGTATACAAAGCCATCCACAACCTGTCTACTCCATTCAACTGTGACCCGATCTCTAGGTATTTACCTGCATGCAACCTCCAATCCTCACAATATATCCTTCTCTACTCCCCTGTTATTTCCTCTTCCCACAATTGCATACTAGATTTTAGATTTCTCCCGTACATCCCCTCTACTCTGGATCTCTCTACTCCAACATATCATACTCTTGCCTACCATGGGCACCTTCAAAAAGCACCTGAAGAGCCACTTATTTTGACATGCCTGCAACCTACAGTGACAATTGTTCCATCACACCATTGCACAAGCAGCTCTACCCTCACCTATTGTATCCTCACCCAGCCTTCGTAGACTGTGGGCCCTCACGGGCAAGGTCCTCTCGCCTCCAATGCCAGTTGGTGACTTGTTTTGCTTAAGATTATTTTACTTGTTTTTGTTATGTATACTCCTTTACACATGTAAAGAGTCATGGAATAAATGCTGCTATAACAATTAATAATAATCATACCGCTGTGTGACTGCTAAAGAAAGGGAGCCGAGTAGCATGTCCAGTAACAGAAGTTGTCAAAAATCTGCACAATTGTACTATTTCTACTCTGTGGAAATTGATGCCACTTTAGTGGTGTGTGTTAACAATTTTGGGAAATGTTTGTCCTCCAAGTTGGGTCTCCTTCATGTGTGTTGCCTGTAGCAGTAGAGGTCCCAGACTAGCAGGCCTGCACTTACTTTCAGTCAAATACCTGTGTTATTATCCTTAAATGTTTCTAACAATAGTATTTGACGAAATTGATATTTCTGCCTTCTGAGTGTGGCTGAGCAGAAAAGCTATTTGAGCTGTTTCATGAGGTATCAGGGCTCCCAACAAAGCAGGCTTATACTGGTCCCTCATCCACCTCGTCTTAATTTAAACTTAAATTAAAACAATAAATGCTGGCCCAGACATTGATACCTCATGCATAACACATGGCTGATTGCTGCTGTGCCATCATCAAATTTCTACTATGGGTTTATTGATGCCATTTTTACACGGGTCTGCCCCTTATTTTTGGAAATGTTTGGACTCCAAGTTGGGTCTCCTTCTTGTGTGTTACCTGAATTTGGCAGACCTCTCAGAGCACCAGGCCTGCACCTGTCACTCAACCACCTGTTGCTGATCAATGTTACAGCTAGAAATGCTGGTCAAAGCCCTGTCTCATGCATTCATGCTGCACAACTATGCTACTTGTACTCTGGGTCAATTCATGCCAATTTTCCTGGTGTCCACCCCTAATTTGAACTCTTTGGGAAGCTTTTTGGTCCCCATTAAGGTGGTGTCTATACACTTGGTTTTGCCTTACATTGAATTGAATGGGGTTCGGGTTTGTTCAACAAAATGTTTGGCGATCATGTTCAGAGAAAATTGTGACATTCGCTGAGCCGAATCTAACCTTGAAAAGTTCACTCATCTCTAATCCCAAGAGCCAAATATTATACCACTAAGCACTTGTCATGATCCAGACTGGGTTTTGAGTCCTGTTTTCCCTTCGTCCCGGTCTGATCATGTCAGGGGTTAACTTTTCCCAGCCTCAGTCTGGTTTTAGGTTGCTATTTATCTCTTCTGCATTCTGCAGGTGGTGACAGTTTTAGTTCTGCCTAGGGCGTGTGTATCTGACTCTGGTATATCCTGATTAAGTCCTGCTGTGATCCCTGACTTGCCCCATGTCTGTTTATTCCATTTGTCTGTCCTAACTCAGTGTTCCCCTGTAAGTGTGTTGTCTCCCTGATTTATAACTTAGCTTGTATTCGGTACTTGGCTTCTGTCTTTTGTCTTTGGCTTATCCACTCCTTACCGGCTCTGACCTCTTCGGTTTGTTTGTGACCTTGAGTTTGCTTATTCCTTTGGTACTGTGCTATAGTCTAGATTTTGACCATGTTTACTTTGACTATCCTGCTGCTGGTGGCAGCCTCGCTACTGAATGACAGGCCTGCTTGGTCTAGGTGCAGTCCTGCTTCCACTCTATTGCCATCTAGCGGAGCCTGCACCTATCTACACTGGTACAGCATGACATTATAGCTGACCATAAGCAGTTTTTTTCTTTGTTCTGCTCCTTATGGATCCGCTGCACATTCTTGCGGGTCAGATGTCAAATCTGACCCAAATAATGCAAGATTTGTCAGTGGAACATAGGACTCTTGCTTCCTCTCACAACCAACTCCAGCGGGAGCTTACTTAGACTGAAAAATCTTTTCAGGGTTCCATGACTTAATCTGCTGTTAAGCAATCTAACCCCAGTGATGTTTCCTTACATTCTCCTGAACGTACGGTCAGGCTCCCTGATACTTTCTCTGGAAAGAAGGAGAAGTTTCTTGCATTCAGTGAAAGTTGTAGCTACTGTTTTCCCTTAGAGCCAGATCCTCTGGAGATGAGAGTCAACAGGTGACGATAATTATTTCATTACTCCAGGAGGGTCCTCTAACCTGGGCTTTTTCTTTACTTGCTACTGCCCCTGACCGTATGTTTGTGGATAGGTTCTTTGAGGCTTTAGGACTGATTTATGATGAACCAGACCAGGTCAGGGTAGCAGAGGACATGGTCATGGGTCTCTCCCAGAGTAAACTCACTGCTGAACAGTATTGTTCTGAGTTTAGACGGTGGACATTCGAGGGAAATTATGGGGAAATTCTCTGTTTGCTAAACCTGAGAAATGTTTGTTTTGTGTCCAGGAGCTTTCTTTTCTGGGTATCAACCTTTCTGCCAATGAAGTTCGGATGGATCCCAGAAATGTACAAGCCATTTTTGATTGGGTGCAACCCAGAGACCTCAAGGGCCTGCAGCGTTTTCTGGGTTTGCCAATTATTGTCGAAAATTCATCAAGGGGTTTTCTTAGGTGGTCAAGCCACTCACCGATCTCACTCACAATAGGGCTGATCTCAAAGTCTGGTCACCCTTGGCGGTTGAAGCATTTACTACTTTAAAGAAGTTTTTTATGTCTGCTCCTGATTGGTTCAGCCTGATCCGTCAGAACCGTTCATTGTTGAGGTGGACTCATTGGAGGTGGGAGTGGGGGCGGTGTTGTCTCAGGGGCCTGTTACTTTGACAAATTTAAGACCATGTGCCTTTTTCTCCAGGAAATTTTCTTCTGCAGAGAGGAACTATGATGTTGGTAACCGGGAGTTATCATAAAATTGGATTTTGAAGAATGGAGGCATTTTTTGAAGGGGGTGGTTCATCGGAACCACAAGAACCTGTATCATATTGAGTCTGTCAAGACTAGACAGGCTAGATGGTCACTGTTTTTTCTCATTTTCATTTTTCTATCACTTTTCAGCCTTGTTCCAAGAATGTCAAGGCGGTTGCCTTATCTCACAGTTTTGATCCGATATCACCCCCCCCAAACCTCCTCCCTCCATTCTTCTGCACGGGGTGGTTGTTGCTGGAGTATTTTCTGAATTGGAGTGTGAAATTTGGGAGGCTCAATCTCTTGCTCCTCCATCTTTTCCTGATAATAAGCTCTTCGTTTCGGTTCAGTACCGGTTGAGGGTTCTCTGGAAGTTGCACGATTCTGTGCTCAGTGGGCACCCGGGATTTCAACCACCCGGAAAGCCATTGCTAGGCTGTTTTGGTGGTCCTCCATGACCTCTGATGTCACTAAGTTTGTGTCTGCTTGTGAAACCTGTGCCCGTACTAAAGGGTATGCCACACTAAACAATATCGCTAACGGGATCGCTAAAAAACGTCACTATTTAGCGATCCCGTTAGCGATATTGTTCAGTGCGGCAGCTTTCAGCGACGAGCTTCCTGCTGTGATCTCTCTCGTCGCTGGAATCGCTCCGGACCCTATTTCATCGCTGGCGCTCCCGCTGGGTAAGTATCTTATCGCTGTGTGGCACCTTTTCTTAGCGATTTAGCGGTACTTTTGTACCGCTAAAGTCGTTAAGAAGATCGCTAACGGCGATAGCGTCGTTAACTATATCGCTAAATGCGGCAGCATTTAGCGATATAGAAACAATCCCGCTAGCGATCTCATTAGTATGCAACGCTAACGAGATCGCTAGCGGGATTGTTTAGTGTGGCAGTACCTTTAGAGCTCCCATAACCGGCCGGCCGGGGAATTGATGCCATTGTCAATTCCAGATAGACCTTGGACTCATTTGTCCATAGATTTTATCACTGATCTCCCTCCTTCCAATGACAAAACTGTTATCTGGCTAGTGGTTTGCACCTTTGACAGGATTGCCTAATGCAGAAACACTATCTAAGTTGTTTGTTGAGCACATTGTGCAGTTGCATGGCGTGCCTTTGAGTGTGGTTTCTGTTAGGGGGTACAATTTGTGTCCAAATTTTGGAGGGCATTTTGTAAAAGATTGGGTATTTGCTTGACCTTCTCCTCTGCTTCCCATCCTGAGACCAACGGTCAGACAGAGAGGACCAATCAATCACTTGAACAGATTTTGCGTTGTCTGGCTACATCTCAGCAGGATGATTGGTATTCTTCATTGCCCGTGGCTGAGTTTGCATTTAACAATCGGATTAACCAGTCCACTGGCACCTCCCCATTCTTCTTTAACTACGGTTTTCACCCCCATTTTGGCGAATTTTCCAAGCTGAATTCAGGATGTCCAGGGGCTGATACGTCTGTTCAACAGTTGGGGGAGGTGTGGAGGGAGGTACAGAAGAACATTGGGGAGGCTCAGGGCAAACATAAACATTTTACTAATAAGCAACGGTCTGTAGGACATATGTTCCTGGTGGGAGATAATGTGTGGTTGTTTGCCAAGAACATTTGTCTGCTAAGCTAGGTCCCTGGTTTATTTGTCCGTACGAGATCACTGAGGTTGTCAATCAGTTGCCTTTCGCCTACGCCTTCCTCCGTCTCTTCGGATCCCCAATGTGTTCCATAAGTTCCTTCTTAAGTCATTTGTACATTCCTCTGCTAGGTTCCCATCCCCTCCGCCTTCTGTCTCTGTGGAGGGTCAGACTGAGTATGAAGTGAAACGATTGTGGCTTCTCGCATGGTCTGCAGTTCACTTCAGTATTTGGTCCATTGGAGGGGTTACGGTCCTGAGGATGGATCCTGGGTCCCGGCACGATCAGTTCATGCTGATCGATTGGTTCGGGCGTTTCACGCGCAGTATCCTTGGAAACCTGGGGGTTTCGTGGCCCCCTTGAGAGGATTGTACTGTCATGATCCAGACCGGATTTTGAGTCCTGTTTTCCCTTCGTCCCAGTCTGATCATGTCAGGGGTTAACTTTTCCCAGCCTCAGTCTGGTTTCAGGTTGCAATTTATCTCCTCTGCATCCTGCAGGTGGTGTCAGCTATAGTTCTGCCTAAGGCGAGTGTATCTGACTCTGGTATTTCCTGATTAAGTCCTGCTGTGATCCCTGACTTGCCCCATGTCTGTTTATTCCCTTTTTCTGTCCTGACTCAGTGTTTCCTTGTAAGTGTGTTGTCTCCCTGGTTTATGACTTAGCTTGTATTCGGTACTGCTTCTGTCTTTTGTCTTTGGATTATCCGCTCCTGACTGGCTCTGACCTCTTCGGCTTGTTTGTGACCTTGAGTTTGCTTATTTCTTTGGTACTGCGCAATAGTCTAGGTTTTGACCCGGCTTGTTTTGACTATCCTGCTGCCACCTGGTGGCAGCCTCACTGCTGCACGACAGGCCTGCTTGGTCTAGATGCAGTCTTTCTTCCACTCTATTGCCATCAAGTGGGGCCTGCACCTATCTGCACTGCAGCATTGTGACAGCACTAAGCTACCTTGCTGGCCATATTCCAAGAGATATTCCCCAAAATCGCCTATAATTATAGAAAAAATCTCTGCTCTCAATCATAATTATTCAACTCCAAAACCGGTCCCATATGAACTATGACCAGATAATAAGAGCAGGTGAGACTATATGAAAATAGTTACTTTATTTGTCAAAAATTCAAAATGTATGAACAATACATAAACTTTTATCAAAAAGGTGCAGGATAAAAAAGGGACAATATCAGCTTCCATAATAGTACATCTAGCTGTCTGGTAAGGTATCGGTAATCACTACATATATAAAGCAGCTATGTAAAGCCAAAATATGGCTTTTAACCAACGCATAGATCGCAGGGGCTGAGGGACAGAAGCTCCAACCATTCCATCCTTTATTGCTGCGATTCAGGTAATGGCTCCGGCTATCCCCATATTGATTGCATGTGTTTCTTAGCCTGTTCAATGTATAGAATTTGGTTGTAAGATATTTATCTGGCATTATTGTTGGTCTAAATCAAACACTATGAGGCAGACCTGAGACACATGAAACGATCTATGCGTTGGTTAAACGCCATATTTTGGCTTTACATAGCTGCTTTATATATGTGGTGATTACCGATACCTTACCAGACAGCTAGATGTAATATTATGGAAGCTGATCTTGTCCCTTTTTTATCCTGCACCTTTTTGATAAAAGTTTATGTATTGTTCATACATTTTGAATTTTTGACAAATAAAGTAACTATTTTCATATATTCTCACCTGCTCTTATTATCTGGTCATAGTTCATATGGGACCGGTTTTGGAGTTGCATATTCCAAGAGAGTTAAGATGCCCATATGTTAAACATTTTGATTTGCAGACAAAGCATATTTGGGTCATTTTCTCTTGAACATCTGTGCTTTTTGGTAAAAGTAAGAAGTATCACATCAATGGCAGATATCAGTGGAAAAGTTAATCTGAAGAATTGGATTTTCTTAGTGATTGTTGTGTGCTCTATGAGTATATTTGGGAATGCCAAATGACAGATTTGAACACCATGGTTTGAATTGGTATTAACTTGAATTTTCACATTGTTTGCAAAAACACAACCTTACAGACGAACCATAAAAAGAAAGTCATTGAGAATATTCATTGCGTAAAATCAGTCATCTTACTTTTCCATTTTCAGTTTATGGAAAGATTAAATTTTTATGTTACTATATATTTGCAAAGCATTTCCCAAAAAGTAATTTACCAGAACAAGTTTTTTTATATAATGGATCATCAATATATGGAGAGGAACATGAATTCACAACCTGGCAAAATTAGAAATGCAAGTATGGATGATCAGTACAAGATAAGTTATGTGTTTGAAAAATTGCTCAAATGATCTTTAAGACTGAACATATGTTTTAAGTGCACCTGACAGTTTGCAAGTTTTGAAAAAAATTGGCAACTGACTAATATAATGTGCTTTAAATGCCAAATACCTGTCTTCAAGTGTCCTTGCAATTACTGACCGCTTTTATCTCAGTATGACAATACACCCTTTCTTAATTTCAATGCACTGCAATATGATCTTAAAGGGAAACTGTTATTAGATGCATTCTGCCAGAAGAATGGGAAGCATGAATCAGAGCCTTGCTGTGTGGTTGTAGTCCGGTTTGTTTTACTATTAAACACTCTGGCATTTCAGAGAAAATATAGTTTCAAAAGCTGGCAGGAGACAATAAGGAGAGATCTTACTTGTCCATCTGCTTTAGTTAATTTACACGTATTTCCCATGTGTGTATAAAGAGAGACTTCTCAATCAACTGGAACATTCTGAGGAGGACATCATTGGATTGGCCACATGTGACTGCAGGTATTCAAAGCTCATACTTGTGGTCACACACCCTTCACTCTAGATGCTGGCAGCACAGAATCCTGACAGTTTGCTGTGTGCGTACTGTGAGGATTCCTGAATCTACAGTCACTCTTTGATTTGTAGCCAAAGGCCAGACAACCCTTGTAATTCCTGCTGCAATTAAATATTGCTAATATAGTCTAAACCAAACTTGTCAAGTAAAAACTCAATTAGTTCTTCTGTAGGTTCTCTCACAGCCATTATCTAGATTTCATAAATTAAACCAAGACATGTTGAATTTTCCTCAATTCTCATCTATTTGAATAGAAAATATTACAACTCGCAGATGTAAATCTTCACATAGCTAAAGTATTAATAAAACATCCACCATAATAATCACCATCATGTAATTAATCCAATTTTGTTGTTCTCAGGCTTTTCAATCTAAGCCATACTTTGCAGAGATGCAGCAGAGATAGTATAGTGTCCACAACTGTTTCGACATTTCAAGGACTTCATTTCTTTCAAGTATGCATGTAATGTTATCCTGTTCATTTAAAACACTTAGACAATGTGATTACTCACCACATACACATAACATGTGTATTTTACATGAAAATGAAGACAGAAGTACAAGATTGAGAAAGGAGAGATCCTTGAAATGTCTTAACATCAGTGGTATATGTGTATCATCTTTACATCATCATTGCTGACTATGGCTTGGATGTAAAGAGAATATGTCAACAAGCCTTTTGCTATGTACTGTATTTTTCAGACTATAAGACTCACTTTTCTCCCCAAAAATTTTGGAGGGAAATAGGGGTGCGTCTTATAGTCCGGATGTACTTACCAGAATACACATCCCAGGCTGATGTGCGGTAAATGGGCATCATCTCTACATCATAATTACTGACTATGGCTTGGATGTAAAGAGAATATGTCAACAAGTTTTTTGCTATGTACCGTATTTTTCAGACTATAAGACTCACTTTTCTCCTGAAAAATTTTGACGGAAATGGTGGTGCGTCTTATTGACGCATTAATTTTTTTCCCTATTTTTCTTCTGAAAATTTGGGGTGTGTCTTATGGTCCTGTGCGTCTTATAGTCTGAAAAACACGGTAATGTGAAGATAGCATGAGGTAGGGGCTGAACATAGATTTCAGAGATTTGTCACCTATTAAGCTGTGTGCTGTTGCTTCAATACAATATGTTTTAACATCAAGATATTATCACTGCCAGGACTGGTGCTCACGTGTGTCCAGGTCATATCACGCCACCTCCTTAACTGCAAACTTGTTCACTATTCTTCCCATGGTATCTCTAGGAACATTCAGTTCAGTTTGAACAAGACAATTATCTGTACTCTTCAACTATTTGGACCATTCTCTTGACAGCCATATGACTAACATGTATTATGTTGGCCCAGTTACAAAACCCCTAGCCAGTCCAGTTATTTCATGTCTTTTCTCTCAAGCATAACTGATGCAACTAATGAAGTCCTTGATTTCCACATCAGGTGGGCTTGAGGCGAGCACACAAGTTTTATAGAAGTCTGAAAATCTATTTAGGGAGTTGAATAACTACAGTAGTATTCATACATAGGAAAATTTGGGGAAAACACTTGTTATATTACAGAAAAGGAGAAAAAGACTTGCACTACCTTGAATCCCTTCAATTTTTATGCTCCAATGAAGATTATGTTCCCTGTAATGAGGTTGTGCCACCTCATTTCAGGAGGAGGTGTAAATAAGCTCTAAAACACAAATGCATTAGGAATAATGCGGAAAGTTGCATGAATGACTTTCATACAAAAAGCATAATTTCCCATGTACATACACTGTTCCTGATATTCATTCTAGGAGTCAGTGCTTAAACACAGCCTAGCATGATGTTTTGGCTCTCTATTTAAAGACATGAGTGGAAGATGCTGTTTCATTTCTATTGCACGCCATGCATCATTTCCCCTGCACATAAACACTATCCCTGATATTTGTGATGGGACCAGCGTTGTTGACATTTATGCCGGACCATGTCAATCTGATCCTTGGCACTAATATAGTGTTGCCTCAACGCGTTTTGCCCTGCTCTCAGATTCTGGACACATCTGCAGGCTATCATTTGAGTCATATTATTCCCGGCTGTGATATGAGCCACATGCGACGGCACAAGCGCCCACCATATATAGACCATACCGCCTCCCTGACACGCACATACATCGGTCAATCCACGGCTCTCTACCACAGAGCCAATCGAAGATGGCCACGTGTCATGACAATGTCATTGCTGTTGTGAATGTGTTAGAAATGATTTCTGAGCAGAAGCTCCCTCTGGTGTTGCAGACAGTGCTGAACCATTTAGTGAAGATTGGCAATCAGGAGTTACAGACTGGTCCTATATAAGGGAGGTTCCCTTCCATCAGGGTTGCCGGTGATCAATTGTTCTTGTCTCAACTGTGGTTCCTGGTTCACTTGGAAGCTTGCTGAATCTTGCCTCTTCTCCTGCTCTCAGATAAGACATTTTCTGTTTTTATTTTTGTGCTTGCTTTTTGCATTGTTTCCTGCACTTTTGTGGAGGTCAGCAAGGTCCCCTCCGGGGGCTTGTGCTCCTCTCAGTTTGTCTGAGCCACTGTTGTTTGTTCATTTGCCTTTTCCAGTTTTTCTTCAGTGGCTGCGGCTTAGTTTTGTTACACCAGAGAGCTAATTTAGGTGGTAGAGGTCGTGTGATCTCAGGTGTTTTTGCAATTAGTAGAGTTGGTACTTTTTAGGGTTTTTTGGGATTGCAGTAAGTGTCCTTCCTATCCTTTTCTGTCTAGGAAGATTGGGCCCCAACGTTTGCTCATACTATTTTCTGTCTGTGTCTGTATTTCCTCTTGTCTAACCGCCATTACATGTTTTTGGGGGCTTCCTATGTTCTTTGGGGATCTGCTCCGGGGCAGATAGCTTTTCCTCTTTCTATCTTTAGGTGTAGTTAACCACTCAGGCTGTGACGAGGCGTCTAGGACCAACGTAGGTACGCTCCATGGCTGCCTTTAGTTGTGGTGGTTAGTCAGGGTACTGCAATCCAGTAGATTCCAACCTCTCTGGTGTATTGCCGTTTTTGCTTGCTCTCCTCAGCTACCAAATCATAACACATTGCATCAGAAGGAGGACGGCCATCGCCTGGTAACAAAGAAAACAGATGGAATAGCACGTGAAAACCAATGGTACACTGTGTAAAGGCGCTACGATATCGTGAACGATATTGTTGCAACGTCACCGGTTTGGAGACGTTGCAGCGATGTCGAAACATCGGTGCGTGTTCCACGTAGTAACGATCAACGATCAGTCGGCTGATCGTTAATCATTGCAGAATGTACTGGACAATAAATCTATCGTTTGTCTCCCGCTGGGCAGCACACAACGCTGCGTGTAACAGTGGGAGACCAACGATCAGCGAGCTCCCAGCGCCGTACAGCAGATGCTGGGAGCTGGTATCCAGGGTAAACAGCGGGTAACTAAGTGCCTCGCGGCGCTTAGTTACCCGCTGTTTACCCTGGATACCAGCGTGCTCGCTGGTCCTGATCGCTGGTGAGTCTGCCTAAGTGACAGCTCACCAGTGATCAGCTAACGATGTCCCAGCGATCCCATCTATGTCGGATCGTTGATGGGATTGCTGGGACATTGAAGCTTTCAATACCTCCAAAGCGCATTAATGTGGGATCCACACCATGGACTTCACATGTCTATTTATTAAGCTTAGTGGTTTCTGAGCCAGTGTGAATTGAGCAGTAGCATTCTCTAAACCTTTTTTGCACCTGCCTAAGGCTACGTTCCCACAATGAGCTTTTAATGAGATTCTGATGTTGCCGATTTTTTTAATAATTTCAGCACCCTTAAGTAAAATAGGTTACTTGCATTTTTTTTTACAAATATACTGCCTAAAAAACTCTCCAAAAGCTCTTCATGGAAACTAAGCCTAACAGTTTTTCCTATGAAAAAAAAATTAGCAAGTTCAGAAACCATTGTGATTGTCCTGTAGAAGGCATCAAAGTGACTCTGTAACACTTTGACAATAAACCAACATTCCATATTCCATCATGGCTTGTCATTTCACCATTAGCGCAGGATACTTCCAAAGCTCGTGCCAAATTTCAAACCAAGCTTTCTGACACTGGGCATTACATTACGACCCAAAATCCTTTGGTAATCTTCAGATTTCATGATGCCTTGCAGACAGTCAAGGCACTTAGTGCCAGAGGCAGCAATGCAACCCCAAAACATCTCTGAGCCTCCAACATATTTGACTATAGGTACTGTATTCTTTTCTTTATATGCCTCATTCCATTTTCTGTACTGTAGACAGTAGAATGATGTGCTTTGCCAAAAAGCTCTATTTTGACCTCATCTGTCCAGAAGACGCTTTTCCAGGATTTTGGCTTATTCACTGTGAACATCTGAGGTTGTGGGTTGTAATAATCATCTAGGGAGTTAACGATACAAATATTTTATTTTCTTATGTCCATGGTCTTACAACAATTCTAGATAGATGGCCATAATAGAATGCCCCCAGTCCACAGCAACCAAACCAGGGGCCAATGGTTTCAGTGCTCCTGTACCAGGCGATACCACTGTCTCCCAAATTTGGGTTGGCCCACAGCTTTGTATCTCCCTCCAGTATAGTCTGTAGTCACAATCTATGCACATCCAGATGTCAGAAAGCACGACTATAGCACATATATCCAACTCCAGCCAGCAACAACATTTAGTACAGACCCAGCAAGTACATAAGATTTTCTAAATGATAGAGTCTCATCCTTCAGCTAGCTCTCCAAAATTGAGAACAACTGTGACTTTGGGGTTTCCAGGGCCAAGTACCCTAACCAGTGGCATCCTGCTTTTGACATGTACCCATAGAGAGGAGGAAGTTAAAAGCTTAATCCCTTTCTGACATTGGACGTACTATCCCATCCATGATACCTGGGCCCGTATGACCGTGGACAGGATAGTATGTCATCGCGATCAGCTGCGCTCACGAGGGGAGCGCAGCTGATCACGGCTGGGTGTCAGCCGATTATCACAGCTGACACCCTGCACTGTGTGCCAGGAGCGGTCACGGACTGCTCTCGACATATTAACCCCGGAACACTGCGATCAAACATGATCGCAATGTACCGGGGCACAGGGAAGCATCGCGAAGGGAGGAGGCTCCCTGCGTGCTTCCCTGAGACTCTCAGAACAGCGCGATGTGACCGCGCTGTTCCGAAGGCCGCCTCCCTGCAGGACCCCGGATCCAAGATGGCTGCGTGGTCCTGCAGGGTCCTGCAGGGAGACGGCTTCCTCAGTGCCTGCTGAGAGCAGGCGCTGAGAAGCCTCCAGCACAGCCTGTCAGGTCGCTGGTCTGACAGAGTGCTGTGCAAACTGTCAGACCAGCAATCTTACATTATACAGTGATGTCCCACCCTGGGACAAAGTAAAAAAGTGAAAAATAAAAAAATTAACATGTGTAAAAATAATTTTAAAAAATTCCTAAAGAAATAAAAAAAAAATTCCCCAATAAATTCATTTCTTTATGTAAATAATAAAAAAAGCAATAAAAGTACACATATTTAGTATCGCCGCATCCATAAAGACAAGCCTATAAAACTTTCCCATTAGTTAACCCCTTTAGTGAACCCTTAAAAAAAAAGAAAAAAAGAAGGCAAAAAAAACTACTTTATCTTCATACCGCTGAATAAAAAGTGTAATAACACGCGATCAAAAAGATGGATATAAATAAGCATGGTACCGCTGAAAACGTCATCTTGTCCTGCAAAAAGCGAACTGCCATACACCATCATCTACAAAAAATAAAAAGTTATAGCTCGCAGAATAAAGCGATGCAAAAATAATTATTTTTTATATAAAATTGTTTTTATTGCATAAAAGTGCTACAACATAAAAAAATGATATAAATGAGGTATCACTGTAATCATACTAACCCGAAGAATAAAACTGCTTTATCAATTTTACCACACGCGGAACCCTATAAAGGCCTCCCCCAAAGAAATTCCTGAATTGCTGGTTTTTGTTCATTCTGCCTCCCAAAAATCGTAATAAAAAGCGATTAAAAAATGTCATGTGCCCAAAAATTATATCAATAAAATCGTCAACTCGTCCCGCAAAAAATAAGACCTCACATGATTCTGTGGGCCAAAATATAGAAAAATTATAGCTCTCAAAATGTGGTGATGCAAAAACTATTTTTTGCAATAAAAAGCGTCTTTTAGCGTGTGACAGCAGCCAATCATAAAAACCCGCTATAAATAGTAAATCAAACCCCCCTTTATCACCCCCTTGGTTAGGGAAAATAATAATACTTAAAAAAATGTATTTCCATTTTCCATTAGGGTTAGGGTTAGCGTTAGGGTTTGGGTTAGGGTTGGGATTAGGGTTAGGGTTGGGATTAGGGTTAGGATTATGGTTAGGGTTGGGATTAGGTTTAGGGGTGTGTTCAGGTTAGGGTTGGAGTTAGAATTGGGGGGTTTCCACTGTTTAGGCACATCAGGGACTCTCCAAACGCAACATGGCATCCAATCTCAATTCCAGCCAATTTTGCGTTTAAAAAGTCAAACGGCGCTCCTTCCCTTCCGAGCTCTGCCGTGCGCCGAAACAGTGGTTCCCCCCACATATTGGATATCAGTGTACTCAGGACAAATCGCACAATAACTTTTGCAGTCCAATTTCTCCTGTTACCCTTGTGAAACTAAAAAAATTGGAACTGAAATAATTTTTTTTGTAAAAAAAAGTTATATGTTCATTTTTTTAAACATTCAAAAAATTCCTGTGAAGCACCTGAAGGGTTAATAAACTTCTTGAATGCGGTTTTGAGCACCTTGAGGGTGCAGTTTTTAGAATGGTATCACTTTTGGGTATTTTCTATCACATAGACCCGCAAAGTGACTTCAAATGTGATGTGGTCCCCCCAAAAAAAATGGTGTTGTAAAAATGAGAATTCGCTGGTTAACTTTTAACACTTATAACTTTGTTACAAAAAATTGTTGGTTCCAAAATTGTGCTGATGTAAAGTAGACATGTGGGAAATGTTACTTATTAAGTATTTTTTGTGCCATATCTTTGTGATTTATGGGCATGAAAATTTAAAGTTGAAAAATTGCGACATTTTTAAAAATTTCGCCATATTTCCATTTTTTTCACAAATAAACGCAAGTTATATCAAAGAAGTTTTACCACTAACATGAATTATAATATGTCATGAGAAAACAATGTCAGAATCACTGGGATCCATGGAACCGTTCCAGAGTTATAACCTCATAAAAGGACAGTGGTCAGAACTGTAAAAATTGGTGGGTCATTAACGTGCAAACCACCCTTGAGGGTAAAGGGGATAAGAAGCAGACAGAGCCCATTGAGGTATGTGGTCAGGTGACCTAATTGTCCCAATCTGGATTCTCTAAGCATCTCTGATAGTTCAGTAAAGGCCAATAGAGCAGATTTGTATTCCTCCAGCTGGGGCTGTGGTCCCTTAAGCTGACATCCTGCAGAGTGTCAAATCTGTATTCCTCTGGTTGGAGTCATGGTGCTGTGGCTACTGTCATGTAGAGTTCTGGAAAAGAGAGGCAGAGCCTTCTTTTATAGTTCACAGCTCCTATTCAGCCATTTTTCCACAAGAATGGAGTAAGGTTGGGAGAGATCATCTCTCATTGTTCGAGTGTTCAAATAACCTGCATAGTTTATCCTTCAATATTTGCAGAATAACAAGCTACATAGACTGATAGAATGGCTGATCAACATATTAACATTCATTAATTGTTCAATTATCCTGTGCCTTTGTTTTTAGTAGGATAATAAGCTTCAGGGACTGATACAATAAGCAGCAGCCATTCAACATTAATTCAATCTACAACAAGAGTCTGCATTCAGACTCTTATGAATAGCTCATGTCCCTGGGCCTATTAAATATACATCTTGCATAATTAAGAATAAATGCAGTGTCGTCACACTCACGCACATTTAGTCAAATTGCTGACTATGTGTCAGCAGTAGGGTCCTCCTGGGTCTCCTGCCATAATGTTTAATTTCTGATAGTTCATGCTAACACTGATGCACCCTAAGCCTGCAGGACAACTTGAATTTCTTTGGAACTTAATTGGAGCTGCTTATCCAAAATTCCAAATATCCTACATTGCAAACTTTCATCAATTTTTCTCTGCCATCCACATCTAGGGAGATTAGCTACAGCGCCATGGATTGTAAACTTGTTGATTATGTTGTACACTATGAGCAAAGGAACATTAACATCTCATGAGATGGACTCGTAATTTTGTTTATATTTTCAACAATTTTGGTTCTCAAATCATCAGACAGTTCTCTTCTCCTCTTTCTGTTCTCCATGTTTAGTGTTGCCCCCTCAGACACACAATGTAAAGATTGAGTCAACTTCTTGACTTTTTATCTAGTTTCAGGTGTGATTAGTCACATCTGTTACTCACCACATGTAAGTTTGATTGAGCATCACATGCTTGAAGCAAAGTTGTTTACTCACAATTTTTGAAAGCTGACAACAATTTTGTCCAGCCTTTTTTGGGTTTTGTGTGAAATTATGTCCTATTTGCCCTTTTGTCTCAGTTTTTTGTGTTGTTCCAATAAACACAAAGGAAATAAACACATGTATAACAAAACATGTGTAATTGAAATAATTTTCTTGGCAAAATACTTCATTTGCTGGAACAATTGTAAGAGTACCAACACTTTTGGCATGACTGTATACCACAAATTGAGTCTTGCACAACATAAATTCATTGATTCTGGGTGTAATAACTCCCATCTGCAAGAAATTCTTGCAGATGCGGAGGTAGTAGAAGGAACAATGTCAACATTTATAATTCCCTTTGTGGTCATTCTCTAAAGCCTCTTATTTGGTTTTTCAGTAAGCCTATTTTAAACTAACATAGTTTTCAGAATGTGATTCCTCCTATATGTAAGCGTTGTTTTTTTTCTCTGATATTTCTTTCACTTCCAGATCCTCTGCCAACATATATGCCAATTTTATTGAATTGCAGAGCACACAAATTATTCCTACAGCCAGTATTTTCTATTTATGAAATAGAAGGTCTTGTGTCCAATATGTCATTCGTTCTGATGTGTCATTCAATAATTTTATAGAAGATAACCTCTTGTCTCCAATTTTTTCTTCAAAACCTCTGCTTACTGCAAAAATATTTTTTCATCATTGTTAATTTTGCGCAGCCTTAAAAAATTACGATATGTTTTAGGCGTCGAGATTCTGTCGCTGCACATGGCGAATCTCAAGTAATGTCCTCTGTGGTCTCCCATTCTTCTTCAGCTGCAGAGGATCCTGCTCAGCGGAGACGTCGGTCCGAGCATCTTGTTCAGGCTAATGCTGTGCGTTTGGTTGCTGCTGCTGCCCCAGGTTCACCTATAGCAGCCAGCATTAGTCAGCAGCGAGCAGATGTTCCTGGGACTAAGTCCTGCTTTTCTCCATCTGAACATGGCCGTGAGACGACCGCTCACTGTGGTCGGAGGTCACATGCTCAGGTCCACAAGCAGTTCGGATTGGGCCATCAGCAAGGTCCTGGAAGGCTGTGGTTATAAAAGGATGGCATGGCCGCACGGCCGTGCACTAGTATAAACCATGTGGTGTGTGAGTGAGTGGATACGCTGCCACTCTGTGTATGCACGTTTATTTGGGCCGAGAACCTGCAGCACTGTCGACGTGTATGATCAACTTGTCTTCCCTAGCCAGGCAGGTTTTTACTCGGCTTGACCTAGCGCCTTTCTCGGCCACGTGTGCTGCTTAGCACGGGCTGTTTAAAGGGCACAGTCAATCCACGTGCTCTGGCACACATCTTTTGGTATGACTCTGCGGTCAGTTGAGCTGTTGCTCTTGTTTTGCGCCAAATCCTGGTGCACCTTAGTTAGCTGTATTTTGCTACCACTCAATGCCAAATAGTGGCATCGCCTGTGTGATGCCGTGCGCATTGTGGGTCCGGTCAGACTCAAGTCCCCGCATTCAGGTTGAGCCTAGAGACCTCACTTGCACCATATCAGCTGTGTTCTGTGACGTGTAACAGGGAACAGCATTCTACAGTATTATTTTGTTGCTGCGGCTCTGTGAAGCAAAAGAGTTCACCGCTGTTCATACCGGGTGACAACTAACCCGCTTGTTGTCGTCGTTCAACCGCCGCCTTGTTCCGCCATTGCTTAACAGCAGGTTCCATCTCTGCACGGTGGACCCCGTGTTGCGAATGCACCTTATTATTATATATATTTCATTTGGTGCATTCCGCCAATCCTAATAATATGTAAAGGGCTTGTATTAAATGCTCAGTGTAAGGGCTGTCATAATGGTTTTATTTATTAAGACCTCTCGTATATCCAAAAATTGCAAGTTAATGTCCGCAAATTGGACTGTGAACTGCATGTTCATATAACTTAAGTTTAAATACTGCATGAAAAAGATCAAAACATTCTTTAGAAAGCACCCATATAATGAAGACGTCATCCATGTATTGCAGATACGTCTTCTTACAGGATAAAAAAGGGTTAGTTGTTGAGTAGATCAATTTCTATTTAAAAGCAGCCAGGTGCATATTAGCAAACATACATGTGATGAGTATCCCCACTGTGTGAAACAGCCGTCCCCTGCGCATGTATTGTAGTTTGTCCCCTTGCCTGCAACCTTACTTTTAACATGATGTAATAAAGATTGGTTTATTGTAAACCAGATAATTTTTTTACATTTTCCTCATAAACCTAATTTCTACAGTCATGGCCAAAAGTTTTGAGAATGACACAAATATTATATTTTCACATGATCTGCTGCCCTCTGGTTTTTATGTGTGTTTGACAGATGTTTTTATCACAGACAGAAATATAATAATTGCAAACATATGAGTAACAAAAGCTTATATTGACAGTTAGAATGAGTTAATGCAGCAAGTCAATATTTGCAGTGTTGACCCTTCTTCTTCAGGACCTCTGCAATTCTCCCTGGCATGCCCTCAATCAACTTCTGGACTAAATCATGACTGATAGCAGTCCATTCTTGCACAATCAATGCTTTCATTTTGTCAGAATTTTTAGGTTTTTGTTTGTCCACCCGTCTCTTGATGATTGACCACAAGTTCTCAATGGGATTAAGATCTGGGGAGTTTCCAGGCCATGGACCCAAAATCTCTATGTTTTGTTCCCTGAGCCATTTAGTTATCACCTTTGCTTTATGGCAAGGTGCTCCATCATGCTGGTAAAGGCATTGTTGATCGCCAAACTGCTCTTGGATGGTTGGGAGAAGTTGCTCTTGGAGGACATTCTGGTACCATTCTTTATTCATGGCTGTGTTTTTAGGCAAGACTGTGAGAGAGCCGATTCCCTTGGCTGAGAAGCAACCCCACACATGAATGGTTTCAGGATGCTTAACAGTTGGCATGAGACAAGACTGGTGGTAGCGCTCACCTTGTCTTCTCCGAATGAGGCGTTTTCCTGATGTCCCAAACAATCAAAAAGGGGATTCATCAGAGAAAATAACTTTACCCCAGTCCTCAGCAGTCCACTGCCTGTACCTTTTGCAGAATATCAGTCTGTCCATGATGTTTTTTCTGGAGAGAAGTGGCTTCTTTACTGCCCTCCTTGAGACCAGGCCTTGCTCCAAGAGTCTCCACCTCACAGTGCGTGCAGATGCACTCACACCTGCCTGCTGCCATTCCTGAGCAAGCTCTGCACTGCTGGTAGCCCGATCCCGCAGCTGAAACACTTTTAAGAGACGGTCCTGGCGCTTGCTGGTCTTTCTTGGGCGCCCTGAAGCCTTTTTATCAACAATGGAACCTCTCTCCTTGAAGTTCTTGATGATGCGATAGATTGTTAACTGAGGTGCAATCTTTCTAGCTGCGATACTCTTCCCTGTTAGGCCATTTTCGTGCATTGCAATGATGACTGCACGTGTTTCTTTAGAGATAACCATGGTTAACAGAAGAGAAACAATGATGCCAAGCACCAGCCTCCTTTTAAAGTGTCCAGTGGTGTCATTCTTACTTAATCATGACAGATTGATCTCCAGTCATGTCCTCATCAACACCCACACCTGTGTTAATGGAGCAATCACTGAAAAGAGGTTAGCTGGTCCTTTTAAGGCAGGGCTGCAATGATGTTGAAATGTATTTTGGGGGATAAAGTTCATTTTCTAGTCAAATATTGACTTTGCAAGTAATTGCTGTTAAGCTGATCACTCTTTATAACATTCTGGAGTATATGCAAATTGCCATTAGAAAAAGTGAAGCAGTAGACTTTGTAAAAATTAATATTTGTGTCATTCTCAAAACTTTTGGCCATGACTGTATATGTGAGAAAAATTTTGATTCCAACCAGTGTATTTTTACATACTGAACAAAATGCATCAAAAAATATAACGAATGTTACAAAATTACTTGATTTTATTTATTTTGTAACCTAAATGGCTAATAGTAATTAAAACTGAAGCAGAAAAAGTTCATTGTCTGATATTTTCTGATGCCTTTCAGTATGTAGCTGCTACTGTTTTTGAAGATTTACATGTACATTACATAAAATAAGGCCTCTGGTTGTCCACTAATGAGATTTAATAGGATGGGAATTGAACTTTCATGCAATATAATATGTTATACAATAACTGATTCAGCAATTGAGGGCAAAGACTTTTAGCAATTTAAGTTGAGAAACAATTTCTTATGCCTGGCAGTGTCAGCTATTGATCAGCATGTGCTGTTCAATTTAGCAGCACGCATGTTGTTATCACATTAGTAACACTGGAGTACACTAGTGTCGGAGTTAACTAGTTCATTTTCTTGAATTATGCAATGAGTTTTAGGACTGGAACATCAAATTCCAAATCTCTATGTAGACATAAATAAGTGTAATATAATCCTTATAGTAGATGTGTCACAAAACTCTATTACACTGCCTTAGGCTTCATAAATCTTGCATTAATTGATAGAGTCACGTAGTAAACCTTGTCAGTGAAAAATCTGTCTTAACCCCTCTCTGCCATCAGACGTACTATTCCGTCCACGTGACACTGGACCTAATTCCCATGGACGGAATAGTACGTCATGGGCGATCAGCTGCGCTCCCGGGGAAGCGTAGCTGATCGCGGCCGGGTGTCAGCTGTATATCACAGCTGACACCCAGCACTATGTGTCAGGAGCGGTCACGGACCGCTCCCGGCACATTAACCCCTGGCACACCGCGATCAAACATGATCGCGGTGTACTCGGGGCACAGGGGAGGGGCTCCCTGCGCGCTCCCCTGTGACCCTCAGAGCAGTCTGCAATCCAAAACGTCACTACTTCCCTACCAAGCCCAGACGTGCACCCATACAGTCGTTTTCTCACACATGTTGGGTATCAGCCTACTCAGGACAAATTGGACAACAACTTTTGGGGTCCAATTTCTCCTGTTACCCTTGTGAAAATAAAATATTGGGGGCGAAAAAATCATTTTTGTAAAAAAAAAAGATTTTTTTATTTTTACAGCTGTACGTTATAAACTTCTGTGAAGCACTTCGGGGTTCAAAGTGCTCACCACACATCTAGATAAGTTCCTTGTGGGGTCTATTTTCCAAAATGGGGTCACTTGTGGGGGGTTTCCACTGTTTAGGCACATCAGGGGCTCTCCAAATGCGACATGACGCCCCTAGACCATTCCATCAAAGTCTGCAATCCAAAACGTCACTACTTCCCTTCCAAGCCCAGACGTGCACCCATACAGTAGTTTACTCCCACATATTGGGTATCATCGTACTCAGGACAAATTGGACAACAATTTTGGGGTCCAATTTCTCCTGTTACCCTTGTGAAAATAAAATATTGGGGGCAAAAAAAAATAATTTTTGTAAAAAAAAAAAAAAAAAATTTTTTTTTACGGCTGTACGTTATAAACTTCTGTGAAGCACTTTCGGGTTCAAAGTGCTCACCACACATCTAGATAAGTTCCTTGAGGGGTCTAGTTTCCAAAATGGTGTCATTTGTGGGGGTTTCCACTGTTTAGGCAGACCAGGAGCTCTCCAAACACGACATGGCATCCAGCCAATTCTGCGTTGAAAAAGTCAAACAGAGCTCCTTTCCTTCCAAACTCTGCCATGCACCCAAACAGTAGTTTACCCCCACATATGGGGTATCAGCGTACTCAGGACAAATTGCACAATAACTTTTGGAGTCTTGTTACCCTTGGGAAAATAAAAATTGGGGTGAAAAGATCATTTTTGTGGAAAAAAATGATTTTTAAATTTTACGGCTCTACGTTATAAACTTGTGTGAAGCACTTGGGGGTTAAAATTGCTCACCAAGATCTAGATAAGTTCCTTAGGGGGTCTAGTTTCCCAAATGGGGTCACTTGTGGGGGTTTCCACTGTTTAGGCACATCAGGGACTCTCCAAATGCAACATGGCGTCCAATCTCAATTCCAGCCAATTTTGGTTGGAAAAAGTCAAATGGTGCTCCTTCCATTCCAAGCTCTGCCATTCGCCCAAACAGTGGTTCCCCTCACATATGGGGTATCAGCGTACTCAGGACAAATTGGACAACAACTTTTGAGGTCCAATTTCTCCTGTTACCTATGGGAAAATAAAAAATTAGTGACTAAGAGATAATTTTTGTGGGAAAAAAATAGGATTTTTATTTCATGCCGGGCATTATAAACTTGTGTGAAGCACTTGGGGGTTCAAAGTGCTCACCAAAGATCTAGATAAGTTCCTTAGGGGTCTAGCTTCCAAAATGGGGTCACTTGTGGGGGGTTTCCACTGTTTAGGCACATCAGGGGCTCTCCAAATGCGACATGACGCCCCTAGACCATTCCATCAAAGTCTGCAATCCAAAACGTCACTACTTCCCTTCCAAGCCCAGACGTGCACCCATACAGTAGTTTACTCCCACATATTGGGTATCAGCGTACTCAGGACAAATTGGACAACAACTTTTGGGGTCCAATTTCTCCTGTTACCCTTGTGAAAATAAAATATTGGGGCAAAAAAAAAATAATTTTTGTAAAAAAAAAAAAAAAAAAATTATTTTACGGCTGTACGTTATAAACTTCTGTGAAGCACTTTCGGGTTCAAAGTGCTCACCACACATCTAGATAAGTTCCTTGAGGGGTCTAGTTTCCAAAATGGTGTCATTTGTGGGGGTTTCCACTGTTTAGGCAGACCAGGAGCTCTCCAAACACGACATGGCATCCAGCCAATTCTGCATTGAAAAAGTCAAACGGCGCTCCTTTCCTTCCAAACTCTGCCATGCACCCAAACAGTGGTTTACCCCCACATATGGGGTATCAGCGTACTCAGGACAAATTGCACAATAACTTTTGGAGTCTTGTTACCCTTGGGAAAATAAAAATTGGGGTGAAAAGATCATTTTTGTGGAAAAAATATGATTTTTAAATTTTACGGCTCTACGTTATAAACTTGTGTGAAGCACTTGGGGGTTAAAATTGCTCACCAAAGATCTAGATAAGTTCCTTAGGGGGTCTAGTTTCCCAAATGGGGTCACTTGTGGGGGTTTCCACTGTTTAGGCACATCAGGGACTCTCCAAATGCAACATGGCGTCCAATCTCAATTGCAGCCAATTTTGGTTGGAAAAAGTCAAATGGTGCTCCTTCCATTCCGAGCTCTGCCATGCGCCCAAACAGTGGTTCCCCTCACATATGGGGTATCAGCGTACTCAGGACAAATTGGACAACAACTTTTGAGGTCCAATTTCTCCTGTTACCTATGGGAAAATAAAAAATTAGTGACTAAGAGATAATTTTTGTGGGAAAAAAATAGGATTTTTTATTTTCATGCCCGGGCATTATAAACTTGTGTGAAGCACTTGGGGGTTCAAAGTGCTCACCAAAGATCTAGATAAGTTCCTTAGGGGGTCTAGCTTCCAAAATGGGGGTTTCCACTGTTTAGGCTCATCAAACAGAACATGACCCCCATCAATGTTTGCATTCCAAAACGTTACTGCTTCCTTTCCAAGCCCTGCCGTGCGCCCAAATAGTTCCCCCCCACATATGGGGTATCAGCGTACTCAGGACAAATTGGACAACAACTTTTGGGGTCCAATTTCCTTGGGAAAAATCAAAAATTTGGGACTAAAAAATCATTTTTGTGGAAAATTGTTTTTTTTTTTTTTTACACCCAGGCATTATAAACTTTTGTGAAACACTTTGGGGTTTAAAGTGCTCACAACAGATCTAGATAAGTTCCTTAGGGGGTCTAGTTTCCAAAATGGTGTCACTTGTGGGGGGTTTCCACTGTTTAGGCGCATCAGGGGCTCTCCAAACACGACATGGCGTCCAATCTCAACTCCAGCCAATTTTAGTTTGAAAAAGTAAAACGGCGCTCCTTCCCTTACGAGCTCTGCCGTGTGCCCAAACAGTGGTTTTCCCCCACATATAGGGTATTGGCGTACTCAGGAGAAATTGCACAACAACTTTATCTGCCCATTTTCTCCTTTTACCCTTGTCAAAATAAAAAAAAGTTTGTAAAAGATCATTTTTATGGCTAAAAAGTTAAATATTAATTTTTTCCTTCCACGTTGCTTCAGCTCCTGTGAAGCACCTGAAGGGTTATTAAACTTCTTGAATGTGGTTTTGAGTACCTTGAGGGTGCAGTTTTTAGAATGGTGTCACTTTTTGGTATTTTCTGCTATATAGACCCGTCAAAGCGACTTCAAATGTGAGGTGGTCCCTAAAAAAATGGCTTTGTAAATTTTGTTGTAAAAATGAGAAATCACTGGTCAACTTTTAACCCTTATAATTTCCTAACAAAAAAAAATTTTGGTTCCAAAATTGTGCTGATGTAAAGTAGACATGTTATTTCTTAACTATTTTGTGTGACATATTTCTCTGTTTTAAGGGAAAAATTAAAAGTTTGAAAATTGCAAAATTTTCAAAATTTTCGCCATATTTGTGTTTTTTTCAAAAATAAACGCAAGTTATATCGAAGAAATTATACTTCTAACGTGAAGTACGATATGTCACGAGAAAACAATCTCAGAATCACGAAGATCCGTTGAAGCGTTCCAGAGTTATAACCTCATAAAGAGACAGTGGTCAGAATTGTAAAAATTGGCCCGGTCATTAACGTGCAAACCACCCTTGGGGGTGAAGGGGTTAAAGAGAATCTATCTCTGGATTTTTGTCACCCCACCTGAATACAGCAAGAAGTAGGACCTGGATTCGAATGTCAAGTCACCTATTTTGCTTCTTGTTGTAGGTTGACAAAACATTTATTTTTTGTTGAGATTCTCCAATGACATACCCATAGGGAATTTAGATTGTGAGCCCCAATGGGCAGTGAGGGTGATGTCTGTAAGCGATGTGAAAATTAATAATGCTATTTAAGTAAGTAAAATAAAGAAATCAATTCAGCAAGTCCTCTATATAATCCTTCACAAGTTCAGGCTACCATTGATTAGCAGCTTTCTACATACGTGCATTAAAGGCCAAAATCTGTCAACCATGACACCCTACAGAAGTCTCTGGGACCTATGTCCCTAATTTATGCTGCCCTGCAACAGGACTCAAAAATATGGTGACATACTCACTTTAAATAGGAGATATTAAGTGAAAACTGGTGCAAAATAAAAATAGTTGGTAGTTGATCATGATGCAGTTTATCAGCCATGACTTTCCTTCAGAATCAATGTTAGACTATATTAATTCTCACAAGAAAAATATTTATCACCTGGCCAAGCACAGATCCTCTAATTCTCTACCAGTTACGCATGTAGTCAAAAACCTCAGCCCTGAAATTATGATAGAGAACGAAGATCTTGGTGCAATAAGTAAATATTTTATTAATCTGGCAAGAAAAAGTTCAACAATTGATCAAACAGTTTTTACAGGACTTTTATATTGTAGAACACCGGGGATCAGTAATAGGGCTGGGGCAGGCCAAAGGAGCTGCCAAAAGAAATCTGCGTTTTCCCCTTGATCCCATAAATTGGGCTAGGGCAAGCAATCCATCTCGCTAACTTCCATGTAATACTACAAAAAGTCAGTCACCTACAAGAGAAGTGCTCAAAAGAACCAATGGACAATTTCAATTCAAACGTGACCTCTCTCACATGCATCAAAACCTTGGTTAAATCGTCGAGCAGGCAAGAAAATTTAAATCAGAAGAAATCGTCCTCCATAAAACCCTTTCAAAACTGTATTTTGGAAAAACCTGTGCAAAAATTACAATAATCTTTTAAAAAACTAACACGTTTCAGAATCCAAAGTATAAAGCAAAACAGGGATTTTTTTATAGTTCACAGTATAAATAAATATACATATAATTAAAAAAAATCTTTTTTTGTTTTCCCTACATTAAGTACAGCACAGGTATAAAAGTAATAGCAGGGGGCCTCAAACTACGGGCCCCGGGCCCCATGCCCCACCTACTTTTTAATCCGGGCCCTGGGGGCCCCGACATTGAACTTTACTGCAGTTTAATTCGGTGGGCCCCGGGAAACGCGGGGAAACAACAAGGCGCCGAGGAAAGGGTTGCGCTGCCCTCTGTATGCAGCGAGCACACAAGACGACTGATTGGGATCACACCCTGCGCGGGCCCGATGACGTCACTCCGCCTGTCCTGGGCGGGGAAGAGGAATAGTGGTGCCTCTTCGAACAGCGGGGGCTAGGAGTACTGTATTTTTTTCAATGCCCGGGGCCATTGGGGGCCTGTGCGCCTATTGGGGACATTTTCCTCCTATTGGAGACCTGTGCTGCATATTGGGGGCCTGTCGCATGTTGGGACCTTTACCGGGTTTGGGGACATTTACCTGCCCATTGGGGGCAAATTACCTGCCCATTGGGGACCGTGTGCCTATTGGGGGGCTAGCTGCATATTTGGGACCTGTGCGCATATTGGGTACCTGGTTTTCCTATTTGGGGGCCTTTACCTGCCTATTGGGGCCTGGCTGTTATGGGGACCCTTTACCTCCTTTGGACCTGCTCCTTTGGGGACCTGTGCTGCATATTGGGGGCCTGGCTGCATATTGGGACCTTTTTCCTGCCCAAGGGGGCCGTCTTCATTTGGGCCTGGCTGCATATTGGGGCCTTTACCTGCCTATTTGGGGGCCTGGCTGCT
>JARQOD010000002.1:375270544-375429784 GCA_033576555.1 Oophaga sylvatica
CCCTGCTCTTTGAAAGACCCACGTTTGCATGGACTTACGGTAACAGAGAAGAAGATCCTGAACCTGTTGTGGAGAGTGATTGCTGAGCTTAGATTACTCTGGCCTGCTGTGTCTCCTGCTTCTGTGTCTGCAAACTGTGTGACTATTTTTGCCAACTTGTATGAAGTAATACAAGACTTTCTATATCAAACCTGTGTCTCATGTATTTTCATCGCACCCAAGCACAAGACGCTATATGAACTGTACTACATACATTACAAGATTCTGAAGCCAAAACGTTAGTGTCTGCTGGGTCTGGAAAGGCTGTGTCTGCTGTAACTGTGGATATCGGATGTCCGGTTGTACTTTCTGTGATGACAGTGGTTGTGACTTCTCACAACCATTCCAGGTGAGCAATTCCCTTAAGTGTTTTTTTTCTGCAGTGTTACCACAGGTAAACATTATTGTTTTTTTTTTTTTTTTTTCTTTTCTCTTTTTTGTCTGCTGTAACTGTGGATATCAGATGTCCGGGTGAACTTTCTGTGATGATAGTGGTTGTGACTTCTCACAACCATTCCAGGTGAGCAGTTCCCTTAATTTTTTTTCTCTCTGCAGTGTTACCACAGGTAAACACTATTGTTTTTTTTTTTTTTTCCTCTCCTCTTCTTCCAGTACTCCTGTCTTAAAAGATCTGGAAAATGGAGGCCCGCATAAAGGAACTTTGCGGAGTGACTGATAATATCCTTGCAGATTTGCAGAATATAAAGACCCGTTTTTCAAGCCTACAGGACCTCACTAATCACAATATGCAAGTGTTTGGACAGACTGCCCAGGATTTGCGAGCCAGGATTGAGGTTCTAGAAGAGCGAGTTCAGGCTCCTGAAGTAGCCCCGAGTTCTGGGATTCCCAAGTTGCCCCCTTTTCGTTTTGGCGGTGAACGTGAGAAATTCAGGGGATTTATTAATCAATGCAATCTTTTTTTTCTGCACATCCTTCACAATTTCCCACTGAACGATCTAAGGTGCTTACTATAATTATGTTGCTTACCAACAAGGCTTTGATGTGGGCAAACCCTCTGATTGAGACTGAGGATGATTGTTTGAATCACCTTGATGCTTTTATTTCAGCCATGGGGCAGGTGTTTGATGACCCCAATCGAGGTGCAACAGCTGAAGCAGCCATGTTAGCTTTGCGCCAAGGTAAGCACTCGGTAGCTGAATATGCCTTGGATTTCAGGAGATGGGCCCTTGATACCACCTGGGACAGTTCCGCCAAAAAATCTATTTTTCGAAAAGGGTTATCTCCACTGATTAAGGATGAACTTGCTCGTGCCGACCCTCCCACTGCGTTAGGTGACTTTATTAACTACTGCATCCGTATTGATACTCGTCTGACTGAACGCAGGCAAGAGAGATGGTTCGAAAGCAATTGCACTAACATTTTCCTACCTTCCTCTCCAGCTAAGGAACCTTTGAGTAGGATTACACGGGAACCTGAACCTGAACCCATGCAGGTAGACTCTTTACAACGACGGGTTAGTGATGCACGCAAGGAACATCGTTTTAAGGAGAATCTATGTTTCTATTGTGGTAAGTCAGGGCACTTCATTATAAACTGCCCCAGCCGTTTCGTAAGACTACTGCAGCACTCATTCATTGTGAGTGTTGCGAGAGGGGATCTGTCAGGTCCGAGCCTCAGGCTCCAAGAGATCTGCAGCAACAGATCTTGATTTCTCGGACTTAAACTCCGTTACCTCTGAGGACGTTGACTGTGTAAACGCTGCCATTTTTCAAGTTTCCTCAGCGGTGTCCCAGCTGAGTTGTAAGAAAAACAATTCTCATTGCTTTCTTTCCATCAAACTCTGGGTTGACTCAGCTTGGGTGTCTAGCTCTGCTATGATCGACTCAGGGGCAAGTGGAAATTTTATGGATGTCTCCTTTGCTCTGAAACAGGGGATACGTTCAGTGAAGAAGGCTACTCCAGTACAGATGGAAACTGTGGATGGCTCCCTGCTGACCTCTGGACCAGTGGATCAGGAAACAGAGCCTTTGAGGGTTCTTATGGGTAAAGATCATCAAGAGAAACTGTCCTTTATGCTTATCTCTTCTCCCCACTTCCCCATTATTCTAGGGCTACCATGGCTGCAGGCTCAGAATCCTACCATTAACTGGGGACCAAGGAATTACACTTTCCAGAGAAACAGATGAGTCCAAAAGTTTCAGCTTGCTCTGTTCCTAAAGGAACCATGTCAGTCCCTGAACTACCAGCTGTATACCAGGACTATGTGGATTTATGTGACAAGAAGAACGCTGACCAGCTTCCTCCTCACCGTCCATATGATTGTCCAATTGAATTATTGCCTGGAGCAGAGATACCTTTTGGTAAGATCTACCCCTGGCGGGGCCCGAGCTAAAGGCTTTAAAGGATTACATAGACGAAAATCTAGCCAAGGGCTTCATACGCCCCTCTTCATCTCCTGCAGGTGCACCCATCTTCTTTGTAAAGAAGAAAGATGGATCTCTGAGACCATGCGTATACTATAGGGAACTCAATAAGGTTACTATTAGAAACCGTTATCCATTGCCTTTAATCCCTGAGTTATTGGAGAGAGTGTGACATGCCAAAATTTTCTCTAAACTAGATCTTCGTGGGGCCTATAACTTAGTCCGTATTAGACCTGGGGATGAATGGAAGACTGCATTCAGGTCACGCTATGGACACTTTGAATATCTAGTTATGCCTTTTGGTCTGAGTACCGCCCCAGCCACTTTCCAACACTTGGTGAATGACATCTTCAGGGATCTCCTAGATACATTCGTGGTAATTTATTTGGATGATATTCTAATTTTTTCTAACTCCACAGAGGAACATCATGGACATGTGAGAATGGTCTTGGAACGTCTAAGACAAAATCATCTTTACATCAAACTTGAAAAGTGTGAATTCCATAGGACCGAAATTCAATTTCTGGGGTATGTACTGTCTACACAAGGAATTAGTATGGATGGAAGCAAAACCCAAGCCATCAAGGATTGGCCAAGTCCTAGAAATGTGAAGGAGGTACAGCGCTTCATCGGGTTTGCCAACTTCTATAGACGTTTCATTAGAAATTTCTCTGAGGTAGTGTCACCTATCACCCAACTTACCCGGAAAGAGTCTAGGTTCTCCTGGACTCCCCAAGCCCAGGAAGCATTTTCCCGTCTAAAAGATAAATTTACCACTGCACCTATCCTAGTACATCCCAACCCCGAGCTTGCCTTCATAATAGAGGTGGATGCTTCAGACTGTGCCGTTGGAGCTATACTCTCTCAGAGAACAGGTGAGAAGAATGTCTTGCATCCCTGTGCCTTCTTTTCCCAGCAGTTGTCTTCGGCTGAGAGGAACTACGATGTGGGCAATAGAGAGTTGTTGGCCATTATTGCCGCCTTCAAAGAATGGAGACACCTTCATCAGGGAGCTGCACAGCAAATAGTCGTCCTGACAGACCATCGTAACCTTGAGTTTATCAGGTCGGCTAAGTGCCTGACTCCTCGCCAGGCTCGCTGGAATCTTTTCTTAAACCAATTTAATTTTATCATTTCTTATAGACCAGGATCGCGCAATGGAAAGGCTGATGCACTCTCTAGGATTTACTCAGCAGAGACACGTCCAATTACTCCTCCTAAGACTATTCTTCCTGACTCTAGATTCCTAGGAGTAATTCATAATCAAGACCTACTTAAGGACATCAAGGAAGCATACTATGCGGATTCCTTTTTGGCACAACCCCCAAGGGACGTAAGTCTTGTCTTTAAGAATGGTGTGTGGATTCAGGGACAACGCCTGTATATTCCTGAAACAGTCAGATTGAGAGTATTGCAACTCATTCACGATTCCAAGATAGCTGGGCATAGAGGAATTCTAAAGACACAGGAATTTCTCTCTCGTTTCTTTTGGTGGCCCACTTGCAGGAAGGATGTTTTAAACTATGTCACTTCATGTGAAGTCTGTGCAAGATGCAAAACACCTCGCTCCTCACCAACTGGTCTGTTACAGCCTCTTCCCACCCCGTCCCGCCCGTGGGGATCCATTTCTATGGACTTCATTGTGGAGTTACCAACCTCTCAAGGGAAGAACACCATTCTAGTGGTGGTTGACCGTCTAACAAAGGCAGCTCATTTTATCCCTTGTGTCGGCTTACCCACTGCAAAACAGACATCAGATTTGATGATTAAAGATGTGTTTCGCTTACATGGAGTACCGGATGAGGTTATTTCGGATCGAGGGGTGCAATTCACTTCTAGGTTTTGGCAAAATTTCTGTGCAGCATTGGACATTAAAGTAAACCTTTCTTCTGCTTTTCATCCCAGACTAATGGACAGACCGAACGAACCAATCAAACCCTGGAGCAGTATCTCCGCTGCTTTATCTGCCACCTACAGGATGATTGGGTGGATCTACTTCCATTAGCTGAGTTCTCGTATAACAACTCTCAGAGTGCCTCCACTAAGCAGTCTCCTTTTTACTCTAATCTAGGTTATCATCCTAACATTCTACCACGATTTCCCATAGAAACGCCTTTACCAGCAGTGGCTGAAAGAATCACGTCTTTACAGAAGAATATGGATCTTCTAAAGGAGAATCTGGAATCGGCTCAGGAAAGGTACAAGAAAGCAGCAGATAAATTTCGTAAACCTGCACCAGCTTTCAAGGTAGGAGACTTGGTCTGGCTGTCAACCAGAAATCTTAAGTTAAGGATTCCATCGTCTAAGTTGGGACATAAGTACATTGGACCCTATAAAATCAGTAAAATTATAAGTGCCGTTGCTTGTCGTCTTCAACTGCCCAGAACTATGAGAATTCACCCTGTCTTTCATGTATCCCTACTAAAGGCTGCGACACCCAATACGTTTCCTGGACGTTTTCTCCTTGCCCTGACCCAGTGCTAGTCGATGGTCAGGAAGAATTTGTGGTGGAAAGGATTTTAGATTCCAGGTTGTATAGAAATCAGTTACAATATCTGATTAAATGGCAGGGCTACCCAGTGGAGGACAACTCATGGGAACCAGTCAATAACGTTAATGCTCCTCGCTTGCTCCGTCAGTTTCATCAGAGGTACCCACACAAGCCTGGCCTGAGGTCATCCGGAGGTTGTCCCTAAGGGGGGAGTAATGTAAGGTTCTGTGTACATGTTCCTGAAACTCAGTTTGTTCGTCAGCCATTTTACTTTCTGTCTTGCTGCAGCTATCTTGCCCTCAGTCAAAATGGAGTTTCCAGCTTGCATGTTCCCGCCCTGATTCTCTCCTTTTGCTTCTTAAGCAGCCACAGCTGAGCAATCAGTGCTTCAGAATCTAGCCTGCAGTGAACCTGTGACCTGACTCCTAAAGCCTTGGACCTTGTACTCCAGCTATTCCTACTGAGGAACTCTGAAGCACTTGTGGACTCTGGAACCCTGCTCTTTGAAAGACCCACGTTTGCATGGACTTACGGTAACAGAGAAGAAGATCCTGAACCTGTTGTGGAGAGTGATTGCTGAGCTTAGATTACTCTGGCCTGCTGTGTCTCCTGCTTCTGTGTCTGCAAACTGTGTGACTATTTTTGCCAACTTGTATGAAGTAATACAAGACTTTCTATATCAAACCTGTGTCTCATGTATTTTCATCGCACCCAAGCACAAGACGCTATATGAACTGTACTACATACATTACACAATGGCCCAAAGAACACTGTCCTCACTGTCAAGCATGGAGGTGGAAACATTATGTTTTGGGGGTGTTTCTCTGCTCAGGGTAGAGGACTATGTCACTGCATTAACGGGAGAATGGATGGAGCCATATACTGTAAAATCCTGAGTGACAACCTCCTTCCCTCTGCCAGGACATTAAAAATGTGTCGTGGCTGGGTCTTCAAGCAAGACAATGACTCAAAACATACAGCCAAGGCAACAAAGGAGTCGCTCAAAATGAAACAGGTCATGTAGTGACCTAGCCATCATCCAGACCTTAATCCCATAAAAAAAATTATGGAGGGAGTTGAAGGTCCGAGTTGTCAAGCTACAGCCTCAAAATCTTAATGATTTAGAGATGATTTGCAAAGAGAAGTGGACAGAAATTCCTCCTGACATGTGCGCAAACCTCATTATCAACTAAAAAAATCTGACTGCTGTGCTTGCCAACAAGGGTTTTGCCACCAAGTATTAAGTCTTATTTGCCAGAGGGATCAATTAATTATTTCTCTCTGCAAAATGCAAATAATTTATACAATTTATACAATGTGATTTTCTGGATTTTATTTTTGATATTCTATCTCACAAAATTAAAATTAACCTACCCTTAAAATCATAGACTGTTCATATCTTTGTCAGTTGGCAAACTTACAAAATCAGCAAGGGATCAAATACTTATTTCCCCACTGTATATGGTATTTTAGCTTAATTCCAAATATAGCCCAATGAATGGCACTGTTTTTGCAATATCATCAACTCATTTCTCCTAATCACAAACTAAAGAAATGTTGGTATCCCTTTATTGTTTGGGTTTGTTGGATGGATTTACTAATAGAGATGAGCTGATATGGCAAAATTTAAATTTGCGGGAAATTCGATTCTCGGTGAAGTCATTCTCAGCTAATTGAATGTCCTTTATTAAAAATGTAAACTGTAGAAATATTAATAAAAAAGTTTTACTCACTTCACTACTGACCTCTTCAATTCTTCACTTTTGCATGCACAGTCCATGTAAAAACACAGACATGGGCATCCGAACATGTGAAGGAGGCCTAAGACTGGTGGGAAATCCGCAGCAGCAGAATTTATTGAAGCCTCAATGGTTTAAACAGATATGTAATGCTTATTTTACGAATTCCTTTAATTCCTGATGATTTTCTTTGTACCTTTGATCATGGAAAATCCCTTTAAATAAAAGAAATATGTGATATTATTCTAATGCTTACAACAACAGCATACGCTGCTTGTTATAAATATCTCTGATGTTTTTATTTAATAAAGCCCAAGTTCTGCTGTTGTGCAGGTTGAGGTGTGAAACTCTCTTTAGAAAGCAGATGGTAAGAAATATATCAAATTAGGATACTGAGAGAAAGATCACGTTTTTCCATAAATAACTCTAAATACTTTTATCTTTCAAAGTTTGACTATAAAAAATAATTTTTAAAGTTCGAATGGTGATATTTCAAAAACACTGTTCTTCATATTTTCAAAAGTTGTCAGGCTCAGTGATGAAATGAGCCATTTAACAATGATTTTGAACTCTTGAATTCAAATCTAATAATGAAATTTTTATTTTTGTCTTGTTTCTGTGATATAAAAAATGTTTCCTTTTACTGTTACCCATAATTAATGCCTACAATTCTCAATAATTTGAAAAACAAATAAGGAGCAATCACCTGCGCTAATATAACAATGAATGTACCCCCAAGGGAATGAAGAAAAGGTGGTTTAGGCAATATATGTACCTGGACTGATGAATGAGGGGTGCCAAAATGATGAAAATAGGATGTAGATAGGATGGCTGCCACTAAGGGAACATCAAAAAATGAATGTAAATATACTAGCTGGTGATCATATAGTTAGTGTAAATTGGCTCTCTTTACAATGGAGATAGATACATGCATATACATTAATTGCTACAATAGAAGTGGAATCTGACCTCACACTTCAGTTGCCTAGCTAGCAATATTTCTTAAGTAAAGGGTTTATTGAGTATAGATCAGCACTTACTTGGTTGTGCGTAGGTGATGTAGTGGAAGGGTGAGATCTCGATTGGTTTGCCTGTGTCTTTAAATGAGGCACGAACTGTGCTGGCACAGAAATTGCAGCGCTGGGCACTCAGGACAGTGCTGACAGGTAGTATGGCGATAGGAATGGGCACTGCTTCAAGGGGATCCAAAACCTGTAAGTCTGCCGCATATGATAGTGCTTGCAGAGAGCCGTTGCTGAATGCTGCTGAACCACACGCATCTCACATGCTCCGGTCGGAAGCGATGTAGAGAATGCGATGTGGGGGAGAGAAGGGGGCGGAGCGTTGTGACGCCACAATGCTATGGACGGAGCGGCACAAGGGACAAAAATGACTGACGTGTTTCGAGGAGCGTCTCTCCTCTTCGTCAGGGTTGTGACCCAATGAGCAGCTTGTCTTAAATAGCTAACCGCCCTCCCCCTATAAAGAGTATATATGAAGTTAATAAGCGAATCTGCAAGCTAAATAATATCCCTAGAATGTCCTGAGCTCTAACACAGAAACCATCTCTTTGAATATACCTGCACTGCTTGTTTGTTACTGAGTTTCCTACATATATATGGATCTATAGTTGTGTGCATAAGAGATAAGGTGTGAAACAACTAATATATATATATATGGATATGTAAGTCGATCAGTCAATAGGGAAATTAATAAATTACAACCTAAACTTAAAAATAAACTTTATTCAAAAAATATATATATAAAAAACTATTTTTTAAAACAATTTTTAAAAAATTCCTAAATTCTTAAAGAAATTTGTTTAATTTTATTTTAAAAAATGTTTTTGAATATGACATTCTATGCCAGTGTTGCACACGAGGTGTCCCAATATCGAACAGCTAGTGGTAAGCGTTAGCAGGCTGTTTTAAAGATTATGTCTTTGGGCGACAACAGACACACCACGGAGGTACTGGCTGACTACTTGCAGCGAGAAACTGACTCATGGCTGGGCAGTCTACATCTTGAGCAAGGCAAAGTAGTCAGTGATAACAGACATAATTTTGTGGCAGCCATAGCCCTGGCAAAACTCAGACTCATACCTTGCCTGGCTCACACCTTGAACCTGGTGGTGCAGTGTTTCATAAATAATTATCCGGAGTTACCAGCCCTGCTCCATAAGGTGCAAAGACTGTGCTCACACATCTGTCGCTCGCCCGTAGACTCCAGTCATATGCAGAGGCTGCAGCGTTCACTCCACCTCCCCAAGCACCGCCTAATTATAGACGTTGCAACAAGGTGGAACTCCACCATGTACATGGTTGAGAGGCTGTGCGAACAGAGGCAGGCTGTAATGCATTTGTGGGAGGATACACGGGCAGGCAGTTTGAGGGCAGACATGGAGTTGTCGGGTGTGCAGTGGTCAAAGCTGAAAGAACTCTGTAAAGTCCTTCAGTGTTTTGAGGAATGCACATGGCTGGTAAGCGCAGACGACGCCATCATAAGTATGAGCATCCCACTTATGCGTCTGCTCATGCTAACTTTGATGCACATTAAGGATCTGGCATCTGCAGTGGAGGAGGAGGAGGAGGAGGGAAGCCTTGATGACAGTCTGGCATTGTCTTCTCAGGGAACTGTCCTGGATGAGGTGGAGGAAGAAGTATAAGAGGAGGAGGAGGAGGAGGATGAGGGGGATGAATATTTTGTGGAGGAGGATGCTACTCAGGGGGCAAGAGAAAATGTTGGCTTGCCAAGGTCAGGTACAGGGTTTGTTCATGACTGAAGGGATGTGGATTTGGCAGAAAGTGCTCCACCACCCACCACTGGCAGTGCATCATTGACACCTGGAACATTGGCCCCAATGTGTGATTTTCTCTTGCGGATCCTAAAAAGGGACCCTCGCATTGCCAAAATTATGAAGGATGACGACTACTGGTTGGCCAGCATCCTCGATTCACGCTATAAATGCAAATTACAGAACATCATGCCACAGGAGAACCTAGAGCTAATATTGGTGAACAAACAAGCAACTCCGGTAAACCATTTGTTAGAGGCATTCCCAGCACACAGCAGCGGTGCAGGTTCTAACACAAGCCGTACTTGGCAACATGGAAGAGGTGTTCGTGGTGCACACAGCCGAAGTGGCGTTGGAGACAGGGGCACACCTGGCCTTAATTGGCACAATATGCCTTACAGGAGCTCTCTTGTCCTGCTGGTAATGTGCTATCAGAAAGAGTCTTCAGTGCTGCTGGATCAATCCTGACAGAAAGAAGGACCCGGCTGTCGACCCAAAATGTAGGTGATCTCTTCTTCATTAAAATGAATCATGCCTGGGTTTAAAAAGGATTTTGTACCACCTTCCCCTGATGACACATAGGTTGCCAGCAAAATGGCTCGCTTTGTCCTCCTCTTCCTCCGACTTCTCCAATTCCTCAATTTCCAGCTGCTGAAAGTCCAGCCTACACCTCAACATATGCCAGTTTTTCCACCTCGCTAAATGGGCTGTACCTCCCCAGGGCCGGCGTCAGCACCTGGTGCACCTGGGCAAGTGCCGGGGCCCTTAGCAGGTGGGGGGCCCACTCGCCATCAGAGACACCGGCGTACTAAGAGGGGCCCTGTGCCAGTGCCGGCGCCCATTAGTGGTCCCCCCTGCTTGCTCAGGGCCCCAGCACTTGCAATACTTACCTCTCCCTGCTCCACCGCTATGACGTCTTCCGCATTTCCTGACAGTGACATTCAGGTCAGAGAGCACGATGATGTCATTTCTGTGTGCCCTCTGCCTGAACAGTCACAGTGCAGAGAGCTGGAAGATGGCGACGCTGAGGAGTCCAGAGTAGAGCAGTGCCCAGCTAGCAAAGGTATTTAATTTTCTTTAATGTTTGGAGCAATATATGGGGAGCATTATACACTGGAGAATTATATATGGGGCCCATCATACACTTGAGCTTCATAGATAGGGCCCATTATACACTGGAGCATTATATATGGGGCCCATCATACACTGGAGCATTATAAATGGGGCCCATCATACACTTGAGCATCATATATGGGGCCCATTATACACTGGAACATCATATATGGGGCCCATTATTTACTGGGGCATTATATGGGGCCCGTTATATGTTTATAAGCCCATCATACAGTGGAGCATCATCCATGGTGCCATCATATACTGGAGCATCATATGGGGCACATTATTTCGCATCATATGGGGCACATTATTTATGGAGCATCACATGGAGCCCATTATATATGGAGCATTATATATGGGGACCATTATATTTGGAGCGTTAAATTGGGCTCATCATACACTGGAGCATCATATATGGTGCCCATCATGTACTAGAGCATCATATGGGGTTCATTATTTATGGGGCATCATATAGGGCCCTTTATATATGGAGCATCATATGGAGCACACATGGGGCCTATTTTGTATGGAGCATTATATGGAGCCCATTCTGTTTGGAGCAATATATGGGGCCCATCATATACTGTATGGAGCTTTATATGTGACTCATTATACTGTATGGAGCAATATGTGGGGCTCATCATACTCTATGGGGACCGTCCTATACTGTATGGCACATTATATGGGGACCATCATATACTGGAGCATTATGTGGAGCTCATCATATACTGTATGGAACATTATATGGGACCAATTATGTATGGAGCAATATATGTGGAAAATTATTCTGTATGGAGCAATATATGTGGCTCATTATACTGTATGAAGCATTATATTGGGCCCATTATTCTGTATGGAGCATCATATATGGACTCATTATTCTGTATGGAGCAATATATGGGGCTCATTATTCTGTATAGAGCAATATATGGGGTTCATTATTCTGCATGGCGCACTATGTGGTGCCCATAATACTTTATGGAGGACTATACTATCCGGTTTTTGAGCTATTGTACAATTTACAATAGATATCACTCATGTAATGTAAGAAGTGAAGTATTTGGCATTGTACTATACTTATATTTCTCTGCCGTATCGGAGCATCATGAATTGTGGTATGTGTTAAAGGGGCCCACTGAGATTCTTTCACCGGGGCCCACGAAAACCTGGAGCCAGCCCTGCCCCCCCCACAACTTTAGCCAAATAACCCCCAGTTTTCAATGTGTTACTGTTATTATAAAGTAAATTAAGTTTGACAAGCTTAAGTAATAAGAATTGATGTCGTTGGCACTGAAATGGGCACTGTAGGTGTGTTTACTGTTCACTCACTGCCGACTTTTATTCCCCATTGACTTCCATTGGGGTCAGGTCGGGTTTCTGTCGGAACTCCGACTTTTTCCGATAGTCGGCCGATTTCGTTTGACTCGACTTTCGATAAAGTCGGGTGGTCTGAAACCCGACTCGACCCTCCCGGAGGCAAAGTCGCTCATCTCTAGTCTGCATCATAAGGTTTTTTTAATTGTGAATTTTTTCACTTCTGCACTGGCATTATAATATACATTATACATATTCCTTTTATCAATTTATAGTTTCTTCACTAGTTCCTAATATTACTTTATAACATTACATGCGTCTCTCCATAGAGAGCGCATTTATTTCTTTCCTATTCGGTGTTGGTGACTCTGCTTATCTCCTTGAGATGGTGCACATGCATTAATCATGTAGCTCCGCTCACTTTCAGGAGCGCTCCATTACTGGATGGCATGCATTCCAACATGTGGTCCATGGAGTGTGTTACCTGGAAGTGATTTGATTACGGCTGCATAGACAACCGCATGCACCAATTACATCACAGGAGAGACTTTTGACAAACCACATCCCTTATAAGATAGCGATCCTGCGATTGATGCTATGGGGTATATAACATTGCACCGCTCCCATCCCAGAACCACCCCAGAAGAAGCGACAGCGAAACGTGCATTGGGATGAGAGGGTCACGCCCTCCTTCACCATCCTGTGCTCCGTTTATAGGTAATCAGCTTCACCCTTTCTAATCATATTTTATGTGTGGAATTATTGATTTTGACAGTGGATTAGATGATGTTTCTTTGGGAATTGGTTTTTGCCTGATATCAAGGATCTTATATATATTGTATGGTATATTTTATCATTTATCTATTTGAATGTATTATCTGATAAACTGGATTTTGGAGATTATCTAAGATAGAAGTTTTTTAATAGAACTGATAATCCTTGGTATATCACTAGATCCTTATATGTTAAAACAGGTATATGGTCCTATTCATTGAGCATGGTAATACTATCATCTTTTATATGGATGGCGTTTGATTCCCCCTTCTGGGCATTCTGTTACTTTTATTATGTCTTGATTTTAATTTTTTAATAAAATGTCAATTTAAATACTATTCACTGGATCTCTTTTTCGGCTAATTGGATATAAGTCCGAATTTGGTAAATTGTTAAATCACAATAAGACAGAAAGAGGCTGTCAGGTAAGAGGCAGCTCTCTTGCTCTCATTGAGCTGCCAGAGATTACTATCTTGGACAATGGACTGGATCTTGCGAACTGATTCACACAAAATTAAATCACTTTATTTAAGATTTATGCAGCATTGCCTTGAAAAATAATTTTGTTCACTGGGTATCTCCTTTATGTCTAACTTTTTGTTCAATGCCTGTTGTCAAGTTTAATCTGCCTCAGCAGAAAAGCAGATAGATTACAGGAATTAGGGGTGAGATAATGGAAAAAGAAATGCATTCTAAGAAATGAGTGAAAAGAAGTTATAACACATATAGTGATTAAACAAGCTTATAAAGCAGAACTTCTCACTCGAAAAGAACTGATGGCGAGTTGCAGAACGTGAGAATTGGAATAGTCGATAAATATATTAGATTAATATGTGCACTAAAAGCAGTTTGAGTGTTTGTGGAGAAGCTTTTCTATAGGGTGCGGGCGAAAAGAAAGATATGCTTTAAAGACAGAAACCGACATATTCTATAATATGATTTATTAACCACATGCTTCACAAAGATGTGCCTGTAATTGCCAGATGCTTCTCTTAATTGCTAGATTATTTGCAGAATAAAATATCAGTGTTTCCCCAGATAAAATACCACAAATTTCCTACTAAATATAGTAAAAAAATTGCTAATTTGTTGATGAACAGACATCACTAAGGAGAAATTGAAAAAAAAGAAAACAAGAAAGAATGAAACTTCTTATCGGTAGCGTTCCATATAAACTTATATGTGCAGTTGTAAATAAAGTATAAAATATAAAGTCAATAAAATATACTTTCAAGCGTAGGAATACAGTGAATAAAATATACCTTGATATGCAGTGGTGAATAGTGTTCTATATATTCTTATATATGCCGTGTTAAATAAAAGTTTTTGACCCCTTGAGCAGTTTTCAAATTTCTCGATCAATTTAATCTAACACTACAGAATTTTACACAAGTCCTAAAGTACAACCTCAATTCCAAAAAAGTTGGGACACTGTGTAAAATGTAAAGAAAAGGATGCAATGATTTGTAAATCTCTTATAGCCAGATTTTATTCACAACAGAAAGTAGAACACAGATCAGAAATTTAAAGTTAAATTTTTCCATTTCATGTGAAAAAAATATTTAATTGAAATCATTTAATTTAGAAATTTATGACAGCAACATATCTCAAAAAAGTTGTCACAGTGACATGTATTATGAACAGTCTATAAATGTCTGGGAAGTGAGGAGATAATTTGTGGAGTTTTGGGAGAGTAATGTTGCCTTATTCTTATGTGATAAAGTATTTTAGCTAACCCACAGTTGTGGGTCTCTCTACAGCCAGCATCAGAACCTAACCCCATGGTAGTCTCCCAACAAGGAGCGCAGCTCCGCTAGAGAGACGTGCCAGTGTTTAATGAGTCCAACACCTACAGTAAGTCGATGAACATCTGCAAGATTTTGAGACTTTAATGCTGATGCACCAGGTGCCCATAGCTGATTGGGCTAAATACCTGTGGACTAGTTTGACTGGTCGGGCACGGGATGCTGCCCGGTCACTTGGGCCTCAATACTGCCAGGATTATGGAACTATTAAGGACACCCTGCTGGCACTTTTTACCATCACCCCCGAGAGATATCGCACCAAGTTTCGGACATTGTCTCCTCAGGGGGTCTCCTATGTAGAATTTGGCAGTCAACTCCACAGACACTGCAACTGCTGGCTTGACGGTAGGGCTGCCCACTCTGTTTCTGCCCTTCAGGACGTGATTGTGCTTGAGCAACTTATGGAGAAGATGGCCCCATAAATTCGAGAGTGGGTAGCCGACCGGAAGCCCAACACTCCAGAGCAAGCAGCACGATTTGCTGATGAATTTACAGCCAACTGACCTCGCTGGAGACCTGATATGCCCACCGATCAAAGAAGACCCTTCCGCCAAAGATTTGACCGACCACCAGGACCAAGTGTTACCAACAGTACCCGTGAGTTGCCCAACCCACTCCGCTGGTATACATGTGGGCGCCTTGGACACATTGCCAAGGATTGTTCCCAGGGCCGGGGCCCCATGCCTGGAGCCCATCTGCCGGCTCACCCAGTCAACATCTGCCACCACGAGCCAACAGGGTCGGAGGGATGCTATTCCCAAGATACACCAGCAACAGTGATATATCCTGTCAATACTACACAGCGGGTTGACCAGCCTACACCAGCCAACCTCTAATGCCACATCCAGCCAGTCAAGGTCAGTGATATCCAGGCCCAGGGACTTCAGGACAATGGGTCCTTCATCACACTGGTCAGCCCAGATATTGTTCCACCTGAACATTATTTACCAGGTCGCCAAGTGACCATCTCCCTGGCTGGAGGCCTGAACTCAGATATCCCTCTAGCCTGTGTGCAGCTGGACTGGGGTACTGACCAGGGAGAGGTCGAATTTGGACTCATGGACGGCCTCCCCACACCTGTTATTTTGGGGAATGACCTCGAACAAGGACTGTCCAGCCAATTTGTTACTGTCATCACCCGAAGCCAAGCCAAGAAACACCCTGATGTGGATCCTTCTGCCACCCATCCTGAGGATAACCAACCCTGGTGAGTACACTTGATCAGACTGTTGCTATAGACTGGGGGGAGACAGATCACAAGGAGTTTAGTGAAGCCCAACTCATAGACCCCACCCTAGAATTTGCCCGAAGTTCGGCTGCTCGACCTGGGGAAACAAATCAGGGGGAGGTGTGTAGATGGGAGAATGGACTACTATATAGGGAAAAGCCCATATTATGCCCAGAGAAACCCTGGACCCATGTCCATCAGCTCTTGATGCCTCAGCAATATCGGCCCCAACTCCTACGCTTTGCACATGTCGTTCCTGCAGCTGGGCACATGGGGGTGAGAAATACCCGGGCTCGACTGCTGCGTAGTTTCTTTAGGCCAAAGATCGGCCAAGAGGTGCGGAAATACCGAGACTCTTGTTCGGATTGTCAATGGATGGGGGGAGCACCCTATCGTGCCCCGCTCCATTCCATGCCCTTGATAGGTGAACCCTTCCAGAGGGTTGCCATCGATTTAGTGGGTCCTTTAGCTATCCCCAGCCACAGCGGAAAAAGGTTCATCCTTACCCTGGTCGACTTTGCCACCCGCTATCCGGAGGCCATTGCACTGTCATCCATAGATGCAGAGCACGTGTGGAATATCGACCCTGGGAGCTCTGACATATCATCTACCATCATCTTGGCTAGACAGCAGAAGGGTGAGACCTTGTAATGTTCCCCATCTTGGGGTAATTGCTGGGAATGTTCTGTTTGCTATATGGTGTTGTGGTTCAATAAAGCATTGCCACACTGTTTTTACCCTAACCCTACATTGTCTGTGTAGTATTTTCCCACGGGGAGATAGAGTGGGCATTCAGTGGTATGAGCCCTGGTCCATGCAGTCTTTCTAAAGGCAGCCAGGCCAGTGGACAAGAGCAACCACTGACCCCGTTTCTCCACACCTTTGCATAATGCTCAGCATTGATAGTGGCTTTTCAAGATGAGTATGATGCCCATGATATAGGCACTAATGCAACCAAATTTTATCATCATGAGAGCAGGCTTTGAACAGTGCGCATATAACAATGAGGTGGATAATCCCTCTCTTCTAGAATCCACAGGACATGACATCCATGGTTTCAATTAAAAAAAATCTAATTTTGATTCATCTGATCATAGAACTGTTTTCCATTTTGCCTCAGTCCATTTTAAATGAGCAATGGCCAAAAGAAGACAGGAGCATTTTTGAATTTTGTTGATGTGTGACTTCTTAATTGCATGATAGCATTTTAACTTTCATTTGTGGATTTTAAGGTAAACTATATGCACAGTCAGACATTTATGTAAGTATTCCTAAGGCCATACAGTGATTTGCATGACCAAATCATTCCTGATTTTAATGCAGTGTCGCCTGAGGACTTAGAGATCATGAACATCCAATATTGACTTGTCCTAGTGCACATGGCTTTCTCTAGAATCTCTGAATATCTTTATCATTTTGTGCACTAAAGATGGTGAGATATTCAAAGTCTTTCACATTGCGGGACATATTTCTGAAAGATGTTCTAAATAATAATTAAAACAATTATACCTGGTGATTTTTTTGCTTTTTGGTTTATGTTTTGAGGATATTTGTCACTGCTAACAGATATTGCTGTCAAGCTGTTGTTTTAAATCTTCGACATTGTAATAAGTACAGCTAGTTAAGAAACAAAAATAGTGCATAAATAAAAATACTGACTGATTCACAAAAGAGCCTTTTTACCCATTGTAGTTCCAACTGCAGAATATATCATTCATGCTGGTAACAATACAAAAAGGTAAAGGATAACCAACAACAAGCTCCTATGCACATATGTGCTTTTTTACCATTGCTCTTGGCTTAACATATCCAACAATGTCTAGCTTTAAAAAAAAACAGCAAGATTTAGTGATAATCTTTTAAGATATACTGTACATGCTCTTTGTGCCCATTAGTGATGAGCGAGTATACTCGTTGCTCTGGTTTTCCTGAGCACGCTTGGCTGATCTCCGAGTATTTTGGCGTGCTCGGAGATTTAGTTTCTCTCCACGCAGCTGAATGATTTACGGCTGCAGGACAGCCTAAATACATGTGAGGAATGCCTGTTTGTTAGGGAATTCCCACATGTATTCAGGCTGTCAAGCAGTCACAAATCATGCAGCTGCGTCGACAGAAACTAAATCTCCAAGCATGCCAAAACACTCAGAGGACACCCGAGCATGCTCGGGAAAACCCGAGCAATGAGTATATTTGCTTATCACTAGTGCCCATATATGGCTACCCAGTGGTTGCTTTATGAATTGAAGCCCATGAAAGGTTTTGCTAGCTTGTTATATTATTCTATTGAATTTATTTAACGAAAATAATTGAGCAAATCTCAAGTTTGACTGCAATTCCCAAGAATTTTTTGGTGCAAATTAAATGTGCAGGCAAGGGGTTAGAAAACAATAAATTATTATACTTACTTCTATTTAGCCCCCTGTATACCTGACCCACCTTTGTTGCTCCCCATCCAGTTCTCCAATCGCAGCTCAAAGCCATTCTGCTCATCATGGGTCTTCCAGTGGGCACCATAGCTGACTAGGCACCATACGGTCACATTGGCCCAAATTGAATCCCCAGAAGGTTGTATTTGATAGAATGTGAATTTCGGGGAAATTCTTGCTTAAATCTATCAGTTTAGGTTCATTTCACTCATCTCTATGAACAATTTGAGCATAATCATTTAAATTATTTGAACTTAACCAAATTAAAGAAATGGTTATGGTGTAAACATCTGTAAAAAATACTAATATAGAGAGCTTAATCATTAAATATAGAAGCCTAAATAAACAAAGAAATCACGGACTAAAAGGGGTCAAAGCTGATACAATGATATTTTAAGTTCTACTCTATCATGAAAGTAAACTTTTGGCCAGGCTACTTCACACAAATGGATTCACCCGAATTGTGTTTCCTTACTGCTTTTTTCTAGGAAACAATGACACTGAGTTGTCAAAGTTGTGATGGGACACTTTAGTGTAAGTATAGTAAATACTGTGACTGTAAACTTTGCAATAGACCAACAATATAATAATTGAGCAGAGGACACGTATATAATCTATGTTACACACGCATAGAGTGTGATCACAAATGCAGAAAATCAATAACAGCTAGAAGAGATATGGAATCATGACATACAGAATCAGGATGAGTGAGTAAATACACAGAAGTAAAATAGATTCTGAAGAAGTTGCCCAACGTTACTGCACGGAAAATGTTACAGACTGCTGTTAGGGGTCGAGTTCCCGCTTCTGCACAAGGGGAATCTCGAGCCATTCCGGCTGCGGTCTCCCATTCGTCTCCGGCCGCAGTGGACTCTGCTCAGTTTAGACGTCGGTCCCAGCGTCTCGCCCAGTCTGGCAGTGTGCAGAGGATTACTGCTGCTCCTCCAGACTCTGCTATTGTGGCCAGTACTGGTTAGCGGCGAGCAGACGTCTTTAGGACAAAGTCCTTGTTTTTCCCTTCTGAGCATGCCCAGGGTGAGATCTCTCATTGGAGATTGGGGGTCACATGCTCAGGTACTTCAGCAGCTCTTATTGGTCAGCTAGGAAGGTCCTGTGACTACTGGTGTTCTGGAACAAGTTTCATTGGTCCTTGTTTCTGGCAGGTCCTGTAGCTGTTATTATAAAAGGGTGGCAATGCTGAGCCACCATGCGCTAGTATCAACCATTATATGCTTTGCGCCAGTGTGGTCATGCGTGTGTGTGGTTGGTGCCCGGCTGAAATAAGCCCCTAGAATACCTTAGACAAACACGTTACTAATATCTCATCAAGGCCAATCACTTTGCAGTATATTTAAATTGCAGAAGGCCAAATGTTCACCACGTGATCTTCCAGGCAGAATTGCTTCGGAACTGAGCCACTGTATGATTTCACTGGTTTGTTATCAGTTCCATTTCCTAATAGCACAACTACAGATATCTTAGCTACTCATAGTAATTATAATTTGAGCAAGAAGAGGTTCTACTACTACAAACATGCACTTTTGGGTCATTTAGAAATAATGTTAAAATCTTTATGGACATGAGCAAAAATGAAAGCAGAAAGTAGAGACAAGCTAGTAGAAATTAACCATGATTTATGAAACTATTATATTTTTTATGGTGTCTCAAAGCACTCATAAATGTTGCTAATCCTGCTAAAATCATCATAAATTTCTAAGAATTCCAATAAGCCTACCCTGCATCTATTCACCGCCTGCCTGACACCCTCTGTTTTTCAAATAGGAATCTTCATGCATCAAATGTTTACTTTCGTGTATTGAGTACAACTCTTGATGAACAATTTTGAGATTAGAATCTCACTATCACAATGACTTCATAAACTGTTTACATTTTCAGCAAGTCTCAAGAAGAAACTGGCAAACACAAGTAGTATTTCTGCTTTACATGATCTACCTTGGATATAATCCAACATAATTTCATAATTCCAAACAAAATGTACCTTAATTGAGTCCCTATGTTGCCTAAAAATCTATGATGTTCCTGCTAAAGACACAACTCATTGCTAGTAGTTTAGGCGCTGCTGGAAGTCGCAAAGAAACATTTACCAAGCACGGAACATCATCACTCTTAACACTAATACTTTCTACTTTAAAAACAAACAAGAACAACACAGTTTAGAATTTCATTAAATTGTCAATACAAACTGCAGGTGATTATTTACTCCAGTTTCAAGCTGAATTCTTGGTTGTTGAACATCTTTTCTAAGTCAAAACACTTGTAATGAGTGTAATGTTGCTGCCTTCGGGGTAACCCCACTAGCCTGCATTGTGTAGCTAACAATAACCCAATTTAAAGTCCTATCACATAGGGTTTTCCCTTTGGTTATTCTCATATGTAAAATCAAATGGATAATATTGCTACCAGAACAGTATGCATATGTATACAAAATTACTTTTATACAAAGTTAACCCCTTAATGACAAAGCCAATTTTGACCTTAATGACCAGTCCAAATTATTTAAATCTCACCAGTGGCACTACATGTTGTAACGCTTTAATGTATCTCAGTGATTTTCAAAATGTTTTTTCATGACACAATGTAATTTATGTTAGTGGCAAATTTAGGTCGATATGTTTTGCATTTATTTGTAAAAATATTGGAATTTTGTCAAAAATGTTGAAAATTTTTCAATTTTCAAACATTCATTTATTATATACATAAACCACTTAGCTATGCTGTACAAAAAAAATTGATAAATAACATTTCCCATATGTCTATTTCCCGTATGTCTATTTTTTTCAAATGTCATTTTATATTGTTATAATGTTGGAGGGAAAAACATTCATCAGCAATTTCAAATGTTTTTAAGATATTTACAAAACCTGCTTCTTTTGTGACCTATTCAGATTTAAATGGACTTTGAGGGGCCTATATATTGGAAACTTCCCGAAAGTGATGCTATATTAAAAGCTGCACCCCTCAAATACTTCAAATTGCTGTCAGGAAATTTTTGAAACCTTCTGGTGCTTATACTGGAATTAATGCAAAGTGGAGTGAAAAAAATTAATTTTAAATTTACCTCTAAAATGTTGCTTTACCCCATTTTTTCACTTTTACAAGAGATGGCAGGACAAAATTTGTTACCCAATTTCATCTGAGTGTGCTGATACCCCACATGTGGTCAGAAACCTCTATTTGGACAAACAGCAAAGCTTGGAAAAGAAGGAGCACAATTTGCCCTTTTGAACTCAAATTTGGCTGAAATAGATTGCGGGTGGGCGCTATGTCGCATTTACAGAGCCTCTGATGTACCTAAACAGTAGAAATTCCCCACAAATGACACCATTTTGAAAATTACAAGGGGTATAGAGAGCATTATAAACCCACAGGTACTAGACAAAATTTTAGAACATTAGATCATATTGAAAATTTTCTCAAAATGTTGTTTTCACACCAATTTTTTCACTTTTGCAAGAGGTAACATGAAAATGTGGACAGTTTGTTATACACTTTCTTCTGAGAATGGCAATACCCCAAATGTAGTCAAAAAGTTCTGTTTGGACTCATGGCAGGGCTCAGAAGGGAAGAAGCAACAGTGGCTATTTAGAATATAAATTTGGCTGGAAGAGATTGCAGACGCTATGTATTATTCCCTGAGGTACCAAAACAGCAGAATCCCCACAAATGACTGCATTTTGGAAACTAGACTTATCAAGGAATTCATCTAAAAGTGTGCTGAGCTTGTTGAACCTAGAGGTGCTCCACAGAACTTATACCGTGAGGAACCAAACAGCAGAAACCTCCACAAATTACCACATTTTAGAAACTAGACCCATCAAAGACTTCATCTAGGAGTGTGTTGAGCTTGTTGAACCTGTTGGTGCTTCACAAAACTTTTTAAAACGTGAGTATGAAAATGAAAATGATGTTTTTCCCACTAAAATGTTTTTGTAATTTACAATGGATTATGGAAAAAAAAGTAGCTAAATGTGGTTTATCCACGCTGCTGGTAGACAAAGAAGATCTAAATGATGCATACCAATACGGTTTGTGTCCTGAGGAAGAAATCTGAAATGACTTTGAAACACATTGACTAAAAAAAAATGAAATAAAAAATCTTTTATTATAGTTCTATTTGGATCTTCGTTGCCTACCAGCAGTGCTTGGAAGATCCTTGGTGTCTTCTGCATGCTCGAGTAATATGTTCGAATCCCTGCGTTTGCATGTCTCGAGGCTGTTAGACAGCCACAACACATGCAGGGATTGCCTGTTTGTTAGTTAATCGATGCATGTGTTGAGGCTGTCTAACAGTCAAAAGACATGCAGTTGTGGGGACTCAAACATATTATTTGAGCACACCCTGGACACTTGGATAGCACCCGACCATGCTTGGACACTGTATCCGAGCACGTTCACTCATCACTAATGGTTTGGCGTTTTCATTTATATCATTTTTCTCTACTTATGATTTATTGATCACTTTTTATTCATGTTTTTGTACGATGAAAAAACAACATTTTTGCTATTTTTTATTAATTTTCTTTTTTACAGTGTTCACTGTATCAAATAAATAACATGACAGTTTTAGAGATCAGGTCATTCTGGATGTGGCAATACCAATGTGTACTTTTTTTGTTTATTTTTGTTTTATAACAAAAACTGAATTTTTAGTTGCGAAACAGCTGTTCTTGATTTTTGTGTATTTTTTATTGTGTGTGTTATTTACTTCAGTAAATATTTATTGTAACTTTTTTTTACTTTTCCACTTAGTCACACTCTAGGACATGTATAATTTTTACTTTAATTGGTGGTCTCATACATTGCAGTACCTGTGTAGTGGTAAAACTTCTTCAATATGACTTATGAATATGTGTTTATTTATGAAAAAAAACAGAAATTTGGAGAAAATCTTGCAATTTTCAAACTTTTAATTTTATGCCTTTAAATCAGAAAGGCGTATCACACAAAATAGTTAATAAATCACATTTCCCACATGTCAATTTTACATCAGCACAGTTTGAAACATAATTCTTCTTTGTTAGGAAGTTATAAGAGTTAAAAATTGACCAGCGATTTCTCATTTTTCCAACAAAATTTACAAAACAATTTTTTTAGGGGCCACATCACATTTAGTTACTTTGAGAGGCCCATATGACAGAAAATACCCAAAATTGACATTCTAAGGTGCTCAAAACCAAATTGAAGACATTTATTAACCCTTTGGGTGCGTTACAGGAATATATGGAATGAACTTGATTGACCTAGGTCTTTTTTCAACCTATGTAACTATGTAACAATGAAGGAAAAATTAATATTTTACTTAATGTCATAAAAACTTTACTTTAGAACAATTTTTTTTTATTTTTGCAAGGGTAAAAGGAAAAAAATGGACCCCAAAATTTGCTGTGCAATTTCTCCTGAGCATGCCAATACCCCATATGTGGGGGAAATTATTTTTTGGGCACATGGCAGGGCTACAAAAGGAAGGAGCTCCATTTGACTTTTTGAATGTAAAATTGGCTGGAATAATTAGCGGACACCATGTTGCGTTTGGAAAGTCCCTGATGTGCCTAAACAGTGGAAACGGCCAATAAGTGACACCATTGACACTGCACATGCATGTGACGACACGCTACATTGAGGTTTACATCTAAATCTCTGAGTGAAGTGATTCAGGGCAGCATGGTGGCTTCATGGTTAGCACTGCAGCCTTGCAGCGCTGGGATCCTGCTTTCATATCCCATCAAGGCAAACATCTGCAAGGAGTTTGTATGTTCTCCCCGTGTATGCGTGGGTTTCCTCTCAACAAATTTATAGGTCGGGGGGGTACTGGATGCGGCGATACCAAACATGTGTACTTTTATTGTTTATTTAAATTTAAAATTTTCTATAATATCATTAATTTATAGGTACAATATCTTTTTTTTTATTTTATGATTTTTAAAATAATATTTTACAACTTTTTTTTCTACTTTTTTTTACTTAGTACCACTATGAGACTTTTTCTTTCTGTAGTCTGATGGCAGTTATAAGGGAACAGTGGGGAAAAAAAGTATTTAGTCAGCCACCAATTGTGCAAGTGCTCCCACTTAAAAAGATGAGAGAGGCCTGTAATTGACATCATAGATGGACCACAACTATGAGAGACAAAATGAGAAAACAAATCCAGAAAACCACCTTGTTTGATTTGGCAAGATTTATTTTGCAAATTTTGGTGGAAAATAAGTATTTGGTCATTAACAATAGTTCATGTCAATATTTTGTTATATGTCCTTTGCTGGCAATGACAGAGGTCAAACATTTTCTGTAAGTCTTCACAAGTTTGACACACACTGTTGGTGGTATGTTGGCCCATTCCTTCATGCATATCTCCTCTAGAGCAGTGATGTTTTGGGCTTGTCACTGGGCAACACGGACTTTCAAATCCCCAAAGGTTTTCTATGGGGTTGAGATCTGGAGACTGGCTAGGCCACTCCAGAACCTTCATATGCTTCTTATGAAGCCACTCCTTCATTACCCTGGTGGTTTGCTTAGGATCATTATCATGCTGAAGGATCCATCCACGTTTCATCTCCAATGCCCTTGCTGATGGAAGGAGGTTTGCACTCAAAATCTCACGATACATGGCCCATTCATTCTTTCATGTGCAAGAATTAGTCGTCCTGGTACCTTTGCAGACAAACAGCCCCAAAGCATGATGTTACCACCCCCATGCTTCACAGTAGGTATGGTGTTATTTGGATGCAACTCAGCATTCTGTCTCCTCCAAACACGACAAGTTTTGTTTCCACCAAACAGTTCTATTTTGGTTTCATCAGACCGTATGATATTCTCCAATACTCTTCTGGATAATCCAAATGCTCTCTAGCAAACTTCAGACAGGCCCGGACATGTACTGGCTTAGTCAGGGGGATTTATCTGGCACTGCAGGATCTGAGTCCCTGGCGGCGTAGTGTGTTACTGATGGTAGCCTTTGTTACGGTAGTCTCAGCTCTATGCATTTCATTCACTAGGTCCCCCCGTGTGGTTCTGGGTTTTTGCTCACTGTTCTTGTGATCATTTTGACCCCACGGGGTGAGAGCTTGCGTGGAGCTCCAGTTCAAGGGAGATTATCAGTGGTCTTCCATATTCTTATTATTGCTCCCACAGTTGATTTCATCACATCAAGCTGCTTGCCTATTGCAGATTCAGTCTTCCCAGCCTGGTGCAGGGCTACAATTTTGTTTTTGGTGTCCTTCGACAGCTCTTTGGTCTTCACCATAGTAGAGTTTGGAGTGTGACTATTTGAGGTTGTGGACAGGTGTCTTTTATACTGATAACAAATTCAAACAGGTACCATTACTACAGGTAATGAGTGGAGACAGAGGAGCCTCTTAAAGAAGAAGTTACAGGTCTGTGAGAGCCAGAAATCTTGCATGTTTTTAGGTGACCAAATACTTATTTTCCACCATAATTTACAAAATAAATCTTGCCAAACCAGACAAGGTGATTATCTGGATTTGTTTTCTCATTTTGACACTCATAGTTGGGACTACCTATAATGTCAATTAAAGGCCTCTCTTATCTTTTTAAGTGGAAGAACTTGCACAATTGATGGCTGACTAAATACTTTTTTTCCTCACTGTATTTCTTATAACTTGTCAGTGCTTCAGACACGTGCTTCAGACACAAGCTAGTTAGATCTTGCAATGCGCATGATCTAACTAACATGCTAGTGCCTGGTGACTCAGATGTCATCATAACAACATTAGATCACCATAGCAACGTCAGGCCATTGCAATGATGTTTTGGGAGTGCCGATCAAAGGGCAGAGGGGCTTTCTGAATCAGCTGACATCCGGCGGTGATTGCTCGTGCACAGTCTCTGTGCGCGCAAAATCGCCAGGTTTTATCCATGAGTCCAAGGTCATTAAGTACCAGGTGATCTGGACATATGGATATGTCTAAGGTCATAAAAGGGCTAAAAAGCAGCACTGAGGTAAGGCCCTTTAACGGGTGCCATTAATAGGCTCATTGGCGTTCGTTAAAGGGTTAATTAATTAAAAGTTATTGTTTACAGCTATATTTTCTTTTACAAATTGGTCTGCCCCAAAAAAGTGCATCATGATCACTTCAATCAGCAAAGTACATAATGATGATCACTTCTGTTAATCCTTAAGCCAGAAGAGAATGTACCCTATCTATCTGTTCTGGAATAGACAAAACATCATAGGTGCAGACAATCAATGGCTTTCTACTATCTTCAGCCATTTGATGAGAATAAAAGTGAGGGACTTATCTAACATTGCAGTTGCAGTGGAACTGTCGGAGTTCTAATAGTGAGTATGTTATTTCAAGACCACCATGGGTCAATTGTAAACTAAAAGATTAAAGATTGCGATGGAAAGTTCAGGGTCCGTACCGAACATCTAGTGTCTATGCATGGACTCCAAACATGGACTTCTCCCTGACGTCCATGTTACTGTTCTGGTTCAGTAGACAAAACATCTGTTATTTCCCATTCTGTCATCTGAGTGATAGCGCATAAACACCGGCTCTGATTGGCGGTAAGTTCGTTACCGCTGGTCAGAGCGCCGTGGTTCCCTCATGTCATGCAGATGACAGCGTGTGAGTCAGAAACTGTGACTAGCGGTAAAAAGGTTACTGCCGGTAACAACCGTCGGCTGATGAGAGAGTCCGGTGTTTCTCGCGTTGTCACAGAAGACAGCATGGAAAATGTCGAATGTTCAGACCCCAAATGAATTGGGGTCCAGGTTCAAATTTGGTTACCATTCTGGTACTTGAACTGAACTTTTTATAAATGTTCTGCTGAACCCAACGTATCGGATCATCCACAGGTCCGCCCATCACTAGTTATGGACACATTTAAACTGATTTTATTTTCTTAATGATTTGCTTCCAAAATGCAAAGCAACTTTCTAAATATTTTTAGTTAAAAATGTTCACCCATTTTGCTGCTGCAGGGTGTTTGTAAGCCCTTCATCTAGCCAAGTGATCTGGAAAAATGTTAAAAATGTATTAGAGCTCCTGTTCAATTTGGACAGTACTCTCTTTTCCTTCCTTCCTCTCCCTATCTCTCAGAAGGTTTGTATATAGATGTCTACAGTCTGGAGAGGGTGAAAAACCTCTACAGTGTCAGGGAGGGCAGAGAAAACAAATTGCAGATAAGTAGGAAAGCCCTTAAGGTAAACAAATCTTAAAGGTTGTGCTAATATCAGAGATAATGGGTGCTGCACTAGCCTGAATACATACCGACCTCAAATCAACCCGAATTTACCAGCAGAGAAACTCACAAGAGAAAATGCAGAAACTCAACTTCAAATTACAAGAGGTTTGGAAAATGAAAGAAGAAATTAAGATTAAAGACTGGAATTTAAGGTTAAGATCACTACTAGAATAGGTAAATCTCATTTTTTCCATGACTGTGGTGTGTATGGCCCCTAAGAATAGTGGTGGATAACCCCTTAAACTATCTTTAATTAATTTTACTTCATTTAAATATTGCCTTTGAACCATTATTTACAGAAAATATAAAGAAAAATAAAGAAACGTGTTTCTGCTATTCACATTTTGCTTTTTTTTTTTACAACAATGAATCATTTAAAAACAAGTATTTTTATATAGCAAACAATTTTATTTTTATTTTTGACAGGGCAGAGCTGCAGTTTCAATTGGCAGCAAATTTATTTCTCTTAATTTCATTAATTTTTTCCTATAAATTTGGTTCATATTTTGTCCATTAATTTCAAACAATGTACCCCTAAAATGTCATAAAACACCTTTTTAACAATTAACTGCATTTTATTATGTATACTGTATATTTTTCTTCCCCTGTAATGTGGGCTGGAATATTAGCCCCAGTTACAGGGTATATTGAAACTTCTGACTGCACTACAGAACTTATCTTGGTCTGTTAGGACCCAGCATCTCCAGTTCTCCAGCACTGTGCCATCACATACTCTCTGCCATTAGGAGGAAACACTGTCTGTGCTGTCTAAGGGCTCTTTCACATTTCCGGCGGGCGCCTGGCGGCGCCCCCGGCATTTTGCCGCAGCACCGCATGTGAAAACCTTTCACACTTCCGGCGGCCAAAATGCGTTTTTTGCCGGATGGTTTCTGATGCTTGGAGAGATAAGAAACCATCCGGCAAAAAAAAAAAAACGTTACATGCAGCGTTTTCTCCGGACGCCGCAATGTACATTTGCGCCGCATCTGGACAAAACCGCATGCAACGCATTGACATGCGGCGCCATCCGGCGCTAATGCATGTCAATGCGAAAAAAGCCGCATGCGGCGCATCAGATTTTCAGATGCGGCGCTGCGGCAAAATGCCGGGGGCGCCGCCATGCGCCCGCCGGAAATGTGAAAGAGGCCTAAACTGTATGGACTGTGCTTGTTCAGTGCTGTGTACATAGTGATCAGAGATGGTAATAAACTGTTCTGTCTTCTTTATAAAGAGTACAGCTGCAGTGGCTTCCAGCTCTTGCAGCTGCATGATCTCTGTGCAGATGCATATTCTAAAATGATATTCTAAAATGTCATTGCAGAGCAATGTGTGGACCACTTAGACATTTAAAGTCATTGGACAGTTATGAAGCAGTTAAGAATTCCCCACAGTGCTAATTCAACAAACCAGCAAAACCCTTGATAGACTGTAACTCATATCACAACCAATGATGCTATATAACTTAACGAATCACTATTCTTAATTGATTTCTACTAAAAACATTATAAAATTGCTTAGTGTAACATTAATTTTTCAGAGAACTTGCAGCAGAATGTCTGTTTCTGCCTATAATTACTACCTCCCTCCTTCTCCGCCTTCCCTACTCCATAGAACTTTATGATCACTAATAGCGACATCCCATATTTGTAATGGCAAGTTCTGGATTTACTGAAGTCAGATTTTGCTTGTGACTTAAGTTTATTGAGAATGGAATATCTGTCCAAGAGGAGAAAAAAGCAGATTTCTTTGATAAATACTGCAAAATGTCTCACTTTAATGAATACTATTGATTTACAATCACATTGGGGTCGGAATAGAGTGACGTCCCCGCTGGAGTGCATTAAATGCTGCTGTCACAGATTGAAAGCAGCATTTCACATGTTAACAGCCGCGGGTGGAGCTCAAACATAGTCCGTCGTGTCGTTTAGGAGTTTAACTCTTCCTAAAAGAACAGGAAATATGAGTCTAAAATAGCACCAGAGGACAGTGTGTAAGATTACTAATTTTGTTTTTTAATAAAGATGAAAAAAAGTCAAAAATTTAAAAAATAAATGCACGTAACTAATGATGTCACTGTTGCAATCCAGGTGCTGATTTCCCATTAACTTTTGTCACTCCTTTCTTACAGCAGGTGTTTTCCCTTTGCTATTTGACCTATCCTATCACTCTGCAGGGTCTTTTACTTAAAACTCATTACTACCTCTGTTCCCTGCTGGTGACAGCTTACAACTACCCAGTTTGGTGGTGAAGGAATAGTCCTTTATGAGACAGTTGGTGTTTACTATAGTAGTTTTCTGCGTGGTTTTTGTAGTGTGTGTATTTCCTTATCCTATCCCAAAGGGATAGTGAGCATAGATGAGCAAATTTCTTTGGGTCCCTGCTTATTTGGCAAGCTATAGCGCTTACCGAATTAGCTGCAGAGGGAACCCGGTTTCCTGGATCGTGCTGGCTGATCAGCTGTTTTGTTATGCAGCTTCATGTGTCTCGGTTGTGTGACAGTCACGACACATGTATGGAGAGCAACAAACAGGTTCTCCATGCATGTGTCGTGACTGTCACACAGGCGTAAATGTACACCAATGTTGGACTCCCTTTGATGTGGGCTCTGGCACTGACTCCATATCTTTTCCGGCACATGTCAGCTGTTTTGAATAGCTGACATATGCCTCAAACAGCCGCGGGTGGAATTGCTCGTGGCTGTTAACCCATTAAATGTCGCCATCAATCTCTGACAGCGGCATTTAACACATACTTCAGGAAAGCGCGCTGGAAATTCCACTCAGCGGTGACCCATCACGTGATTGCGGGTCACGAAAGGGTTGGCATGACAATCAGAGGTCTCCAGCAGACCTCTATGGTTGTCACTATTGGATTGCTATGAGCGCCGCCCAGTGGTCTGCGCTCATAGCAAGTGACCAATTGTGCTACTTACAGGTGATCATCGCCTATATGTAGCAGAGCCGATCAAATTATGGCAGCTTCTAGTCTCCCATGGAAACTATTGAGGCGTTCCAAAAGTAAAAAATGTTTTTAAAAATATTAAAAAAATAAAAAAAATGTGAAAGTTCAAATCACCCCCCATTCAAAATAAAACAATAAAAAAAATCAAACATATACATATTTGGTATCACTGTTTTCAGAATTTCCCAATCTTTCAATATAAAAAGAATAAACCCGATCGCTAAACGTCGTAATGAGAAAAAACGCCAGAATTACATTTTTTGGTCACCTCAACATTACAATACATTAAAATGCAATAACGGGCGATCAAAAGATAATATCTGTACCAAAATGGTATCATTAAAAATGTCAACTCTGTGCGCAAAAAATAAGCCCTCACCCAACCCAAGATCGCGAAAAATAGGTATCGGAAAATGATTACCGGCATAACCGGTGAGGAGTTTTGATTGCCGTATTCAGGGTCTGGCGTTCAGACGCCATAGATTGCGGGTGACTCCCGCGAGGACATTAGCACATGATCACGCTTTATGTACGCTTAGCACTTAACTGTGTATCTGAGAGCCTTACAGGACACAGTGCTTTTTCTCAGCGGCCCTGTGACGTAACAGGGTTCGCTTTCAATGCTAGTCAGTGTTTTCTTTGCCACTCAGTTGTGTCTAGTGAGTGCGCACACATCGCCATATAGCGTTGCGGCTCCTCTTCTAGCGGCTCTGTGGAGTAACAGAGTTCGCACTCATTGCCACAGCGCATTACGGCGTTTATGTTGGCAGCTCTGCGGGATAACAGAGTTTGCTTCTTGCGCCTTTTTGCCAGCAGCGGGCTTCGCCTGCACGGTGGACCCAGGGCTGCGAACGCACTTATTATTTATTTTATTTTGTGCGTTCTGCCAGCCTTAACAGTGTATTGTGTTGGCGAACTATCAGAAGGCAAATTGTTCCAGTCTGTACATATTTGTACATCACGTACTGCATGGGCATAATCGAAGTGATATGCAAGAAAGGTATTTGCAGTTGGATGCTGAGAAAGTAATGGAAGCAGCGAATAAGAAAACAAATTGTAGAAGGTTCGAAACAGGATATAGAATACCATATATATTAAATATATATCATCATCATAATAATAATGTCTGTCATTAGTCCATCCAAATTGGAGTCTTTTAACCCTCTAATGCTGCGGTCACCAATGAACACTACTTACACAAAGCAGTGTTAGATTAAAAATGTCCGCTTTCTTTGAAACTCAGTGCCTCTATTGTCCATGGCCGACTCTGGTATAGCTCAGTCAAAAACTGGATCAAATCAAAATCAAAAGATTTTTTTTGAGGGGGGATATTTCCATCTTTCACTTTTCAGAGCCCAGTTAATTTTTTGGCACAAAAGAAGCAGTCCCACACAGACCATTACGATGGAGGTATAAATGCAGATTTATTTCAATCTAATTGCCAAGGTAATGCAGGTTGCAAAGTCATCATCGTAAAATATAGGGAAGATGTGTATCTTCGTACCGTGTTAGCCAGTTTAGATAAGAAAAAAATGTCTCTCAAGTCTAAATATTTTTCCATCGTAAAATAGAATTTCTTGTCTCAGACTGATGTCATATGCTGCTAACAACGAGCCATTGCACTATATGATCAATAAAGGGATTTCCCCAATCATGACCAGCAATGAAGAACCACCAGCCAATAGTTCTTCCATATGTCTTACATAAGCTTAATAGTTGTTTTTGCTGGTGACTGGGTATACTGAAGGTAAATTGAAGTTGTAATCATCCAGAACACTATTTGAGGAGAAGAAAGCAGAGCCTCAAATGTGCTTGGAATCAAAACACACAATATGTTTCATGGCCAATTCTCATATCATAATAAACTTTCTCATCCGACTCGCAATTTCTCTGCTCATACACTCTCACATCTGGTCTGGAAATGGTAGCTGGAGATTGCATTATGCTTCTCTATCTGCTATTACACAAGGTTATCTCTGCATCACTGGCCCTGCCTTGCCTTTCAATGATTTATACCCGTGCAATGTGATTGATACCAGCTATTTAACAAAGCTCCCTTAGGAGATGACGTGAAAACTTCTGCACAGGAAAAACAAAGCAGAAAAAGCACGATCTGAAGGTATTTCCAATGTGAATATCATCTAACAAATAACATAACTGCAGCGCTAGTCTGCTTATAGAGTTAGAAAAGGAAAAATGCAAGATTGCACATTTAACACACTAAAATCTAACTGTCTAACCAAAGAGTTTTTAAACTTCATTATAGTATGATGAATTACCGTATATAAATTTAACATACACAATTTTCATAAAGAATAGCCATATCTTAGACAGAAATAGTACTAGGAGGGCCATGTCAGACCATCAGCCTTCCCAATTTATCAGCTATTTTTTCTGTTAAGGTGCATTTATACTACAAGAACACTGTAGATAAATGAGTGCTGATTTGCTATTTGCAAGCCAATCGGTAGATGTTTACTAGCCTATTTAAACAGGATGACTGTACTTCCAGTGCTCACAGAATGAATGGTATTAGACTGTTCTGTGTGCATAGACTGCCATTGTTTAAGCAACACATGTCCGTTTTACTGAAGAAAATGTGCTGTCAATAATATAATTATTTTTATGCAAGCTTAAAAATAATTTCACCTGAAAAACTAATAATTTGCTATTTTTTTGGGCGATTGACAGTCTATTTCCATTTCCACTGGCTGTTTAATAGCAAATTGAGCATTCCTAGGAAAAGTCATTCAACATAATCACCCAGAGAAAATGCACCTTTATAAACAGTATGGTGCAAAAGTTTTAGGCAGTTGTGAAAACAATATTGAAAAGTAAGAAGGCTTTTGAAAATAGAAGTGTTAAGAGGTCATCGTTATCAATTATCAAAATGCAAAGTGAAGCTACAAAAGAGAAATCTAAATCAAATCAATATTTTATGTGACCACAATTTTCAAAACAGCATCAACTCTTAGAGGTACAAAAAAGAACAGAAGTGTAGGAGGATTAAAACTGAGTGAGGCACAACCAGATTTAAGCTTCTTACAGAGGCTAGAAAAGTGAGGTTTTCAGAGTTAGTTGTATGTCACAGGTTCTACACCATGACAAGATTCAGCAAAGCAACATGGCACAATATAGCTATACTTCATCAGCAAGGTCTCTCCCATGCAAAAATGTCAAAGCAGACCGGGGACATAAGATATGCAGTTCAAGGTCTTTTGAAGAAGCACCAAGAAATTGGTAATATTGATGCAGTAGTTGGCCAATGAAACTTGAAAGAGGCATCATGCATGTTTCCAACAGTGCCATCAGCTCACAACCGGTAGCAACCAGTTTGATTCAACTACGCCCAACAGAGAAGGCAGGCCAGAACTGGTCTTCATGGACAAAATGCAGCTAAAAAGCCATACCTTTGACATATTGGTAAGGTTAATCTCTCGATTATGCATGAAAACATAGAAAATTGGAGGGAGAAAAATGGCAACAGGTGCTATGGAATCATTTACCTGTAAGAAAAGGCAATTTGTTTGCAGATGGGCTAGAGAGCAGTATAATAATGAATGCCTACAGGAAATAGCAAAGAATAGAGGAGGTTGCATAGTAACATAGTTAGCAAGGCCGAAAAAAGACATTTGTAAATTCAGTTCAGCGTATATTCCATCAGAATAAATCCCCAGATTTACATTCTTCTAAAGAACCTAACAACTGTAAGACACAATATTGTTATGCTCCAGGAAGACATTCAGGACTCTCTTGAACTCCTCGACTGAGTTCACCATCACCACCTCCTCAGGCTAGGAATTCTAGATTCTCACTGCCCTAACAATACAGAATCCTCTTCTATGTTGGTGGAAAAACCTTCTCTCCTCCAGACGCAGAGAATGCCCCTTTGTGACCATCACCTTCCTTGGTATAAACAGATCCTCGGAGAGATATTTGTATTGTCCCCTTATATACTTATACATGATTATTAGATCGCCCGTCAGTCGTCTTGTTTTCAAGACTAAATATTCCTAATTTTGCTAATCTCTCTGGGTATTGTAGTTCCCCCATCCCCTTTATTAATTTTGTTTCCCTCTAGTTCCATTACATCTTTCCTGAACACTGGTGCCCAAAATTGTACACAGTACTCCATGTGCTTCTAACCAGGGATTTGTACAGAGGCAGTATAATGCTCTCATCATGTGTATCCAGTAGTGTTGAGCGATACGATACTGCAAATATCGGGTATCGGCCGATATTAGCTGTATCGGGCTTTCGATTCCGAGTACCGATATTTTCGTCATATCGGATACCGGAATCGGATTTGTCACTGTCACTGAGAGTGTCCGTCGGTCGGGTCTGTCAGGAGTCAGCGGCACTTACCTGGCAGAAGATCTCCGGCGGTCACATCCTGGACTGCTTGATGGCCGCCATTATCTTCTCCCTGGCGGTCACATGCAGTTTTTCGCGATAACTGCAGTGACTGCAGGGTAATCCCGGCCGTAAACCAGTCCGATGACGTCACCGCCGGGGAAGCAGGTAATCAGCTGTGCTGTGCCGGGATGACAGGCTCTGCCTGCCTGCCTGCCTCTGATGTCATTCTGATGTAGCAGAGCTGGATCGTCGTGGGACACTCGTTACTATGGACTGCGTCGGACAGGTGGTATACTGCTGTTTTTTTTTTCATTTTTTACAGGAGGTCGATGGCGTCGCAGGATGAGACTGTAATAAAAGTAATGAAAACTGTGTTGTGTTTCTTATTAAATTAAAAAACTTTTTTATGAACATTCACCCGTCCGGGTACATCAACAATTTAACTATTTACATACAGGGACCCTGTCCGGGTTATTTATAATTCTTTGGCAGGGGTGTTCCAGGTACTACCTGGTACTCTTCTGATGCTTGCAAAACATCCGAGACACCAAGGACCACCAGGACCTGATGACGTCGTGTGGCCTGTACAGTCAAGTCGTGACCCGCTATCTGTGTCTGTGTGGCCACCTCTTTCATCTCCCTCCGGGTTTGGAGCCCTATGTCCCGGACTGAACGAACCCCAGGGGGCCTAACAGGCGCCGGGTACTGGCCAGCTATCATTATCATGTCCATAGCTGGGCTACTGAGGAGACCACTGAGGGAGGCTGGGGAGATTTACAGCGTGGGGTGGGCACTTGTGCAGAGGCCTGGATGTGGGAGGCTGAAGGCTCCGAGGGTCTCACAGGTTCCTGACACTCTGGGGAACAGGGGTCGCACCTGGTGACATTTAGGGCATACCATCCATTGTAACCCCAGTGTCGGGTGTAAGTTACCAAGTCTCCTGGCAACAGGTCCCTCCCCGGGTGTCCTTCTGGGAGGTGAGTCTCCACGTCCCGCCGGGTCACAAACACTTCTAAATAAAGTCCAGGCTCCTGGATGAAGCCCCAACCAGCTTTCAATTTAAAGCTCCGTACTGCACCCTTACGCCGCGGCTCCCTCAGGGTTCCTTTATCTTTTCTCATCCGGTCCTTACCTTCTCGATGTGACGTTGGCGAAGCTTCTGGGATTCGCGCTGCTCCCTTTGTCGCTCGGCTTCTCTCTCCCGACTTCTCCACTCTTCCTCCTGACGCCGGTTGTAATTCTCCTCCACCAGCATCTCCATGTCTCCACCATCAAACTGCAGCTTACGATGTCCGGTTTGCGGCAGCTCTCCTGGCGCCCGACAGTCCTGGCGGCGCTCACCTGTGGAGGAAGCAGCCGGCTCTGGAACAGATGACAGTCGGGGCTCCGGTACAGACAGGTAGACCTCTGGTGCCTGCGTGGCCTCCTCCATGAGGACGGGTGTCGCTTCTTCTGTCTCAGCGACGGGGGCAGACAGCGGGATCTGGGGTGCTGCCGGTGCAGCGTTTTTTGCAGGAACGGGTGCCTCCACTGCGACAACGTCAACCGGATCACATTGCAAGGGCTGGGATGCCCGCACGGACTCTTCTACTAGAACGGGTGCCTCACCTTCCGGTACAGACACTTCAGGTAAGAGGGATTGGCGCCGCTCCAAGTTTAGTTTTAGGGCACGCCAGCTGGCTTCCATCCTGGCGACCTCCTCCCGGTGCCGGGCCAGGCTTCTTAGGGTATCCTCCGCTTCTTGCAGCGTAGGAGGGTTTCCAGGCCGGGTGCCCAACGGTGGTTCCGTGGCGATCGGGTCGCTTCCGTGGGGGGAGAGCTCTGACTGCTCCATCCCTTCACACTTCTGCTCGTGTCCATTAGCCATCTCTGCCAAGTCACATGTGTCATTAGCATCTGGAGAGGGCCCCTCTTTTGTAGTGAGGCGGGACCTTCGTGTTAGTTTCCGCACACTGAGGAGGATGAGGAGGCGGAACTCAAGAGCTGTGGGGCACGATCTTACATTGCAGTACCATTTAGAGTGGTCGGCCATCGTTTTCGCGCCACTGAGTGAGTGTACACCCACGAAGAGCACGCCCTTCTTCTTCACCAGTGCCTCGTCGTGACGCAGATATGGCGGAAAAATGGCAAATACATTCTCTGATGATTTTAGCAATTCTCAAGCACAAAACCAGTTCAATACAGGCACACAGGACTCGCTTATAGCGAGCTACATAATCCTGTTTGTGACGCCCAAGTTGAGTCGCACAGAGCCAGAGGTTTTGGGGGTACTCGGCACCGAGCCCGTAGACTTCTATGGGGTATGTCACGGCTTTACCCGGCAATTGAATCAGAGTCTATTTTACTATGTAGAAGTATATAAACTATAAATATATGTATATATATATATATGTCACAATGACATGTATATATATATATATAATATATATATATATATGTATTCTATGTGTGTATATTTTGTGTTTACAACGAAAGTAAGTGTTTTTTTAGTTGCAATATTTTGTTCCCATAGACTTACATGGGACTTCCGGTATCGGAATCGGATATCGACGATATTTAGTGATATCGGCGATACCATTCCGATCCGATATTTTTAGATATCGAGCAGTATCGCTCAACACTAGTATCCAGACCTCTTTTAATGCACCCCATGATCCTGTTTACCTTGGCAGCCACTGCCTGCCACTGGCTGGTCCAGGTAAGTTTATCATTAAATAGGATCCCCCAAGTCCTTCTCTATGTCAGATTTACCCAGTGGTTTCCCATTCAGTGTGTAATGGTGATATTGATTCCTTCTTCCCATGTGTATAACCTTACATTTATCATTGTTAAACCCTATCTGCCACCTTTCGGCCCAAGTTTCTAAATTATCCAGATCCATCTGTAGCAGAATACTATCTTCTCTTGTATTGACTGCTTTACATAGTTTTGTATCATCTGCAAATATCGCTATTTTACTGTGTAAATCTTCTACCAGATCGTTAATAAATATATTGCAAAGAATAGTCCCAGTACCGACCCCTGTGGTACCCCACTGGTCATAGCGACCAAGACTATACCATTTATAACCACCCTCTGCTGTCTATCACTAAGCCAGTTACTTACCCATTTACACACATTTTCCCCAAGACCAAACATTCTCATTTTGTGTACCAACCTTTTGTGTGGCACGGTATCAAACGCTTTGGAAAAATCAAGATATACCACGTCCAATGACTCACATTGGTCCAGTCTATAGCTTACCTCTTCATAAAAACTGAATAAATTGGGTTGACAGGAGCGATTCCTCATAAACCCATGCTGATATGGAGTTAAACAGTTATCCTCATTGAAATAATCCAGAATACCATCCCTCAGAAACCCTTCAAATATTTTGCCAACAATAGAGATTAGACTTACTGGCCTATAATTTCCAGAATCACTTTTAGAGCCTTTTTGAATATTGGTACCACATTTGCTATGCGCCAGTCCTGTGGAACAAACGCCGTCACTATAGAGTCCCTAAATATAAGAAATAATGGTTTGTCTATTTCATTACTTAGTTCTCTTAGTACTCAGGGGTGTAGGCCATCTGGACCCGGAGATTTAGTTTTTTAATCTTATTTAGCCAGTTTCGCACCTCATCTTGGGTTTCATTGGTGACCCTTAATATAGGGTTTTCTTTGTCTCTCGGCATTTCACCCAGCATTTTATTTCCCACCGTGAATACCGTGGAGAAGAATGTTTAATATATTAGCTTTTTCCTCTTAATCTACAACCATTCTTTCCTCACAATTTTTTTAAGGGGCCTACTCTTTCACTTGTGATTCTTTTACTATTGATATAGATGAAGAACAGTATGGGCTTAGCTTTACTCTCCTTAGCAATGTGCTTCTCTGTTTCCTTTTTGGCAGCTTTAATTAGTTTTTTAGATAAAGTATTATTCTCCCTATAGTTTTTTAGAGCTTCAATGGTTCCATATTGCTTTAGTAGTTTAAATGCTTTCTTTTTACTGTTATTTGCCCCTCTTACTTCTTTGTTTAGCCACATTGGGCTTTTACTATTTCTTGTCCTTTTATTCCCACAAAGTATAAACCACTTACAGTGCCTATTTAGGATGTTCTTAAACATTTACCATTTATTATCAGTATTCTTATTTCTGAGGACATTGTCCCAGTCAACCAGATTAAGGGCATCTCTATCTGGTCAAACTTTGCCTTCCTAAAGTTCAATGTTTTTGTAACTTCCTGACAAGTTCCCCTAGCAAAAGACAAGTGAAACTGTACAATATTGTGGTTGCTATTTTCTACATGCCCGACGACCTGCAGATTTGTTATTCTGTCAGGTCTATTAGATAGTATTACTGTATGTCTAAAAGTGCTGCTCCTCTGGTTGGATTCTGCATCAAGTTCCTTGCAAATTTGTGACTGTTTTTTTTAGAAAATAGAGTTGGGGATTTGGTTAGGATTAGTGGTGTCTTCGTTGCTGAGAAATACAAGAAATATTTATCTATCATGCAATACCATCAGGGAGGCATTGGATTAGAAACAAATGTATTCTTCAGAAGGACAATGCCCTCAGACAGCCAATGTCATTAAGATCTTCAGTACACTGTAAAGAAGAACAAGGAGTCCTGGAAGTGATTATATGGACCCACAGTGCCCTGATCTCAATTTAATGAAGTTTGTCTGGGATTATATGAAGATGTAAGAGAGTCCAGGGCCGCAGTCGTAGCCCTCAATGATGGCTTTTTATACACTCCCTGGCCCTCTGTTACATATACACAATGTCCCCTTTGTTGCATGCCTTTCTTCCCACTCTCTATTCCATCAGGGACCTCTCGGATCTGCTGAGGATTTCCTTCAGGAGGCCTCACAAATAGACAGTTCCAACTTAAAATAAACGATTTTACTTCGTTCCATTCTCAGTACGTCCAGCTCAGTCACAGTCACAACATAGAGATCATCACACAGTGCATCCTGTTCTTTCCCTGTGCTTTCCCTTACTTCCAGAAAGTCCCAGGGTCACACCGGCCCATCTGGTACAGCAGCAATCCTTCTGGCCAGCCTAACTAACTTCACGATTTCCCCTGTCCGTTTAGCCCCAGACAAGAGGGCATCAGCCCACGTATTTGGCTGCCACATCTTGGAGCTGCCCTGCATTCCGTTCTGCTGTGACCATAGATCCACTGGACAACTGGGCCTCTCACTTAACGTTGCATGGCCAACTGCCCTGTGTGGGCTCTCAGGCCCTACTGATTAAAATGCAGGCGATTCTCTGCCTTACCCACTAGGTTTTAACTAGTTCCTATCTTTCTGCTCTTTTGGTCCTAATGTGTCCCCTCTAGTGTCTAAACTAATCACTACACTATCCCTATATACAATACACATTTAGCAGCATTCAGGTAGATAACAATATATACATAGTAGAACATTCATATTTATCAACGTTTAACCGGGACATGTTTAGGGCATAAGTCAGTCTCTGTAACCCCTTACAAAGAGACAAGACGTTTTGCATAGGTCTACATCCGCAGAAGTTCTCTAAGATATTTGGAAGAACCTCCCTACCAAATTCCTTCATAAACTGAGCACACTTAGAAGAACTGATGCTGTCTTGAAGACAAAGTGTGGTCACACCAAATATTGATTCATTTTAGATTTATTTTTGTTAATTTCCTTTACCTTTTTGCTAATTGATAAAATTAACTATTAACGCTCTATTTTGTAAAGCATTCCCCCATGCAACATTTATTCCACATCTGCCTAAACATTTTGCACAGTTCTGTAAGTGTAATCAGTATAGAATCTGATTGCAATCTTTTTTTGCTACTCTTGGTATTTTATTTGCCATTGTATGTTGCTGATGTTTTTATGTAACTAATGTTGCGATATATCAAAGTCAATAAATATTAAATAACAGTTAAATAGTAAATTGCTGACCTCTTTCTTATGTCCATTTACTGTATGACCACCTCAATAAAAACATCACAGGAATAAACAGTGTGGACACCCTCGATCAACCTGCTTCTTGCTTGCATGCCAGTGATTTGATGGATATACAGATGTTTGGTATATGCTAGAGATGATCAACTCAATCGACATTGAGTCAAACTTCCTGAAATTCACTAGTCCTGGCAAACTCAAACTATAAATAAAACAACTATGAATGATGCGGGCAAGGAATAAATGGCCTTATGAGGTCAGGGCACAAAGCTTTTCTTTACAGAAGGAATTGGAAGATCTAAATTATAATGTGGTATATTACTACAGCACTGTAGAGCATAAAAAATTGGACTAGTAATCTCAATCTGTAAATAATAATACACAGATTCATATGATAGGGAGTTTCTAGATCTGCAGAGTCTATGTGATTATGAATAGCTTGATCTATCATAAACTTAAGTATAGCAGCATAAAACATTTTTCATTGCACAAGAAAAAAAAAATTGCAGTTTTTGTCCCATCCCATTTTATCATAACTTTCCTACTCAAGAACCCAAGGCTTGTCTGTCAGAAAAAGTTAGCTTCCTAGCTTGTGAGACAGACATGCTTAAAAAATTTTTTAGAATGAAAGAAAAGACATATTCACCTCACAACTCACCTCTCCGGACACTCCTGCTTTTCCCTGCCTGCTGTCCAGTCCTATGTACCTCTTTCACGGCGCATTTCTATCCCTGAGCTCACTCTAGGTTTTTGGCTTGCGGCCATGAGCAAGCCCCGGAGTATGGTGAGCATACACTGGGTCCTACTTGTGGCCCTAGCCTAGGGTTAATATGGGCTGGAGATGTGCAAGAGGTGCTTAGGAGTGGACTGAAAACAGGGATCAGTGGAGACAGCCGGAAAGGGGAGAGGTGAGATGATTAGGTTATATTTTTTTTTCAATCTTTTGACAGTCATTTTCCTTTGAGGCAATCCTCTGGTGCTCCGGACCAGATTAAAGATCACTGCATATGTGTAGTTAAATTTGAGACGTGCTCGTTGCTGGAACCCGAGCCTAGACTGAACACCGAGTCAGTGATGCATTGCGACAGAGATGTACAGGATTGGACAACAGACAGGAAGGAGTAAAACGGTCAAAGAGGTGATTGCAGGATGAGTATAAGTTGTTTTTTATACATCTTACATTTATTATACTCTGGGATATGTTAAGACTTCCGAACATAATAAGGAACAGTACAATTGCAAAGAATACCTTTTCTGCAAATAAATTTCCTGGTGAAGTCACACAGAATAGCCATATTCAAATTTTGCCTGATCAGCTCATCTCAGTAGTTTTTATTCTCTCTGCTATTTGGAAATTATAGCCAAGACAAAGATAACAATGATGATGATGATTCTGTAGTGGACACACTTTATTTTTTTATGACAGTGACAGTCTGTATTACATGCAGCAGGATGTTTACATGCAGCAGGATGTGGAGAGGGAGAAGGACGGTGATAAGAGGAGTAAGAGAAGCAATAGCAGGTGAATGTGCAGGACTTTGGACTGGCACATGCAGGGAATGAGGCTGACAGAGTGAAAATGACGTCAATGAAGATGTTAGCCAAGATGACCAACTATCACTAGGTGCAGAGAGTGAATCAACTAGTCCCTTGATAGTTCTGGTTGGCACTATTCTAACACGTGTCAAAGAAAAAGTAAGATCTCCAGAAGGCAAAAAAGCTTACAATCTAAACGCCTTTTATTAATAGCACCACATGTTTAACAAATGGGAAGGCAGTAAATTATATATAGTTAAGAAATGACAAAACTAATTAAAACTCACTTTCAGGATGAGACCACCTGTGGTGACCAAATAATTAAAACAGGAAATCTATTGTGAGAAGAAGCCAGGAAGACTGACATTTCAAGATCCAAGAGGAAGAGAAGAGAAAATCTAACACCTTTAGAGGTAACTCTTGTTCTCTTCAGAGGAAACTGGACATCTGCAACTAGTTGGTTCAGTGCTGATGGTTAGATATGAATATTGGGGTTTGTGCCAATCTGATATTGATGGGTTATACATTTTCAACATCAGGGATAATAGAGGAAGAATATGCATGTATTTTCATAACAGTGAAACATGACCATCAGTCCCAAATCAGTAGTGGGCAGATAGCTGACAACAGCCATACCGTGTTTCCTATTTATGATAAGGCAAAATCACGATAAAAAATATCACAGTAATATCGAATGCTGTGATCGTCAGCAGTGAAGATATCGTAAATGTTGGGAATCTCATAAATTTCTGAAACTGAAGCCACGTCCTATAACCAGTCCTGTTATGAGTCATCAAGAGCAAGTGTGTGGATATAACTTACTGTAGGTGCTGATAAAAAGACAAGGCAAATTATTATATGTGTTCAATTCCAGAAAATACGCCATGTAAGCTTGATCCACATTTTTCAATCTGATTACTTCCATCCGCTAAGCTCTAAAGCCATCACAGTGATGTCAGGTTTAGTTATTTTCTTTTGTTTATCCTTTTATTTTATATAACTGTATTTTCTGTATTGTTTTGTCCCCCTTTGTAAAATATTTTGTATATTTTTTAAAAACTGTGATCTTTGACAACATGAAATTCTGATGTGAAGCATCATGTTTTCATAGTAAATGAATATATAGTCATATAATACTGCATATAATTATTTGCTTTAAAACAGCAAAAAATTTTACCACCTTGAAGACAGAGAATTAATTCATTACTCAAAATTATCCATTAAAATGTGTTTTTATTAACTATAGACAAGGAAAGCATTTTTTCTCTCATGCAGCTTAAGCAAAATATTTTGCATACACTTGTTACAACAAAGAGTGTAATAGTATAAAAGAGCGGGGAAAATGTTTTAAAATCCTCTTACAAAATTGTAGATTTTGTTTGTACTGTATGTTATGCATGACCTTTAAGTAACATGAATTAATCCACAGGAACTCCTGTTACATTTCGAAATGTGTCAGAACCGTTTTGAGTTTAGTGATGCTGCATTATGTAACTTATGATAAGGAACTGTAATCATAGATTTTATCACTTAATAATCATATATCACAACATAATATCTCATAGTAAGAGCCCAAATAAGTTGTATTAGAAAGAATTCTTCTTTTAATAAGGATAAACTGAAAGACCACTCAGAGTATGGTTACATGATACCATCTACAAAAATCTTAAGTGGTCCTCCTGGATATCTCACTGTCAGTTTTGGTTTTCCTATCACAAGCATAAAGACAGGAGTGGACACAGGCAGAAGAGGCTCATGTTCAAGAGCAGTATATGGGCCCTTTGCAGTCCAACTGCTTGTCATAATGTGCAGTTTCACATGGCTTAGAGGTGTAAGTGAAACCCCTTACCTCTTGTGACCTATGCAGCTGCACAGGTGTCCTCAATGGTTTGTTTGACCTTACATTAAGGTATATAATATATAATAATTTAGATATGGATAAAAAAATATTTAAAAATATATTTATAAAATGTTGAAAGTGGCTTAAAAAAGTAAAAGGAGCTTAACAGTCCACACCAATCCCCCCATCTCCAGATTCAAAGCTGATTCCTGGTTCCCATTTAACTCTACTTCCTGCTCCTGTTTTGATAGACACAGGATGTGGCATGTAATGCCAGCTCATCCAATCACTGAGGCGGATCACCAATGTGACCATGCAAACATTTTCTGTCATTTCCTGTGTGTTCAAAGTAGAGACCTGCACAGACTTAGAAAATATTGGAACAAAATCTGCATTTGAATGGTTCCTGTAATAAGCCAGGTTCAAGCATATGAAAATTATCTGTTTTCATCCAGAGCAACAGTATGATTTTTCATCCATATTGTGCTCCACGTGTATGCTTTTTATGTCCCTATGTCAATTTTTGACATATGATACCCAGTATAGATGTTCCAGTTTAATCAACAATAAATCCATAAAAAACAGACAGTGTCCCTTGACATCTGTTTCTTTTTATGCACCCACTGAGATTAATGAACAAGTCTCATTAGAAAAAATAGAAAAGACTAGTACAAAAAGTCACTTGGTTCATGCAAAAACAAGTTGTGATCTTAGACTATAAGTTTTTCACATGGACAAAAAAAACATAATTTGAACAATACCTTTCCCTTCAATATTACCACGCAAAATGTTTTTATTTTATGTCTTCGCATGAAAAAAAATAGAATATTTCTCACTTAAATTATTCATTGTTCTCCTGAAATAAATGTAAAGACATAGCTATGAGATCTTTTGTATTATGCATCAGCTATAGGCAATTTTGTCACCTTTGTTCTTTTGCCCTTCAGATAAGTTACCATTTGATGTGGATTCAGCAAGCAATCAGGTAAAAGACATAAAAATGCATTATATATGTCTTTTATATTCACGAACAATGTCATGAGTAGGAAAAGGGCAGCACACTATCATCAAATTTTACAGTTCCATGTTAGATCTGTGGAACATGCTCTCTGTTAGTGCTGACATTGAAATTTGGGAATTTCATCCCAAGAAAGAGAGATAATTGATCTGTTTTAGAGATGGTGGATGTGAAGTTGAGAATCCCTGCTTTCCAATTCTTTCTGCACCGATTAGTTGAATGGTTATTCATAATGGACAGCACTGACAGTGCCTCGAATACCCATAAAATGCATCCATTGCTAATCTGACAAAAGTAATGCCAGTATATGTATAATTCAGGCTGCTTTCCTGTGGCTTCTAGCTGTCGGTTCATTTTTCACTTCTTCAAGCCAGGATCTACTGCCAAACACTATATACCTCGTTACATGTACTAAAGACGGCGCAGACTCATTATGAAATGAATTAGTAATCTTTCACTCCTATGACAAAAAATATCTAGCCATCCACTTGGGATTACATCTTCTGAAACTAAATGCATTTACACTGCACAATTATAGGGAAAGAGCATTCCTGGGTACATTCTTTTCAGTGTAAACAGGATGCGATCACCTGATGAAAAAACTAAATGCTCCATCATTGGGTGAAAAAATCTTTTGGCTACACATCATCTTGTGTAGCCAAGACATAGGTTGCCAAGAACAATAGCAGCCTACGCGAACAGAACGATCTCTTACTGATCGTCCTGTGCACATATTAATCTGAACCTGTTGCCAGATTTTCTGTATCTCTGATTCATCATTGCCTTTGCCTGTTTTTCGACTAATTTTGTATATTTTGCGCCTTTACGTTGCTGCACCCAGTTACTTATTCTATTTGCTTTTTTTTAAAGTGTATTTCATATGCGATCGCCTGTTATTTATGATTTCTCCACATTGCAAAAATAGTTTTTAAAAGTCAAAAGATTTGGAGCAACTCCACTCCAATCCGTCCATGGTGTATTTTCAATTACATGTTTATTTTGATGCAATTTTGCAGCTTTTGGCAACTGCCAAATCAGTTCAGGACAGGAAAAAAAAAATCCTTAACTTTGTGCCAAATTCCTGATTTACATACGCCATTTTAAGTAATTTTACACCAAAAACAGTAACTAATATCACAAGAAAAAAAGGAAACTGAGTTAAAAAGATACACAAATAATGAATTGGGCTTATATTTTTTATTTTACTCACTTACATAGCGCCATTAATTCTGCAGCGCTTTACAGACATGATTGGAACAATGACCTGGATGATAGGCGGGAGTCTGGCAAATCGATCTGCTTACCTCTACTTTGGCATCAGCAACATTTGATTTGCTTCTGTTGCTCTCTCCCGCTATTCTTTTGCATGTTCTGATAAAATCTGTGTATAGACCCGAAGCCCATTGGCCAATTCAGATTTCATTCCTGGCCTTGAATATTGCCATTATTCTATCCCGGCAGTGATAGTTATTGTCAGATAAGCAGTAAATATTATTTTTATAGATTTCTCAGTGCATACATTTTTTGGTTAACTACGTAAATTTAACCGATTTTCTGTAATAAGAGCAGTGTGTTATGAATGAACATTTAATTCATGTGAAATTATAAGGCAGCAAGTAATGGCCTTGGCCACAAGCTAAATACGATCTCAGTGATCCACAGAGATACGCATATATTCCCACGATTTATTATATGACTAGTAGCAAGCGCCACGAACAAATGAAAGAGCAGTAAAGAGATTGGCTGAGTCAGAGTTCACTGCAGTATATTGTAGATATTACAGATGATGTTGCGCTGTAAATCTGCCTTCTGTGAAGTGAATGAGCGGGCACATGGCTGGTAAAGTCTTATCTAAAGTATGGTGATCACAGCTGGTGAATTAAAGGCTGTTTGATGGGTTCATTGGCTGGACTGACCAATGATGCAACTAAACTGTGAATGATTCAAGATTTCACCTCCTGACTTCTACAATTCATTGCCTTAAACATTCTCTTCATTGGACTATAAAACTATATTATCAGTAAATTGCAATTATTTAATGTATCCCAGAACAGAATATGATTTATCTTACTATGGCTCTCATCTCATTACAGAACCGAGCTATCTGCAGAGGAATTTTAATTATTCAATGTGCTGCATTAACAAACATTGTGTTTCAATGTAAGCTACTTTGGTGCAGATTGTATATATAGGTATGCATTCTCCAAAAATTACAAAACCCCAGAGGATACATGATAATGATGTTAACACTAATATTTAATATGTACATCCATAAAGAACTCTAGATTGATCTTTGGCAAACAGTCAGCATAATAATGTTTAAAATGTGACCAGAAGCCAAATATTAATTAAATGTACAGGTGTTTTGAGCCCTGAGATAAGCTTTCAAAGACAGATGTTTTTAGTGTCTAGGGAGCACTATAAATAGAAATGAAGGAAAGTTTAGGTTAAAACAATAAAATGTAATGCTTTCATGAGTAAAATAAGTATGTCTTATTATATAGGAAAGATGTGTATCTTCGTACCGTGTCTTATTATAGACATTTGTGATATATCTTATTTATTTCATTACAATAGTAAAAAGTATTTGCCTTAAGAAAAATTAGGTTCATGACAAAAAATAGTTTTGTGAAAGGTTTTAGGGTGCTATATTTATGCTAATACTCCTAGTATTTAAATCATTTCGGGAGCATGAGAAATCATATTATCAGATGACCCATTACTATGCTATGGACAGAATGCAGATATTGTGTGTATTGCATGTATTTTCTTAGTAGAGCAAAGAACTACTGTGATGTTTGGATGGCCCTTCTCTTCTCTTAATAGAATATAGACTTTAGAATGGCACAACGGGTATCTTAAGTTCATCTTGGCTGTTCCCATTCTACACACATCAGCTGACCTTAACGATTTATATCTCTGAGCATTACCTGTCTTCTGGTGACAATCACTGTGAATACTAAATGCTTAATTTCACTCAGGAACCACCCTCTGTCAGCCATAGTAGTGTGAATGTGCCAGTGCTCTTTGGTCTTTCCCAGCACATGCGCATAACAGTACTTTGAAGTGCACCTGCACAGGAGCGCAATGTCGAGGACACTGTGTACATAACATAGAACGAATCATCCAAACAAAGCAAGAAGAGAGAGGCACCGGATCAAGACTAGTGATGCCCATTAGACCAGACTGCCCAGGAGGTGAGCATAATAAAAGTTTTTTTTGTATTATACAGAGAGCATTGGGGACATACAGACAGCATTCTAGAATGATGTCACATAGGGCTTAAAGCTGTCGACCCTACTTTATATGGGAAAAACCTGGCTGCAGGTTCACTTTAACCTCCTTCAACAGCATTGATATATTTTGAAAGGAGAGTAATGAATTAGGTAGGTAGGCACATCTAGTCATAGCTTATTTTCCCTGAAAACAAAAAGATCTAAAATTGAAATTAAAGTTGCTTCATCTCAACTACTTCTATATTCTGACATCATCTGTCCGGTGAGAGTTAGTAGGCCCCCAAACAAATTAGATAGTTGGCCTGCCCTGCTGAAATCAGCAGTTTTGGTTCACACCCATTTTCAAAGTAAAGGAAATTTTTGATCTGTGAAAGAAAAGTGTGACAAGTTAAAGAGGGATTTTTGGTCATTCCAAATGTAACCATCAATTTACTATTATATCTAATATACCTTAAATAAACACATGACTGCCTGCGACTTGGGTAAACTGGCCCTAGCTTTTTTTAAACTTTGCACACAAACTTGGGGTGCCCACAACACTGGCACTTCAAACATTATTAGTAATGTAAACATTATAATTTTTCCCTGGCTGCACCACATCAGCACAGAGAGTGAGATATTCATAGCTAGAGATAAGCAAATTTGTTCAGATTCGTCTCCGGATATGATCGTACTCGAATATTGTTTTTGCAATATACGTTGAACACAGCCGAATGTTATTACAGTCAATGGGAGTAGAAATTAACAAATATGTTCGTAACCGATCATAAGATATACATTTGGCACGAATAGTATTTGAATATGTCAAAATCAGATTTGGGGAAAAAATCAGAACAAATTAGCTCATCTCTATTCATAACAATTAATTAATACCCCTAACGCTGCAGGACCTGCACCCAAAAGTTACCTTGGCTTATCACAGAAGCCATCATACCCTAATAGTGCCTTCACAAAGAAGGTCATCACTACTTGACCAGCCTCTAACCCATATCTATCCCACAGCTGCTGCGACAGAATTGCATTTTATCATATAAAACAAGAAAAAATAGGGAGGGTGGGTGGGCAGCTGGATCCAGGAAGCAAGAGTAGGTAGGATTCCTGCCCTTCCCATTAAATACACCCCACAAGCCTGCACCACTAGCTCCTCCCCACCAATCAAACTCTCTGCAAGTACACCACCAAAGATTCGCTCCATTCTTACATTCTTATTTTTAAATTAGTTTAGCCCTTCACTCTTCTAAATTGTCATAAAGCCTGTCCACCCTATGGGCTCACTGGCCTTTCTTTGCTTGGTAGGCTGTAATAAAACTACAATAATCTAGCAATGAATTGCAAAATCTAAAGCATTCAACAGCAATTGTCTTGGTACCAAGGGAACAGCAAGACTAGAAAGAAACTTATTATAAACAGATGTTTCTTTAGATACACAAGAGAAGACAAATAATATCCTAAGACAGAGTAATTTATTAATTATAGTAATATTGATGCTACAAAGCACACCCTAAGTGCCTGAATTGTGCTGTCTGGTTATTGCTGGATCTGGAAAGTGCTATAAATGTATCATATTTAAATACCTTTTTCTATTCCAACTGTATATGTGTTGATAAATATATTTCTGCTAATGGCAACATTTTAGAGATGAGCAAATCCTGTAAATTAGCTAGCTTCAAAATTTTTTCCCTCAAATTTGATTTGCGGCAAATAAATTTGCTGCAAATCTCAGTACTGCAAAGTCTCTAATTGACTGGAAAAACTATTTAATACTCAGAGGTCTCCTAAGACAGTATTAAACCACTATTGAGATTTTGAAAGCAAATGCAGCCTTAGCAGTGTCCACATAACCTCAACATATCTGGCTAGGAGAAAAAGGATGGTAATCAGTGATAACCAGTAGCCCATTTAACAACACTGCAGTAACAATGTCCAAAAATATGCGAAAATTCTGTAGCTTTAAAAACCTACATGCATTGAAAAGATGTTGCAGCAATAGCCAACAATAATGTAGTGTGTACAGGTGCGTCTCACAAAATTAATTATCATCAAAAGTTAATTTATTTCTGTTCTTCATTACAAAAATATATTCTAGAGTCATTGCAGAGTGATCTATTTTAAGTGTTTATTTTTGTTATTGTTGATGACTATGGCTTACAGCCAATGAAAACCCAAGAGCTGTTATCTTAGAATACTTTATAACATCAGCTTGAAAAATGATTTTAAAATGTTGGCGTACTGAAATGTATGTTCAGTAAATGCACTCAATACTTGGTCAGGGCTCCTTTTGCCTTAATTACTGCATCAATGCGGTGTGGCATGGAGGCAATCAGCCTGTGGCACTGCTGAGGTGTTATGGAAGCCCAGTTTGCTTTGATAGCAGCCTTCAGCTCGTCTGCATTGTTGGATCTGGTGTCTCTCATCTTTCTCTTGGCAATACTCTATAGATTCTCTAAGGAGTTAAGGTCAGGCGAGTTTGCCGGCAAATCAAGCATAGTGACACTGTTGTTCTTAAACCAGGTATTGGTACTTTTGGCAGTGTGAAAGGTGCCAAGTACTGCTGGAGAATGACATTTCCATCTCCAAAAAGCTTGTTGGCAGAGAGAAGCATGAAGCGCTCTAAAATTTCCTGGCAGACGGCTGCTGACTTTGGTCTTGATAAAACAAACTGGACCTACACCAGCAGGTGACATGTGTCATGACTAGTGTTGAGCGATACTGCTCGATATCTAAAAATATCGGATCGGAATGGTATCGCCGATATCACTAACTATCGGCGATATCCGATTCCGATACGGAAGTCCCATGTAAGTCTATGGGAACAAAATATCGCAACTAAAAAAACACTTTCTTTCCTTGTAAACACAAAATATACACACTTAGAATACATATATATATATATATATATATATATATATATATATATATATACATGTCATTGTGACATATATATATACATATATTTATAGTTTATTCACTTCTACATAGTAAAATAGCCTCTGATTCAATTGCCGGGTAAAGCCGGCATTTGTGAAAAGACAGAAGCACCCGAGGGTCCAGTCGCCACAGAGATGTTGCATCGCACCCAGCGAACAGGATTCAGAAGCTCGCTATAAGCGAGTCCTGTGTGCCTTAATTGAACTGTTTTTTTGCTTGAGAATTGCAAAAATCATCATAGACTGTATTTGCCATTTTTCCGTCATATCTGCGCCACGAGGCACAGGTGAAGAATAAGGGGTGCTCTCGTGGGCGTACACTCACTCCGTGGCGCGAAAACGATGTCCGCACACTCTAAATGTTACTGCAATGTAAGATCGTGCCCCACAGCTCTGGAGTTCCGCCTCCTCATCCTTCTCAGTGGGCGTAAACAAACGCGAAGGTCCCGCCTCCCTACAAAAGATGTCACCTCTCCTGATGCTAATGACACATGTGACTTTGCTGAGATGGCGAATGGACGTGAGCAGAAGTGGGAAGGGATGGAGGAGTCAGAGCTCTCCCCCCACGGAAGCGACCCGATCGCCACGGAGCCACCGTTTGGCACCGGCCTGGAAACCCTACTAGCTGGAAGAAGCGGAGGATACCCTGAGAGACCTGGCCCGGCACCGGGAGGAGGTCGCCAGGATGGAAGCGAGCTGGCGGGCCCTAAAACTACAATTGGAGCGGCGCCAATCCCTCTTACCCCCTGAAGTGTCTGTACCGGAAGGTGAGGCACCCGTTCCAGTAGAGGAGGCCGTGCGGGCATCCCAGCCCTTGCAATCTGAACCGGTTGCCAGTATCTCAGTGGAGGCACCCGTTCCAGTACAGGAGGCCGTGCGGGCATCCCAGCCCTTGCAATCTGAACCGGTTGCCAGTATCACAGTGGAGGCACCTGTTCCTGCAGAAAACGCCGCACCAGCACCCCAGATCCCGCTGTCTGCCCCCGTCGCTGAGGCAGAAAAAGCGACACCCGTCCTCATGGAGGAGGCCGCGCAGGCACCAGAGCTCTACCTGCCTGTACCGGAGCCCCGACCGTCATCTGTTCCAGAGCCGGCTGCTTCCGCCGCAGGTGAGCGCCGCCAGGACTGGCGGGCGCCAGGAGAGCTGCCGCAAACCGGACATCGTAAGCTGGCATTTGATGGTGGAGACATGGAGATGCTGGTGGAGGAGAATTACAACCGGCGTCAGGAGGAAGAGTGGAGACGTCGGGAGCGGGAAGCAGAGCGACAAAGGGAGCAGCGAGAATCCCAAAAGCTTCGGCAACGTCACCTGGAGAAGGACCTGGCAGAGAAGGCACGTATGAGAAAGGATAAAAGTACGGTGAGGGAGCCGCGGCGTAAGGGTGCAGTACGGAACTTTAAGTTAAAAGGTGGTTGGGGCTTCATCCAGGAGCCTGGACTTTATTTAGAAGTTTTTGTAACCCGACGGGACGTGGAGGCTCACCTCCCAGAAGGACACCCGGGGAGGGACCTGTTGCCAGGAGACTTGGTGACTTACACCCGACACTGGGGTTACAATGGATGGTACGCCCTAAATGTTACCAGGTGCGACCCCTACTCCCCAGAGTGTCAGGAAACTGACAGACCCTACGAGCCTTCAGCCTCCCCCAACCAGGCCTCTGCACAAGTGCCACCCCACGCCGTAAATCTCCCCAGCCTCCCTCAGTGGTCTCCTCAGCAGCCCCAGCTATGGACATGATAATGATAGCTGGCCCGTACCCGGCGCCTGTTAGGCCCCCTGGGGTTCGTTCAGTCCGGGACATAGGGGTCCAGACCCGGAGGGAGATGAAAGAGGTGGCCACACAGACCCATATAGCGGGTCACGACGTCACTGTACTGGCCACACGACGTCATCAGGTCTGGGTGGACCCTCCTGTCACGGATGTTTGGCAAGCTCCAGAAGAGTACCAGGTGGTACCTGGAAGAGGCCAGCCAAAGAAGTCTAAATAACCCGGACAGGGTCTCTGTATGTAAATAGTTAAATTATTGATGTACCCGGACGGGTGAATGTTCATAAAAAGAAGTTTATTGCCTTAATATACCCAGGTTGGGTAATGGTTTGATGTACCCGGATGGGTGAATGTTCAGAAGAACAAGTTTATTGTTGCCTTAATATACCCAGGTTGGGTAATGGTGTTTCACTGTAATGAAAATGTTGAACTTTGAAGCCATGAACTGTACTGGCTCACAAATTTTTCTGTAAATACGTTGGCACTTCGGTCTCCATCTGGTTTTACAAAAAACTTTACTGTGCACTATTTTCAACTACCTCAGAAACTAAAAACCCGTTTGGTGTGGCCGAAAGTGAGGTCTGCTCAAGGAAATCTTGCAGCCCACCCAAGACCACAGTTGAGGTTTGGAGCGGGTCCTCCACAAGCACAAGTAAAGGACACTGTGAAGTTACCCCGGTGGGGTTGTAGTCCTAAGAAGTCTCCACGAACTTCGGCACTAATGCTATTTGCACTTTTGTTGAATATGTATTTATTAACACACATGTATAACACATATCAAGGGTATGAACAGTAACAAAACATGTCACATAATATAAGCCATTTGCACTTTTGTAATGTTATTATTAAAAATTTTATTATGCAACGTTTAACTTGAAGTGTTTCCTGCTTTCTTACTACGTCGCATAGTCCACTCTGCTACATCACTTTGCACCATTGCTCTATCTCACATCTATCTGCCCTGGAAGGATAGCGTGTTACCTGTAGAAGACTTTTCACCTACCTGCACTACACCATCCCTTCCAGAGGACCTGCACAGCAGCGCTGGACACCCTGACCAGGTACTACAGGTGGCGTCACGACAAACTACACGAACATTCTATCATCCCCTGGAAATATCCCACATTCCAGTGATCGCCCAGGTCACGGACCGAGCTGTGCTACTCGTGACATCCCCCATAGAAGTCGACGTGATCGGTGCCGAGTACCCCCAAAACCCCTGTCTCTGTGCGACTCAACTTCCCTCACTGTGCTGGCACTTTACATTTACAATGCCTCTGGGTTTTTTTTTTGGGGGGTGGGGAACATTCAGAATTTTGCTATGGGGCCCCATGATTTATATGTACGCCCTGCTGCTGAGGCATGGTATTTAAGGCTGTTAAGGAGCCAACATACATGGACCTTGCCAGCAGCGTCGGACTGGAGTACCTTGGGCCCACCAGAGAAAATATATTCTTGCGGCCCAACATCATACTTCCCAACCTTTGAATAAGGGAAAGAGGGACAAAGGCTGTGGCACGCTGTGCATGCTGCAGAAAATTTTAGGCCATGCCACGTTGCACCACAGACTGTCCAGGAGTTGGTGGATGCTTTAGTCCAGGTGTGGGAGGAGATCCCTCACGAGACCATCCGTCGCGCTCATCAGGAGCATGGCCAGAAGTTGTAGGGAGGTCATACAGCATACCTCCCAAATTTGGAAGACAGGAAAGAGGATTAAAGGCTGCGGCGCGTGTTGCGCGCCGCTGAAAATTTTAGGCCACGCCCCGACAACACCCATTTCACAGCTAATCACACCCATATCCTCGCCCCAAGCGTAACCATTTAGCACTGCTGATCACACTGACTGGTAATGAGGGCACAGTGGCTGGTACTGAGGAAAAGAAAGAAAGAGCAGCGAGAGAGAAAGAACAAACAGAGAAAGAAAGAGAGGAAAGAAAGAAAAGAGAGAAAGAAAGAAGAACAGAGAGAAAAAAGAACAGAGAGCGAGAAGGAAAGAACAGAGAGCGATAAAGAAAGACTAGAGAGAGAGCCATAGGCGTAGCTAGGGTTTTGGTTTAGTGGGGGCAAAACTTCTGAGTGGGCCCATCACAGAGAACCTCAGCAAATGACCGCGCTGTTGGCCAAAATAATCTATATATAAAAAGACCAATATTGATATTACCGCCATATGATCTGTGTTAAATAATACCAGTCCTACAGAACATATAATAGATTACAGCACAGGAACAGATTATGACTTACCGCTGATGTTCTTTCTAATGGAATTGTTCACTTTTCATGTCTTTTCCATCTGGCCCACACCGACATGACGACTTCTCCAGCCAGGACTCGACTGCACCCCCATTAAAAAAAAAATAAAAAAAAAACTTACCTCCCCGGCTCCTGTGCTGCTCACTGTTCTCCCTCTCAGCGTCTGACAGCGGGCGCCGGCAGGTGATGTTATTGCGCCCGCTGTCATACGCTGAGAGGGGGATTATGGGAGAGTAGGAGCGCTCGCTCCTTCTCTCTCCATGCGGTCAGCTTTATCGGCTGGATGCCGATACAGCTGACCCTCCGATGACGGGTGGGGGGCCCACTGCTGGCACCGGGCCCCCCCAACGCCTGTTCAGGCCCCATAGCTTCCGGGCGGCAGAGCAGGGAGAGCGATTCTCCCTGCTCTGCCGCAGAATGTAACTGTATCGTAGCTCCGGGTGGGCCCCCTCAGAGCGCGGGCCCCAGGGCCACCACCCCCTCTGCCCCGCGACCTATCATTTCAAATCAGGGCCCACCACGCAGGAGCTGGGGCCCACCGTAGGTTTCTCCGGTGTCCCGGTGCCTCAGTCCGACCCTGCTTGCCAGCCTGATAATACCAGGCCACAGCAGTCTGCATATCTTGGCTGGTTAACAAAAATAGGGGATCCCCTCGAAAAAAATTTGGCGTGGGGTCCCCCCTATTTTTGTTAACCAGCCAGATGAAGCAGACTGCTGAGGCCTGGTTTTTCAGGCTGGTAAGGATCCAATATCCATGGACCTTGCCAGCCTGATAATACCAGGCCACAGCAGTCTGCTTAGCTTGGCTGGTTAACAAAAATAGGGGATCCCCTCGAAAAAAAAACGGCGTAGGGGTCCCCCTATTTTTGTTAACCAGCCAAGTAAAATGCAGACTGCTGCGGCCTGGTATTAAAAGACTGTCAAGGCCCATGGATTTTGGCCCTCAACAGCCTGATAATACCAGGCTACAGCAGCCCCACATTTGGCTCATCAAAAGATGTGCCAATTGTGGCACTTTACCCGCTCTTCCCACTGCCCTGTAGCGGTGGCAAGCGGGGTAATAAGGGGTTAATGTCACCGTTGATTGCACGGTGAGAATAAGCCCGGTTAATAATGGAGAGGTGTCAATAAGACACCGATCCATTATTAATCCCAAAGTTTTTAAATGTATAAAAAAAAAGACACAGCAAGAAAAAAGTATTTTACTGAAATAAAAAAGACAACACAGTTTTCATTTATTTTATTATACTCTCATTCCTGCGACGCCATCGATCTCCTGTAAAAAAAGAAAAAAAACAAACCAACAGTATACCACCTGTCCGACGCAGTCCATAGTAATGAGCTTGATTTCCAAATGAAATGCAAAATTTACTTTCATCTGAAAACTTGGACCACTGAGCAACAGTCCAGTTCTTTTCTCCTTGGCCCAGGTAAGAAGCTTCTGGTGTTTATTTGTCATGAGTGGCTTGACACAAGGAATGCGAAACTAGTAGCTCATGTACTGGATGTGTCTGTGTGTGGTTGATCTTGAAGCAATGACTCCAGCAGCTGTCCACTCCTTGTGAATTCTCCCCAAATTTTTGAATGGCCTTTTCTTAACATTCCTTTCAAGGATACAGTTATCCCGCTTGCTTGTGCACCTTTTCTACCACAATTTTTCCTTCCACTCAACTTTCCATTAATATGCTTGGATACAGCACTCTGTGAACAGTCAGCTTCTTTAGCAATGACCTTTTGTGGCATACCCTCCTTCTGGAGTGTGTCAATGACTGCCTTCTGAACATCTGTCAAGTCAGCAGTCTTCCCCATGATTGTGGAGCCTACTGAAACAGACTAAGGGACCTTTTAAAATGCTTAGGAATTTTTTGCAGGTGTTTTTTGTTAATTATTCTAATTTACTGAGATAGTGACTTTTTTGTTTCATTGGCTGTAAGCCATAATCATCAACATTAACAGAAATAAACACTTGAAATAGATCACTCTGTTTGTAATCACTCTATATAATATGAGTTTCACTTTTTGTATCTTTTGTATGGAAATAAATTAACTTTTTGATGATGTTCAAATTTTGTGAGAAGCACCTGTATGTTTTATAAATTAGACTAATAAGACAGTTAAAAAGACACTGTACTGTCACTGTAGTACCAGTTAAAAAGATTTGATGTTATGCATCACCTTGGATTACAAAAGAATTGAAATATTTACTAAACAAGAAAAAACTGGCATTTAAAATGAAGGATACAAAGAAACTGAAATTGATACAAAGGGATTTAAAAGGGAAAAATCAAGAATGCCCGTGAGGCATTCTGAATTAAATTGGAAAATAAATTGTCACGCAACAATTCCATGGAGGTGTGGTCGGGCATGAAGCAGTTAACTAGGTTTAAGGCAAGGTCGGAGTGTGGGGAAGAGGATCTGACCATGGCTAATGAAATAAACGAGTTCTTTAACAGATTCACCGACACATGCGCAGCACCATCAGGAATGGGGGATGTACCAGGGGAACGATCGGCAGCATTGACATTGGGGGATAAGCTGTCTGCTTTCTCTGTCACTCCAAGTGATGTGAGGAAACAGTTTAGTAAACTAGTCATTGGCAAAGCAGCTGGGCCTGATGGCCTCAGTCCATGTGTTCTCAGAGCATGCGCAAACCAACTGTGTACTGTCTTCCAACTCCTGTTTAACAGGAGCCTACAATTACAGAGAGTACCAATGCTGAGAAGACTACCTGCCTGGTGCCTGTTCCCAAGATCACTTTTCCGACTTCCTTACACGACTATCGTTCAGTGGCCTTAACATCGCATGCTATGAAGTCGTGTAGAGAATAGTACTTGCCTACTTGTGCCCGAGGGTGAGGGCCTACACTGACCCCCTACAGTTTGCGTACTGGCAGAGATTGGGGGTGGAAGATGTGGTAGTGTCTCTGCTACATACAATACATTCATTCTTGGAAAATGATGGAACTGCAGTGCGCCCCATGTTCTTTGACTTCTCAAGTGCTTTCAATACCTTACAGCTGCCCTTAATATGAAATAGGTTGACTGATATGGCGGTAGATGAGGGGATGGTGAACTGATAAGCGACTACCTGATGGCAGTTTGTAAGGATGGGGGAGGTGGTATATGGCAGTGTATGGAGCAGTGTTGGAGCCCTTCAGAGTATAGTGCTGTCACCCTTCCTCTTCACATTGTATACAGCTGACTTTCAGTATAAATCAGATCTCTGTCACCTCCAAAAATTCTGATGACTCAGTGATTGTAGGGGGCATTGTGGTGGACCGGGGGAGGAGGAATATAGAAGGGTGGTTCCTGACTTTGTGAATTGGTGCCAGACTAACTGTTTATGTAGGCAAGGAAAAGGGGGGGTAGCAGGAAAATAGTCAGCTCACCAGTCTCTGCAGTAGTCCAGAAGATTTTCACACTCAGCAGTAGTCCAGAATCCTCATTCGCACGGAGTCACCTTGATTAGAGGCGTTGGCTGCAGCAAAACATGTAGAAAAAAATCTCCAGCGCAAAAATGAATAAAAATTCAATTTTTATTAGATAAAATTAAAATCCATCTTGATAGAAAAAAGACATATACAGGTGGGGTCCCTGTTGGTCTGAAACCGATGCGTTTCGACCTAGCAGGTCTTAGTCATGGTTAGAATATAGAAGGGTGGTTTCTGACTTTGTGAATTGGTGCCAGACTAACTGTTTAGAGCTAAATGTGAAGAAAACCAAGGAGATGGTGGTGAGCTATAGAAGGAAAAAGCATGATTACTTACCGATCACTATTGCTGGCCAGGGGTGGAGATGGTTGAGAGCTACAAATATTTGGGGGTTTACCTTGACAGCAAACTCGATTGGAGGTGTCATATTTACAAGAAGGGAATGAGCAGACTGTACTTTCGACGGAAGCTCAGGTCATTCAATGTGTGCAGTAAAATGCTCGAAATGTTTTACCAGTCCGTTGTGGCAAGCGCCATCTTTTTTGCTATCATTTGCTGGGGCAGTAGTGTGCGAGTAGCTGACGCTAATAAGCTCAACAAACTTATCAAGAAGGCAAGCGCGGCTGTTGGCCTCCATCTTGACTCTTTTGAAGAGGTAGTGGAAGATAGTATTTAGAAGAAGTGTAGGGCTATAATGAATAATAATACACACCAACTATACGAGCTGTTCTTGAAGCAGAAGAGCACATCCAGCAGCCGTCTAATCCAACTTAGGTGCAAGAAGGAGAAATTCAGGAAATCGTTTGTGCATACTGCTATGGGATGTATAACCATTCAATAAGGGTGAAAGATGGCTACGACCTAGGGCTGACGCACTAATGACAATGATCAGAGATTAAAATTTAAGTATCTGCATTTACACAAATTTGTTTGTTAGTCATGTGCAAGATCTGTGTCTAGGAATTACTTTCTGTAATGCTGTTTGTAATGTTGTAATGTTTTGGAATGCTGCTGTAATACCATAATTTCCCTCGGGATCAATAAAGTGTATCGTATCATAAAAAAAAAAACATTTTTGTATTTCAATTAAAAATTTTTTTAAGGCTATCCAGGTTGACCAAAAATGCACCGCAATCATAAAATATTATGCTGCTAAGTAGCTACACATAGGTTCATGCCTGGAAAAGAACATGAGGCAACAGAAAGAAGAATTGTTATAAGGTGAAGGGTTGCTAATTTGTACTATTAATACATTCAACTATCAAAGTATTAAAAAATTATCACCTTCAGGTTTTTAATAAAGTGGGAGCAGCACAGAAAAAGCTAGGTAGGTTCCAATCCTAAAGGTACTGCCACACTAAACAATCCCGCTAGCGATCACGATAACGACGCATACTAATGCGATCGCTAGCGGGATTGTTTCTATATCGCTAAATGCGGCCACATTTAGCGATATAGTTAACGACGCTATCGCCGTTAGCGATCTTCTTAACGACTTTAGCGGTACAAAAGTACCGCTAAATCGCTAAGAAAAGGTGCCACACAGCGATTAGATACTCACCCAGCGGGAGCGCCAGCGATGAAATAGGGTCCGGAGCGATTCCAGCGACGAGCGAGATCACAGCAGGAAGCTCGTCGCTGGAAGCTGCCGCACTGAACAATATCGCTAACGGGATCGCTAAATAGTGACGTTTTTAGCGATCTCGTTAGCGATATTGTTTAGTGTGGCATACCCTTTAGGTCTACAGCAGACTTCTGCATTCGAGTGGCATCTATGAATGTAAAATTGGATTATTAGAACAAAGAAGTGTGAAAAAAATGTAAGTTTCTTTACAGTTCTCCTACTTTGTGAGGTAGACAGTTTCATTTCTGTAAAGTTGAGATTTTTGTTTGTATTTTATCTTTTTAAAACAAATAGAAAAAGACTTTATAGGAAAAAAATGGATTGTCCCACTCACAAGCCAGGTAGTACACTTTCTTTAACACACAAAACATTGGGTCCGGGATTTTTCCTCAGTAGCAAAATTAGGACAGGAGTATTAGATTGCCCTTTTTGTTTGCCATATGTCAAGCATAAAAAATTGTGTTATTAAGGTGCTGTACTGCAATATACCCCAGATCAATCTATTCACAGTTACGATTGTAATGCAGGTAAACGGATGCAGTGACGCAAAGGCACAGAGCAAGGGTTAACAGGAATGTGGTTTAATTAATAATAATGAACTCCTTGCAGGGAGATAAAAGGAAGGCGAAAATAAACAGTAAACAGTACAATTGTGGTTCAACGCAACAGTCTTTCTATCAACTTTAATTTTTCGTGACTTCGCTGTCTGTCCTTTAGTCTCTTGCAGTCCGATAGATCAGTGGTCCCCAACCTTTTTTGCACCAGGGACCGGCTTCAAGCAAGACCATTCTTCCATGGCCCGGCAGGGCGGGGATGGAGGTGTGGCAGGGGTGGGGCTTTGGTCATAAGGGGCGGGGCTATGGACAGGGTTGTAGTTTAGTAGTAGTGCATTCTTATCATTCTTATCTTATATACAAGGCTCTGCTCCCACCCTCTTATACATGGCTCCGCTCCCACCCTATATACATGGCTCCTCTCCCACCCTGTATACATGGCTCCTCTCCCACCCTATATACAATGCTCTGCTCCCACCCTCTTATACATGGCTCTGCACCTTCCCTGTATACAAGGCTCCGCTCCCACCCTCTTATACATGGCTCCGCTCCCACTATGGCTCTGCTCCCACCCTCGTATACATGGCTCCCCTCCCACCCTCTTATACATGGCTCTGCACCCTCCCTGTATACAAGGCTCCTCTCCCACCCTATATACATGGCTCCTCTCCCACCTTATATACATGGCTCCTCTCCCACCCTGTATACAAGGCTCCGCTCCCACTATGGCTCCGCACCCTCCCTTGTATAAAAGGCTCTTCTCCCACCCTCTCCTGGGCTCCCCAATCATCCCTGTCATACTTACCCTCCTCGCTCCGTCGCTGAACTTCCCAGCATCCCTGTCGGCGCCGGCAGCTTCCTCCTTTGCGGTGCAGTCACGTAGTACCGCTCATTAAGGGCATGAATATGGATGCCACACCTATGGGAGTGGCGTCGCGTCCATATTCATGCCCTTAATGAGCGGTACTACGTCACCGCTCAGCGCTGGATGAAGCTGCCACGGCCGGGACAGGGATCGCAGCGGCGGAAGGTGAGTATCGATGATGGAGCCGGCGACTGTAGCTGTCACTACAGCGCTACAGCCGCCGGCTCCATGTGGGTCCAGCGTTCTGTGCCGTGGCTCCACGGCCCACATCAGAACTGCTACGGCCCGGTGGTGGGCCGCGGACCGGCGGTTGGGGACCCCTGCGATAGATGATGGAATGCCAGGGGAGGCCCACACTGCACCTTCAAGCTTCCCCACCCAACACACCATCACACTACTGATGGCAGCGGGCAATCACCGGTTTTGCCTTCTGAGCCCCTAGTCCATTGAACTGCAGAGCCGAATTGTGAAGCTGCACACAAGTCTCTATTCGGCGTGTGCGCCCCTGTCCACCCGACAACAACTGGTTGCACGCACCATGATGTCTCATTAGGTGCTATCCCTCGGTACGCCCGCTGGTACCTGAATACCTGCAACGTGCTGCTTCACTCACCGCCCATCTCTCTGTGCGCCCAACGGTACCAGGGGGTCCTCACTGATCCCGTCCTGGGTCTCTACTCTGCACTTCAACTCGCATTGCAGGGCACAGCAGATTCCTGCTCTCTCTTCCCTGTGCCTAGAACTCTGCCTTTGCCTGCAATCGACTCTCCCTCTTCCCCTCACTTACCACGTCCCTTCTCTCTAGGTCATGGGTTCTTTCCAACTCCCCTTTCCTTCACCCCTGCAACACTGGACGCGGCCTCGGCAGTTCCGGACTTGGTGTCTCAAAGGTACTCACAGCCAGGTCTCCTTCCTTACACCTTACACGATGACTCTGCAGGTCTTGCATCTCCCTATCACTTGAATCTTAGTATTAATATTAACAGACTGAGATTATCATTCTTATTTTTAATGTTTTTTGCTGCAGTAGTACACCAAAATCAAATTTTAGATTATTTGTCCCAATTTGTAATAAGCTGTGCGCTCTGACCTACTATCACTAAGCTGGAAAAAAGTAAAATAACCATTGCTTTCTCTGCACTCATCATTTATAGTCTCTTTGATAAACCCCCCCAAGATTTTCTGTACTATAGTATGTGGTTTGATATGTGAAAGGTGCTGGGTTTTTTTTTCCTCAAACTGAGATAACTGAATTGCAAATGAATCAACTTCTCCTTGGCTTACAAAGTTCCTGAAATTCGACTTGAAGTCGGGTTGCAGGGGATTGATCTGCTTATTGCTACTTATCAGGCTTATAAGTCGGATAGTATATGTCAGAAGAGATGAGAATGCTTATGGTAAAAGTTTGATTTTCCTTAATCTCTGGTGTCCTTCTTTACTTATTTTGCTAAAATAAACACTAGCTTTAGTGGTTATACCATCTGGATAGAAAGCTTCTAGAATAGGAAATAACAAGAACTGAACATGTTTTTCTTATAGCGTAGGGCATTGTACACTACTATAGCATCTGCTAAATACACTCCAGCCCAGTGATACAGTTCACAGAGGATTTCCAAAATAAAGTGCGTGGTGTAAACGTTAGTTGTCTACATGTCTTACATTACGCCAATTTAATCGTTAAATTTCTAAAAATTGTATGCACTTCCCAAAGTGACTGACACGTTACTATTACTGAAATTTATTTTGATATTATAGGGTATACTGGCCAAAGAAGGGTTAACTATAAAGCAGTGTACAGTTAGTTGATACATTTCTAGACCACTGAATGAGCATAGGTAGAATGGGAAAATTAAAAAAAAAATGTTTCATTCTAGCTTGGATACTGAAACCCAAGCTCCTAAAAATAGGTGTTAAATTACACTTTTCTGCACCATGATATCTTGCTGCATCATGGCGTGTGTGCCTGTGTGTGTGGTTAAGAAACATTTCCTCTGTGGGTACTTTAAGCTTTATGCGGCAGAGTCAGCAGGGGAAAAGGCTGCATAAAGCTATATCATGGGAGTGTCACAGTTGACATTTTATATTACTTTTTTATAATATCAAAAATATATCTTCATGTTAATTGTTCCCAAGATGTTAAACCAGCAGAAATGCCACAAAAGACCAGATGTGAACAGACTCTATCCAGTTCCCCCATACACAGTAATGATAAGCTTGGCCGAGTGCTTTGTCCTGTATGAGAGAGTTTGGCCACGGCATATCTCCCCGCAGCAAAAAGATTGATCATGCAATACAAAAGGAGTCTCCATACATATAAGAACATTGTTAGTTTTATCCGACTTTAGTCTAATGTGTTAGAGAGCCACAGTCAGTTTCAATTTCTGTCTCACCATTACTTCAGTCCAATGCCAGAAGCATGGAAAGGTGCGTCAGAGGATTCCCCACAAGTCTTCTCATGGCAATAGAAGGAAAAATACCTACTAGTAGAGTTGAGCGAAACAGGTCGGTCAGATTCAAAAGTCGCCGACTTTCACTAAAATCGAGTTTCGCCGATCGAAACCCGACCATAGCGTGAAGTCGGCCATGCGGTCGTCGACCTGAGCGCCAAAGTCAGTTTTCCCATAATGCTTGCAGGCGCCTTTTTTCAGCCAATGAGCAAGGACGTACACTGTGGGCAACGAGATGACATGGGCAGCGTCCACCACTATCTTAGAGAAGGGCATTGCAGTGATTGGCTTTGCTTTGGCCGACCGCCATTTTACTTCTGCCAATGTTAACAGTAGGGAGAGGTTTCTTACGCTGTTTATCAGTAGAGAGAGAGTTAGGGCAGTAATGAGTTCTGTACATATATTCTGATGAAGGCCGATATTGTATGGCCGAAAACGTTCATTAATGTACAACACTTTGATCTAGTTCGGATGCTAATAAAAGAAACCACAGCAACAATTTTTTGTCCCGTTGTTCTCCATTGAGTGCCAAGTAATATTTCTATTCCTGATGAAACTCAGGTGCCCCTTCCCGCATACTATACCACCTTACACGGTGACACAGAGGAAGGTGCAGATGAAATTGAAGAGGAGGTGATGAATGACCAAGTTGATGACCCGGATTGGCGTCCATTGGGGGAAGAGGGTGCCGCTGGCAATAGCTCAAAGAGGAGGAGGATCCACAGCAGGCATCAACATCGCAGCTAGGGTTATCTGGCCAGCCTGTAGCAGTCCAAAAAGGTCTTAAGAAAACAAAAAGAGTTGCAGGACAGCTTGGCCAGACAGTCAAATTAGCACAGCGTGCAAGCCCTGAACATTTATCCCATAGTAGGAAGAGTGCAGTGTGGCACTTTTTTGACCAAAATCCTATTGATGAGGCAAAGGTTATCTGTAAGAAGTGCGGAAGGACCTTTAGCCGAGGGAAAAATCTGAGAAATTTGAATACCAGTTGCATACTTCGACATTTAAACTCAATGCACTTGCAAGCGTGGACAGACTACAAAACCTCAGGTAGCACATGTGCACCTGCTCGGACTGAAGATAGCCAGCAACGTGACATCGCTTCCCCCACTGTAAGCCCACTGGTTAGCACACCACCAGCAAGAAATGTTGAGGTGTCGTCGTAAGGCCAAAGCAGTCAGGGAATCACAATGATTTTCCAACGAAAGACTGAATCTATTCCATCACCACCACCACCACCACCATCACATCACCAACCCCCTCTCAGTCCGCCATGTCCACCGCTAGTTCACCCAAATGCAACTCTCAAGTCCAGCACACCCTAGCAGACATTTTGAGTAGGACAAGAAAGTATACATCCCTCATCCACGTACAGCTGCTTTAAACGCCCACATTGCCAAACTGATCTCATTAGAGATGATGCCCTTCTGTTTGGTTGAAAGCACAGCATTCTGAGAGCTCATGGCCTACGCTGTCCCACGCTATGACCTACCCAGTCGGCACTTCTTTTCTAGAAAAGCCATCCCGCCCTCCACCTGCATGTGAAAGACCGTATTGCCCATGCACTCAAACAATCAGTAAGTAGAAAGGTGCACCTCACAACAGATGCATGGGCCAGTAGGCATGGCCAGGGCCGTTACATCTCCATCACTGCACACTGGGTTAATGTGGTAGATGCAGGGTCCACAGGGGACAGCGGCGGTGGGACAGTGCTTCCTAGCCCACGGTATAGGCAACAGTTGGCTGTAGGTGTTCGAGCCTCCTCCTCCAGAAGCAAAAGCTCGTCGACAGAGCGCAGTCACACGAGCACTCCTTCCGCAGCTGCCAGTGTTGCACATGAGGTGTCCCACTATCGAACAGCTAGTGGTAAGCGTCAGCAGGCTGTTTTAAAAATGATGTCTGTGGGCGACAACAGACACACCGCAGAGGTACTGGCCAACTACTTGCAGCGAGAAACTGAGTCATAGCTGGGCAGTCTACATCTTGAGCCAGGCAAGGTAGTCAGTGAAAACGGCCATAATTTTGTGGCGGCCATAGCCCTGGCAAAACTCACACACATACCTTGCCTGGCTCACACCTTGAACCTGGTAGTGCAGTGCTTCTTAAATAATTATCCGGACTTAACAGCCCTGCTCCATAAGGTGCAAGACTGTGTTCGGACATCCGTCGCTCGCCCGTAGACTCCAGTCGTATGCAGAGGCTGCAGCGATCGCTCCACCTCCACAAGCACCGCCTAATCATAGACGTTGCAACAAGGTGGAACTCCACCATGCACATGGTTGAGAGGCTGTGCAAACAGAGGCAGGCTGTAATGTATTTGTGGGAAGATACAGGGTCAGGCAGTTTGAGTGCAGACATGGAGTTGTCGGGTGTGCAGTAGTCAAAGCTGAAAGATCTCTGTAAAGTCCTTTAGTGTTTTGAGGAATGCACATGGCTGGTAAGCGCAGAAGACGCCATCATAAGCATGAGCATCCCACTTATCCATCTGCTCATGCAAACTTTGACGCACTTTAAGGATCAGGCATCTGCAGCGCAGAAGGAAGAGGGGGAGGAGGGGGGTAGCCTTGATGACAGTCAGCCATTGTCTGCTCAGGGAACTGTCCTGGATGAGGTGGAGGAAGAAGAGGAAGAGGAGGAGGAGGATGAGGGGATGATTATTTAGGGGAGGAGGATGCTTCTCCAGGGGCAAGAGAAAATGTTGGCTTGCCAAGGTCATGTACAGGGTTTGTGCGTGACTGGAGGGATGTGGATTTGGCAGAAAGTGCTCCTCCACCAACCACTGGCAGTGCATCATTGACACCTGGAACATTGGCCCACATGTGTGATTATGTCTTGCGGATCCTAAAAAGGGACCCCCGCATTGCCAAAATTATGAAGGATGACGACTACTGGTTGGCCAGCATCCTCGATCCATGCTATAAAGGCAAATTACAGAACATCATTCTACAGGAGAACCTAGAGCTAATATTGGCGAACAAACAAGCAACTCTGGTAAACCGTTTGTTAGAGGCATTTCCAGCACACAGCAGCGGTGCAGGTTCTACCACGAGCCGTACTGGGCCAAATGGAAGAGGTGTTCGTGGTACATACAGCTGAAGTGGCATTGGAGACAGGGGTTTCATGACCATGTTGTGGACTGATTTCTCGAGTACCGCTCACATGACGGGTAATACTGAATCGATTGCAACAGACAGGAGACAGCAGTTGTCAACTATGGTTCAAAATTACCTCTCCTCCCCTTTCAATGTTCTACCTCACAGTTCATTCCCCTTTTACTACTGGGCCTGTAAACTGGACATCTGGCCTGAATTGGCACAATATGCTTTACAGCCAGGAGCTCGCTTGCCCTGCTGGTAGTGTGCTATCAGAAAGAGTCTTCAGTGCTGCTGGATCAATCCTGACAGAAAGAAGGACCCTGCTGTCGACCCAAAATGTAGGTGATCTCACCTTCATTAAAATGAACCATGCCTGGGTTTCAAAGGATTTTGTACCACCTTCCCCTGGTGACACATAGGTTGCCAGCAAAATGGCTCGCTTTGTCCTCCTCTTCCTCCGACTTCTCCAATTCCTCCATTTGCAGCTGCTTAAAGTTCAGCCTACACCTCAATATATGCCAGTTTTTCCACCTCCCTAACTGGGCTGTACCACCCCCTGGTGGGGGGCCCACTCGTGGGCAACGGCACTGGCACAGGACCCCTCATAGTACACCGGTGTCTCTGACGGTGTGGGGGCCCACTCGCCGTCAGAGACACCGGCGTACTATGAGGGGCCCTGTGCCAGTGCGGTTGCCCACAAGGGGCCCCCCGCTGCTTGCTCAGGGCCCCAGCACTTGCAATACTTACCTCTCCCTGCTACACCGCTGTGACATCTTCCGCGTTTCCTGACAGTGACATTCAGATCAGAGAGCGCGATGACGTCACGTTTGCACGCCCTCTGCCTGAACAGTCCAAGTGCAGAGAGCTGGAAGAAGGCAACGCTGAGGAGTCCAAAGTAGAGCAGTGCCCAACCAGGAGAGGTATTTCATTTTTTTTTGTGTTATTCAAGTTTATTGAGGTATTTATACACATCAATCATTAATAACAGGAAGAGAAAAGAACATACCTCTACTACTATCACATGCAAAAAAAAATTATATAGCAACTATAACTTTTCCCCAGAAAGTCAAAAATATAAAACAAATGTTGGATGAGCACCTGAGGTGTTTGCTCACGTAGCCAATTAACATTAGTATTACTTTGTTTCTAAATTTAAAGATTTAAAGAAGAAGGTACCTAGACTAAGACTCTAGGTCTACAAAAGAAAAGAAGATAGAGAAGAAACAAGGGGAAATAAGGGAAAAGAAAACAAAAAAAAGAAAAGAGGGAGGGGGAAGGGGATGATTTTAAGGAGTGGGGTAGGAGATGTGGCTTCATCCAGTAGGTAAACTCATATGACCCATCATCTATGGGTCTATCAACCAAGATTCCAATTCCGATGATTCTCTAAACATAACCCAGGGGGCCCAAGTGTTATATACCTTTCCTGTGGTACCATTCAGTCATCCTATCAGCTGTTCCATTCTATATATGTCGCTGAGTTTCATCACCAAATCAGAACGCGAAGGAACCTTTTCCCGTTTCCAAAATCTAGGAATCACGTTCCTGGTAGCAGTGAGAATATGTCTAAGAAGACCATTCTTATATCTAGAAATCGAGGAGCTACACAAGAACAGCAAGGCCACCTCCTTTGTGGGTATAATTTTGGTTATAGACAGCTTGTTGCAGAGATCAAAGGATGCTAACCACAGTTTCTGTATGAGTGGGCAGTGCCACCAAATGTGTACAAACGAACCTCTATCTTTTAAGCATCTCCAGCACGTATCTGGTGTTGTTGGATAAATTAAGTTTAAATCTGATGGGCATCTGTACCACCTCGACAAGATTTTGGAGCTCCTCTCCTGTGATGTCGAACAGAACGATGACCTGAATATGCATAAGAAAATCTTTGTTCTTTCTTCAACTGATAAGAGTCTGCCCAAATCAGTCTCCCATTTTGAAAAAAATGCTGGGAAATCTCTCTATGGGGTCTGCCCTTCTTGGAAGGTTTTGTATAATAAAGAGATAGTGTGATCTATAGAGTTTGTTGATAAACAAAGAGTCTCAAATGGAGATAATATTCTGTATGGATCGGATTGTTTGGCTAATTTAATTATAAAACTCTGTATTTGTTCATAAAAGAACCATGCACCTGTTGGCGGCTCCTTGTCCCGAAAAATGTCCTGGAGAGACCTCATCCCTGTCCTTGTAACATAATCATTGACTATGGGGCATGAAGCGCTATTTTTATGTAGATAATGTCTCTCTTTTAATCCTGCAGGAAAGCATGGATTGTCATATATAGGAGTTAGGGGCCAGGAGACGAAGAGACTACCAGCTCTCGACTCCTCTTTTGATAAATGATATCATGTTTTTGGTGAGGAAGGGTAAAAGTATATCCCGTTCTTCCGTCGGGGACCAAATAACTATACGGGAGTCACGTCCATTAAGATAATTTTCTAATTTACCCATTTTTTGTTGTTTATATTATGAAACAGATGTAAAATACATGTACCAATTGTTGCTTGACTATACATAGCAAAATCTGGCTGACCTATTCCCCCTTCTTGCTTCAATCTACTTAACAAAAAGTATGGAATACGTGCTCGTTTTTGTGACCAAATAAAATGAGTAATCGCTTTTTTAATACGTGAGAAAAAGGAGGCAGGTAAATACAAGGGATTGTTTGGAAATAATATAGGAGACAGTGTAATAGATTCATTTTAATAGCGCTCACTCTTCCAAACCAAGATAAAGGTAGTTTATGCCATTTTCTAAGTCTAACTCAGCTTTATGTAAAGCTGTCTTAAAGTTTGCTTCATAAAGATTAGATACTTTGGCAGTGATTTTTATTCCTAGATAGGTAAGAGAATCTGAACACCACTTAAAGTGAAATGAAGCTGCCAACCTCTCCACCTCGCTTGGTTGGATTGAGACATTGAGAATGTCCGATTGTGGGTATTAATTTTTAAATTGCTCAAACGACCAAATCTATATAATTCTGAGATAATATTTGGGAGACTTATAGTTGGGAAGAGACATACAATAGGACATCATCTGCAAAAGTGCCAGTTTGTGCTCTTCTGATTGGGCTTTTATGCCTCTAATGGAGGGATTTTTCCATATCGCAGTTGCTAGATGTTCCATAGTGAGTATATAAAGCAAGGGTGAAAGAGGACAGCCTTGCCTAGTGCCGTTCCGAATTAAAAATGTGTTTGAAAGTGCACCATTAATTTTCACTTGAGCACTAAGAGATGAGTACAGGGCAAAAATTCTACGGAGCATAGTTTCTTTTAAGCCAATTGCTTCTAACGATTGAAATATAAAATCCCAGTGCATTCTGTTGTGATGAAGGAACAGCCACCATCTTGGATTTGGGGCATAATGCTCGCCTCATGTCTGAGCTTGGCCTGTCCCAGGTAGTCATTTTGTCTGAGTTCACAGAGCCACAGGCAGCTAACTGCTCCTAACCCCCATGGCCTGTAGGCATATTGAAGAAAACAGGGTTTAGTGCTCCACTGTTGAATAACAAGGTCTTTAGTATGCTAAGTAGATAATGCCAAAACAGGACTTCAAAGCTTTAGTACGGAGCCACGCCAGCATGGGGCCTGGAGATGCCTGGGAGCTTCAATTAGATTATACTGTCAGCTAGACACAGAAAACACATCCATTGTCTCTCCCAGTCCCTATGACTCCGTTCTAAGATTATGAATTATGAGCATGCCTTTCGAGGTACAGACTCATAAAAAATATCTGTGTGATCCTGCGGACCTCGCGCATCTGACAGTGCGACTCCCGAGTCGGTGATGGCTCGTGGACCTGAGATATAGAGATTGGGTTGCTGTGGAGGGCCAATCGGGCCATGTTTGATCTCCACCCGACAGGCAAAACAAACTGCATTCACTGGTACCTCTCGTGTCCTGATCCGATCGTCCTGGAGAAAGTTAACCCCTTTTCAAGATATTGGGAATAAATTCTGCAGGGAGCTGAAGGGTGGAGATTATTAGCCTACCCTCTGACAACGAGAGGAGGGACCTAGCAGGTTTAAGAACTGAGAGTGGATGGCAGACTCTCTCTATTCTCACAGAAGAATAAGACGATGATGATCTAAGAAGGAACAGGGGACAGATCTGCCAAGGGAGCAACGGCACACGTTTTGGGGACTGTCCGGCAACTAAGATTCTTACCTGTGGATCGCAGAGCTCCCGTCGTCCACATGCAACCTACAGCCTGGTAACATTGACTTCTAGCTTAATACCTCTAAGCCTTGTACCATTATTGTTGTATTTTACTCTGACTGCAAATCCACTATAATTCCGTTGTATAGCTTACTGTATATTTCTGTAATTATCTAGTGCGCCCTTAAGGCAATTAATCCATAAAATTAATTTTGGGCTGATGCTTTTACTCTGATTACGAATCTTAGAATACCCAGTGGGTAAGAGGACATCCTCCCCGGTGGCCATTTGCTCTAGGTGCAGTTCCGTTACTGACCTGAGAGACAAAGGGGGCAGATGAGAGCTGTGACTGTGTAGTTACGTCACATTGGTGACGTGGAAGGAACCGGGTTTCCTTCACATTGGTGTCAGAAGTGGGATCAGAGTAATAGTGTGCGTGGGACCCCTACTCCCAGACACTAAAGACTACCAGCGGTAACTTTCACTGCTGGGATCATAAAGTCAGCCCAGCAATAGACGGTCGGTCAGAGTGTAAATATAATAAGTTGTGTGCAAGTTCAGGGTTGCAGCTGTGTCAGTAACCAGAGGTTCCCAAGATGGCAGAAGGCACCAGGAGTAAGGCAAAGGGGGAGGCCAATGCTATGGTCTATGAGGAGGTCGATACCGATTAGGGCGAGGGGGAGCGCAGCTAGGGCTCCCCAAGGAGCCTGATCCCCATGCTCAGTCCAGCAGTGGACTGTCCACCCCCTGCCCGTCCCAGCCTGTCCAGATCTGAGGCCCTTTTCCAAGTGGCTATGGCACAGCTCGAGGCTGATAATGACGCCGCCCATGACAGACTCCTGGTGGCGGCAGAGAAAGCAGCGGAGCGTGAGCAAGCGGCGGCAGAGAAAGCAGCTAAGCGTGAGCATAAAGAACGTGTGCTGCAGGCTACAGAACGCCGTGAAACTGTGGAGCGCCGGTACCAACTGGAGATGGCTCAGCACGGGCCCCCACTGGATGCTCCAGCCCCAAGGGAGACCAAGGCTTCTAAGGTCCGGGCAGAGGACTTTCCCTTGCTTGAAAAGGATGGAGACCTGGATTCCTTTCTGCTGGCCTTTGAGAAACCTGCCTCCAACACCATCTGGCCCTGGATCAGTGGGCAAGATACCTGACCCCCCGTTTGAGGGGTAAGTCCCTGGAATTTTTGGGGGACTTACCTGCCGGGGAGGAGCAGGACTACAACAGCATCAAGCGGGCCCTGATCCAGCACTACAACCTCACCCTGGAGTCGTACCGCAGGAAGTTCCGAAGCCTGCTGCGGGGTTCAAAGGACACCTGGACCAACCACATGCGGGTCCTGCTGAGAGATGCGGAGTACTGGACCACAGGTCTAGAGCTCACCACCCGCCAGGAGGTCCAGGAACTGTTGGTCACAGAGCAGTTCTTGTGGAACTGCCCAGAGGACCTCCAGCAGTTCCTCCGTGACCGGAAACCAAAGGGGGCTTCTGCTACAGCCGCCGTGGCAGACAAGTATGCCAACAACAGGGCGCCTGAGCCGAAGAAGCCTGCCAGCTGCACCGGGAGAGGGGGTAAGCCCAATCCTGCCCTGGCCCCATATCCAGCCCCCAGAGTGCAAGGGGTTTACCCCCCTGCTGCCCTCTCCAGGCCAGGAACAGAACCCAGGCGTTGTCATCATTGCAACCAGCCGGGACACTTTACGGCTGCATGTCCCCAGTGCCATAAGGCCCCATCCCTGTCCCAGAAACTGTCCACTGTTAAGTGTGTGGAAGGGGGTGGTGGGAGGTCCCTGGACAATTACCAACCCGTCACCATCGGCCGCTCAGTGGTCATGGGACTGCGGGACACAAGCACTGAATAAACACTGGTACGTCCTAAGGTGGTGTCCCCTCAAGACTTGGTGCCTGGGAAAACCTTTTTCATCTCCGGAATTGGAGGCGTTGAACCGGCGCTGCCCGTCGCCAAAGGTGTTTTTGGACTGGGGCGCTGGGAGGCGAATGCGGAAGGTGGGAGTAACGCCAAATATTCCTGACAATGTGTTGCTTGGGACCGATTTGGGGTGCCTAGTGTCTCAGTATGTGGCCACTGAACCCCAAGTTCGGCTCCCCAAGAATGTCATGACTCTACTGTGAATGCTAATGTTAATGTGTTTAATGTGCCTCCAACAGTGGAGGAGGGAGTGAAACTTGATGGTAAACCATGCACTGACACTACACACACAGGGCTCACAGTGAGGACAGGTGAGGAGACTGCATGGGAGAGCTCCGAGGGAGGGAGGGGCTGCTATGGGCAGTGTAAGGCCCCTAAGGGAATTCAGCCTGCTGAGTCTAGGGCCTCTGCAGAAATAGGAACAGGCCATCAGGGGAGGGGGCGTCCCGGGAGAGGAGCCACCAGGTAAGACCCCAGGGCAGGAGTTTCCCTCTGTTAACAGGAGTGGGAGCGCCAAAGCCCAAGGAGCCTCGTGGAGGTCCGACGGTTTCCTCCTCTCCGACCAAGTGGCTGCCAAGTCAGACAGCGGCCAGGAGACAGATCCAGGGGAGCTGACAAGATGTGGCAGTTTCATCAATTCTTGCCACATCAAGTCAGTTATTTCATGCAGCATTGGAAGCTGACACTAGCCTGAAAATGCTCAAGGAGCAGGCGGCACAGCCTCCCCTGGAGTCCGACCGCGAGTCAGTGTTCATGGACCAGGGACGGCTGTATCAGGTAACGGTCCAGCAGGGTTCACCAGAGGCATGGCCCAGGGACCAACAGTTAGTGGTACCCTATCCATTCAAGGCGGAATTGTTGCGGATCACACACGAGATTCCCATGGCCGGACACCTAGGGATCGCTAAAACCTGGGCCAGGCTAGCTCAGCATTTCTACTGGCCTGGAATGAGGCCCGAGGTGACTGCCTACTGCCGTTCGTGTGACACCTGTCAGAGGGTTGGGAAGGCTGGGCGGCGCCCCAAAGCCCCACTAGTAACTCTGCCCATCATTGAAGAGCCTTTCTCGAGGGTGGCTGTGGATCTCTTTGGACCTCTGTCCACTCCCAGCCACTCCGGGAAATGCTTCATACTAACGGTAGTGGACTATGCCACCCGGTATCCGGAGGCGGTAGCTTTGTCAACCATTCGGGCCGACAAAGTGGCCACTGCCTTACTGGAGATTTTCTCCAGAGTGGGGTTTCCCCAGGAAATGCTCACCGACCGAGAGACCCAGTTCATGTCGCAGCTGATGGAGTCTCTCTGTAAGCAGATACAGGTGCAATATCTGGTAGCCAGCCCGAATCACCCACAGACCAATGGCCTGTGTGAGCTGTTCAATGGACCATTAAAGCAGATGCTGAAGATGTTGGTCGACTCCCACGGGAGAGACTGGGAGCGGTATCTCCCACACCTGCTGTTTGCCTACCGGGAGGTCCCACAGGCCTCAACGGGGTTCTTCCGCCTTTGAGCTCCTGTACGGGCGACATGTATGGAGGCCCCTTGATCTGGTATAGGAAGCATGGGAAAGGGATTTGGCCACCCCTGGAGTGTCGGTCATTGAGTATGTCGTGCTCTTCCGAGACCGAATGATGGCCTTGACACGGCTGGTGCCATGATGACAATATGGCCCAAGCCCAGGCTGACCAGAAGCGGTGGTATGACCAGAATGCTTGTGAGCGGACCTACCAGGTGGGTCAAAAGGTATGGGTACTGATCCCCGTACCTCAAAACAAGCTTCAGGCGGCCTGGGAGGGTCCATACCTTGTGCACCAGCAGCTCAACGCCGTCACCTACCAGGTCACCCTGGACCACGCCCGTGGAAGGAGGAAGGCCCTTCATGTGAACATGATGAAGGCCCATCATGAGCGGGAGGCTTGTGCCCACCCAGTGTGCAACTTCCCCGAGGAAGAAGAGGCAGTAAACCTCCTGGATCTGCTCACCCAAGCCAAGGCAGGTGGATCCATCGAGGATGTGGGGGTTGGCCACCAGCTCTCGGAGGACCAACGTTCCCAGCTGGGGGTCACCCTACACCCCTTTCGGGAGCTGTTCAGCAGCCTGCCCGGAAGGACTGAGACAGCCGTCCATGACGTGGACACCGGCAATCACCCCTGATCCGGCGTTCAGCATATCAGGTCTCTCTTGAGGTGCAGCAGCAAATGCGACAAGAGATAGACAAAATGCTGAAGCTGGGGGTGATCCAAGCGTCCAACAGCGCATGGGCTTCGCCTGTAGTCCTCGTCCCTAAAACTAAGCTGTTCTGCGTGGACTACCGGGGGCTTAACGCTGTGACGGTGACCAATGCATACCCAATGCCGCGCATCGATGACCTGCTAGACCAGCTAGCCGGGGCCAGGTACCTGACCATCATGGATCTGAGTAGGGGGTATTGGCCGATTCCCCTGACCCCTGGGGCACGGGAACGCTCTGCCTTTATCACCCCATTCGGACTGTACGAGTCCACGGTAATGCCATTCGGCATGAAGAATGCCCCTGCCACTTTTCAGCGGATGGTCAACACGCTGCTCGAGGGACTGGAAGGGTATGCGACAGCGTACCTGGATGACATTGCCATCTTCAGTCCCACCTGGGAGTATCACCTAGAGCACTTGGCGCAGGTGCTCGGACGGATCCAGTGAGCAGGCTTGACCATCAAGCCGGAAAAATGCCAGCTGGGTATGAGTGAGGTCCACTACCTGGGACACCGGGTAGGTGGGGGAGCTCTAAAGCCAGAGCCTGGGAAGGTGGATGCCATCGCATTCTGGCCCACCCCCAGGACCAAGAACCAGGTGATGTCTTTCTTTGGGACTGCTGGGTACTATAGGAGGTTTGTTCCACACTATAGTGCCCTGGCCAAGCCCCTGACGGACCTCACCAAGAAAAGGCTGCCCATCGCAGTCGACTGGACAGTCGCCTATGAGACAGCTTTCCAGGAGCTCAAGACCGCCCTTTCTAGCTCTCCTGTACTACAGGCAGCCGACTTCACGCGGCATTTCTTAGTGCAGACCGACACCAGCGACTTCGGCCTCGGAGCTGTGCTCAGCCAGGTCGACACTACGGGCCATGAACACTCCATTTTGTACCTGAGCCGGAAGCTCCTGCCGAGGGAAGTGGCCTATTCCACGATGGAGTAGGAATGTCTGGCAATTGTGTGGGCCCTGCAGCTTCTGCAGCCATACTTGTACGGACGTGGACCTGAGATATAGAGATTGGGTTGCTGTGGAGGGCCAATCGGGCCATGTTTGATCTCCACCCGACAGGCAAAACAAACTGCATTCACTGGTACCTCTCGTGTCCTGATCCGATCGTCCTGGAGAAAGTTAACCCCTTTTCAAGATATTGGGAATAAATTCTGCAGGGAGCTGAAGGGTGGAGATTATTAGCCTACCCTCTGACAACGAGAGGAGGGACCTAGCAGGTTTAAGAACTGAGAGTGGATGGCAGACTCTCTCTATTCTCACAGAAGAATAAGACGATGATGATCTAAGAAGGAACAGGGGACAGATCTGCCAAGGGAGCAACGGCACACGTTTTGGGGACTGTCCGGCAACTAAGATTCTTACCTGTGGATCGCAGAGCTCCCGTCGTCCACATGCAACCTACAGCCTGGTAACATTGACTTCTAGCTTAATACCTCTAAGCCTTGTACCATTATTGTTGTATTTTACTCTGACTGCAAATCCACTATAATTCCGTTGTATAGCTTACTGTATATTTCTGTAATTATCTAGTGCGCCCTTAAGGCAATTAATCCATAAAATTAATTTTGGGCTGATGCTTTTACTCTGATTACGAATCTTAGAATACCCAGTGGGTAAGAGGACATCCTCCCCGGTGGCCATTTGCTCTAGGTGCAGTTCCGTTACTGACCTGAGAGACAAAGGGGGCAGATGAGAGCTGTGACTGTGTAGTTACGTCACATTGGTGACGTGGAAGGAACCGGGTTTCCTTCACATTGGTGTCAGAAGTGGGATCAGAGTAATAGTGTGCGTGGGACCCCTACTCCCAGACACTAAACTACCAGCGGTAACTTTCACTGCTGGGATCATAAAGTCAGCCCAGCAATAGACGGTCGGTCAGAGTGTAAATATAATAAGTTGTGTGCAAGTTCAGGGTTGCAGCTGTGTCAGTAACCAGAGGTTCCCAAGATGGCAGAAGGCACCAGGAGTAAGGCAAAGGGGGAGGCCAATGCTATGGTCTATGAGGAGGTCGATACCGATTAGGGCGAGGGGGAGCGCAGCTAGGGCTCCCCAAGGAGCCTGATCCCCATGCTCAGTCCAGCAGTGGACTGTCCACCCCCTGCCCGTCCCAGCCTGTCCAGATCTGAGGCCCTTTTCCAAGTGGCTATGGCACAGCTCGAGGCTGATAATGACGCCGCCCATGACAGACTCCTGGTGGCGGCAGAGAAAGCAGCGGAGCGTGAGCAAGCGGCGGCAGAGAAAGCAGCTAAGCGTGAGCATAAAGAACGTGTGCTGCAGGCTACAGAACGCCGTGAAACTGTGGAGCGCCGGTACCAACTGGAGATGGCTCAGCACGGGCCCCACTGGATGCTCCAGCCCCAAGGGAGACCAAGGCTTCTAAGGTCCGGGCGGAGGACTTTCCCTTGCTTGAAAAGGATGGAGACCTGGATTCCTTTCTGCTGGCCTTTGAGAAACCTGCCTCCAACACCATCTGGCCCTGGATCAGTGGGCAAGATACCTGACCCCCCATTTGAGGGGTAAGCCCCTGGAATTTTTGGGGGACTTACCTGCCGGGGAGGAGCAGGACTACAACAGCATCAAGCGGGCCCTGATCCAGCACTACAACCTCACCCTGGAGTCGTACCGCAGGAAGTTCCGAAGCCTGCTGCGGGGTTCAAAGGACACCTGGACCAACCACATGCGGGTCCTGCTGAGAGCTGCGGAGTACTGGACCTCAGGTCTAGAGCTCACCACCCGCCAGGAGGTCCAGGAACTGTTGGTCACAGAGCAGTTCTTGTGGAACTGCCCAGAGGACCTCCAGCAGTTCCTCCGTGACCGGAAACCAAAGGGGGCTTCTGCTACAGCCGCCGTGGCAGACAAGTATGCCAACAACAGGGCGCCTGAGCCGAAGAAGCCTGCCAGCTGCACCGGGAGAGGGGGTAAGCCCAATCCTGCCCTGGCCCCATATCCAGCCCCCAGAGTGCAAGGGGTTTACCCCCCTGCTGCCCTCTCCAGGCCAGGAACAGAACCCAGGCGTTGTCATCATTGCAACCAGCCGGGACACTTTCGGCTGCATGTCCCCAGTGCCATAAGGCCCCATCCCTGTCCCAGAAACTGTCCACTGTTAAGTGTGTGGAAGGGGGTGGTGGGAGGTCCCTGGACAATTACCAACCCGTCACCATCGGCCGCTCAGTGGTCATGGGACTGCGGGACACAAGCACTGAATAAACACTGGTACGTCCTAAGGTGGTGTCCCCTCAAGACTTGGTGCCTGGGAAAACCTTTTTCATCTCCGGAATTGGAGGCGTTGAACCGGCGCTGCCCGTCGCCAAAGGTGTTTTTGGACTGGGGCGCTGGGAGGCGAATGCGGAAGGTGGGAGTAACGCCAAATATTCCTGACAATGTGTTGCTTGGGACCGATTTGGGGTGCCTAGTGTCTCAGTATGTGGCCACTGAACCCCCAAGTTCGGCTCCCCAAGAATGTCATGACTCTACTGTGAATGCTAATGTTAATGTGTTTAATGTGCCTCCAACAGTGGAGGAGGGAGTGAAACTTGATGGTAAACCATGCACTGACACTACACACACAGGGCTCACAGTGAGGACAGGTGAGGAGACTGCATGGGAGAGCTCCGAGGGAGGGAGGGGCTGCTATGGGCAGTGTAAGGCCCCTAAGGGAATTCAGCCTGCTGAGTCTAGGGCCTCTGCAGAAATAGGAACAGGCCATCAGGGGAGGGGGCGTCCCGGGAGAGGAGCCACCAGGTAAGACCCCAGGGCAGGAGTTTCCCTCTGTTAACAGGAGTGGGAGCGCCAAAGCCCAAGGAGCCTCGTGGAGGTCCGACGGTTTCCTCCTCTCCGACCAAGTGGCTGCCAAGTCAGACAGCGGCCAGGAGACAGATCCAGGGGAGCTGACAAGATGTGGCAGTTTCATCAATTCTTGCCACATCAAGTCAGTTATTTCATGCAGCATTGGAAGCTGACACTAGCCTGAAAATGCTCAAGGAGCAGGCGGCACAGCCTCCCCTGGAGTCCGACCGCGAGTCAGTGTTCATGGACCAGGGACGGCTGTATCAGGTAACGGTCCAGCAGGGTTCACCAGAGGCATGGCCCAGGGACCAACAGTTAGTGGTACCCTATCCATTCAAGGCGAATTGTTGCGGATCACACACGAGATTCCCATGGCCGGACACCTAGGGATCGCTAAAACCTGGGCCAGGCTAGCTCAGCATTTCTACTGGCCTGGAATGAGGCCCGAGGTGACTGCCTACTGCCGTTCGTGTGACACCTGTCAGAGGGTTGGGAAGGCTGGGCGGCACCCCAAAGCCCCACTAGTAACTCTGCCCATCATTGAAGAGCCTTTCTCGAGGGTGGCTGTGGATCTCTTTGGACCTCTGTCCACTCCCAGCCACTCCGGGAAATGCTTCATACTAACGGTAGTGGACTATGCCACCCGGTATCCGGAGGCGGTAGCTTTGTCAACCATTCGGGCCGACAAAGTGGCCACTGCCTTACTGGAGATTTTCTCCAGAGTGGGGTTTCCCCAGGAAATGCTCACCGACCGAGAGACCCAGTTCATGTCGCAGCTGATGGAGTCTCTCTGTAAGCAGATACAGGTGCAATATCTGGTAGCCAGCCCGAATCACCCACAGACCAATGGCCTGTGTGAGCTGTTCAATGGACCATTAAAGCAGATGCTGAAGATGTTGGTCGACTCCCACGGGAGAGACTGGGAGCGGTATCTCCCACACCTGCTGTTTGCCTACCGGGAGGTCCCACAGGCCTCAACGGGTTCTTCCGCCTTTGAGCTCCTGTACGGGCGACATGTATGGAGGCCCCTTGATCTGGTATAGGAAGCATGGGAAAGGGATTTGGCCACCCCTGGAGTGTCGGTCATTGAGTATGTCGTGCTCTTCCGAGACCGAATGATGGCCTTGACACGGCTGGTGCCATGATGACAATATGGCCCAAGCCCAGGCTGACCAGAAGCGGTGGTATGACCAGAATGCTTGTGAGCGGACCTACCAGGTGGGTCAAAAGGTATGGGTACTGATCCCCGTACCTCAAAACAAGCTTCAGGCGGCCTGGGAGGGTCCATACCTTGTGCACCAGCAGCTCAACGCCGTCACCTACCAGGTCACCCTGGACCACGCCCGTGGAAGGAGGAAGGCCCTTCATGTGAACATGATGAAGGCCCATCATGAGCGGGAGGCTTGTGCCCACCCAGTGTGCAACTTCCCCGAGGAAGAAGAGGCAGTAAACCTCCTGGATCTGCTCACCCAAGCCAAGGCAGGTGGATCCATCGAGGATGTGGGGGTTGGCCACCAGCTCTCGGAGGACCAACGTTCCCAGCTGGGGGTCACCCTACACCCCTTTCGGGAGCTGTTCAGCAGCCTGCCCGGAAGGACTGAGACAGCCGTCCATGACGTGGACACCGGCAATCACCCCTGATCCGGCGTTCAGCATATCAGGTCTCTCTTGAGGTGCAGCAGCAAATGCGACAAGAGATAGACAAAATGCTGAAGCTGGGGGTGATCCAAGCGTCCAACAGCGCATGGGCTTCGCCTGTAGTCCTCGTCCCTAAAACTAAGCTGTTCTGCGTGGACTACCGGGGCTTAACGCTGTGACGGTGACCAATGCATACCCAATGCCGCGCATCGATGACCTGCTAGACCAGCTAGCCGGGCCAGGTACCTGACCATCATGGATCTGAGTAGGGGGTATTGGCCGATTCCCCTGACCCCTGGGGCACGGGAACGCTCTGCCTTTATCACCCCATTCGGACTGTACGAGTCCACGGTAATGCCATTCGGCATGAAGAATGCCCCTGCCACTTTTCAGCGGATGGTCAACACGCTGCTCGAGGGACTGGAAGGGTATGCGACAGCGTACCTGGATGACATTGCCATCTTCAGTCCCACCTGGGAGTATCACCTAGAGCACTTGGCACAGGTGCTCGGACGGATCCAGTGAGCAGGCTTGACCATCAAGCCGGAAAAATGCCAGCTGGGTATGAGTGAGGTCCACTACCTGGGACACCGGGTAGGTGGGGGAGCTCTAAAGCCAGAGCCTGGGAAGGTGGATGCCATCGCATTCTGGCCCACCCCCAGGACCAAGAACCAGGTGATGTCTTTCTTTGGGACTGCTGGGTACTATAGGAGGTTTGTTCCACACTATAGTGCCCTGGCCAAGCCCCTGACGACCTCACCAAGAAAAGGCTGCCCATCGCAGTCGACTGGACAGTCGCCTATGAGACAGCTTTCCAGGAGCTCAAGACCGCCCTTTCTAGCTCTCCTGTACTACAGGCAGCCGACTTCACGCGGCATTTCTTAGTGCAGACCGACACCAGCGACTTCGGCCTCGGAGCTGTGCTCAGCCAGGTCGACACTACGGGCCATGAACACTCCATTTTGTACCTGAGCCGGAAGCTCCTGCCGAGGGAAGTGGCCTATTCCACGATGGAGTAGGAATGTCTGGCAATTGTGTGGGCCCTGCAGCGTCTGCAGCCATACTTGTACGGACGTCAATTCACCGTGGAAACAGACCACAACCCCCTCAGCTGGTTACACACGGTCTCTGGGACGAATGGGAGGTTGCTACGCTGGAGCCTCGCTCTCCAGCAGTACCACTTCATCACTCGCCACAAAAGAGGCAGGGACCATGGTAACGCTGATGGGCTGTCCCGGCAATGAGAGGGTGCGGAAGGGTGCATGGGGGAACACAGGAATGTGATACCCCCTAGTGCCCTCTAAAGCAGGGAGGTGTGATGAAGGAACAGCCACTATCTTAGATTTGGGGCATAATGCTCGCCTCATGTCTGAGCTTGGCCTGTCCCAGGTAGTCATTTTGTCTGAGTTCACAGAGCCACAGGCAGCTAACTGCTCCTAACCCCCATGACCTGTAGAAATATTGAAGAAAACAGGGTTTAGTGCTCCACTGTTGAATAACAAGGTCTTTAATATGCTAAGTAGATAATGCCAAAACAGGACTTCAAAGCTTTAGTATGGAGCCACGCCAGCATGGGGCCTGGAGATGCCTGGGAGCTTCAATTAGATTATACCTGTCAGCTAGACACACAAAACACATCCATTGTCTCTCCCAGCCACTACGACTCCGTTCTAGGACTACTACTATTGGTATGCACTCTATTCATTGGAAACAAACAGCTGAATGATTCAATCCCCATCTCTGCTATCTGTGTTGTATGCAGCTATATATACTATTGTTATGCACTCTATTCATTGGAAGCAAACAGCTGAATGATTCAATCCCCATCTCTGCTATCTGTGTTGTATGCTGCTATATATACTATTGGTATGCACTCTATTCATTGGAAGCAAACAGCTGAATGATTCAATCCCCATCTCTGCTATCTGTGTTGTATGCTGCTATATATACTATTGGTATGCACTCTATTCATTGGAAGCAAACAGCTGAATGATTCAATCCCCATCTCTGCTATCTGTGTTGTATGCTGCTATATATACTATTGGTATGCACTCCATACTTCTGCTTGCTGCCAACCACTGCTTTACCATCTTGCAACATAGTTTAATGTGCCTGGTAAAGCTTTGGTATAATTCATTTTTGCACTGTTTAATACTTACTGCTTCATATCCTGTGACTTGGGCCTCTCTAGATCTTATCAGGTGGAAGGTGCTAAAGCATATAGATGTTGCCAGGTTGCCTTTGATGATCTAACCACCCCCTGGTGTGCTGGCGCCAGCTGCCAAATTATCCCAAACCAGCTCCCACAATCCCACTCTCCTAACCCTGTAGTGTGGGCTATATATTTAGGACTAGTCTAAGGGGTACATGTATGTGTGGGGTGCACGCAGTCATCCCAGAAGCAAAGCATCACAGAAGATAAGCATCGTGTGAACGGCAGTTATCCATGGCAGTTAATCAGGGCTGGAATCAGGTACCCCACACTTTGCTTTCTTTTTAATTATGTACTTTATCTCTATCCTCCTGTGTTCGCTTGCCATCCACATTCACCCCATCCCCCCTCCATCACGACTCATACACATCAGCCCGTCCATACTTCCCTCTCCCATGTACAGTTCCCATGCACTCCTCACCTTCCTGAGAAACCTCAGCCCATCTTGCCCAAACACATCACAGAAAAAACCTACTTACAGCTCCAACAACTACCTGCTCTTTATCTTCCTACTCTTACTGATTTCAGGGGACATCTCCCCCAACCCTGGTCCACCATCCTCCAACCTCAATCCCTACCCTACCTCATATCGAAACCATAATAATCTTATTAATATTACTTGCACTCCCTCATCTCCTTCTTTCAATTGTGACCTCTGGAATCCACGGTCTGCATGCAACAAGTTATCCTTCCTGCACAACTACTTTCTGAACAACTCTCTTCATCTGTTGGCCCTCACTAAAACCTTGATTCAGGATTCTGACACGGTCTCCCCTGCTGCCATTTCCTATGGTGGCTTACAGTTCTCCCATTCCCCGAGACCCGCAAACAGACATGGTGGTGGAGTTGGCATACTCCTGTCCCCACAATGCACTTTCCAGGTCATCCCCCCAATTCCATCACTCTCATTCCCTTCTTTTGAGGTCCACACCATCAAGCTCTTTCGTCCCCTCTCCCTCAGAGTAGCGGTCATATATCGGCCCCCAGGCTCGCCCACCCGGTTCCTTGACCACTTCTCAGCCTGGCTGCCGCACTTCATGTCCTCAGAACTACCAACCCTTATCCTTGGAGACTTCAACATCCCCATTAACAGCCCTACTTCCACATCTGCATCTCAGCTTCTATCACTAACCACTTCTCTAGGCCTCTCACAGCTTTCAACCTCTGAGACACACAAGGATGGTAACACCCTTGACCTGGTCTTTGTCTGCCTCTGTTCAATCTCCCACCTAAATAACTCACCGCTCCCACTCTCTGACCACAACATTCTCTCCTTCATCCTCACAAATCCTCGACCACCCCAGCGCACTCCTACCTACCACACATTCAGAAATCTACAAGCCATTAACCCTCAGACACTTTCAGACTCCCTACACTCATCGCTGTCCCCAATCTACTCTTTTTCTTGTCCTAATCTGGCTGTTCATCACTACAATGACACTCTTAGAAGCACCCTTGACCAAGTAGCAACGCTCACCCTCAGAACTTCCAAACACACAGTAAAACAGCCCTGGCTCACATTGCAAACTCAACTTCTTCAGCGATGCTCTAGGAGTGCTGAACGCCTTTGGAGAAAAACCCGCACACCAGAAGACTTCATCCACTTTAAGTTCATGTTAAGAACTTATAATGCTGCCCTTCACCTCGCCAAACAGACCTACTTCACCACCCTGATCTCCTCACTAGCCAACAACCCCAAGAAACTTTTTGACACTTTTCACTCCCTCCTCAGGCCAAAAGCACAAGCCCCTATCACAGACATTTGTGCTGACGACCTGGCCTCCCACTTTATAGAAAAAATAGATACTATCCGTCAGGAAATCTGCTCTCAACCACCAAGTGCTGTGACTCCCATCCCTCCCTGCATTTCCCCTGTCTCAATTTCCACATTTGATCCCATCACAGAAGAAGAAGTCTCCAGACTTCTCTCTTCCTCTCGTCCAACTACATGCACTACTGACCCCATTCCCTCACACCTCCTCCAGTCTCTCTCTCCAGTTGTCACAACTCACCTAACTACAATCTTTAATCTCTCACTCTCCTCTGGCATTTTCCCATCCTCCTTCACACTTCATCATTACTCCACTACTAAAGAAACCCGCTCTCGACCTTTCCTGCACAAACAAATACAGACCGGTCTCCAATCTCCCCTTCATCTCTAAACTTTTGGAGCGCCTAGTCTACTCCCGCCTTACCCATTACCTCTCCACTCACTCCCTCCTAGACCCTTCACAGTCCGGCTTCCGACCCCTACATTCGACTGAAACTGCACTCATCAAAGTGACCAATGACCTTCTGACAGCAAAACGTAACGGTGACCACTCTCTGCTCATTCTTCTCAACCTTTCTGCAGCTTTCGACACGGTTGACCACCGTCTCCTACTGTCTAGGCTCCAGTCACTAGGTATTAAGGACACTGTTCTCTCCTGGTTCTCCTCCTATCTTTCTGACCGCTCCTTCAGTGTTTCGTTCTCTGGCTCCACGTCATCTCCTCTTCCTCTCATTGTCGGTGTACCCAGGGCTCAGTCTTTTGCCCCCTTCTCTTCTCTCTCTACACGGCCCCAATTGGACAGACCATCAGCAGATTTGGCTTTCAGTACCATCTTTATGCTGATGACACACAGCTATACACGTCATCCCTCGACCTTACCCCCGCTGTACTACAGAACGCCAGTGACTGTCTGTCCACAGTCTCCAACATCATGTCCGCTCTCTATATGAAACTCAACCTCTCCAAAACTGAACTTCTTCTGCTCCCGCCATCTACTAACCTCCCTAAATCTGACATTTCCCTCTCCGTGGGCGGCACCATAATAACACCACGGCAGCAGGCTCGCTGTCTGGGTGTTATGTTTGACACCAATCTCTCCTTCACCTTCCATATACAATCTCTTGCCCGCTCTTGCCGCCTACACCTCAAGAACATCTCTAGAATCAACAAAAACCCTCACTGTAGCATTGATCCACTCCCCGCCTGGACTAACTGCAACGCTCTATTACTTGGCCTCCCCATTACTCGACTATCCCATCTCCAGTCCATCCTTAATGCAGCAGCCAGGGTCATCCATCTGGCTAATCGGTACACGGACACGTCCGCTCTTCGCCAGTCCTTACACTGGCTGCCCATTCATTATAGGATCCAATTCAAAGTACTGGTTCTCACCCACAAAGCTCTCCACAGTGCAGCACCCCCCTACATCTCCTACCTCATTTCTATCTATCGGCCTAACCGACTGCTACGCTCTGCATACGACTTTCGACTAACCTCTGCACTAATCTGTACCTCCCACTCCCGACTCCAAGACTTCTCCCGCGCTGTGCCAATCCTCTGGAATGCTTTACCCCAAGAAATTAGGACTATCCACAATTTGCATGGTTTCAGGCGCTTCCTCAAAACACATTTGTTCAGAGCGGCCTATCACATTCACTAATCAAAGTCATTCTATGTGTAAGTGTGTGTGTGTGTGTGTGTGTGTAGCCCATTCACTATCTCAATCCATCCCTCACTCCCTCAAGATGGCTGGACCATCATTGTAAATGCACCATTGTATATACACACCTGTATTTTGTATCTCCCTCACCTCATTGTAGATTGTAAACTCTCACGAGCAGGGTCATCTTATTTTGCTTTAATTATTGTATTGTTAACGTTGTTACTTATGACTTGTGTTTTGAAACTGTTAAACTGTTAAGCGCTGCGGAATATGATGGCGCTATATAAAGATTATTATTATTATGAATTATGAGCACGCCTTTCGAGGTACAGACTCATAAAAAATATCTGCGTGATCCTGCGGACCTCGCGCATCTGACAGTGCGACTCCCGAGTCGGTGATGGCTCGGGGACCTGAGATATAGAGATTGGGTAGCTGTTGAAGGCCAATCGGACCATGTTTGATCTCCACGCAATAGGCAAAACAACCTGCATTCACTGGTACCTATCTTGTCCTGATCCTGGTGAAAGTTAACCCCTTTCTTAGATATTGGGAATAAATTCTGCAGGGAGCTGAAGGGTGGAGATTATTAGCCCACCCTCTGACACCGAGGGGAGGGACCTAGCAGGTTTAAGAACTGAGAGCGGATGGCAGACTCTCTCTATTCTCACAGAAGAACAAGATGATGATGATCTAAGAAGGAACAGGGGACAGATCTGCCAAAGGAGCAGCGGCACACGTTTTGGGGACTGTCCGGAAGCTAAGATTCTTACCTGTGGATCGCAGAGCTCCCGGCGTCCACATACAACCTACAGCCTGGTAACATTGACCTCTAGCTTAATACCTCTAAGTCTTGTACCATTATTGTTGTATTTTACTCTGACTGCAAATCCACTATAATTCCGTTGTATAGCTTACTGTATATTTCTGTAATTATCAAGTGCGCCCTTAAGGCAATTAAACCATAAAATTAATTTTGGACTGATGCTTTTACTCTGATTACGAATCTTAGAATACCCAGTGGGTAACAGGACATCCTCCCCGGCGGCCATTTGCTCTAGGTGCAGTTCCCTTACTGACCTGAGAGACAAAGTGGGCGCCGGAGAGCTGTGACTGTGTAGTTGCAACACATTGGTGACGTGGAAGGAACCAGGTTTCCTTCACACCTGTCAAAAGCCTTTTCTGCGTCAATCGACAGAATGCACATGGGTTCCTCAATCTTGACCGCCCCATCAATCAAAGACATAGTACGGATGGTGGTATTTCATTTTTTTAATGTTTGGAGCAATATATGGGGAGCATTATATACTGGAGAATTATATATGGGGCCCATCATACACTTGAGCATCATAGATAGTGACCATTATAAGCTGGAGCATTATATATGAGGTCTATCATACACTGTAGCATTATAAATGAGGCCCATCATACACTGGAGCATCATCCATGGGGCCCATCATATACTGGAGCATCATATGGGACCCATTATATATGGAACATTTTATAGGCCCATCATACACTGGAGCATCATCCATGGGCCCATGATATACTGGAGCATCATATGGGGCCCATTATAAATGGAGTATTATGTAGGCCCATCATACACTGGAGCATTATAAATGGGGCCCATCATACACTGGAGCATCATATGGGGCCCATTATATATGGAGCAATATATAGGCCCATCATACACTGGAGCATCATCCATGGGGCCCATCATACACTGGAGCATTATAAATGGGACCCATCATACACTGGAGCATCATATGGGGCCCATTATATATGGAGCATTATATATGCCCATCAAACACTGGAGCATCATCCATGGGGCCCATCATATACTGGAGCATCATATGGGACCCATTATATATGAGCATTATATAGGCCCATCATACACTGGTTCATCATCCATGGGGCCCATCATATAATGGAGCATCATATGGGGTTCATTATTTATGGGGCATCATATAGGGTTGGAGCATCATATGGAGCACATATGGGGCCTATTCTGTATGGAGCATTATATGGAGCCCATTCTGTATGGAGCAATATATGGGGCCCATCATATACTGTATGGAGCTTTATATGCGACTCATTATACTGTATGGAGCAATATGTGGGGATCATTATACTCTATGGGGACCATCCTATACTGTATGGCACATTATACGGGGACCATCATATACTGGAGCATTATGTGGAGCTCATCATATACTGTATGGAACATTATATGGGAACAATTATTTATGGAGCAATATATGGGCTCATTATTCTGTATGGCGCACTATGTGGTGGCCATAATACTGTATGGAGGAATATACTGTCCGGTTTTTGAGCTATTGTAGAATTAAAAATACATATCACTCATGTAATGTAAGAAGTGAAGTTTTTGGCATTGTACTATACCTATATTTCTGTGCCGTATCAGAGAATCATGAATTGTGGTATATGTTAAAGGGGTCCACTGAGACTCTTTGGCCTGGGGCCCACGAAAACCTGGAGCCAGCCGTGCCCCCCCCACAACTTTAGCCAAATAACCCCCAGTTTTCAATGCATAACTATTATTATAAAGGTAATGAAGGTTGACAAGTTTAAGTAATAAGAATTGATGTCATTGGCATTGAAATGGGCACTGTTGGTGTGTTTACTGTCCTCCACTCCCTGCCGACTTTTCTTCCCCATTGACTTCCATTGGGTTTCAGTCGGACCTTCGACTTTTGACGATAGCCGGTCGATTTTGTTCGACTCGACTTCTGTGAAAGTCGGGTGGTTCGAAACCCGACTCGACCCTCCCGGAGGCAAAGTCGCTCATCTCTACCTACTAGCTAACGCCATGCTCCCCAGTGCAGTAAATAGCAGGGATTCAGTGTTTAATTCAAGGAGCCTAATCTATCACATTACAGGTGACCAGTTAACTTGCTTACATGTTTTATCCATATTTATTAAACTTCTTGAAGTCTTATATTTCTCATACAGTATTTGCCTATGTGACTTCTGAAAACATGGCAACTCCCACAGTCAACAGATAAATACCCCCCAAAGTTCCAAGCTAAAAAAATATAGGAAATCTACAGAAGGAGAAAGAGACACAAGAGACTAATAAATGTACGATGTAAAAAATAAAGAAATGGTTATACTCACCATATCGCTCACCTGTCTGGCTAACCCCACTGCTCCTTGCTTACTGTCCGGTTCTCCACGCTTATGTCGTGCTGCATCTCAAACTCACTGTTCACTCTTGGCCGGGTCTTCGGCCCGTGAGCAGTCCATGAACATAACCAGTCATGAGCAGTGACTTCCGAGGCCTGTAGCCCTACGTCGCAATCAGTGGTTCTCTCTAGGCCAGGACTTCCAGCTGTAAGTAGGTCCCAGTACATGCACAGTGAACTCCGGGGCCTACTGGCAGCCGCAAGTCCTGGCCTAGAATAAACAGAATGATGCAGTGCTACAGAGGCGTGGAGGACCGAACAGCGGGCAGGGAGCATCTGGGGCTGTCGGTGAGATGAGCTATGAAGAATGGGTTTTTGTTAAACCTTTTGATGTTTCTTTACTGTTCAACAAAATGGTGGTCACTGCTTGCAGCAATCTTGCCTAATTTGTTGGGAGCAAATGACAAACAAATCTATATTCTCTGGAATGCGGATTTATGCAAAATTTGAATAGAATTTAATTCCACTTGAATAAAGTTGCCTATCTTTACTATTTATATAATAGTGGAGATGTCCAAAGCTACATTATGGGTTCATAGATTTTTGTTGTTGTAGTATTAGTGATCTGTACAACCCAGATCTCAGACAAAGCTGTAATTCTAAGATATACTAAGAAGTCTGATGCTAAGTGCATTAATTCACCAATAACATAAAGTAAACTGTAAAGGAATGATTTCACCCTCTAATCCACTGGCTTTACATTTAATATGCTCCTATTAAGTAATAATATCAACATATGCAATTTCAATAACAAATGTTGCCTGCTTTTATATGATGATCATAATGATGGACACCTTAAGCTGCATCTACTGTGTATTTTAGTATGTAGTGGATATTCTCTACACTTTGTATTCCTCCTGGTTTCATCTATTGAGCTTTATTTGAATACAAAAGTCTATATTTTCATAACCTAAATATTTAATGTCCTTTTCTTGCCATGAATAACGAAAAGCCAATACTCTTACTTGTGACTTTACTGTCAATTTAAATTATGCTGAAATGTGGATTTCCCCTTCTACAGCAATAAGCAATTTTAAAACATATATGACAGAGTGCCCTTTCAGGCAAATTTAGCATACCTGCAACCAATGCCTAGACATGCTATGCTGATGTATTTCTTACTGATCTACCATTTAGCTGCCAGGCCTTTTCATATACTTGTTTGATTCCTCATCTATTTTATATACATACAAATAGAATAGACACCAGCCTGAGAGCCTCGGGTCGCCCAGTTGTGTTTGGCTATAAAAACAGGTAGGCATAATGCTAAAGACAGATATACATATAAATGAGGTAACAGAAACAAAGGAGAAAGAATCACACGGCTACGGAGAGGATATTTATCAGGCAGGCATGGTACTTGGTAGACTTTATTGAAAGCAGCATGCAAATAGACGATGCTGAGTTCAGGACCATTCAGTGATACAAGGAAGGATTCTGTGCCGCGCACAATATAAAGCTACATTAAATGACAAGATCAATCTAGCTTGTCATAAAAAGGTTCTGTCTACGGTGCTGCGCCAAATGAAATCTGCTGCATGCAAAAAAAAACCAGATGTTAAGATATATACAGAAATATTCCAACATTCATCTCTGGAGAACATCATTGTGTTTCATTCTGTGCCATTTAGCTGATGGTTAATGTAACTATTTTAATTATAATGACATAAAAGTAATAATAATTATCATCATGTATACCGTATTTTACGCATTATAAGACTCACTTTTTTTTCCAAAAATTTTGGGGGGAAATGGGGATGTGTCTTATAATGCGTATATTCCTTACCGGTACCATTGCTGCAGGCTGGGATGAGGGGGTACCCACCGCTGCTGCTACCCGGGGTGTTTGCCACTGCTGCTGCTGCACGGGGTGTCCGCCGTCGCCGCTGTTGCTGCCCGAGGTGTACGCCACTGCTGCTGCACATGGTGTCCACCGCTGCGGGGGGCTCTGCCGACATTTCGTGAAAGACCAGAGCCCCCTGCAGTTCCATAGTCTCCTGTGCAGTGGACTCTGGGAAAATGGACGCCAGGGATGGCGCATGCACAGAAGGAGATCTCGGCATCAAGATCTCGGGAGATGGCCTTTCATGAAATGTCGGCCGAACCCCCCTGCAGTGGCAGACACCCCAGGCAGCAGTGGGGGACACCCCCAGCAGCAGCAGCAGTGGACACCCCAGGCAGCAGCGCTGTGCACCCCAGCAGCACCGCTGGGTACACCCGCAGCATAGGACACCTGCAACGTCACACTGAACATTGGACACACCCTCATCCCACCCTGCGGCTTGCATCATCAACCCACTTCTGCCTCCTCCAACAGCGACCTTGGGATCCCTCTTCACCGCAGCCACCACCCCCAGTAAGCAGTAAGATGCATGGATTATAAGCACCACCATTTTATTAAAAAAAAATTTTTCCTATTTTTCTTATAATACAGAGCGTCTTATAATCCAAAAAATACGGTATATGTTTTCTTCAGTATTATTAACAATAAGAAGAATAATCATTTTAATTTCTATAGCGTCAACATATTCCCCAGCACTTTATATTACAGACGATACTTATACAGACAAAAAAGACATTACAGAATAATACATAAATCAGCAGATACGAAGAGGAGTGAGGGCCCTGCTGCTCGCAAGCTTACAATCTATGAGGAAATAGGGAGACGCGAAAGGTGAATGGTAAAAGTGCTTGTATTGTATGGTCCGGCCATCAATATAATAAATGGGGGATTCACATAGCGTTGCATGTACCGGTCACCAACCAGTATGTGTACAAGTTAAGATACAACGTGCTACTAAGTGTTAGCAGATGCTATGAGGGACCAGGTTCAGAGGAAAATGTTGGAAGGGCAAGACGTGAATAGTTACATGTGAGGCAATAGAAACGTCTACAGAAATGCGTTTTTAGGGCACTCTTAAAACTCTGGGTATTCGGAATTAATTGAATTGTCTTGTGTAGTGTATTCCCGAGTGGAGGAGCACACAAGAAGTCTTGGAGTGAGAGGTTCAGATTATTGAGGATGTTAGTCTTAGGTCATTAGAGGAACAGAGGGCATGGGTAGTAGACTGAGATAATGGAGGAGATGTAGGGTGGTGCAAAACTGTGCATAGTTTTGTGGGTGAGAGTGATAAGTTTATATTGGACTTTGCAACCTATGGGCAACCAATAGAGGTGTCGGTGTAGCGGTTAGCGAGGAATATCATCCTGGCTGCTGCATCCTGTAATGACCATATTTTCTATTTGTCAGTTTTAATACATTTTCATATTTAGTGGCTAAAATTACTATTAAAAATACTTAACAAATAATGTTAACAAATAAGATTCCTTGGTATCTTCATACTGACTCGACTTCAGTTCACTCTTGTTATTTCTTATTGCAAAGGAAATTCATGTTCGCTCACACATTACATACAAGTGCTTCTCACAAAATTAGAATATCATCTAAAAGTTAATTTATTTCAGATCTTCAATGCAAAAAGTGAAACTCATATATTATATAGAGTCATTAAAACACAGTGATCTATTTCAAATGTTTATTTCTGTTAATGTTGATGATTATGGCTTACAGCCAATGGAAATTCAAAAGCCATTATCTCAGTAAATTAGAATACTTTATAACACCAGCTTGAAAAATTATTTTAAAATCCAAAATGTTGGCCTACTGAAATGTATGTTCAGTAAATGCACTCAATACTTGGTCGGCACTCCTTTTGCATCAATTACTACATCAATGCGGCGTGGCATGGAGGCGATCAGCCCGTGGCACTGCTGAGGTGTTATGGAAGCCCAGGTTGCTTTGATAGCAGCCTTCAGCTCGTCTGCATTGTTGGGTCTGGAGTTTCTCATCTTCCTCTTGACAATACCTCATAGTTTCTCTATGGGGATAAGGTCAGGCAAGTTTGCTGACCAATCAAGCACAGTGATACTATTGTTTTTAAACCAGAGAATGGTACTTTGGGTAGAGTGGACAGGTGCCAAGTCCTGCTGGAGGATGAAATTTCCATCTGCAAAAAGGTTGTCGGCAGAAGGAAGCATGAAGTGTTCTAAAATTTCCTGGTAGACGGCTGCTGACTTTGGTCTTGATAAAACCCAGTGGACCTAAACCAGCAGATGACTTGGCTCCCCAGACCATCACTGATTGTGGAAACTTCACACTAGACCTCAAGCAGCTTAGATTGTGGGCTTCTCCACTCTTCCTCCAGACTCTGGGACCTTGATTTCCAAATGAAATGCAAAATTTACTTTCATCTGAAAACAACAACTTGGACCACTGAGCAACAGTCCAGTTCAGTTCTTTTTCTCCTTGGCCAAGGTAAGATGCTTCTGGCGATGTCTATTGGTCATGAGTTGCTTGACACAAGGATTGCAACGCTTGTAGCTCATGTCCTTTATATGTCTATGTGTGGTGGCTTTTGAAGTAATGATGCCAGCAGAAGTCCACTCCTTGTGAATCTTCCCCAAATTATTGAATGGCCTTTTCTTAGCAATCCTTTCAAGGCTGCGGTTATCTCGGGTGCTTGTGCACCTTTTTCTACCACACTTTTTTCTTCCACTCAACTTTCCATTAATAACAGCCAGCTTCTTCAGCAATGACCTTTTGTGGCTTACCCTCCTTGTGGAGTGTGTCAATGACTGACTTCTGGACATCTGGCAAGTCAGCAATCTTCCCCATGATTTTGAAGCCTAGTCAAACAGACTATGAACCTTTTTAAATGCTTAGGAAGCTTTTGCAGGGGTGTTTTAATTAGTCTAATTTACTGAGATAACGACTTTGGGTTTTCATTGGCTGTAAGTCATAATCATCAACATTAACAGAAATAAACACTTGCAATTAGAGTTGAGCGATACTTTCCGATATCCAAAAATATCGGATCGGAATGGTATCGCCGATATCACTAAAATATCGGCGATACCCGATACCGATACCGGAAGTCCCATGTAAGTCTATGGGAACAAAATATCGCAACTAAAAAATCCCTTTCTTTCGTTGTAAACACAAAATATACACACATAGAATACTTATATATAATATATACATGTCATTTTACATATATATATATATATAATATATATATTATATGTATAGTTTATACACTTCTACATAGTAAAATAGCCTCTGATTCAATTGCCGGGTAAAGCCGGCTTCTGTGAAAAGACAGAAGCACCCGACATGAAATGACACTTGGTGTACATAGGGTTAACCATGTCTTTTCATGTCTTTTGCTATCTGATTTGCACAAACAATTACATCAGTCTATGTGTGCAAAATTTCACACCTGTAGGGGTTAATTAAAGTTGTAAATTCGTTGTAAAAAAAAACGGACTTTTTTGCTACGAATTTACACCTTTAATTAACCCCTACAGGTGTGAAATTTTGCACACATAGACTGATGTAATTGTTTGTGCAAATCAGATAGCAAAGGACATGGTTAACCCTATGTACACCAAGTGTCATTTCATGTCGGGTTCTGCATTTTCACAAAAGCCGGCAATTGAATTAGCGGCTATTATACTATGTAGAAGTGTATGAACTATAAATATAAATATATATATATGTGTCACAAATTCAATGACATGTATATATATATATATGAGGTGTAAAATTGTTTAAAAAAAATGCGTGGGCTCCCGCCCTATTTTCGCAACCAGACAGACAAAGCCTGCGAATGGGGGCAGATAATAATAGCCCAGAGAGGGACCATTATTTTTGGCCCCCCCCGGCTACTAACATCTGCCCCCAGACACCCCAGAAAAGACAAATCTATAATTAGATTCGCCCTTTCTGGCACTTTGCCCGTCTATTCCCATTGCCCTGTAGCGGTGGCGAATGGGTTAATATGGGGTTAAAGCCACCTTGCAATTGAAAGGTGACCTTAAGCCAGGTTAATAATTGAGAGCTGTCAATTAGACAACTATCAATTATTAATCCTATTGCATGAAATAAAAATAAAACACACACACTTTAATTAAAAATCATTTTAATGAAATAAAGACACATGTTTTTGACCATCTTTTATTTGACTGCAAAAAACATTTCCTGTAATAAAAATAAAATAAAAAAGCAAAATTATTCTTACCTATCCCATGCACAGTCAGGTCCCACGGTGTAATCCTTCAGAAAGGGTTAATGTTTACTGCAGGGACCGCAGCTAATGCTGCAGCCTCACAGTAAACCCCCAAATGAATGAGTTCCTCTCCTGGCTGACAGGAGAGGAAGTGGAAAGCTTAATTGATTGCTTTCCACTTTCACTTCAGGTCAGCCAGGGACACAATCAGAGACGTCAGAGGGAACTGATTAACAAAAATAGGGGTTCCCTTCGAAAAAAAATGGTGTCGAGTCCCCCCTATTTTTGTTAACCAGCCTGATGAAGCAGACTGCTGAGCAGTGGCGTACCGTGAATGAAGCAGACCAAGCAGCTGCTATGGGGCCCGGACAGGTGAGGGGGCCCTCGACGGTCGGGTAGCTGTGCTGACACAGTACTACCAGGGGGTCAGCGAGGAGGGGGAGCGCAGCTCTTCTATATACTCACCCCTCCTGGTGCGGTCTCTTCAGCCCCTGCTCTTCTCCCACGGTCTCCGACGCCTGTGTTCAGCGGTCAGGTGGTACCGCTCATTACAGTCATGAATACGCACATATTCATGACTTTAATGAGCTGTCCCGCGTGACCGCTGAACACTGGCGGCGGAGACCGTGGGAGAAGAGCAGGGGCTGCACAGACCGCGCCGGCGGAAGGGTGAGTATAAGGGATATTTACCTGTCCCGTTCCACCGTTGCTCGCGTCCTCTTGCTGCAATGTTCAGGTCAGAGGGCGCGATGACGTCGTTAGTGCGCGCCGCGCCCTCTGCCTGATCATTCACTGCTGGAGGACCCCAAAGACAGCGGCACTCAGCAGTGGAGAGAGGACAGGTAAATATCTCAGGTGCCGGGGCCCTGAGCGAGCGGTGACATCGGCACCTGGTGTCACCCCCTGCTCAGGACACCGGCACCTGGCCCCCAGCGACGAAAGGTGAATATGTATTTTTTTTTTTTTTTGGTTGCAGCAGCTGCGTCAGCATAAGGGCCTATACTATGGAGCATCTATGGGGGCACAATCTATGGGGGCATAATACATTTTTTTGTTTAATGTGTCCCCTCACTGTGCTGGCACTTTACATTTACAATGGCTCTGGTTTTTTTTTTTTGGGGGGGGCCCATTCAGACTTTTGCTATGGGGCCCCATGATTTCTATGTACGCCCTGCTGCTGAGGCATGGTATTTAAGGCTGTTAAGGAGCCAATATCCATGGACCTTGCCAGCAGCGTCGGACTGGAGTACCTTGGGCCCACCAGAGAAAAAATATTCTTGGGGCCCACCATCATACTTCCCAACCTTTGAAGAAGGGAAAGAGGGACAAAGGCTGTGGCACGCTGTGCCTGCTGCAGCAAATTTTAGGCCATGCCACGTTGCACCACAGACTGTCCAGGAGTTGGTGGATGCTTTAGTCCAGGTGTGGGAGGAGATCCCTCAGGAGACCATCCGTCGCGCTCATCAGGAGCATGGCCAGAAGTTGTAGTGAGGTCATACAGCATACCTCCCAAATTTTGAAGACAGGAAAGAGGGTTAAAGGCTGCGGCGCTCGTAGGGCGTCGCTGCAAATTTTAGGCCACGCCCCAACCACACCCATTTAACAGCTAATCACACCCATATCCTCGCCCCAAGCGTACCCATTTAGCACTGCTGATCACACTGACTGGTAATGAGGGCACAGTGGCTGGTACTGAGGAAAAGAAAGAAAGAGCAGCGAGAGAGAAAGAACAAACAGAGAAAGAAAGATAGGAAAGAAAGAAAAGAGAGAGAGAAAGAAAGAACAGAGAGAAAAAAGAACAGAGAGCGAGAAAGAAAGAACAGAGAGCGAGAAAGACTAGAGAGAGAAAGAAAGACTAGAGAGAGAGCCAGAGGCATAGCTAGGGTTTTGGTTTAGTGGGGGCGAAACTTCTGAGTGGGCCCCTAATCAGAGAACCTCAGCAAATGACCGCGCTGTTGCCAAAAATAATCTATATATAAAAAGACCAATATTGATATTACCGCCATATGGTGTGTGGTAAATAATACCAGTCCTACAGAACATATAATAGATTACAGCACAGGTACAGATAATGACTTACCGCTGATGTTCTTTCTAATGGAATTGTTCACTTTTCATTTCTTTTCCATCTGGCCCAGACCGACATGACGACTTCTCCAGCCAGGACTCGACTGCAGAGATTACAACAAAGACACATTTCACTTCTCATATTTTTAGCACTGTCTTGGTCACCAATTGGACTATTCTCAACCTGCACAAACTCCTCATCCTGCTGATACCCCAATACTGAGCCACTGCTGCCATATGTGTCCCTATTTCTGCACCTGATACCCCAATACTGAGCCGCTGCTGCCATATGTGTCCCTATTACTGCACCTGATACCCCAATACTGAGCCGCTTGCTGCCGTATGTGTCCCTATTACTGCACCTGATACCCCAATACTGAGCCGCTGCTGCCGTATGTGTCCCTATTACTGCACGTGATACCCCAATACTGAGCTGCTGCTGCTGCCGTATGTGTCCCTATTACTGCACCTGCTGTGTGGTTCTGTGTGACCTCTAAATTTTAAAGCACCCCTCTAGAATATAGTAATGCCGGGTGCAAGTGCCCTAGAAAACAGTGACCACATTTTGTCCCCTAGACTGTAATAATGCCCTGTGTGCCCCTTTGACAGTCACAGTAACCCGAGTTCCCCTATAACAATAAGTGTCCACTTTACATTTAATAATGTCCCAAGTCTCCCCCTGTACATCTCCCCTATACACAGAATAATGCCCCTCACTGGATATATACTGACCCCTTAATGTCCCCAAACTATTTAATGGGTCCAACACTGTATGTTGGCCCCTAGATAGCATCCATACAGCATAATACACCAGATAGTCCTCAATATAGTATAATGCACCCCCATAGGCAGCCTCTATATTATAATAAACCCCCATAGGCAGAGTCTATAATATAATGCACCACCATAGGCAGCCGCTATATTATAATGCACCCCCATAGGCAGCCTCTGTAGTATAATGCATCCCCATAGGGAGTCTCTGTAGTATAATGCACCCCAATATGGAGCCTCTGTAGTATAATGCAGCCCCCATATACAGCCTCTGTAGTATAATGCAGCCCCCATATACAGCCTCTGTAGTATAATGCACCCCCCATATACAGCCTCTGTAGTATAATGCACCCCCATTAAAAAAAAAAAACAATACTCACCTCCCTGCTCCTGTGCTGCTCACTGTTTTCCCTCTCAGCGTCTGACAGCGGGCGCCGGCATGTGATGTCATCGCGCCCGCTGTCAGACGCTGAGAGGGGGATTATGGGAGAGAAGGAGCGCTCGCTCCTTCTCCTCTTATGCGGTCAGCTGTATCGGCTGGATGCCGATACAGCTGACCCTCCGATGACGGGTGGGGGCCCACTGCTGGCACCGGGCCCCCCCAACGCCTGTTCAGGCCCCATAGCTTCTGGGCGGCAGAGCAGGAAGATCAATTCTCCCTGCTCTGCCGCAGAATGTAACTGTATCGGCGTGCTGTGCACGCCGATACAGTTACTGTAGCGTAGCTCCGGGTGGGCCCCCTCAGAGCACGGAGCCCGGGGCCACCGCCCCCTCTGCCCCGCGACCTATCCTTTCAAATCAGGGCCCACCACGCAGGAGCTGGGGCCCACTGGTGGCTCAGTCCGACCTGCTTGCCAGCCTGATAATACCAGGCCACAGCAGTCTGCATATCTTGGCTGGTTAACAAAAATAGGGGATCCCCTCGAAAAAAAATTGGCGTGGGGTCCCCCCTATTTTTGTTAACCAGCCAGATGAAGCAGACTGCTGAGGCCTGGTTTTTCAGGCTGGTAAGGAGCCAAGATCCATGGACCTTGCCAGCCTGATAATACCAGGCCACAGCAGTCTGCATATCTTGGCTGGTTAACAAAATAGGGGATCCCCTCGAAAAAAAATTGGCGTGGGGTCCCCCCTATTTTTGTTAACCAGCCAGATGAAGCAGACTGTTGAGGCCTGGTTTTTCAGGCTGTTAAGGAGCCAAGATCCATGGACCTTGCCAGCCTGATAATACCAGGCCACAGCAGTCTGCTTAGCTTGGCTGGTTAACAAAAATAGGGGATCCCCTCGAAAAAAAAACGGCGTAGGGTCCCCCTATTTTTGTTAACCAGCCAAGTAAAATGCAGACTGCTGCGGCCTGGTATTAAAAGATTGTCAAGGCCCATGGATTTTGGCCCTCAACAGCCTGATAATACCAGGCTACAGCAGCCCCACATTTGGCGCATCAAAAGATGTGCCAATTGTGGCACTTTACCCGGCTCTTCCCACTGCCCTGTAGCGGTGGCAAGTGGGGTAATAAGGGGTTAATGTCACCGTTGATTGCACGGTGACAATAAGCCCGGTTAATAATGGATAGGCGTCAATAAGACACCGATCCATTATTAATCCCAAAGTTTTTAAATGTATAAAAAAAAGACAAAGCAAGAAAAAAGTCTTTTAATGAAATAAAAGAGACAACACAGTTTTCATTTCTTTTATTACTCTCTCATTCCTGCGACGCCATCGATCTCCTGTAAAAAAAGGAAAAAAACAAACCAACAGTATACCACCTGTCCGACGCAGTCCATAGTAACGAATGTCCCACGACGATCCAGCTCTGCTACATTGGAATGCCAGGCAGAGCCTGTCATCGCGACGCAGCACAGCTGATTACCTGCTTCCCCGGCGGTGACGTCATCGGACTGACTGCTTTACGGCCGGGATTACCCAGCAGTCACTGCAGTTATCGCGAGAAACTGCATGTGACCGCCGGGGTAAGATGATGGCGGCCATCAAGCAGTCCAGGCCGTGACCGCCGGAGATCTTCTGCCAGGTAAGTGCCGCTGACTCCTGACAGACCCGACCGACGGACACTGACAGTCACAGTGACAATTCCGATTCCGGTATCCGATAAGACGACAATATCGGAACTCGGAATCGAAAGTCCGATACAGCTAATATCGCCGATACCCGATATTTGCAGTATCGTATCGCTCAACACTACTTGCAATCGATCACTCTATAATGACTCTATATAATATATAAGATTCACTTTTTGTACTGAAGAACAGAAATAAATTAACTTTTTGATGATATTCTAATTTAGTGAGAAGCACTTGTACATAGGTACATATTGTAATTACACAGGTTGAAATAAAACACTATTCATCATGTTCAACCTTTCGCCATCAGTTAATATTTTTTTGTCTCTAGATTATTTATTACTCACAATGACATTTGTTGTGAGAAAAGCATCCAGTCTTTTATAAATGTTATAAAATCTTTTATTACTCTCTCTTGCTGTAGTGTATTACACAGTTTGACTGCAGTGATCAACTGCAGCTCTGGCTTCCTCTTCATGTTTAATCCATACGAAGGTGGAGACAGTGATGCCAGCATATATTGGGTGCTGGGCAACGTGTCAAAACTCCTTAAGAAAGCTCTGGGACCGCAAGTGCTGACACTGCTGGAACGGTGCCATCACTGGAGGTGAGTAAAGTTTTTTATTTAATAGGGGCCAACTATTTAGCTCAAGAATGAGTTGTCCTAGTAGTAGACACATCTTTAACCCCTTCATGACCGGAGGTATTTTCAGGGGGGGGTTTATTCCCCTTCTTCCCAGAGCCATAACTTTTTTATTTTTCCGTCAATATGGCCATGTCAGGGGTTGTTTTTTGTGGGACAAGTTTTACTTTTGAACGACACCATTTGTTTTAACATATCATGTACTGGAAAAAGGGAAAAAAATTCTAAGTGCGGTGAAATTGCAAAAAAAGTGCAAGTCCACAGCTGATTTTTCTTTTGCTATTTTACTAGGTTCACTAAATGCTAAAACTGACCTGCCATTTTGATTCTCCAGCTCATTACGAGTTCATAGACACCAAACTTGTAGGTTCTTTTTTATCTAAGTGGTGAAAAACATTCCAAACTTTGTTAAAAAAAAAATTGTGCCGTTTTCCGATACCCATAGTGTCTCCATTTTTTTTGTGATCTCGGGTTGGGTAAGGGGTTATTTTTTGCGCGCTGAACTGACGTTTTTAATGATACCATTTTGGTGCAGATACGATCTTTTGATCACCCATTATTGCATTTCATTTTATGATTTTATGACTTTTTTTCTCGATATGCTGTTTAGAAATCAGGTTAATCTTTTTTTATTGATAGATTGAGCGATTCTGAATGTGGCGAAACCAAATGTGTATGTTTGATTTTTATTTTTTTTATATTTTTAAAAACATTTTTTTACTTTTGGCATGCTTCAATAGTCTTCCTGGGAGATTAGAAGCTGCCATAACCCAATCAGCTCTGCTACATACAGGCGATGATCAGTTCACCTGTATGTAGCTGAATTACTCACTAGCTATGAGCGCCTACTACAGGATGAGTGGGTCTTATCCTTTCAGACAATTTCACCATCAACCCAATCTCATCTACCCTCCCTCATCATCCCTTCTTTTGAAGTACATTCTGTCCGTATCTACTCTCCCTCCATACTCCAAGTGGCCATCATATACCGACCCCAGGCCCAGACACTGCTTTTATTGACCACTTTTCCACCTGGCTTCTACACTTTCTCTCTCCTGACATTCCCACCATCATCATGGGTGACTTCAAAATTCCTACTGACATCTGCCGGTCTGCAGCCTCTAAACTCCTGTCACTTGCTTCACTTTATGGTCTTGCTCAGTAGTCCTACTTAGCAATCCACACAAATTGACATATATGAGACCTTGTCTTCACCCACATCTGTTCCCTATCTAACCTCCCAACCTCACCTCTCCCCTATCTGACCACCATCTACTCACTTTCTTATTCCTGTTCTCTTCACTGCCCTGTGCACAACTAAAGCAGACCTTGTGACCTAGACATACATGTAGACCATCACGCGTCTCCATATCTCACACAGCAACACATTTCACGTTCCTACAACACCATCTCTCACCTATTGACTCCACCTCTTGCAAAGTGAGATAATAGACATCCTGCAAATACTCACAAAAGATCAGTAGTAACAAGGGTTATGGAGGGTAATGGAGCAGCGCTGGAAGAAAACTCACTCACAGGAATAATTCACTGTATTCAAACAAGAATGTTTCACTTTCAAGTCGACCCTAACGTCTGATAAACAGAACTACCTCACAACCCTTATATCTTATTCAAAAATAAGATCTACTAAACAAGGCAAGTCTTTACTGCCCATCTCCCACAAACCCTATGTATAGCAAAGCACTGCTCCTTCATAACCTTCCTCCCTATCATCACTGAAGTAGAGCTCACTTTTCTGCTCTCCAAATCTCACCTCACCACTTATACACTTGACCCCAACGCATCCTACCTCCTCCCCAACCTCACCACCATGCTTATCCTGGCCCTAACCCATCTCCTTAACCTATTGCTTACTTTTGGTACCTTCCCTGGTACCTTCCCTTCTGCTTTCAAACATGCCATAATCACATCTATCCTAAAGAAGCCATGCCTCAGCCTGACCTCTGTGTCCAGCTATCGCCCCATATCACTGCTCCTGTTTGATTCCATACTCCTTGAACAGCATGTCCATGCTGAACTTTTCTCCCACTTCTTACATAATGACTGACAATCAGGCATCCACCTCCACCATTCTACTGAAACTGCCTTGACTAGTGTTGAGCGATATTGCTCGATATCTAAAAATATGTATCGAAATTGTATCGCCGATAGCACTAAATATCGTCGATATCCGATTCCGATTGCGGAAGTCCAATGTAAGTCTATGGGAACAAAATATCGAAATTAAAAAAAAACATTCTTGCCTTGTGGTTAATTGTACATGAAGGAAAACAACAAAGACTAATGTAGAATGTATTGGGGGAGGTTGAGGAGACAATAAAGGCATACATGTTTAACCCAATGCATTGGAATAGCATTAATATATATTTTTTTGGAAATACGTTTGGATTGACTAACAAATTGACAATGTTGTTAACCTTTTTTCTATTTTGGCAAATATGTATGTTTCACAACATCCATGCTCTTCACCTTTTTAACTTTTGCCAGTGCCACACTTTCTCCTTCATAATCTTCACCAGCAGCATCATCTTTCTCATCAAATTATTCTTCATCTTCACCTTCTTAATCTTCTTCTTAAACTTCTTGCTATTTATGTTTTTGTTTACATTACTCATATTGTTATTATTAAACTAATTAATCTTTTTCATATTCAAATTCTTCATCTTCTTCCTCTTCATCTTCTTCATCATATTCTTATTTGTGACAGAGATTCCTGTACTTGTAATCTGTAAAAGTATGAATTGTTCATCCTTCCGTTCTTGCTGTCACAAAAGATTTAAATTACAACAATATTTGTCCGTGTTCAGTTTAGCCTGCAGCAGCAGGCATTTTCCAGGGCACCACGAGGAGGAACGGACTCACCCCCATACACTGCTTAGTCTTCTTCTGCTTAGAATTTAGAGCATATATTTTGCTCTTCATTTTGGTCTTATACTTCATGTTCTTCTGCTTTTTGATCTTTTGCTTATTGTTCTTCTGTCTCTTGTTCTGTATCTTGTAGTTTGTCTTAACCTTCTTTGTCCTGTTGGTGATCTTCTTCTGGGTAATTTTTATTTTTTCTTTGTGATGGTGTTCAGGCTGGTTGGCTTCATGCTCGTCGTCCTTGTTGTCGTCATCTTCTTCTGGGTGGTCTTTAATGTCGTCTAATTTCCGAGAAACAGCTGACGTTACTGGAACCCTGACGGGTATCAGATGGAGCAAGAGACAATGGAAGTAACGAGGACCAGCTGACTGTGCTGGACCCCGGACGGGTAGCAGAAGGAAAAGAGGCAATGTCACAACCGAGTACCAGCTGACGTTACTGTGACACGGTTACTAAGCAGGAGGTACCTGTGCTCCAAAGCACTACCAAGGACCAGCAGACGTTGCTGGAACTCGAATAGGAGATGGAGGCACCTAGGCCAAAGGCACTGGGGAGAACCACTTGACGGTACTGGACCCCGGACGGGTAGCAGAAGGAAAAGAGGCAATGTCACAACCGAGTACCAGCTGACGTTACTGTGACACGGTTACTAAGCAGGAGGTACCTGTGCTCCAAAGCACTACCAAGGACCAGCAGACGTTGCTGGAACTCGGATACGGAGATGGAGGCACCTAGGCCAAAGGCACTGGGGAGAACCACTTGACGGTACTGGACCCCGGACGGGTAGAAGAACGCACCCATGAAAATGTAAGTTGACAGGACGCAAGCCGTCCGCAGTTACCGAATCACACAGTCCTACAGTGGGTGCTTATCCTATTGTCACAATGGAAACCGCCTTTATTTACATATCCCACAGCACACATAGGAATCACCTAAACTGCAGGCACCATAGAGTCGGCTAACCCGAATGCAACACGACAGCACAACTTATTGGAGGATAATTGACGTTCACACTGCCAGGAAACAGCTGTCGTGCTGTAACCAGGCTGGCCAGGAGTCAGTACCCCTGCCAATTACTTACGAGCAACAAATGGCGGTGTTGTAGCCCAGGGAGTAGAGTTCAGGTGGTAGAAAGATGAACATAACAGGAGACATGGAAAACGTTGCCAAACAGTTATTTAATCTGAAAACGGACAGGCAAATTCAGGTGAGATCCATGCCTTGTTCATTTTCAGAAAAGTAAGCCGGTCTACATTCTCTGAGGATAGTCGCATGCGACGGTCTGTTACTACACCACCTGCAGCACTAAAGACACGCTCAGATAATACACTGGCAGCAGGGCAAGCCAGCACCTCCAATGCATACTGGTTAAGCTCTGGCCATGTATCCAACTTAGAGACCCAAAATTTGAAAGGGGAAGAGGCATCTGGAGTACACTTAGAGGGAAAGCCAAGTAGTCTGTCACCATCTTACGGAAACTTTTCTTCCTGGTGACTGGAGCCGTCTCGGATAGTGTAGACCTTGCTGGCGCTGTCACAAAACTTTGCCACATTTGTAACATACAGTTCTTGCCCTGTGCAGAGGCGCTGCTTCTGATCCCTCTTTTGTAGAGGTGTCTACACTGCCTCGACGCACAGAGCTGCTTTGTAAAGCAGTAGCAGCAGCAGCAGCAGCACCTCTCTCGGCTGGAATGTACAACAGTATGGATTGCACCAGTGTGTCTTGGTACTCCTGCATTTTACGGTCCCGGTTCACCGGTGTGATGAGGTTTGTAAGTTGTCCCGTAGCGAGGGTCTAGGAGGGTGTACACCCAATAATCTGACGTGCTGAGAATGTGGGCGATGCGGCGGTCGTTTCTCAGGCACTGAAGCATGAAATCAACCATGTGCTGCAGACTCCCAACTGGCCAACAAAGGCTGTCCTCTGGAAGAGGCGTCATCTCTGTCTCCTCTGCATCACCCCACCCTCGCTCTACATACTGACTACAGCGTTGTGTACCTCCCTCTGTAGGGATTTCTTCCTCCTCCATTGACTCCTCCTCCTCATCCTCCTCACAAAGTGAGCCCTGCCCAGCCCTTTGTGAGGAACCACGTTGCGCTGACTGTCCTGAAGGTAATTGAATTTGTGACTCCTCATCCTCCACCTCTTCCAAAACCTCTTCCTTTAGTGCTTTCAGTGATTTCTGAAGCAGGCAGATAAGGGGGACAGTCATGCTGACTAGTGCATCATCTGCACTCGCCATCCGCGTTGAGACATCAAACGCACGCAAAACGTCGCAGATGTCCTTCATAGAGGCCCACTCAGTAGTGGTGAAGTGTGAACGGCGCAAATTGCGAGTTGATTGCGCCTGTTGCAGCTGATACTCCATTACTGCTGGCTGCTGCTCACACAACCGCTCCAACATATGTAACGTGGAATTCCACCTGGTGGTACGTCACATATGATGCGATGTTCAGGAAGGCGAAATCTGACTTGCAGAGCTGCAATGCGCGATCTGGCCATGCTGGAACGTTGCAGTGAGCGCACTCTAGGCGGACCTTGTGCAGCAGTGCATCAGATCCGGATAGTCCCTCAAAAAACTCTGCACGCCAAGTTGAGCACATGTGCCAGACATGGTATGTGAGTGAGGTTGCCAAGGCCCAGAGCTGCCACCAGATTTCGGCCATTGTCACACACTACCAAGCCTGGCTGGAGATTAGCTGACAAAAACCACACATCGCTCTCCTGCTTGATGGCATCCCAGAGCTCCTGCGCTGTGTGGCTTCGATTCCCCATGGGAATTAATTTCAGTACGGCCTGTTGACGTTTGGCCACGGCTGTGCTCATATCGGTCGCAACAGGTAAGCGTTCACGGGTCCATGTGGAGGTATACCGTGACGGCTCGTGCAGCGATGATTCTGAGGAACTGGAGTAGGAGGAGGAATCAATGTGCACAGACTGGATTCCTGCAATCCTTGGAGTTGGCAGAACACGTACAGCGCCACTGGCAAGATCTGTACCCGGCTCCACAACATTGACCCAATGGGCAGTGAGGGAAAGGTATCGTCCCTGGCCATGGGTACTGGTCCACGCATCGGTGGTCAGGTGGACCCTGCTACTGACGGCGTTTAGTAGCGCATGTTTAATGTTTCCCTCGACATGTTTTTGCAGAGCAGGGACAGCTTGCCTGCTGAAATAAAATCGGCTTGGCACATTATATTGTGGGACTGCCAATGCCATAAAGTTCCTGAAACTGTCAGTCTCCACCAGCCTGAATGACAGCATTTCAAGGGACAGGAGTTTTGCAAGGCCAGCATTCAGAGCCTGTGCTCGTGGATGGTTTGCGAGTATGGCCGTCTTTTATCCCATGCCTGTGTTACCGATGGCTGTTTTTTGTTCTGGGAGTGTGACGATGACTGTGAACTTGCTGCAGTGGGTGGAATAACAGTTTCTCTATGGACAACAGTGACCGAGGTTCTTCCATGGAGATCCTGTGAGGAAGCCAAAACAGGTGTGTGAGAGCTGGAGGTAGAGGCTCGAACATGACCTAAAGATGTAGGTGCTGCTGTAGGTTGGCCTACATCTCCAGTGTGTCTTTGGAACTCAGCTACGTACTTTGTCCGTACATGTGTCCACATATTTGTGGTATTCAGGTTCCTGATATTTTTACCTCTTTTAACTTTTTGCTTACACAGCTTGCATTGAACATAGCAAATATCATGTACAAGTCTGTCAAAAAAGGACCACGCAGTGCAAGTCATGGGAGCGCCAATTTTGACAGTTCTAAGAGAACTGCTCCCAACAGGTGCCAAACTGGAGGCTACAGGCAAGCGAGTCTGCAGCCTACCTCTCCCTCCTCTTTGTACCGTTGGGACAATCTCTTCCTCAGAGCTGCTCCCACCACCTTCCTGTTGCTCACGCCATGTTGGGTCTCGGACTTCATATCTCCACTACCCTCTTCTAACACCTGCTGCTGTTGGATGGTCTGGGCAGCACCATGCTCCACAAAACCTGGCACCTGAGTCTCATCATCATCATAAGATGCGTTCTGCGGTGTGCTGTCCATCGGCACTGGCTCACCCGCCTCTTCAGATTGAGAGAGACACAGCTGTTGCGCATCACTGCATACTCCTTCTTCTTCAAATTGCAGAATGCTGCTTGCCTGTGCCCGTGTTTGCGAGCCAACAGATTCTGAGAACAGAAGCAGAGACTCAGCTGGCTCCTGTACAGAACTCTCTGACTGCCTTGGCAATTTGACAGGGGTGAACAGACAGATGGTTGCTCAACAGTGTTGTGTTCCTGAGAGGAGGTGGAAGGAATTGAAGTCGATGCATTGGCTGCCATCCAACCAACAACGGCTTCAATTTGTTCTTCCCGCAGCAGGGGGGCACGCCGAGCTCCTACCAAAGTGCGCATAAAGGAACGCTCACGGGGATAAATGGTGGATGCTGTGTCACTGAGGGCGGCAGCAGACACAGAATCCCCACGTCCTCTCCCTGCTGAAACTCCACGGCCACGACCACGTGCCTTACTCACTGACTTCTTCATCTTGGTAGATTGATAAAGAAAGTCAGAAAATTTATAAGGCCTAAGTGTGGTTATTACGCAGAGACTGAAGTGAACACTGAAACACAACTGTTCACAATCTGTGAAAGGCTACTCCTTTGTCTACTTCTATAGTGTTTGCAACCAATGTATTGTATACGGATGGAAGCGCGTCACACTAATAGATTATATTTTAAATGGAATGGAGCAGAAACAATTGGAGATAAATGAAAAGGATGAGCCACTGAGACACGCTCAGCAGAGTACAAGCAGCAGTGCTTGAACAAGTAACTGGAGCGTGATGTGCACTCAAAAAATAAAAAACACAGACTGAAGTGAACACTGAAACACAACTGTTCACAATCTGTGAAAGGCTACTCCTTTGTCTACTTCTATAGTGTTTGCAACCAATGTATTGTATACGGATGGAAGCGCGTCACACTAATAGATTATATTTTAAATGGAATGGAGCAGAAACAATTGGAGATAAATGAAAAGGATGAGCCACTGAGACACGCTCAGCAGAGTACAAGCAGCAGTGCTTGAACAAGTAACTGGAGCATGATGTGCACTCAAAAAATAAAAAAACACAGACTGAAGTGAACACTGAAACACAACTGTTCACAATCTGGGAAAGGCTACTCCTTTGTCTACTTCTATAGTGTTTGCAACCAATGTATTGGATACGGATGGAAGCGCGTCACACTAATAGATTATATTTTAAATGGAATGGAGCAGAAACAATTGGAGATAAATGAAAAGGATGAGCCACTGAGACACGCTCAGCAGAGTACAAGCAGCAGTGCTTGAACAAGTAACTGGAGCGTGATGTGCACTCAAAAAATAAAAAACACAGACTGAAGTGAACACTGAAACACAACTGTTCACAATCTGTGAAAGGCTACTCCTTTGTCTACTTCTATAGTGTTTGCAACCAATGTATTGTATACGGATGGAAGCGCGTCACACTAATAGATTATATTTTAAATGGAATGGAGCAGAAACAATTGGAGATAAATGAAAAGGATGAGCCACAGAGACACGCTCAGCAGAGTACAAGCAGCAGTGCTTGAACAAGTAACTGGAGCATGATGTGCACTCAAAAAATAAAAAAACACAGACTGAAGTGAACACTGAAACACAACTGTTCACAATCTGGGAAAGGCTACTCCTTTGTCTACTTCTATAGTGTTTGCAACCAATGTATTGGATACGGATGGAAGCGCGTCACACTAATAGTTAAATTGCATGGAGCTGCAAGAATTACACTGAAGGAAAAAAAAATAGTCTGTGAGTGACATGTACAGATGCCTACAGACAGCGTTGCATGCAGAGCAAACTGCAGCGTCACCTGCACTCACACACACCTTGCAGAGCTGTTAAAACAACACTGCAGGCAAAAGGAAGCTTTACACAGCGGTTGGTGCTAGCCTGCCTACAGCACAGTACACTAAATCGCAATCTCTAACTGTCCCTCAGAGTCAGCACAGCAGCGTTCTGTCCCTTACTGAATTCACAGCACAGTGACGCTAAAATGGCGGCGGCGCCTTTTATAGTGCATTCTGACATCATTTCAGCATCCAATCACAGCCATGCCATTAGTTAACATGACCGCAGCAGTACAGGATGTGCCCACACTTCTTAGGATTCCTCATTGGCTGACTAAAATCACATTGCCTCGCAAAGAATTATGGGAACTTCCGATTCCGGTATTCGATAAGACGAAAATATCGAAACGAATTATCGAAAGGCCGATAGAGCTAATATCGGCCGATAGCCGATATTTGCATTATCGTATCGCTCAACACTAGCCCTGACCAAAAACACTAATGACTTACCTACAGTGGCATGTAAAAGTTTGGGCACCTCTTAACAAAATTATTGTTATTGTGAACAGTTAAGCAAGTTGAATATGAAATTATCTCTATGAGGCCTCAAAATAAAGATGACGCATGTACTTTGTATTTTAGGCAAGAAAATATATGTATTTACATTTTCAAACAGAACTTATCATCTTTCCTCCATGTCAGCTAACTCCCATACCTCTGCCCTGTGTTTCAAACCACACATCCAAACTATCGGCACCTCCTGCGGCGTACAACTCAAAAATATTTCCATAATATGTCCCTTCCTCAACCCTGAATCTACTAAAATGCTAGTGCATGCCCTCACCATCTCCCACCTCAACTACTGTAGTATCCTCATCTGTGGCCTCCCAGCTAACACCTTGCACCTCTCCAGTGAATCCTTAACTCTGCTGCCCAACTATTCCATCTCTCTACTCCCTACTCCTCTGCTTCTCACCTTTGCAAATCTCTTAATTGGCTACCATTTCCCCAACGTATCAAGTTCAAACTACTAACATTAACCTACAAAGCAGTCCATAATCTGTCTCCTCCATATATCTGCAAAATAATTTCCTGATATCTTCCAACAAGTAACTTCCATACCTCTGAAGACCACCTTCTCTCCTCTACACTTAAAAATTGCTCATCTAATCACCTCCACGACTTCTCTCGAGCATCCCCCATCCTCTGGAATTCTGTATCACAACACGTCCGATTATCTGACACTTTCGAACTTTCAAATGGAGTTTGAAAACCCATTTCTTCAAGAAAGCTTTCAGCCTGTAATGACCCCGCTGCCACCTCACCACCACCACCAGAACTGCTGCAACCCCCCTAACCTACTGTCTTCTTCCCCATTATCGTGTAGAATATAAGTCCCCAAGGGCAGAGCCCTCTCCTTTCTGTACCAGTCTGTCATTGTTAGTTTGTTCAATGCAATTTACAGTATATTTGTATTTTGGATGTAACCCCTTCTCATGTACAGCTCAATGGAATCAATGGTGCTCTAAAAATTATTATTCATAATAATAATAATAATAATAACAATAATAACAACAATAACACTTTCATAGACAACTAGTCATCATAAAATGTTTAGAGTAGGTTTACTGATTGATCTCTGGATGCATATGCTATTTTAATTTGTCTGTTTTCTTTCTCTTTCTCTCTTTTATGGATTTTCTGTGATTGGCTTTTACTAAATTTTACTAAAGCTAAATTAGGTTATATGTGTAATCACAATCTTTGTGATGTGCTGCAGAATATGTTAGCACTTTGGAACAAAAGGGAAATAATTCAAATGGCTGACATATATAACAAAAATGCATATTTTCAACTTTGGGAGCTTACAAAGAGTAAAGAATAGAGTCTGTCATAGACTTTCTGGTTTATATCGAAAGTTTAGTAGTTTTGGTGACATCATCCAATGTTATGTCTGCGAAGGGAGATATGTTTCTAGATAGACCAAACTATCTCTCTGTTAATTCCATTAAAAGAGAGCAGATGATGCAGAACATTATTATGTAATCCACTTCCATGTACAACTGTGCTAAGTTTGACTCTCTATGAATCACCAGCTTGGCAACTGAAATCGCAGTCTTCATCCTGAGCCGACAGAAACACTCGATGTTCTGCACCTATGGGAATCTGACAGCAGATCCAAGATAGCACTGAGCTCTTTTACAATTTACTCAAGGTTCATCTACACATGTGCCAAAGGTTATCAAAACTCGCAATGCACCAATTTGATCATTTTCACCAAAGGTTATCCCACTTAAGATTAATCCAGTCCTGTGTTAGGACATGAATATATGTCCTGTGTAGAGGTCTGCAAGTGTGGAAGGGGCTTGCCGACCTCTGGTGTGATGCTGGTTATATCACATAGCCGGAATTTGTGTACAATGGTGTTAACCAACCATTTAGATGCCACTGTTAATTTCTAACAGCAGCATTTAAATAGAGTGGTTGCCGGTGTAGGTGCATGCGCACACCAGCTACGTCAGCCCCACGCTACTTTGTTGCAGATTATTATGGCAGTTGTCATCCTGCTGAAAGCCCCCACCTCTGCCATTTTGGCACTCCTGAGAAAGACAGCCATACGTTGAGTTCCATTGTAGATTATGAGTTTTATTATACTGTACACTAAAATACTTTTGTATTGGGGTATATATAGTAGTACAATCATCATACAATCATTCAATCACATGTACTAGTCCCCTAAAGGAACTAAAAAATTAAGTAGAAAATAAAACAAAATTTAAAAAAATATAAAAAAAATTGTAGACAATTCAGGGGGTATCTAGCTCTGGGATCGCCGTCTCGGGTAGACGGAGTGGCATAACGAGTCCAATCATCGACAGCAGCACTGGTGCAAACTGGCGTCAACCAGCTTTTATTAAAGTCCACAGCAATAAGACATAAAACAAAACCATAAAACAAAGTCCTAAGCCTGTCAGGCTGCTAACTAGACACAGTCAGTTCCCTCACTACCGTGGTCTAGACTCTACCAGCCTGGCCACAATAACACAGATTTATAATTACCAGAGATTGGCTTTCAGGAGACTCCAGCAGCGTCTGAAGCCAGATTCAGACTGAGAGATCTGTCTGTGTAACTCTACCACCTATTTCTGGCTGCTTAATTAGGCAGCTGTGTGTACTCAGGGTTGTGCTGCAAGCCTGTACTGGATGGGGAGTGGAGTGAACGTCGTACTGCCATCCTACCTTCACTCGTATATTCCTTATACGACCCAGCTAAGAAACCTGGGCAAGATATACACCCCGTCCAGTACGCACCCCTTCACTGTCTCACAAAATATATAAAAATTCAAATCACCTCTCTTTTCACCCTCAGGCTGGGGTCACACTAGCGTTTAGCATCGGATGCGATATGTTAATAACACTCGTCTTAAAACTCTGCTGTGAGCATGAGCTGAGTGTCAGTGCTCTGTGCTCCAATTCTCTCACATGAGAGCATTGCAGCACAGGTGCGGAGTAGATGGAGAAAGTAATTTCTCCATCTCCTGCATTGTCGGCATCCATGGTAATTGCTCCGTACTCAGATGACACCCGAGTGCAGTCCAATGTTTCAAACGCAACCATAGACTTTTATGGGTGAGTTTGATCCAGTTCTCAGATGTAATCGCAGCATGGTATGATTCTTCTCTTATGCCGATTCGGAATGAGAAAGTAATCACAGATCTGAGCTGACCCATAAAATAACTCTAAACCGAGTCCTATGTGATTATTTTATCGCATAGCACTCAGCCGTGTTACACAGTAGTGTGACTCAGGCATTAGGCTTCATTCACATATCAGTATTTTTTGCATCAGTGTTTACCGTAATTAGTATCTGTATGCCAAACCCAGGAGAGTCTTCAAACCACAGGACAGATGTCAATTTTTCGATCATAGGTTTTTAAAGTGAGTTCCACTCCTGGCTTTGACAAATACAAAAAACTGATGTGTTAATAAAGTCGTAAACCTAAAGAAAGTGAAACAAGAAATAAATTCAGTTTGGCCCTGTCTGTAAAAATCTGATAAAAGTCAATTGACACAAATGACAAACAGAGAAAGATAAATCAAAAGTTTTTTTTGCTCACCTCCCTAAAAAATGTGATAAAAAGTGATAAAACCATTGTATCACAAATAGAAATCAACAAAAAACATCAGTTGGCCACAAAAAAAACAAGCTCTCAATCAACAGAAAAATAAAAATGTTAAGGATCTTGGAAAACAGTAACAAAGCAAATATTTTTTTCTTCCAAAATTCCGATTTTTTTTTTCAGTAAAGTGAACCTGAACACGGGATATACCTCTATTAACTAATTAAAGTACTGCATTCATCATGTATAGCTGATTTATGTCAACCCCAATATTTAGGTAAAGTTGGGAGCATCATATCCACAGAGGTGAGGTATTCTTTGTAGTCTCCATCCATTTCCTCTGTGCTTTCAAAATCACACAAATTAATTCCTGGCAGCCGCTGTCACTTTGGGCATGCACACTGTTCTTCTGTCTATGTACGACTGCACTAGCATGGTACTGTGCAGGCCAAGAGTGTGCAAAGCAGTCATCAAAGCAAAAGGTGGCTACTTTGAAGAACCTAGAATATAAGACATATTTTCAGTTATTTCACACTTTTTTGTAAAGTGTAATGTATAATTCCACATGTGTTAATTCATAGTTTTGATGCCTTCAGTGTGATTCTACAATTTTCATAGTCATGAAAATACAGAAAAATCTTTAAATGAGAAGGTGTGTCCAAGCTTTTGGTCTGTACTGTATATATATATATACATATATATATATATATATATATATATATATAATATAAATATATATATATATATATATATATAAATATTTTGTGACAGAGTCACTGGTAATGTAATAGAGGGGAGATATACTTCACTACACCCAATGGCGTCAGTGATATAAAATCCAGAGTTTTATTTCCTCCCGCACAGTAAGTATTCCAAGGGTTAAGTTAATGTATGTTATGGGCTGGTTTTTAGGGGGACATTCATAGAGCGGATGGGAGAGTGTCTCCCCATATCTCCACCTACAGAGCCAGCACCACTGTGTGCTGACAGGACCTTGGTGATGCGGTTGAGGAGTCACATGTTCGGGGCTTAAATGGCGAAAGGAAAGAACATTCAGTGTTCAGAATGTGCGCCTGGAGAAGAAGGACTCCAGGAAATTGCTGCTTGGAATTTTGAAGCTGAACAGTGTGTGTTCTGCCAGCTGTGAGCAGGAGGAACCCCGCTCACAGAAGGACTATGTTTGTTCTGCCCCGAGGGCTGTATTTTCTTTACCACACCTTGGTTTATTCTGCCTACAATTAACCAAGGGAAGTTCATAAAGCCACAGTGTACTTTCGAGGAGATGATCTACCACAATGAATACAGAGAAAAATAGAATAAATGGCTTCACCCAACCACTAACCATGTGTGGAGAGAAAGTTTTGCTGTTATCATTCATATTCTCTGAAAAAAGGCCAAGAAAGCAAAAATTCTGCCGGGGTATGTAAACTTTTGATCACAACTGTATATATATATATATATATATACATATATATATATATATGTTTTATATATATATATATATAATATATATATATATATACAGTACTGCCCAAAAGTTTTGACACACCTTCTCATTTAAAGATTTTTCTGCATTTTCATGACTATGAAAATTGTACATTCACACTGAAGGCATCAAAACTATGAATTAACACATGTGGAATTATATACTTAACAAAAAAGTGTGAAACAACTGAAATTATGTCTTATATTCTAGGTTCTTCAAAGTAGCCACCTTTTGTTTTGATGACTGCTTTGCACACTCTTGGCATTCTCTTGATGAGCTTCAAGAGGTAGTCACCGGGAATGGTTTTCACTTCACAGGTGTGCCCTGTCAGGTTTAATAAGTGTGATTTCTGCCCTTATAAATGGGGTTGGGACCATCAATTGTGTTGTGCAGAAGTCTGGTGGATACACAGCTGATAGTCCTACTGAATAGACTGTTAGAATTTGTATTATGGCAAGAAAAAAGCAGCTAAGTAAAGAAAAACGAGTGACCATCATTACTTTAAGAAATGAAGGTCAGTCAGTCCGAAAAATTGGAAAAACTTTGAAAGTGTCCCCAAGTGCAGTTGCAAAAACCATCAAGCGCTACAAAGAAACTGGCTCACATGAGGATCGCCCCAGGAAAGGAAGACCAAGAGTCACCTCTTCTTCTGAGGATAAGTTTATCCGAGTCAACAACCTCAGAAATCGCAGGTTTACAGCAGCTCAGATTAGAGACCAGGTCAATGCCACACAGAGTTCTAGCAGCAGACACATCTCTACAACAACTGTTAAGAGGAGACTTTGTGCAGCAGGCCTTCATGGTAAAATAGCTGCTAGGAAACCACTGCTAAGGACAGGCAACAAGCAGAAGAGACTTGTTTGGGCTAAAGAACACAAGGAATGGACATTAGACCAGTGGCAAAAATCTGTGCTTTGGTCTGATGAGTAGTGTTGAGCGATACGATACTGCAAATATCGGGTATCGGCCGATATTGGCTGTATCGGAATTCCGATTCCGAGTTCCGATATTTTCATCAGATCGGATACCGGAATCGGAATTGTCACTGTCACTGTCAGTGTCCGTCGGTCTGGTCTGTCAGGAGTCAGCGGCACTTACCTGGCAAAAGATCTCCGGCGGTCACATCCCGGACTGCTTCATGGCCGCCATCCTCTTCTCCCCGGCGGTCACATGCAGTATCTCGCGATAACTGCAGTGACTGCTGGGTAATCCCGGCCGTAAAGCAGTCAGTCCGATGACGTCACCGCCGGGGAAGCTGGTAAGCAGCTGTGCTGCGCCGGGATGTCAGGCTCTGCCTGTCATTCCGATGTAGCAGAGCTGGATCGTCGTGGGACAATCGTTACTATGGACTGCGTCGGACAGGTGGTATACTGTTGGTTTGTTTTTTTTATTTTTTTACAGGAGATCGATGGCGTCGCAGGAATGAGAGAGTAATAAAAAAAATGAAAACTGTGTTGTCTCTTTTATTTCATTAAAAGACTTTTTTCTTGCTTTGTCTTTTTTTTAAACATTTAATAACTTTGGGATTAATAATGGATCGGTGTCTTATTGACGCCTCTCCATTATTAACCGGGCTTATTGTCACCGTGCAATCAACGGTGACAATAACCCCTTATTACCCCGCTTGCCACCGCTACAGGGCAAGTGGGAAGAGCCGGGTAAAGTGCCACAATTGGCACATCTTTTGATGCGCCAAATGTGGGGCTGCTGTAGCCTGGTATTATCAGGCTGTTGAGGGCCAAAATCCATGGGCCTTGACAGTCTTTTAATACCAGGCCGCGGCAGTCTGCATTTTACTTGGCTGGTTAACAAAAATAGGGGGGATCCCAACGCCGTTTTTTTTTCGAGGGGATTCCCTATTTTTGTTAACCAGCCAAGCTAAGCAGACTGCTGTGGCCTGGTATTATCAGGCTTGCAAGGTCCATGGATATTGGATCCTTACCAGCCTGAAAAACCAGGCCTCAGCGGTCTGCTTCATCTGGCTGGTTAACAAAAATAGGGGGGACCCCACGCTAATTTTTTTCGAGGGGATCCCCTATTTTTGTTAATCAGCCAAGATATGCAGACTGCTGTGGCCTGGTATTATCAGGCTGGCAAGGTCCATGGATCTTGGCTCCTTAACAGCCTGAAAATCCAGGCCTCAGCGGTCTGCTTCATCTGGCTGGTTAACAAAAATAGGGCGGACCCCACGCCATTTTTTTTTCGAAGGGAACCCCTATTTTTGTTAAACAGTTCCCTCTGACGTCACTGATGGTGTCCCTGGCTGACCTAAAGTGAAAGTGGAAAGCAATCAATTAAGCTTTCCACTTCCTCTACTGTCAGCCCGGAGAGGAACTCATTCATTTGGGGGTTTACTGTGAGGCTGCAGCATTAGCTGCGGTCCCTGCAGTAAACATGAACCCTTTCTGAAGGATTACACCGTGGGACCTGACTGTGCATCGGATTGGTAAGAATAATTTTGCTTTATTATTTTATTTTTATTACAGGAAATGGTTTTAGCAGGTAAATAAAATATGGTCAAAAACTGTGTGATTATTTCATTAAACTTCTTTTTATTAAAGTGTGTGTGTTTGATTATTCTTTCATACAATAGGATTAATAATTGATAGTTGTCTAATTGACAGCTCTCAATTATTAACCTGGCTTAAAGTGACCTTTCAATTGCAAGGTCATTTTAACCCCTTATTAACCCATTCGCCACCGCTACAGGGCAATGGGAATAGACGGGCAAAGTGCCAGAAAGGGCAAATCTAATTAGAGATTTGCCTTTCTGGGGTGTCTGGGGGCAGATGTTAGTAGCCGGGGGGGCCAAAAATAATGGTCCCTCTCTGGGCTATTATTATCTGCCCCCACTCACTGGCTTTGTCTGTCTGGTTGCGAAAATAGGGCGGGAGCCCACGCCTTTTTTTTCAGCAATTTTACACCTCATATATTTTATATATACATGTCATTGAGTTTGTGACACATATATATATATATATATATTTATAGTTCATACACTTCTACATAGTATAATAGCCGCTAGGGTTGAGCATTCCGATACTGCAAATATCGGGTATCGGCCGATATTGGCTGTATCGGAATTCCGATTCCGAGTTCCGATATTTTCGTCATATCGGATACCGGAATCGGGATTGTCACTGTCACTGTCAGTGTCCGTCGGTCGGGTCTGTCAGGAGTCAGCGGCACTTACCTGGCAGAAGATCTCCGGCGGTCACGGGCTGGACTGCTTCATGGCCGCAATCTTCTTTCCCCGGCGGTCACATGCAGTTTCTCGCGATAACTGCAGTGACTGCTGGGTAATCCCGGCCGTAAAGCAGTCAGTCCGATGACGTCACCGCCGGGGAAGCTGGTAATCAGCTGTGCTGCGTCGCGATGACAGGCTCTGCCTGGTATTGCGATGTAGCAGAGCTGGATCGTCGTGGGACTGTCGTTATGGACTGCGTCGGACAGGTGGTATACTGTTGGTTTGTTTTTTTTCTTTTTTTACAGGAGATCGATGGCGTCGCAGGAATGAGAGTATAATAAAATTAATGAAAACTGTGTTGTCTCTTTTATTTCATTAAAAGACTTTTTTCTTGCTGTGTCTTTTTTTTATACATTTAAAAACTTTGGGATTAATAATGGATCGGTGTCTTATTGACGCCTATCCATTATTAACTGGGCTTATTGTCACCGTGCAATCAACGGTGACATTAACCCCTTATTACCCCGCTTGCCACCGCTACAGGGCAAGTGGGAAGAGCCGGGTAAAGTGCCACAATTGGCACATCTTTTGATGTCGCCAAATGTGGGGCTGCTGTAGCCTGGTATTATCAGGCTGTTGAGGGCCAAAATCCATGGGCCTTGACAGTCTTTTAATACCAGGCCGCGCAGTCTGCATTTTACTTGGCTGGTTAACAAAAAATAGGGGGGATCCCAACGCCGTTTTTTTTCGAGGGGATTCCCTATTTTTGTTAACCAGCCAAGCTAAGCAGACTGCTGTGGCCTGGTATTATCAGGCTGGCAAGGTTCATGGATATTGGATCCTTACCAGCCTGAAAAACCAGGCCTCAGCGGTCTGCTTCATCTGGCTGGTTAACAAAAATAGGGGGGACCCCACGCCAATTTTTTTCGAGGGGATCCCCTATTTTTGTTAATCAGCCAAGATATGCAGACTGCTGTGGCCTGGTATTATCAGGCTGGCAAGGTCCATGGATCTTGGCTCCTTAACAGCCTGAAAATCCAGGCCTCAGCGGTCTGCTTCATCTGGCTGGTTAACAAAAATAGGGGGGACCCCACGCCATTTTTTTTTCGAAGGGAACCCCTATTTTTGTTAATCAGTTCCCTCTGACGTCACTGATTGTGTCCCTGGCTGACCTGAAGTGAAAGTGGAAAGCAATCAATTAAGCTTTCCACTTAAGGGCCCGTCTCACATAGCGATATCGCTACCGAGATCGCTGCTGAGTCACTAGTTTTGTGACGCAGCAGCGAGCTCACCAGCGATATCGCTGTGTGTGACATTCAGCGACGATCAGCCCCCCTGCCGGGTATCGCTGATCGTCGCTGAAATGTCAGGACCTTTTTTTGATCGCTGGTTTCCCGCTGACAGGCACACATCGCTGCGTGTGACAGGCGGGAGACCAGCGATCCGCTGGTAACCAAGGTACACAGCGGGTTTCCAGGCGCGGGGCTGTGCCTAGAAACCCGCTGTGTACCTTGGATACCAGCGCCCTGATGCAGGGAGCTGGTATCCAAGGTACACAGCGGGTTTCCAAGCGCTGCGCGGTGCCTGGAAACCCGCTGTGTACCTTGGTTACCAGCGGATCGCTGGTCTTCCGCCTGTCACACGCAGCGATGCGTGCCTGTCAGAGGGAAACCAGCGATCAAAAAAAGGTCCTGACATTTCTGCGACGATCAGCGATACCCGGCAGGGGGGCTGATCGTCGCTGAATGTCACACACAGCGATATCGCTGGTGAGCTCGCTGCTGCGTCACAAAACTAGTGACTCAGCAGCGATCTCGGTAGCGATATCGCTATGTGAGACGGGCCCTTAAGCGATGTTACCCGCAGTGTCGCTGTCCCAGATCGCTGCCTGAGCTGCCTGTTTGGCAGCTCAGCAGCGATCATGTAGCGATACACCAGCGATCCTGACAAGTGCATATCGTTGTCGGGATCGCTGGTGTATCGTTATGTGACACCCAGCCTTTACTCTCCTGTCAGCCGGAGAGGAACTCATTCATTTGGGGGTTTACTGTGAGGCTGCAGCATTAGCTGCGGTCCCTGCAGTAAACATTAACCCTTTCTGAAGGATTACACCGTGGGACCTGACTGTGCATGGGATAGGTAAGAATAATTTTGCTTTTTTATTTTATTTTTATTACAGGAAATGGTTTTTGCAGTAAAATAAAAGATGGTCAAAAACATGTGTCTTTATTTCATTAAAATGATTTTTAATTAAAGTGTGTGTGTTTTATTTTTATTTCATGCAATAGGATTAATAATTGATAGTTGTCTAATTGACAGCTCTCAATTATTAACCTGGCTTAAGGTCACCTTTCAATACCAAGGTGGCTTTAACCCCATATTAACCCATTCGCCACCGCTACAGGGCAATGGGAATAGACGGGCAAAGTGCCAGAAAGGGCGAATCTAATTATAGATTTGTCTTTTCTGGGGTGTCTGGGGGCAGATGTTAGTAGCCGGGGGGGGCCAAAAATAATGGTCCCTCTCTGGGCTATTATTATCTGCCCCCACTCACTGGCTTTGTCTGTCTGGTTGCGAAAATAGGGCGGGAGCCCACGCATTTTTTTTCAGCAATTTTACACCTCATATATATATATATATACATGTCATTGAATTTGTGACACATATATATATATATATTTATATTTGTAGTTCATACACTTCTACATAGTATAATAGCCGCTAATTCAATTGCCGGCTTTTGTGAAAATGCAGAACCCGACATGAAATGACACTTGGTGTACACAGGGTTAACCATGTCCTTTGCTATCTGATTTGCACAAACAATTACATCAGTCTATGTGTGCAAAATTTCACACCTGTAGGGGTTAATTAAAGGTGTAAATTCGTAGCAAAAAAGTCCGGTTTTTTTACAACGAATTTACACCTTTAATTAACCCCTACATGTGTGAAATTTTGCACACATAGACTGATTTAATTGTTTGTGCAAATTAGATAGCAAAGGACATGAAAAGACATGGTTAACCCTATGTACACCAAGTGTCATTTCATGTCTATGTGTGCAAAATTTCACACCTGTAGGGGTTAATTAAAGGTGTAAATTCGTAGCAAAAAAGTCAGTTTTTTTACAACGAATTTACACCTTTAATTAACCCCTACAGGTGTGAAATTTTGCACACATAGACTGATTTAATTGTTTGTGCAAATCAGATAGCAAAGGACATGAAAAGACATGGTTAACCCAATGTACACCAAGTGTCATTTCATGTCGGGTGCTTCTGTCTTTTCACTGAAGCCGGCTTTACCCGGCAATTGAATCAGAGGATATTTTACTATGTAGAAGTGTATAAACTATACATATATGTATATATATATATATGTCACAATGACATTATTATATATATATATATATATATATATATATGTGTTCTATGTGTGTATATTTAGTGTTTACAAGGAAAGAATGGGTTTTTTTTAGTTCCGATATTTTGTTCCCATAGACTTACATGGGACTTCCGGTATCGGTATCGGGTATCGCCGATATTTTAATGGAATCGGCGATACCATTCCGATTCCGATACTTAGGGATATCGGAAAGTATCGCTCAACACTACTGATGAGTCCAAATTTGAGATCTTTGGTTCCAACCACGTGTCTTTGTGCGACGCAGAAAAGGTGAACGGATGGACTCTACATTCCTGGTTCCCACCTTGAAGCATGGAGGAGGTTTGATGGTGTGGGGGTGCTTTGCTGGTAACACTGTCATGGATTTATTCAAAATTGAAGGCATACTAAACCAGCATGGCTACCACAGCATCTTGCAGCAGCATGCTATTCCATCCGGTTTGTGTTTAGTTGGATTTTTCAACAGGACAATGACCCCAAACACACCTCCAGGCTGTGTAAGGGCTATTTGACAAAGAAGGCGAGTGATGGGGTGCTACGACAGATGACCTAGCCTCCATAGTCACCAGACCTGAACCCAATCGAGATGGTTTGGGGTGAGCTGGACAAAAGGGTGAGTGGGTGAGGTTAAGACAAAAGGGCCAACAAGTGCTAAGCATCTCTGGGAACTCCTTCAAGGTTGTTGGAAGACCATTTCCGGTGACTACCTCTTGAAGCTCATCAAGAGAATGCCAAGAGTGTGCAAAGCAGTAATGAAAGCAAAAGGTGGCTACTTTGAAGAACCTAGAATATAAGACATATTTAGAGTTGTTTCACACCTTTTAGTTAAGTATATAATTCCACATGTGTTAATTCATAGTTTAGATGCCTTCAGTGTGAATGTACAATTTTCATAGTCATGAAAATACAGATAAATCTAAAAATGAGAAGGTGTGTCCAAACTTTCGGTCTGTATTGTATATATATATATATATATATATATATATATATAATATATATATATATATATATATATATATATATATATATATATATAAGCTTTTCACCCCTTAGTGACCGGGCCAATTTTTAAATTCTGGCCAATGTCACTTTATGTGGTAATAACTCTGGAATGCTTCAACAAACCCCAGTGATTTAGAGATTGCTTTTTTTGTGGCACATTATAATTTATAATAGTAAATTTAGGTTGATATGTTTTGTGTTTATTTCTAAAAAATATCAGAAATTTGACAAAAATGTAAAACAAATTTGCAATTTTCAAAATTTGAATGATTATCTCTTTAATCCAGAAAGTCATACCACAGAAAAACATCAATAAATAACATTTCCCTTATTTTTGCTTTACATCAATACCATTTTTAAAACATTATTTTATGTTGTTAGCCTTTTAGGAGGTTTTAGAAAATATCCCGGTTTGAAGTGACATTGGGGGTCCTATATATTGGAAAATCCCAAAATTAATACCATTTTAAAAACAGAACCCCCTGACATACTGAAAACTTCTGTCAGGTAGTTTATTTACCCTTCAGGTTATTTTCAGGAATTAATGCAAAGTGGCATGATAGGAATGAAAAAGTAATTTTTACCATCTAAAAGTCGCTAACTTCTGAACTGGCCTCTATAGCCAGAAGACTCTAAAGCCCCCGTCACTGCTGAGTCACTAGTACCACTGACATCAGTGAGGCTGTGCGGAGTCCCCGGCTGACCTGAGGTGATCTGACAGTGTGTGAAAAAGTTCAGAAACTTTCCCACGCTAATGAGTTCATCTCCGGTCAGCAGGGGTGCCTGCGCAGACATGATTTCATTCATTCTGCAATGGTTTACAGTCAGGTCAGTAGCATTAGCACAGGTCCCTGTTGAGAACAAGTTAACCCCTTGTGATGGATTACAATGGGGGACCTGACTGAACGCTGGAGAGGTATGGATATTGTTGGTTTTATATTTTATTATTTTTCACAGGAGAACAAGGGATTCAGTTGGATTGGCAGAATAATAAATTTGGTCAAAAACTTTGTGCAATTATTTCATTAAAAGAATTTTTAATTGATTTGTGTGTCTTTTTTAACCCTTTACTACTATAGGATTAATAATGGATAGTTGTCTTATTGACACCTCTCCATTTTTAACCAGGATTAACATCACCTATTAATAGCACGGTGACATTAACCCCTTATTAATCCATGAGCCACCACTAAAGGCAATGGGAATAGAGAGGCTGAGTGCCAGAAAAGGCGCATCTTATATATGTGGCTCTTCTGGGGTGGCTGGGGCCAGATGTTTGTAGCCAGGGGGGGCCCAAAAACAATGGTCCCTCTCCAGGCTATTAATATCTTCCCTCACTCACTGGCTTTCCCTCTCTGGCAGGGATAATTGCGCGGAAGCCCACGCAAATTTTTCCGCGATTATAGCCTTAAATTTAACCCCTAGAGTTCCAAATTTTTCCTAACATAAACTACTAAATTGATTAAACACTGACATATATAAATTGTTTTGATATGACATGGTTTACTATATGTAAACCATGTGTCATATCATGTCGGGTTCGGTAATGATTTTACTGAAGCCTGCAAATGATTTAGCGGGCTATTATGCTATGTAGAACTCTATGAACTATAAATATATATATATGTCTCAATGCCATGTATATATATATACCGTATTTTAGGGGTCGAGTTCCCGCTTCTGCACAAGGGGAATATTGAGCCGTCCCTGCTGCGGTTTCCCATCTGTCTCCGGCCGCAGTGGACTCTGCTCAGCTTATTCGTCGGTCCCAGCGTCTCGCCCAGTCTAACATTGTGCAGAGGATTATGCTGCTCCTCCAGGCTCTGCTATTGTAGCCTGTATTGGTTAGCGGCGAACAGACATCTTTAGGACAAAGACCTTGCTTTCCCCTTCTGAGCATGCCTAGAGTAAGATCTCTCATTGGAGATCAGGGGTCACATGCTCAGGTACTGCAGCAGCTCCTATTGGTCCGCCAGGAAGGTCCTGAAACCACTTGTGTTCTGGAGCAGTTTCCTATTGGTCCTTATCTGGCAGGCCCTGTGGTTGCTACTATAAAAGGGTGGCATGGTCATGCCGCCATGCGCTAGTAGCAAATCCCATTATGTGCTTTGCGCCAGGGTTATCTTGCACGCATGTGTTAGGGCTCGGCTGCAATAAGCCCCTAGAATACTGGCACCTCCGGTGAGGAGATTGTATGCACGTGTTTAGGGCTCAGCTGAAATAAGCCCCTAGAACACCGGCTTCTCCGGTGAGGAGATTGTCTGATTGCGTTGCTGATTGCGTTACTACGGACTGCTGTCCACACAGCAGTTGTCTGTGCATACCTGTGGAGTTAACAGGACACAGTTCATATTTCTGCCTTTCTACCTTAGCGACTCTGTGGCGTAACAAGGTTCGCTTATACCGCCATATAGGGCCACAGTGTCCATAGTTGCGACTCTGTGAAGTAACAGAGTTCGCTATACCGCCATCCTACTAGCTGCAGGCTCTGCCTGCACGGTGGACCCCGGGCTGCGAACTCTCTTATTATTTATATTTGTTTTGTGCGTTAAGCCAGCCCTAACACTGTATATACTCGCGTAAAAGCCGAGATTTTCAGCCCATTTTTTAGGGCTGAAATTCCCCCTCTCGGCTTATACGCGAATCATATACCGGGGATCGGCGGGGGATGGGTGCGGGGGTGTCGGATCATACTCACCCCTCCGCTAGCGCGTCTGTGCAGGCCCCCTGCTTCTCCCACGATCTCCGGCTCCTTCCTGCAGTGGTCAGATGGTACCGCTCATTAAGTCATGAATATGCATATATTCATGACATTAATGAGCGGTACCACGTGACTGCTGCAGGAAGGAAGAGCTGCGGAGACCGCTGGGAGAAGAGGAGAGGCTGCAGAGAGTGATGCGCCGGCGGGGGGGTGAGAATAGCGATATTCACCTGTCCCTCCGTCCACCGCTGCACGCTGCTCCGACCTCCTCGTCCGACTCCTCTGGCTGTGAATGTTCAGGCAGATGGCGCAATGACGTCGTTAGTGCGCGCTGCGCCCTCTGCCTGATCATTCACTGCCGAGGACCCGGAAGAGGGATCATCGCAGCGGTGGACCGGTCCGGTGACAGGTAAATATCTCAGGTGTCGGGGTCCTGAGTGAGCGGTGACACCGGACCTGTCCCCATAGCGCGCCGGTGTCCCCGCCTGCTCAGGACACCGGCACCTGACCCCAGCGACGAGAGGTGAGTATGTCATTTTTTCTTGTAGTGTAGCAGCTGCGGCAGCATAATAATCTGTGGAGCATATGGGGCATAATCTGTGGAACATATGGGGGCATAATCTGTGGAAAATATGGGGGCATAATCTGTGGAACATATGGGGGCATAATCTGTGGAACATATGGGGGCATAATCTGTGGAACATATGGGGGCATAATCTGTGGAGCATATGGGGGCATAATCTGGAACATATGGTGGCATAATCTGTGGAATATATGGGGGCATAATCTGTGGAACATATGGGGGCATAATCTGTGGAGCATATGGGGCATAATCTGTGGAGCACATGGGAGCATAATCTGTGGAGCATATGGGGGCATAATCTGTGGAATATATGGGGGCATGATCTGTGGAACATATGGGGGCATGATCTGTGGAGCATATGGGGGAATGATCTGTGGAGCATATGGGGGCATAATCTGTGGAACATATGGGGGCATAATCTGTGGAGCATATGGGGGAATAATCTGTGGAACATATGGGGGCATAATCTGTGGAGCATATGGGGCATAATCTGTGCAGCATATGGGCATAATCTGTGCAGCATATGGGGCATAATCTGTGGAACATATGGGGGCATAATCTGTGGAAAATATGGGGGCATAATCTGTGGAACATATGGGGGCATAATCTGTGGAACATATGGGGGCATAATCTGTGGAACATATGGGGCATAATCTGTGGAACATATGGGGGCATAGTCTGTGGAACATATGGTGCATAATCTGTGGAACATATGGGGGCATAATCTGTGGAACATATGGGGGCATAATCTGTGGAGCATATGGGGCATAATCTGTGGAGCATATGGGAGCATAATCTGTGAAGCATATGGGGGCATAATCTGTGGAATATATGGGGGCATGATCTGTGGAACATATGGGGGCATGATCTGTGGAGCATATGGGGGAATGATATGTGGAGCATATGGGGGCATAATCTGTGGAACATATGGGGGCATAATCTGTGGAGCATATGGGGGAATAATCTGTGGAACATATGGGGGCATAATCTGTGGAGCATATGGGGCATAATCTGTGCAGCATATGGGCATAATCTGTGCAGCATATGGGGCATAATCTGTGAGTAGGCATATTTGGAGGCATAATCTGTGCAGCATATGGGGCATAATCTGTGTAGCATCATATGGGAGCATAATCTATGGAGCATATGGTGGCATAATCATTTTCCACCCTAGGCTTATACATATAAGTTTTCCCAATTTTTTGCGGCAAAATTAAGGGGGTCGGCTTATACACGGGTCAGCTTATACATGAGTATATACGGTATATGTATTCTATGTGTATATATCTATTCTTTTGATTTTTTATTAAACATGTCAGTGTGATTTTACTGTACAATGCACTGAATTGCCGGCTTTTAAAAACGGATCCTTCCAAAAACGGAAGTAACGGATGAAAAATCTGATGCGACGTATCCGTTTTTTCAACGGATCCGCTAGTCAGTACAAGCACTCTATGGGACTATAGACTGTCGAATTGTGACAGCATGAGGTGTGCATTCTATCTTCATTCCCCGACATTTTCACTGCAAGCAGGCGATCACATGCAATTTGCATTTTGGTGGTCAAGACAGACTGGATGTCTATGGCTTCTCTCAGTAGACATGAACTGAGAAAAGTTGAAGAGAAACTAGTCAGTATGCAACCATAAGTATGCAAGTCACATACATGTGGTCTTGCGACCAGGAATCAGGAATAGCAGGGAATCATGACAGCATGTGCACTCATGCTGTCAATACACACGTAGACTCTTTGATCGACACTTTACATTTTTCAGGTCAGTAAATCTAGAACTGGGCAAAGAACCAGTTGTGAAATGCTACTCTGCTCTACCCATCAACAGACCACAGCAATTATGATAGCACCTCTGCAGACTGTGACATATAATGATTATCAGAATTCTGATTCTGAAGTTGAATCTGATGAGGCACGATACTCAGACAACTAGTCCGATGCAAGCAATTCAGTCCAAAAACAAAAATGTAATTTAGGGCTTGCAGCCTTCTGTCCAGGCAGGAAAATTGTTCTCTGCTAACATCAGATAATTCTCTAATAACTAGCTGCTATTAGAGAAGTTTGGGATAAATGGATAGAGATTCTTCCAAAATTATACAATACCGGTGAAAATGTCACTGTGGTTGAGCAACTTATAGCATTCCGAGGTAGGTGTCCGTTCAAGCAATATACACCAAGTAATCCAGCAAAGTACGGCATCAAGATATGGACATTTTGTGACAGCAGCAGATCATACACTCTAAACGCTCAGGTATATCTAGGAAGAAAGCCTTTAGAAAAACATAAAAAAAATCAGGGAATGAGAGTCATATGAGATTTTATGTATTGACTAATACGACAAAATGTGACATGTGACAACTCTGTTATGGCTCACCAAATGGGGCAGCTATTGCAAAAATGAAAACTTACAATGCTGGGCACTGTAAAAAAAAAGCAAGCCTGAACTGCCACAGAGTATCATTGGTAAAAGAAATGGTCATAGTTCAACATTTTACTTTACTAAAGATATGACAGTGATTTCTTACATTCCCCCCTCAAAAAAAAACCCAGGTCATTCTGATGAGCAGAATGCACCATGACAATGCAGTAAGCAGTTGAGATAACAAAAAGCTGCAGCTGATAGATTATAATGCCACTAAAGGTGCAGTTAATACACAAGATCAACTAATAGCTACATACACAAGCAAACACAAAATCAATCGGTGGCCAATGGTTTTATTTGATAACATTGTTGATATACTGTATCTGCATACAATGCATTTGTTTTATAGCATGAAACAAAACTTGATTGGAAAGCCAATAAACTGCATAAATGAAGACTCTTTCTGGAAGAATTAGGAAAATCGCTTGTTAAGCCATGTATTTTAGGAAGAAAAGTAAAACCTGAAGTGAAAGAGCAGCAGCCATAGTAACCCGTATCCAGCAGCAGTTTCAACAATGCGACCCGCGGCCCTCACCAGCACTGGCAACAGCCAAAAAAGGAAAAGATGCAGCATTTATCCATTTTCCTGTGATAACACAAACATTACATGTTCTAGTTGAAGTAAATATTTATGTAAGCGCATATTTAAAGCATCGGTATTTTCTGTGCTGGACAGATCCCAAGCATCATCTGATGCTATGGTCCCCCATTCAGGTCCGGCCGCTGTGATTGCGGCTCAGCACAGACGTCGGTCCCAGCGTATTGCTCAGGCTCGTGGTATACGTTTGGTTTCTGCAGGCAATCCAACCAAGTCTATGGTAACCAGCGATATGCAGGTGCAGCCTTGCACTCAGGAGTCTAAGTCCAGTGATCACCTTACTGAGCATGTCCTTGATGTGGCGTTGCCTCAACGGTGGTTGGATGTTGACTGCTCTGGTGAGGTGGCGATTCCGGATTGGCCCACGGGCGATGTCTTAGCTGACTGGACATGAGTGTTTGGGGTGGAGACTTGAGTATAAAAGGCTCCCAGCGGCGCACACGGGCCCGCTAGAGTCATTTGGTCTAGGTGTTTGGTTGGTTACTCTATCACTCCGTCTGCACGATTGCGTGTGTCTGTCTATGCTTAGAGACTATAGATGTTGGCAGGCAGATAGCACATTTGTACGGTTTTGCACCCATGGCTCAACACCTGAGTCTCTAGCCTGCTACATGTTTAGGCTACCGGGCAGGTACAGGTTCAGTAGTATCTGGACTGGGTAACTTTCTGCTTGGCTTAGCATCTGTTTCATTCTTTTGTGTGGTTAGCAAAGTTCAGTTACAGAGCAAGCGCAACCTTTTTGCTAAGCTTCCCTGTTAAGGTGACAGGGTATCGTACCTAGCGTCATAAGAGTTCTTTCGCTTGGCTCTGCGGTTAGCACAGTTTAGTTGCAAAGCCAGCTCAATCCACGTGCTAAACTTCCATGTGACATTAACTGGGTGTAGTACATCTCATACTTGGGGCAGTACATCTTTGTGAAGTAACTGAGCTCGGCACTCAGTGTTCCTATCACACTGTGTGGCGTTAGCACAGTGTGTTTAAGGTGAACACTCACTGCTTTGTTCCATCATTGTTCACACTAGCAGCAGGTTACATCTCTGCACGGTGGACCCCGGGTTGTAATTGCACTTTATTTTTATATTTTATTTAGTGCAATCTGCCAACCCTAACAGTACACTAGCACCAGGGTCTGGATAGCAATGGAGACGAGCAGCGGTTCCAGCGGTACATCCAGCAGCTAGAGGACAGGTTGTCCACTCTTGAGCGGGCAACTTCAGCTGTGGATCTTACTGCAGTGGCAGCACAAGCAGCCAGTAAAGTCGCCACTCTGCGACTCCTGTCCCACCTTTTTCTCATTACTCGCTGCCCGAGAAGTTCTCATGGAACAGCAAGGCTTTCAGTGGCTTGGTGAACCAGTGCTTGATTCTGCTGGAGCTACTGGCCACACGATTTCCATCTGAGCGGGCCAAGGTGGGATTTGTGGTGTCCCTTTTGACTGACAGGGCGTTGAAGTGGGCTTTGCCATTATGGGAGCGTAATGACCAGGTGGTCCAGGAAGTCTCTCATTTTCTGGGTGCTCTGAGACATGTCTTTATAGGACCTCAGATTACCCATGATGTCGCCCTCCAACTCTTGGTGTTAACCCAGGGCTCTTCCATGGCCAGTCAGTTTTCCATCCGGTTCCGGACTATAGCTATGTCCACTTGCATCGATCTTTGACACGCTAAACTAAGATAAGAGCGAGCCCATGGTAGACGAAGGATTCGGTTAGCCCCAAACTTTGCTAATCCTTTGAAATCTCTGGCTCTGAAGAGCCCATGGAAGTCTCTCACGTGGAATCTAACCCCCATCCTGTACGTCCTCAACCAACCTACTTTGTCTGTAGGCAGGCTGGCCATTATGCCAATAGGTGTCCTAAGTGTCAGGAAAACGACCGCACCTAGTGGCTATCGGAGGAGGCTCACTAGACACGGTAGATTGGTCCACCAAGTTAACCTTTAAGATTACCCTGTCATATGGGTCAACTACTCCCACTTCAGAGGCCTGCGTGGATTCCTGGGCTGAGGGCAATTTTTGTCTTCCACTTTCACGCAATTAACTTAGTGATGCTCCCAAAGCCAGTTACCATCCGGGTTGTTAACGGGTCCATTCTTCCTACCCAAATTACTCATCAGACTATACCGCTTACCCTCATGATGTCTCCAAAACATCAGGATTTAATTTCCTTCCTAGCAATCGCTGAGGGCATGAATGAGGTACTTCTGGGCATACCTTGGTTGCGTCGCCATTCACCCTGTATTGATTGGGCAACAGGGAGCATACAGGGATGGAGTAGTTCATGTGAGGGACAAAGTCTTAGGGCCCAAACTCTGATTGGATCATCTGAGGTCACAACTGACCTAACCCCCGTACCTAGACACTACTGGCAGTACGCTGACGTATTCTTCAAAAAAGCCGAGGAGACTCTTCCTCCTCATCGCCCCTATGATTGCCCTATTGACCTCATTCCAGGGGCAGAGCCTCCTCGTGGGCTTGTCTACCCTTTGTCTCTCCCGGAAATTGAAGCCATGTCTGAATACATCAGGGAGAATTTGGGTTCATCAGGAAGTCAGTGTCCCCTGCTGGGGCTGGTTTCTTCTTTGTTCAAAAGACAAAAGGAGAGTTACGCCCTTGCATTGACTATACGGGTTTGAACGCCATTACTATTAAGAATAAATATACTCTGCCATTAATCTCTGAGCTTTTTGATAGGCTGCGGGGTGCTAGGATATTTACAAAGTTGGACTTGCGTGGGGCCAATAATCTTGTTCGTATACATGAAGGGAACGAATGGAAGACTGCCTTTATTACCCGGTGCGGTCATTATGAGTGCTTAGTCACGCCATTCGGTCTCTGTAATGCCCCCGCAGTCTTTCAAGACTTCATAAATTACATCTTTCGGGAATTGTTATCCACGTCTGTGGTAGTATATCTAGATGACATACTCATCTATTCCCCAGATGTCGACATGCACCATAAAGATGTGTGTAGAGTCTTTGAGCTCTTACGCGCCAATTCTATTTTTGCCAAACTGGAGAAGTGCGTGTTTGAGCAGGAGTCCCTTCCATTTCTTGGTACATTGTTTCGGCTAAGGATTTAGCTATGGACCCTGCCAAACTGGAGTCAGTGTTGAACTGGCAGGAGCCTCATTCCCTTAAAATGGTGCAGCGCTTTATGGGTTTTATCAATTATTACCGCCAGTTCATTCCCTCTTCTCCACATTACCAGCTCCGCTGGTAGCACTCACCAAGAAGGGAGCTAATCCTAGTCAGTAATCTGAGGAGATCCATCTTGGAGGTGGATGTCACTTCCGTTGGTGAGACTGCGCAAGGTCGGAAGCATCGTTGTGTCTTTTTCTCTAAGACATTCTCACCAGCGGAGAAGAATTATTCCGTTGGGGACAGGGAACTGCTCGCCATGAAATTGGCTTTTTCGGTGTGAAGACACCTCCTGGAGGGAGCTCGGCATTCCTTTAAGGCCTTTATGGAGCATAAAAATCTCCTATACCTTCAGACTGCCCAACGGCTGAATTCTTGCCGGGCCAGGTGGTTCTTATTCTTCTCCCGGTTCAATTTTACCATTCATTTTTTGTCCAGGGAGAGGAACTTAAGTGCCGATGCCCTGTCCCGCTCAGTAATCTCTTTCGAGGATGGGGACGAGCTACGTCTAATAATCCCTTTGGAGAGCCTTCGAACGCTGGCATCGGTGTCTCTAGAGCAGGTACCTCCGGGCAAATCTTATGTGCCACTTAATCTGCAGCCGGAGGTTCTCTAGTGGTAACATATCTCAAAACTGGGTGGTCATTTCGCCATTAAAAGGACCACTAAACTTCCAGCGAGGTCTTATTGGTGGCCTCTGATGGCGCGAGATGTGAAGGATTACATGTAAGCCTGTGTCTCGTGTGCCAGGAATCGGCTCTCCACGCAGAGACCCACGGGTTTGCTCTATCCCTTGCCTGTGACAGATAGGCCCTAGGAGATGGTTGGGATGGACTTTATAGTAGACCTGTCTAAGACCCATAATAATAAGGTCATTTTGGTCATCACCGATCATTTTTTCAAAATGGTGCAACTGGTTCCTCTCCCTCGTATACCATCGGCATGGAATCTGGCGGTATTGCTTGTCAAGCATGTATTCCGCCTTCATGGGATGCCTGACAAGATTGTCAGTGACCGGGGTCCCCAGTTCACGTCTCGTTTCTGGAGGGAACTTTGTCGTCTGCTCAGTATACAGCTCAATTTGCCTTCTGCTTATCATCCTGAGACGAATGCGCTGGTGGAGAGGACCAATCAGACACTGGTCACTTATCTATGGCATTTTGTGTCTGCCAGAAATGACAATTGGTCGTCCCTGCTGCCATGGGCAGAGTTTGCTCTTGAACGTCTTTTCTCTTGAACTACGATCAGCATCCGCGGGTCCCTGTACCCATGCCCATCTCATCTTCCGACCCAAGGGTGGTGGATTGGGCAGTGGAGGCTAGTGACATCTGGGACCGCATTCAGGATGCAATTAAAGTGTCAAAGGAGAGAATGAGGGCTAACACTGATGCGCATCGTCGTCCTGCTCCAGTCTTTCCCCTGGAGATTTAATGTGGCTGTCAGCTCGTAATATCAAGCTGCGTGTAGAGTCAATTAAATTTGCTCCCTGCTTCTTAGGTCCTTTCAAGGTTCTTGAGCAAGTGAATACTATAGTATATTACCTCAGTTTTCCACCGCACTTGAATATCACCGACAGTTTTCATGTGTCACTTTTAAAACCCGTGTTTATGGCCCGGTTTTCTGGGATTCTTGCTGGGGGTTCGGATACATCCTCGGATGATTTTGAGGTCAATGCTATTGTCGGGTCCAAGGTGGTGGACAGTAAAAAAAAATTTCCGTTCACTGAAAGGGTCATAGACCAGAGGATAGGACCTGGGAGCCTATTGAGCACATTCATGCCCCTCAGTGTATTGCACCCTTCAAGCGTGGCGAACGTTGCGGGGGGAATGCTAGCGGGGGGCTAATGTTAGGCGTGGGGATTCTCCCACTGCGTGAGATAGATCCCAAGCATTATCTGATGCTGTGGTCCCCTATTCAGGTCCGGCCACTGCGATTGCGGCTCAGCACAGACGTCATTCCCAGCGTCTTGCTCAGGCTTGATGTATATGTTCGGTTACTGCAGGCTCTAAAGTCAAGTCTATAGTAACCAGTGATATACAGGTGCAGCCTTGTGCTCTGAAGTCTAAGTCCAGTGCTCACCTTACTGAGCATGTTCGTTATGTGGCGCCGTCTCATTGGTGGTCGGACATTAGTTACTCTGGTGAGGTGGCATTTCCGGATTGGCCAACAGGCAATGTCTCGGCCGACTTGACATGAGTGTTTGGGGGTGGAGCCTTGCCTATAAAAGGCTCCCAGCAGTGCACGTGGGCGTGCTAGTGTCATTTTGTCTGGGTGTGTGTGGATGGTTACTCTATTACGCCGTCTGCACGATTGCGAGTGTCTGTCTATGCTCAGAGACTATACACGTTGGCAGGCAGGTAGCACATTTGTGCGGTTTCGTACCCATGGCTCAACACCTAAGTCTCTAGCCTGTTACATGTTTAGGTTACCGGGCAAGTACAGGTTCAGTGGTAGCAAGATTGGGTAACTTTCCGCATGGCATAGTACAGTGCCTTGCGAAAGTATTCAACCCCCTTGAACTTTTCAACCTTTTCCCACATATCATACTTCAAACATAAAGATACCAAATGTAAATTTTTGGTGAAGAATAAACAAGTGGGACACAAGTGTGAAGTTGAACTAAATTTATTGATTATTTTAAATTTTTGTGGAAATACAAAAACTGAAAAGTGGGGTGTGCAATATTATTCGGCCCCTTTAACTTAATACTTTGTTGCACCACCTTTTGCTGCAGTTACAGCTTGGGGTATGTCTCTATCAGTTTTGTACATCGAGAGACTGAAATTCTTGCCCATTCTTCCTTGGCAAACAGCTCGAGCTCAGTGAGGTTGGAAGGAGATCGCTTGTGAACAGCAGTTTTCAGCTCTTTCCATAGATTCTTGATTGGATTCAGGTCTGGACTTTGACTTGGCCATTCTAACACCTGGATATGTTTATTTGTGAACCTTTCCATTGTAGATTTTGCTTTATGTTTGGGATCATTGTCTTGTTGGAAGACCAATCTACATCTCAGTCTCAGGTCTTTTGCAGACTCCAACAGATTTTCTTCAAGAATGGTCCTGTATTCGGCTCCATCCATCTTCCCATCAATTTTAACCATCTTCCCTGTCCCTGCTAAAGAATAGCAGGCTCAAACCATGATGCTGCCACCACCATGTTTGACAGTGGGGATGATGTGTTCAGGGTGATGAGCTGTGTTGCCTTTACACCAAACATATCGTTTGGGATTGTTGCCAAAAAGTTCGATTTTGGTTTCATCTGACCAGAGCACCTTCTTTCACATGTTTGGAGTGTCTCCCAGGTGGCTTGTTGCAAACTTTAAACGACACTTTTTATGGATATCTTTGAGAAATGGCTTTCTTCTTGCCACTCTTCCACAAAGGCCAGATTTGACTGTCCCACCTCAGCTGTAGATCTCTGCAGTTCATCCAAAGTGATCATGGGCCTCTTGGCTGCATCTCTGATCAGTCTTCTCCTTGTTTGAGATGAAAGTTTAGAGGGACGGCCGGATCTTGGTAGATTTGCAGTGGTATGATACTCCTTCCTTTTAAATATGGATCACTTGCACCGTGCTCCTTGGGATAGTTAAAGTTTTGGAAATCATTTTGTATCCAAATCCAGATTTAAACTTCTCCACAACAGTATCATGGACATGCCTGTTGTGTTCCTTGGTCTTCATGATGCTCTCTGTGCTTCAAACAGAACCCTGAGACTATCACAGAGCAGGTGCATTTATACGGAGACTTGATTACACACAGGTGGATTATATTTATCATTATTAGTCATTTAGGACAACATTGGATCATTCAGAGATCCACAATGAACTTCTGGAGTGAGTTTGCTGCACTGAAAGTAATGGGACTGAATAATATTGCACGCCCCACTTTTCAGTTTTTGTATTTCCACAAAAATTTAAAATAACCAATACATTTCGTTCAACTTCACAATTGTGTCCCACTTGTTGATTCTTCACCAAAAATTTACATTTGGTATCTTTATGTTTGAAGCATGATATGTGGGAAAAGGTTGAAAAGTTTGAGGGGGCTGAATACTTTCGCAAGGCACTGTATCTGTTTTGTTCTTGTGTGCGGTTAGCAAAGTTCAGTTACAACGCAAGCGCAACCCTTTTGCTAAACTTCCCTGTTAAGGCAGCAGGGTATCGTACCTAGCATCATAAGAGTTCTTTTGTTTGGCTCTGCATCTGCTTCCTTCATTTGTGCGGTTAGCACAATATAGTTGCAGAGCCAGCTCAATCCACGTGCTAAACTTCCCTGTGACGTTAAAAGAGTGTAGTACATCGCATACTTGGGTCAGTACCTCTCTGTGAAGTAACTGAGCTTGGTACTCAGTGTTCCAATCACACTGTGTGGCGTTAAAACAGTGTTTTTAAGGTGAACGCTCGCTGTTTTGTTCTGTCATTGCTCACACTAGCAGCAGGTTACAGCTCTACACGGTGGACCCCGGGTTGCGATTGCACTTTATTTTTATATTTTATTTAGTGCGATCCCCAACCCTAACAACATGTGAGTTATTTCTGTGCAGAATGTAAGAATGCCTAAATATAGCAATACACCATGTTCCAAATTATTATGCAAATTGGTTTTAAAAGTTATAGCGTTTTTTGCTTTTTTTTGTAAATGAATGCTGCTGAAAAGCATCAAATAGTGCAATGCCTTGGTCAAGGGATGAAAACATTAGATATTTCCCGAAAACTTAAGCGTGATCATCGTACTGTTAAGAGATTTGTGGCTGATTCTGAGCACAGATGTGTTCCTGCTGATAAAGGCAGAATGAGGAAGGTTTCTGCAGGCAAGTTCATCGGATTAAGAGAGAAGCTGCTAAAAAGCCATTACAAACCAGCAAATAGATATTTGAAGCTGCTGGTGCCTCTGGAGTCCCTCGAACCTCAAGGTGTAGGATCCTTCAAAGGTTTGCTGTGGTGCATAAACCTACTATTCGGCCACCCCTAAAAAGTGCTCACAAGCAGAAACGGTTGCAGTGGGCCCAGACATACATGAAGACTAATTTACAAACAGTCTTGTTTACTGATGAGTGTCGAGCAACCCTGGATGGTCCAGATGGATGGAGTAGTGGATGGTTGGTTGGTTGGTGGATGGCCACCATGTCCCAACAAGGCTGCAACGTCAGCAAGGAGGTGGAGGAGTCATGTTTTGGGCCGGAATCATGGGGAAACAGTTCGTAGGGCCCTTTCAGGTTCCTGAAGGTGTGAAAATAACCTCTGCAAAGTATATAGAGTTTCTGACTGACAACTTTCTTTCATGGTATAAAAAGCAGAAAAGCAGAAATGTGCCTTCAGGAGCAAAATCATCTTCATGCATGACAATGCACCATCTCATGCTGCAAAGAATACCTCTGAGTCATTGACTGCTATGGGCATAAAAGGAGATAAACTCATGGTGTGGCCACCATCTTCGACTGAATTCAACCCTATAGAGAACCTTTGGATTATCATCAAGCAAAAGATCTATGAGGGTGGGAGGCTGTTCACATCAAAACCGCAGCTCTGGGAGGCTATTCTGACTTCATGCAAAGAAATACAAGCAGAAACTCTCCAATAACTCACAATTCAATGGATGCAAGAATTGTGAAGGTGATATCAAAGAAGGGTTCCTATGTTAAATGTAACTTGGCCTGTTAGGATGTTTTGGAGTTAAATAGCATTTTTGTTCAGTGAATGTGACCTCCTAATGCTGCAAATTCCACAAATAAGCATTTTCAGTTCTTTAAAACATATCAAATGTTAGAAATTCTACTGTGCCTAATAATTTGGAACAGTGCATTTTGAGTTTTTATTCATTTTGGAGATTATACTGTTATCATTGGGAGGCTTCTTCAATAAAATTCGATGTATACTCCAACGGGTGATGACTTTTATTAGACTGACTGTCATTTGCACCAACCACTTAGGAAAATCAGAAAAAAATATAATTTGCATAATAATTTGGAACATGGTGTAAGTGAATATGTACATCCCTTTTCCAAAGAAAATAAAACTGAAGTTTAGTTTTCAATTTTTCAACTGCTTTTGACTAACCATGTTCAAATACAGTTAAATAATGCAACTTGTATTGAAATAATACACTAAGAGTAGCTAAATGTCAGAATTAACAGACTTGACCCAAACAGCACAAGAATATAGCCAATACAAATAGAACAGCAGGGTTAAAGGAATAAAAAAAAGCATTGCCAAATGGCTCCAGCTTTTTAATGCACTTCCAATTGGAGGTCACCATTGTATAATATTAAAACTATGATGTAATAAATAGCAGTTTCTAATTATAAGCACATTGCAATTTTCTGTAAATATTGGCCTTGATTCATCATTTGCAGTTTTTTAAGTCACTGTCCTTTTGTTTTGCAGTACTAATTGCCATTTTTGACCCAGATTCTTCAAATTGATGCTCGCAATTCAAGAATTTAGAGCAAAATCAAAGACGTTCTTATCTGTTTAAAATTCTACGCATAGTTCGAAAGACTTTTTTTCATTTTTCTAAAAATAGTCATGTACATTGGTTACTAGGGAGGTATTGGCATTTCTTATTCACAACCGAGAAAATTTGAAGAGATTCATGCAATTTTATTGTCATTTTCTATGAATTATTCAAAACAGAAAAACAAAAATGATTAAGGTGAAAGATTCCAGCTCCCTCAGCCTGTTATTGTGCTGCAAGACAACTTAGATGGGAAAAAATTATTGATGAACCTTTTTAATGATTTTGGTATATTTCACAGCTCCTTTTTACCTCCATTTTTGCACATTTTTAAAGAGCAAAAAGATTAAGAAATAATCATAGAAAGAAACTTTGTAGTTTATTATATCAGAAATCTACTTTTTTTCTCCTCCTGAACTCATAATTCATTCTCAAAATTTTCAATTCACAGGTAAAATCTGTCTCCAGTGAGTTCAGATTTTGCCATTAGTGAGATAGGAAATGGCAGTTGCTGCTCATAAAGCTCAATGGAGAACTGTAACTGTTGTTTCAGGAGACCTTTTAGCAGAATGTCTGTACATAGCTCTAACTCCCCTCTCTCCATAGTATTTTAAAAGCACCAACTGTCATTTCCTGTCTCAGTAATGTGATATCTATTTTCACAGAACACAGATTTTACCAATTTTATCTATGAATTAAAAGTGAAAAATCAGTCATGGCAGAGAAAGAAGAACATTCTTCCAATGATGTATACTAGAAAGTTGCTTATTTTTATGTGCACCATTGATTTAAGCACTAAAAAATAAATCAGGTTTGACATATTTGACTTCACTTTAGGTGTAATACACAGTGGGGAAAATAAGTATTTGATGCATTGCTAATTTTGCAAGTTTTCCCACCTACAAAAAATGGAGAGGTCTGAAATTTGTATCGTAGGTACACTTCAACTGTGAGAGAGAATCTAAAAATAAAAATCAGTAATTTTACTGTGATCTAAAATGTTTTATGATTTGTTTAAACCTTTTAATGTTTTTTTCATATGATCCTTTCCTTTCGTTTTCACGGATATCATAACTGAAATATCCAATAACATATCCAATAGCATATATAGAAATAATGTTTTTTTTTGCTATGCATCTTTCCTTTCGCTTTAGATCTACAGGACTTATTTTAGAAGAGTTTTAATCTTATATTGTTGCGCTTGCATTGACTGCAGCATAGTGGAGTTTCTAAGGGAATAACTAGCTCTTTGATTCAATCATTTTAAGGTCACTTTATTTCCCAGAGCTGTTAGCCAAGGCTACTTTAATGTTCACCTTATTTTTCTGTGAGTAACTATCACATAGAGCAAGAAAAGTGGATAATTTTAGGGTAGATTATGAAATTCACTATATTTTGTGGTTATAATACATCACTAGAAGAGTAAAGTTCCAGATCACTGCTCAGTGTGGGGTATGGTATACACCCTATTTCTACAAACAGGACCTGGCACTGGAGATTTCTTTTCAAGTTACACTTCATTTATACTATTCTCCCCATATATCGTACTTCAAATCAGAAATATTTCAATGAACTACAAATGTATGATTTTCTGATCATTTCCAACATGTACCTGAGGATCACAGATGTAACCTGATGCTTCTTGGAGTCATACTGTTTGTGATAGAGGGTCCTTTGGTCTTCATCAGGCATGCAAACCTAGCTTCGACTGTTGCCTCTGTACCTACTATAGCTACTCACATGCTGGTAGGTACATAAAGCTTTGATTAAAACCCTTTAATCATAGAGAGCACTTTGAGGAGAACTTGTCATCAGAATGTGAGATCCTTTAACTAAAGTCATGTGTGTCAAGGCCTTTTAATTCTTATTAAACACAAACCTAGTTAGTAGTATTTTATTTGGAAGTTGTAGAGAAATCCAGCCTTGAAGGATGTATGGACACTGCATCTCCAGCTTTTCTGGCTCTTACCTTATTTTCCTTGCCTCTGACGAATAAGTCACTCTTCTCTCTGTGACCTGCCTCCCCTACCTGAGATTCTCCACAGGTTCCGCCATTGCCTGTGGACATCTCATCTGAGATGGTGGTGCATTTACAGTTTGCGCCTGATGATGTTGCAAGAGTTAGAATATCGATCAGCGTATGCGCCGCCCCTCTTATGAGACGACCCTGCGCTATGACTTTATCAGTGAAAAATATTAGCCAGGGCTGGCAGGTCACTGAGAGAAGAGTGACCTATCCTTCCGAGATCGGAGGCTGGTCATGGGAAGAGATAAAAAGAGAGGAGTAGGAAAGCTGGAAGTGCAGTGTTCATCCCCTGTACTTGGGATTAAAATTTCAAGGTTGGATTTCTCTAGAATTTCAAAACAAAATACTACAAGCAAGGAATGGCTTTAAAAAAAAAATTTAAGGCTTATAGACACATTCCTTCATCTAAAGACCCCGTCACACACAGCGATCTCGCTAGCGAGATCGCTGCTGAGTCACTAGTTTTGTGACGCAACAGCGATCTCCCCAGCGATATCGCTGTGTGTGACATTCAGCGACGATCAGCCCCCCTGCTGGGTATCGCTGATCGTCACTGAATGTCCTGGACTTTTTTTGATCGCTGGTATCCCCCTGGCCAGCACGCATCGCTGCATGTGGAAGGCAGGAGACCAGTGATCAGCTGGTAACCAAGGTACACATCGGGTTTCCAGGCACCGCGCAGCGCCTGGAAACCCGATGTGTACCTTGGTTACCAGCTCCCTGCATCAGCGGGCTGGTATCAAACGTACACTGCGGGTTACTAAGCGACTCTACCCACAGTGTCGCTGTCCTGATAGATGCCTGAGCTGCCTGTTTGGCAGCTAAGCAGCGATCATGTAGTGACACACCAGCGATCCTGACAAGTTCATATCATTGTCGGGATCGCTGGTGTGTCGCTATGTGAGACGGGGCCCTAAGGGCCTAATATCCTGATAACAGGTTCCTTTTAAATTATCAGTCAGTCAGCTATTACTAGACAATTTATACTATAAAATTTTATTTGCCTCTATTTATTTCATATTGAATTAAGATATTTTTCTTGTCTCGGAGCTTAATATACATTTATTATATGTACCATATATAAAAGCCTAGAAACACAGCTGGAAAAATTCCTTCCGTACTCGCAAACTTGTCTGGATGCATTAACGATATTCATCCAACCTATTCAGCGAGACTGTAAAATTAGCAGTCGTTTCTATAGCTTATCCTTCATATATCACAATAAGGGTCACAGATGGAAATGTTAATTATATTAGAGCTTGTTATATGGAAGCCAAGGTGAAGACTTTGCAGAGCAGATAAGTTAATTAGAGTCCCTGTGAAACTCTCCACTCCTCCCCACCAGCTTTACATTATTTCTCTCCGGCGCTGTAGACTCCTCACCAATTAAATGCCTGGTTGTTAAAAGCCAACTAGCTTCTTAAACGCATAATAAACAAACATCACAAAATCTATACTGCAGCAGATTAGCACAATGCACCATATGTTTGTGGCTACACCAACACCTATGTACACCACTGAATTTATAAGCTGTTGTCTAAGATATAAAAAATAAGTTTAGTCATTATGGAAAAAAGTGTTTAGAAAAAACAGTTATCAAGAGACATAGAAGGGCTATAATGATCTCATGATTGCTTTTTCTCATGATCCCTGTCCATGATTAACTCATTCACAAGTCCATTTTTAGTTTTAGAATTTTTTCTTTATTTAAAATAAGAAGTGAACCATTCTTATACCTATTTTGGGAAACAAATTGACCAGCACCTCCCAACAGAACAGGTGAACAGGTACAAGCTGCTATACACAACTGATAGAATACAGAAGAACTCTATAAGCACTAAGATGCATGAAAACATTGAATATATGACATTGGAACAGCATTACTGCTATATAGAATATACTTATAAAATGAAGGTACTTTGCACATAAATTGGCCAATTCAAGATAGCCCACCATCATTGACAAGGCGTACCTTTTCTTTATGGGACTCTAAGTATATTTTTATCAAATGTGCCTCTCATGGTCTAAAAGAGTACAAATTTAAAGGGCAGATATGGTCCAGCCCTAATTAAAACAGCTTTAGGCTACTGAATAATACAAAAAAAAAAAAAACTGACCAGCACATCTGAAAAGAATAAAGTAAGTTTGAACAACGACAAGCTGCAGTATTCTTTTGTTTGTATATCATGCAGTTATAGCAGCTTGTACCTGTTCACACTTGCTTTATTCTGTTTGGTGGTGCTGGTCAATTTTGGGTTTTTATAGTATTATATTGGAGGTGGTGACTGCCTTTTTCTATGACTAATCACTCCTCCCATCATGTGTAAAGCTTTAATTCGTTCTGGATACTACTTGCCCTTTTACATTTGTAGGCTTTTAGACCTTGAGAGGCATGCTTGATCAATATTAGGTTTAGGGTCCCATGAAAGAAAGTTACACCTTGCCATGGGCTTTATGGTTGACTGAGAACTCCTCTCTTCAGTCTAAGGCTGTTTAAATTAGTTCTAGATCCTACCTGCCCTTTAAATTTGTAGGATTTTTGCTCAGGAGAGGTATGTTTTATAACTATATAAAATGGTTCATAGTGCCATCAAAGAAAGGTATGACTCTCATGAATTGGCCAATTTGTGCGCTAAGTATTTTTATTTTCCATAGGAGTAATCTAGTCCGAATTTCCTGTGTAGCGCATTATGGGGCGATAGCTATGTGGAAGCCACCTGTCTTCTCCTGTCACGCACTGGCATGCTACATGAAAGAGCAGGTCCTGGCTTGGTGTTGGTGCTGTAAGGGCCTTCAGAGTTCAATAAATGAGACACTCGTTCCAAAACACACTGAACGGTAACTTGGTTAAGGTTATGTAAAACAGGTAGCAAGTACAAAGTCTTATGGACGTTTCCTTCACATTAAAGCATTTTCACACACATAGTTTTCTACCACTGTAGTGCACTCCAGGGCTGGTGAAGAACACTGTTTCACCCAACTTCATCACAGTCTAGCTTGTCGCCACAGTCCTGATAAGCAAGCATCTCTACCTTTCTTCGGTTCTGCATCCTCTTTCTTCTGCTACTGGCACCCTGTTAATTATACTGCTCTACCTTTTGGGACCCTCACTATGCCCATAAACTCAGTTCTGTTTAAGTCTGTTACTTTCAACATTTAGCAAGCTCAGGGTTTCTTGTGACATTTCGTCCTATCCAAGAAGCCCTTTATGGTTGAAGGCCACTCTGTCTCATCTTCAGCCAGTTCCAGGTCACGCTACTCTCTAGTCCTAGTCTCCTTTTCTTGGTAGATCACTCAAACGACAGCATTGCTTACAGACACTTCCTACTTCAACTTGAACTTATCCCTATCTGACTAACTATTGGAAGTGGTCTCTTTCCCTAACACTAATCCCTTCCCATTACGGGCTAGTACTGAACGTTAATGCTGTCTTTACTCTAATGTTGCTGCCTAACTGCAGTTACTATCTTGTCCTATGTACTGTATGTTCTGTCCTAGGACCTAAACTGTGTCTTACCCTATGCTATGCTATACTGTACACTAGAATAGGCAAACATCTTATGACACAATAAATACAAAAGACTCCGGGAACTATACACATGGTGCAATTACTGTCTTCAGAGGTAGGAATGCAATAATTCAGACTACACCTCTTACACCTGGAATTTTTTATTTAAAGGGAGTACCACCTCCAACTCCTGATTCTTGAATTGTTTTCCATTTTTCTTCTGTGACCCTCCATTCAAAAGTTATAACTCTTGGAAATAAAGATGCAAAATGTTCATTTCAACCAGCTGAGCATTTACCACAGAACTTCTCTGTGGATGCAGTCCTAGTTTGATTTGCCAGTCAAAAAGAAGAAAAAGCAAACACCTCACAAAGAAATTCTGTGGTATGCGCCCAATTTGTTGAATGGAGAAAATTTGCATCTTTAATTTTTTTGTGGGGGAGGTGGGGTAAGAAAAAGAAAAACTGTTTTAGAATCAGTGAAACACCACTAAGTGGAGTAGATATTCAGTTTAAATTTGAAAATCAAGTGAAAGGTCCACTTTGACACCCAACAAAACAAGAGAACAGAGGGTATGTTCTAAGGGCACAGGTAAAAATAATATATTATAATAGGAGTATGTGACTAGCCCAGCGCTGGATAGCTGCTCTGGATGCACATATACTGGTGAGGGGAAGGTCGGAGAAAAAATATGGTAAGCTGAAGATTGGATGATACTTTTAGAGGGGTGTTGAAGCGGGATGCAATATTATGGTGAGTGTACTTCATGCAAGAATCCCAAATAGTGGTAAAGTGGGAAACTGTACATGTAAGTACAGTTGTGGTCAAAAGTTTACATACCCGGCAGAATATTTACTTTCTTGGCCTTTTTTCAGAGAATATGAATGATAACACCAAAATGTTTTCTCCACTCATAGTTAGTGGGTGGGTGAAGCCATTTATTGTCAAACTACTGTGTTTTCTTTTTCTTTTTAAATCATAATGACAACCCAAAACATCCAAATGACCCTGATCAAAAGTTTACATACCCTGGTGATTTTGGCCTGATAACATGCACAGAAATTGACACAAATGAGTTTGAATGGCTACTAAAGGTAACATCCTCACCGGTGACCTGTGAAAAATGCCAGGAAAATTGTTCGGGATGCAAAGAAAAATCGACAAATAACATCAGCTGAAATACTGGACTCTCTGAGATCTAGCGGTGTTTCTGTTTCAAGATGCACAATAAAGAGGCACTCAAAGAAAAATTGGCTGCATGGTTGAGTCGCCAGAAGAAAGCCAAATGACTCTGTTCAAAAGTTCACATACCCTATTTCTTAATACCGTGTATTGCTCCCTCTAACATCAATGACAGCTTGAAGTCTTTTGTGGTAGTTGTGGTTGAGGTTCTTTTTTTCTCAGACGGTAAAGCTGCCCACTCATCTTGGCAAAAAGCACACAGTTCCTGTAAATTCTTTGGCTGTCTAGCATGAACTGCTTGTTTGAGATCTTCCCAGATTGTCTCAATGATATTGTGGTCAGGAGACTGAGATGGCCACTCCAGAACCTTCACTTTGTTCTGCTGTAGCCAATGACAGGTTGACTTGGCCTTGTGTTTTGGATCGTTGTCATGTTGGAACGTCCAAGTACGTCCCATGCACAGCTTCCGGGCTGATGTTTGCAAATTTGCCTCCAATATTTCATGATAATGTGCTGCATTCATCTTTCGTTCAACTTTGATCAAGTTTCCTGTGCCTTTGTAGCTCACACATCCCCAAAACATCAGCGATCCACCTCTGTTACTTTACAGAAGGAATTGTGTTCCTTTCATCATAGGCTTTGTTGACCTCTCTCCAAATAAAACGTTTATGGTTGTGGCCAAAAAGTTCAATTTTGGTCTCACCACTCCAAATTAACTTGTTCCAGAAGTTTTGAGGCTTGTCTCTGTGCTGTTTTGTGTATTGTAGACAAGATACTTTGTGGAATTTATGCAGTAATGGCTTTCTTCTTGTGACTCGAACAGACCATGCAGCTGATTTTTCTTCAAGTGCCTCCTTATTGTGCATCTTGAAATAGCCACACCGCTAGTTTTCAGATAGTCCAGTATCTCAGCTGATTTTATTTGTGGGTATTTCTTTGCATACCCGAATAATTTTGCTGGCATTTGTCACAGGTCACAGGTGAAGATGTTACCTTTAGTAGCCATTCAAACCCATTTGTGTCAGATTCTGTGCATGTTATCAGCCAAAATCACCAGGGTATGTAAACTTTTGAACAGGGTCATTTGGATGTTTTGGGTTGTCATTTTGATTTAAAAAGAGAAAACACAGTAGTTTGACAATAAATGGCTTCACCCAACCACTAACCATGAGTGGAGAAAAACTTTGGTGTTATCATTCATATTCTCTGAAAAAAGGCCAAGAAAGCAAAAATTCTGCCAGGGTATGTAAACTTTTGAGCACAACTGTATCTACTTTAGAGAGGAGCGGATTTTTTTAAATTCGAATTTGCTAGCTTCAACAAATTTTCCCTCAAAATTTTGGTGAATCTCAATACTAGAAAGCTTGTAATTTTTTGGAAAATGCATATAGTGGAGAAGAAAGAGACAACCACCTGATCATAAGAGCTTGCACCCTACAGGAAAATGAAAGCGAGAGATGACACAGCTGAATATAAGATCATACAATTTACAGGCAAAAGAGAGAAGGCCTTGCTGAACATAAGAGCTTACACTCTACAAGTCAGATAGAAGACTCTCCTGACCGTGAGAGCTTATACTCTACAAGTGAAAAAGAGGACCCCACTGATCATAAGAAATTATACTCTACAGGAGAGAAAGTGAGAGAGAGGACCCAATGGATCATGACAGCTTACACTCTGCAGGAGACATAAATCCAGAGAGGACTCTACTGACACTCTACAGAAGAGATAGAGGTGGATAAAGAGAAGGCGTTCTAGGCATCTGGCCTAAAAAGGAGGCCAATATGACAGAGCTAAGGCGAGAATCAATTGAGCAGGGAATTTGAGGCAGAGAAGGATTAATATAGAGGTTGTTCCTATGGGATGACATCAGAGCAGGGAGGGCCATTGGGGGAGAGGGGTTAATAAAGTTGGGGCCATTATAAGGGGGAAGCCATTTTAGACAGCCCTTCAGGGAAGCAATCTTCCACCCAAGGGGTCGTTTCCATAGAATATCAGATGTTTTTTATCTCGTGTTTAATATCTGGATACTTTTTCATTATCTTTCTCATAGCAGTGGGGCAGGGAGGTCTTTGAAGTTGGTGGATGTGGCTAATTGTGGATCAGTGGTGAGGAGCCAATGAGGGTCTGGACCCCCAATTGGAATTAATTAAGTGGTGATGGGTAATTAAAGAATCCAACATTAAGTGAGTGAAAGGCCCAGAGGCACTAGATTATGTTTACTGGCCAGGTTGATTAACAGGTGCCTCTGAGCTGGTGCAAAACAACTAGAGGTAAGATATGACCTTAGCCAAGGCAGTCATATTATACCTGTCTTAAGTATGGGGCTTTGAGGACCACCCCTCTAATTTTGCTATATGCTTATACTGTTAGTTTGCCTTATTTGTTTAATAAAAGGCTGCTTTGGCTAATTTAATCCAATCCTGGTGTACAGTCTGGCTTTTTCAGTGGAAGGAGATGAGGCGAGGTTAAGGAACATGTCTCACATGACTTGCATTTACCTTTGTCATGACTCTGCAGTACAAACTGTGCTGCGTTGGGAACTGCTCATCTCTTCTGGCTCAGATATACCGTATATACTCGTGTATAAGCCGAGATTTTCAGCACCTTTTTTGTGCTGAAAATGCCCCCTCGGCTTATACACGAGTCATAGGGCAGAAACTAGCGGGGGAGGGGATGCCGCGGCAGGAGCCGGTGGCTGGGATCATACTCACCCCTCCTCGTGCCATCGCTGAGGGTCCCTGCAATCCTGCATTCTTCCCGGCTTCCTGCAGCTCTCCAGCACTGAGCGGTAAGGTAATACCCGCTCATTAAGGTCATGTAATATGGACGCGATGCCACTCCCATGGGCGTGGCCTCCATATTCATGGCTTTAATGAGCGGTATTACATCACCGCTCAGCGCTGGAGAGCTGCAGGAAGCTGGGGAGAACGCAGGATTGCAGGGACGCTCAGCGATGGCACGGGGAGGGGTGAGTATGATGGAGGAGAGGACAAGGAGCATGGAGCTGGACTGGGGATAGAACGGTGGACGGGGAAAGCATGGAGGAGGACGGGGGAAGCATGGAGCAGGACGGGGGGAGGACGGGGGAAGCATGGAGGAGGACGGGGAGAACGGAGGACGGGGGAAGCATGGAGGAGGACAATGAGCACGGAGCAGGTCGGGGGGAGGATGGAGGGCACAGAGGAGCACGGAGCAGGAGGGGGGGAGAGGATAGAGGGCACAGAGGAGCACGGAGCAGGACGGGGGGGCACAGGAGGACGGAGAAGGAATGGGGGAGCACAGCGGAGGACGGAGCAGGAGGGGGGGAGTACAGAGGAGAATGGGGGAGCACAGAGCTGGATGGGGGAGCAAGGAGCAGGACGGGGGCAGCACAGAGCAGGAGGGCAGTTTATACACCCGGCTTATACACGAGTCAATAAGTTTTCCCAGTTTTTTGTGGCAAAATTAGGGGGGTCGGCTTATACACGGGTCGGCTTATACACGAGTATATACGGTAATCATCCACTGTCATAGCTGCAGGGCATTATAGGGAAGCCCGCGCAACAATGCAAATAATATTAACCCACTCTCTGTTGCTTCAGCAGTGTGGCAGTGTGGGAAATGGTGTGAACCATGAATCAAATGTCAAAATGTTCGAATTTGCGTGAACAGAGAATATCAGAAATTCCACACAAACTTAATCCTCTGTAGATTGATGAGCTCATCTCTACTCCACTCATATTCTGGCTAACATAGTCAATTAACATACTGGGGATATGGGTAAAATAAACCGTAAATCTTGGATGTTTTAAACTTAATACAAATGGGAAAAAGCAATAAACTCTGCTTTTACTGTGAGCATATCACACAAGGAATTTGATTTTCTTTTCTAAATATGTGAATATGAATGACACTTAGAACAAATGTAAAATCAAATGTTGCTTTTTAGCAAAATGATAAATCAAAATGTGCTTTAGTAAAAGTGTTATCTCTCTATTCTAACCAAAACTGAACGCAGTCCAATAGGCATTCAAGCAAAATAGCCTGTTGCAAGGAAAGATGAGAGCAGGCCTCTGTTAAAGCAGATTGGCATCTCGAACACAGTACATGCCCTTGGACAGCACTGCCACCTGCTCTAATTGTTATTTTCATTCCATGCCAGCTTGAGATTGTACACTCATTAAATAATAATTGAACTAGGCATTTCTAGAAGCAAGTATGTGCACTCTATTTCCTCGAGAAATATCAACTCCCCCAAAAACTAATTCAAGGACATGAGAGGCAGAATAACAAAAATAATGTGATCTATATTCAATGAAGCTAAAAATGATATTTCCATATGGTTGTAGAGCTAAAGTTGCTGACTAATTTATATTTGTGGCTAAAAATATGGAACATATTTTTGCATATGAAATTTTATGCATCTATGTAAAAAAAAAATTTAATCTTAAACTAAATGTGTAATCAAAATATGACTTTTCGTTTAAATAATTTTTTGTGTTAAATGTGTCTTTTAAAAAAAGGTTTGTTTGTTTTTCTACATATAACAATCTATTTTAAAAACATAATCTTGCAATTTTTACACTGGCCTCTAGGAATCTGTTTTAAACTATAACCTTGAGTTATTTCAGGAAGCAACACATGTACTGTACATAATCACAAAGGTTGCACGCTATCTTTTCTATTGAAGTGTTTAATGAGCCTGTGCACAGGTCTTTGTGGAAGGAGGGGTCAGCTGTGACATCATCTATTGTGATTGGCTATCAATGGATATAGAGTTACTGTCATGAATTCTGCCTGATAATATGCAGCCTGCTGTAATCTCATCCTGAAAGGATAAAGGTTGCACACTAAACAATATCGCTAACGGATCGCTAAAAACGTCACTATTAGCGATCCCGTTAGCGATGTTGTGTGTGCGCAGCTTCAGCGACGAGCTTCTGCTGTGATCTCGCTCGTCGCTGGAATCGTTCCGGACCCTATTTTCCTCGAAGGTCCCGCTGGTAAGTATATATCGCTAGTGTGGCACTTTTTAGCGATTTAAGCGTACTTTGTACCGCTAAGTCGTTAAGAAATCGCTAGCGCGATAGCGTCGTAACTAACGCTAATGTGCCGCATTAGCGATAAAAACAATCCCGCTAGCGATCTCATAGTATACGCCTAACGAGATCGCTAGGGGATTGTGTAGTGTGGCAGTACCTTTAGAATGAGCCTAAAGCCCTTGTGGCTATATAAAAAATGAAGACTGGTAGGGTTACAATCGCACTGATATAAATGATGGTATAGTGCGATCGCAACCCGGGGTCCACTCTGCGGTATTTGGAAACTGCAGCTATTGGACAATGGCGGAGCGGAGCTGCGAGCAAGCACCGTAAACACACCGAGTTAAATGTCACTCGGTGTGAACAGAGTGCAAAGTACCTGACTCTGTTACTCCACAGAGCAGTACAACAACTGAGAGCACTCTAAGCTATGCCCTGTTAGACGTCACAGGAGCATAGTGGTGATGACGCTAGTTGGGGTCCCTGTAGCTATCCCCCCAGGGAGTCTAAACTGGTGTTTGTGCTTGCTCTGTGACTCTGCTGTGCTAACTGCACACTGAACGGGAAACAGATACCAAGCCTGTATAGACCACACATTGCAGTGCTAGTAATGGCACACGTGCACACAGGGTGGTATTGTACCCACCAACACACCAAACACATATGATCTTAGCGCGCTGACATGCGCTCCAGAGAACCTTTTATACATTTCTGTTCAAGTCCAGTCAGATAGGACCTTGCTCGTGGACCAATCCGGAACAGCCACGTCACCCGAGCAGGTGACGACCGACCTCCAATGAGAGGTCGCCTCACAAGCATGCTAGTTAGGAGTCATTATATCCCTCCTATTAGGAATCTGTTCACCACCAGGGGCCCAGTTCTGGGCTGCTTTCCTTGTGGCCATTGTCTCGCATGCACGAATGTCCTTAGGAGTTCTTCTTTCGCATCCTCGGATGAAACTAGGATATACAGTATCAGACAGCATATCACACGTGGCACCACAAACGTCATCTATTATGCCACATGTGGTTGCGCTCTGATTTATGTTGGGCTGACCTCCCGAGAACTCCTCATCCGTGTTTGAGAACACGTTAGGGATATCCATGCAGCTAGGAATGAGCCTGATCCCCCTTGTCTGAAGACTTTACCCCGTCACTTTAAAATCAGTCACAATTGTGACGTGGGTTCTCTTCAGCTAAGAGGGATTGAGAGTGTTCACCTGGGACTAAGAGGGGATGATTTCAAACTCTGGCTCAACATGAAACGAGCTGGATCGTACGTCTTAGTACTCTGACACCTCGAGGCCTCAATGAGTCTCTGAGTTTTTCTCCCTTTTTGTAGTTTTTTCTTTGAGGTTGTTTGTTTCTTTCTGCAGTCATCATTTTATAGTTTATCATGTTTGTACTACATATGGGCTCCTTTCCGACCCACTTTTACAAATTTATTTGTAGAATATGTATTTAATTTTTTGGTTTTGTTATTTATTTTAGTGACATCCCTTGTTCGCATTGACCTCCTAATTTATCATCATGAGATCCGAGTTGTTCCTCTTTTGGAGTTGTAGATAAAATTGATTCTGCATCAGAAGTTCCACTTTGGATTTTACTATATCATCTAATGCTAATATCTGCTGCCTCACTATGAATGATATAAGGGTATGTTTCCACGTTCAGGAAACAGTCAGGATTAGCTGCGTGTTTGACGCTGTGCGTTGGACGTTCATTTGCCTTTTTCAGTTTTTTCAGGGGCTGCGGCTTAGTTTTGTTACACCAGAGAACTGATTTAGGTGGTAGAGGTCGTGTGATCTCAGGTGTGTTTGCAATCAGTAGCGTTGGCATTTTTTTTAGGTTTTTTTTGGATTGCAGTGAGTATCCTTTCTATCCTTTTCTGTCTAGGCAGATTGGGCCCCAGCGTTTGCTCATACTATTTTCTGTCTGTGTCTGTATTTCCTCTTGTCTAACCGCCATTACATGTTTGGGGGCTTCCTATGTTCTTTGGGGATCTGCTCCGGGCAGATAGCTTTCCTCTTTCTATCTTTATGTGTAGTTAACCTCTCAGGCTGTGACGAGGCGTCTAGGACCAACGTAGGAACGCTCCACAGCTGCCTTTAGTTGTGGTGGTTAGTTAGGGTACTGCAATTCAATAGATTCCAACCTCTCTGGTGTATTGACGTTTTTGCCTGCTCTCCTCAGCTGCCGAAACATAACAGTTGCCCCATTGCATTTATTTATATATTCATGATGGTAAATGAACCTGTATCTGCACCTTAGTGCTATTGAAGCAACTTTTTACCAGGGCATTACTGCACTTAGCTGGCAGAGGACATCAGAATTTCTCCCCTATTTGCCATTTTCCTTTGTATCGTGTCATGTTTGTAATTGTACTTATTGAGACATCTTATGACTTTTTTCATAATGATTGAATAAAATTTGCATTTTATAGTGGTTGCCAAAAGTATTGGCAGCCCTGCAATTCTGTCAGATAATACTCAGTTTCTTCCTGAAAATGATTGCAAGCACAAATTCTTTGGTATTATTATCTTCATTTAATTTGTCTTCAATGAAAAAACACAAAAAAATTGACCTAAAGCCAAATTGGATATAATTCCACACCAAACCTAAAGAAGGGGGTGGACAAAAGTATTGGCACTGTTTGAAAATCATGTGATGCTTCTCTAATTCGTGTAATCACCAGCACCTGTAACTTACCTGTGGCACCTAACAGGTGTTGGCAATAACTAAATGACACTTGCAGCCAGTTAACATGGATTAAAATTGACTCAACCTCTGTCCTGTGTCCTTGTGTGTACCACATTGAGCATGGAGAAAAGAAAGAAGACCAAATAACTGTCTGAGGACTTGAGAAACCAAATTGTGAGGAAGCATGAGCAATCTCAAGGCTACAAGTCCATCTCCAAAGACCTGAATGTTCCTGTGTCTTCCGTGCGCAGTGTCATCAAGAAGTTTAAAGCCCATGGCACTGTGACTAACCTCCCTAGATGTGGAAGGAAAAGAAAAATTGACCAGAGATTTCAACGCAAGATTGTGCGGATGGTGGATAAAGAACCTCAACTAACATTCAAACAAGTTCAAGCTGCCCTGCAGTCTGAGGGTACAACAGTGTCAACCCGTACTATCCGTCGTCGTCTGAATGAAAAGGGACTGTATGGTAGGATACCCAGGAAGACCCCACTTCTTACCCCGAGGCATAAAAAAGCCAGGCTGGAGTTTATCAACACTTACCTGAGAAAGCCTAAAAGGTTTTGAAGAATGTTCTCTGGTCAGATGAGACAAAAGTCGAACTTTGGGTTTGGGAAAAACCATCAACATAGAGTGTACAGGAAAAAAAGAGGCATTTAAAGAAAAGAACACGGTCCCTACAGTCAAACATGGCGGAGGTTCCCTGATGTTTTGGGGTTGCTTTGCTGCCTCTGGCACTGGACTGCTTGACCGTGTGCATGGCATTATGAAGTCTAAAGACTACCAACAAATTTTTCAGCATAATGTAGGGCCCAGTGGGAGAAAGCTGGGTCTCCCTCAGAGGTCATGGGACTTCCAGCAGGACAATGATGCAAAACACACTTCCAAAATCACTATAAAATGATTTGAGAGAAAGCACTGGAGACTTCTAAGGTGGCCAGCAATGAGTCCAGACCTGAATCCCATAGAACACCTGTGGAGAGATCTCAAAATGGCAGTTTGGAGAAGGCACCCTTCAAATATCAGGGACCTGGAGCAGTTTGCCAAAGAAGAATGGTCTACAATTCCAGCAGAGCATTGTAAGAAACTCATTGATGGTTACTGGAAGCGTTGTTCGCAGTTATTTTGGCTAAAGGTTGTGCAACCAAGTATTAGGCTGAGGGTGCCAATACTTTTGTCTGGCCCATTTTTGGAGTTTTGTGTGAAATGATCAAGGATTTGATTTTTGCTTCATTCTCTTTTGTGTTTTTTCCTTGCAAGCAAATTAAATGAAGATAAAAATAGCAAATAATTAGTGATTGCAATCATTTTCAGGAAGACACTGAGTATTATCTGACAGAATTGCAGGGGTGCCAATACTTTAGGCCACCACTGTATCTTTATGCTCCGTTTTCTCCTTTTTCCTGATTTCTGGACTTAGCCTCAGGAACATCTGTTCGCCGCTGCCTATTGCTAGTTACTATAGCTTTGGCTGGAGAGCCAGCAGTAACTAAGCGAACAGCACGAGTCTGAGAAAGATGCAGGGACCAACGTCTTTACTGAGCAGCAACCACTGGGGCTGAAGCTGAAAGGGAGATCGCAGAGGGTGGCACAGCTTGGGGTCCATCCTGTGCAGTGTGAGAATCCCAGCGCCTAACACTATGAATCTTTTCTTTTTATAAAAATTGTAAAATGGAAAGAAAAATTAGGTAAAAAAAAAAATTGCACAAGGCACAATAACCTGAATTAAAACAATGGGTAATTTTCTTATGAGAGCTTTGCTTTAAGCCTGGTATATACTGTATGTGTTTTTTATGATTGCCAAAAAAACTAAAAAGGATATCCTAACCAGATCCAATCAAATGTTATTAATTTGCCTTATTTTGCATTAGCTAAATACATATCTGTTTATTTACTTTCATTTAGAAAAGATCACAATTATCTGAAATTAGGAAAAGAAACACAAAACTAAATGAAAAAAAATAGTGATGCACTCTTAAAACAGAACACAGGCGCTATAAAATTGTATAGGCCACTGAAGGACACCATGGTTATGCATTGCTAAAGATTGACATTAAGCTCATGGATCCTAAGTAAAAGATTCTAGATTAACTAGAGAAAAGAAACTAAAAAATAATATTTAAATACAGATCACATGTCTTTCCAGAAGTTATAAGAATATGTTTTTTAATGGATATAAAATATACACCTCTGGCAAAAATTAAGAGACCACCACATCAAAAACCTGTCATCGACAGCCCAATCTCCAGACCTGAACCCCATTGAAAACCTGTGGAATGTAATCAAGAGGAAGATAGATAGTCACAAGCCATCAAACATAGAAGAATTGCTTAAAATTTTATGCCAGAAGCAGTGTGAAAGGCTGGTGGCAAGCATGCCAAGATGCATGAAAGCTGTTTTTAAAATCCATGGTTATTCCACAAAATATTGATTTCAGAACTCTTCCTGAGTTAAAACAGTAGTATTGTTGTTTCTAAATGATTATGAATTTGTTTTCTTTGCTTTATTTGAGGTCTGATAGCACTTGTTTGTTTTTAAATTTTGACCATTTTCTTTGTCAGAAAAATAATACAAAATTTATTGCTTGGAAATTCGGTGACATGTTGTTAGAAGTTTATAGACTAAAAGAACAATTTCATTTTACTCAAAAATATGCCTATAAAGAGAAAAATCAGTCAAACTGAACATTTGAAAGTGGTCTCCTAATTTTTGCCAGAGCTGTGTATTGTAAGTGGTTATCAGAACTATTAACTTGAGTCATAAAGATGGGACAAAATGTCATTGATTTTCCAGAAATAAGTGCTCTATTGCTCCAATTAAAAGCTTCAAGCTATATACATGCATATAGACAAAGTAACTTAAGTATTGAACATTATATAGATGAATCACTACCAGAGGCGTAAGTTTAGTGAGTGTAGGGGTCCTGGTTGCAGGGGTCTTTAGAGGCCAAAAAGATGCCTCTAACCAGTATGAGAAGACCAATACTATTTTATAGTTGGGCACCATTGTGAAGATTTAGAATTTAGGCCTTCAAGTTATGCCTTTGACCACCACAGATGGAATAGTATAAGATACTGTGCTATTATATTATTTGTTAAAAGAGGGCTCTACATAATATCACTGTTGTACTAGGGATCGAGTACTGGATTCATGGGGAACGCACAATGCTAAACTAAAGCACCAGGATATTAATGTGATATAGTCTACTCATGTTAGGGACACTAAGTGGCAAACTAAGAGAGCAGCCAAGATAACTTAGAATGCCACCCATGGAACACATGTTTGATTCTTTTTTTTCCCACTAATTTTACAATCCTCTTACATGGACTCTGTTTTCTATTATGTTTCTGCTTCTATTTTTGCTCCTGCATGTGGCTTGGTCAGGTGCATTGTAAGGCCTCAACATAGTCTTCCTCTTCTGAATAAGTCTGATTGTGAAAGTACATCCAGGCTGTTTATTTCCAATTACTTCACTGATGGAGACACAGAGCTGATAAGAAGATTGTGAATGGATGCAAAAGGGTTTCAGATTGAAATGTCCTCGTACAAGTTACCTACAGTTACTCCCAATTTAGATGGATACCGACTCAGCGTAAAAATTGTGCATGTACATTAGCTCTCTACTGGAAGGAAAGAAAACAGGCAGTAGCAACCATGTAACTCAGTCTGTGACCTTTAATCAGTCATACATCGTGATTGGGAAAATAGGATAATAGCCAAGTCAGACAAGCATCTCCACATTCATGTTTCGGAGAACTTTTTCATAGATTGATATCAAGGTTCATTGAAGGGATATTTACAGGTACAACCTGTCATTCAATAGTGAAATCATTTTCATTCCTTTTAGGAGAGACCTAGTTTACATACTGTAGATACCAAATAATTATTTGCTCCTTATTGCATTTAATAAGACTTCCTTTACACATGTTCACACACTTGGTGGCTACACAAGACTCTTATATCCAGAACATGTAAAAACTTGAAGTCCTCTCTCTTGTCTGGTGCATATTTTATTTTATCTGGAATGTCCTGAAGGAATATTTCAGTTTTTTAAACAAGACAAGACAGTTTAAGGTTGTAAATGTGGAAGAAGAGAAGATCTGCGATTTATCTCTCCATCTTACAGTGAAATAGAAGCCGGGTGAAATATCACTGTGGAGGTTTGTAAATAGCCCATGTCTCATTTTTCTCTCTGAAGTTATGCGCTGAACCTCTTACAATGACTGTCACGCTGGAGATGAGAACAGACAGCACAATGTAATGTGCTCCGGAGTTTATAAAGAAATAAAGCAAGAGAAAGAATGTAATGGCTTGATTTACATTCTAGGCAACAAAGCCAGCCAATTCCCCAGTGTATTGTCCCAGGGACCATAAATACATATCAAATACTGTATGACCCCTTCAGTGAGGGCCACCCATTACCTCATGTTAGTATGCACTGTCTGATCTTTCCCTCTGTTGTCTAAGGCTGTATTGTTTCTTATTTATCTCGGAAAGTCTTATGATCTTCTCTGCATTGTTCAGAGACGCGGTAAATTGAAGCACACCAGGCAAGTGCAATGTAAATATCAATAAAACAGCGTTTCAGCATCATATAAAACAAATGTCATGGCAGACAGAGGCTATTGGTCTATTTGCTTAGAACGTTTTTTCTTCTGTTTTGTAAAACCATTTAAATATTGATGTATATGATATTAATATTTTTCTCTTATTGTAAATCTGCTGAACAGAACCAAATTGCGCCAAAGGTTTACATAGTTATTGGTTGATAGCTTATGACAACCATTTTATTTGACTAAGTCACTTGTCTTCATTTGATTGAAAGCATTGTGTTTTTTTTTTCCAAAAACAGTGCCACACCTGTGCATGGGTGTAGTCTGGTACTGCAGCTTATTGGAGTGAAAGGAGTTGACCTGTAATGCCACACAGAATAAATGTAGTGCAGTTTTTGGTATTGATCTATGTTCTCTAATCCAGGACAACATTTAACTATTTCTCAGAGAGTAATACATGAGAATTTTCTTTTGCATCCATATAACGGGCAAAACACGCAGACCTCCGGTTCTTCATAAGGATTGGAAATAGGTCATCAATGACGTCTGTAGTGCTTTTAAGCTGGATTGAAAACTGCAGAAACTGTCAGCAAGCAGATATGTCTCCCAACTACCCAAAAAGAACAATTAGCTAAGCATCCATGTGATTTCAATTGGGGGGAGACAATAATCACTGCCAGGCACATCTACAAGGCAAACTGCTAAGTCCTTATCTACCCCTGTATCATCTGAGGAGAGTGAGGAGTTGTGATTAAGTCATATTTCTGAAATACATTTTCTCTAACTTACAGCAGTCTATGTGTCGCATGTTTAACCATAATCAAAAAAACAAATTTCGGACTTATATCATATTGTAGCCGAAAAAAGAGACCCCGCTAAATAAAAACAATATACTTTATAGATATATATTAAAATATAAATAAAATAAAAAAAATGCCCAGTAGGAGGCTATTTGAACGCCATACAAATTCAATGTCAACAATAAATATAAAGATGTCCTTGCGGTCAATTAA
>JARQOD010000002.1:375429884-375459018 GCA_033576555.1 Oophaga sylvatica
GCACTTGGAGGTTCAAAGTGCTCACCACAGATCTAGATAAGTTCCTTAAGGGGTCTTGTTTCCAAAATGGGGTCACTTGTGGGGTGTTTCCACTGTTTGGGCACATCAGGGGCTATCTAAACGCGACATGGCATTCAGCCAATTCTGAATTGAAAAAGTCAAACGGCGCTCCTTCCCTTGCGACCTCTGCCATGCGCCTAAAAAGTGTTTACCCCCACATGTGGGGTATCGGCGTATTCAGAAGAAATTGCACAACAAATTTTGTGGTTCATTTTCTCTTTTAACACTTGTGAAAAAAAAAAATTGGTTCCGAAGTAAAGCTTTTGCAAAAAAAGTTAAATGTCAATTTTTTCCTTCCACATTGCTTCAGCTCCTGTGAAGCACCTGAAGGGTTAATAAACTTCTTGAATGTGGTTTTGAGCACCTTGATGGGTGTAGTTTTTAGAATGGTGTCACTTTTGGGTATTTTCTATCATATAGACCCCTCAAAGTGACTTCAAATGTGATATGGTCCCTAAAAAAAATGGTGTTGTAAAAATGAGAAATCGCTGGTCAACTTTTAACCCTTATAACTTCGAAACAAAAGAAAATTTTGTTCCCAAAATCGTGCTAATGTAAAGTAGACATGTGGGAAATGTTATTTATTAAGAAATTTGTGTGACATATCTCTCTGATTTAAGGGCAGAACAATTTAAAATTTGAAAATTGCTAAATTTTCAAAATTTTCGCCATATTTCCGTTTTTTTTCATAAATAAACACAAGTCATATCAAAGAAATTTTACCACTAACGTGAAGTACAATATGTCACGAGAAAACAATCTCAGAATCGCGAAGATCCGTTGAAGCGTTCCAGAGTTATAACCTCATAAAGAGACAGTGGTCAGAATTGTAAAAATTGGCCCGGTCATTAACGTGCAAACCACCCTTGGGGTTAATTTTTTTTTACCACTAACGTGAAGTACAATATGTCACGAAAAAGCAATCTCAGAATCAGCGGGATTCGTTAAAGCGTTCCAGAGTTATAACCTCATAAAGTGACAGTGGTCAGAATTGTAAAAATTGGCCCGGTCATTAAGCTGCAAAATGGCTGTCACTAAGGGGTTATGAGTGAGCCAGATGCAGGATGATCAAGACATATAAAGCAAAGAGGTCATAAATAACATGGGGGCATAGCAGGGGTTAGTTGAAAAACATACCAAGTGGTTGGAGGTAGGAAAAATTCAGTGTGGAAAGTTGGGTGACGTACCAAGTGGTTGCAAGGAGCAGAGGTAGGGAAATTCAGTGTGGCAAGTTGGGTGACATACCTGTAGGAAGAATAGATAAATGGACATGCTAGTTAGAGTGCAATGGTGGCAAATGGCAGGGTACAATCTGATTACATCATATTAAATTCTGGATTAGTTCATAACTCCACACTTCTATGATGCACTTATGTTATGCACTGGGCAGACTGACATCTTGGCAGAAGTAACATAAAAAAAAGATATAAATCTAGTATTGCTTTAATAGCACTGAACTTAAATAATGTTGTCTAATCACTTATACCACTTGAGTAAAAAATAAATAAAACCAATTCTTGACCTACAGTTGATTTGCTTTTTCTGCCTCCCAAAGATCCCAGTAAGGCTTGGCTCACATTTATTTTGCGCTCTACGCTGAACGCTTACATCAGGGTTTCCGTGTAAATTTCTGATATACGTCATTCAGACGAAACCCACAATGGAAAAATCCACATAATGAGGCATATGGATACACTGTGCCGCCATCTGGCTTATGATTAGGCGGTGTCCATTTTTTAAATGTGCATAAAAGTGTGGTCAGCCACAATTTAGTGCGCAGCTGAAAAGAAGGACACCGCTGAATAGAGGCCAGACGGTGTCCAGAGAAACTTTGCTGCCTCATTGGTGGGCTCATATGAATCATGTCATTCACATAGCATGCAAAATAAATTTGATCCAAAATGTTATGTTAAATGTTCCCGATAAAAGCTACAACTCAGTTCACAAAAAAAGCAAGTCCACACTCAGGACCATCATCTGTTAACTGGTAACCAAGCTACCTCAATGTACTCAATGAACTCAGTAGAAATTGCACAACAATATCTTCTATTAACCTTTTGAAAATGAAAAATTTTGGGAAAAACTAAAATTTTTGTAGAAAAATTTATTTTTTCATTTTCACAGCTCAATGTTATAAAATTCTCTGAAGCACCTGTGGGTTCAAGTTGCTCACAACACTTCTAAATAAGTTCCTAGAGGGGTGTAGTTTCCAAAATGGGGCCACTTGTTAGGGTTTCCACATTTTAGGCACATTAGGGGCTTTACAAACGAGACATTGCATCCGCTATCTATTCCAGCCATTTTTGCGCTCCAAAAGTTAAATGACACTCCATCCCTTCTGAGCCCCGCAGTGACCCAAACAATAGTTTTTTAGTATATTTGGGGTAACGGCATACTCAGGAGAAATTGCACAACAAATTGTGTGGTCCATTGTCTCCTGTTACCCTTTTGAAAATGCACAATTTGGGTCTAAATCAACATTCAGCTGTGGTGAAAAAGAAAAAGGAGAGAGGTGGTCTTGGGGCACTCCCTACTGAGAGGAACATAAGCTGCTGTCTGCTGACCGGATATCAGCCCATGAAAAGTGTGCTGTCTTCCAGGCACCCAATCAAAGATGTATCTGATAGGGTATCAAGACACTTTGGTGCTACAGATTACAACCTATATCTACTAATATACATAAGAACAAGTGCACAGCAAAAAAGGACCTGGAATCTATATACATAGACTTTGAAGACCTAGGCCCGGAAAGTGAAGGAATTGGAAGCACAGGTCATTTTCTCATCCATCCTCCCATTGGATGGACAAGGAATAAGGAGATTGAACAGGATTCTACAGCTGAACAACTGGTTACATTGATGGTGCCGTCAGCAACCTTTTGGGTTTCTTGATCATGAAGTGAATTACTTGTATGATAGACTCCTTGATAGAGATGGGTTGCATCTTACGAAAACAGAAAAACACATATTTGTTAGATGCCTTGCTACACTCATCCAGAGAGTTTAATCTAGAGCAATATGGGATGGCAAATATATGGACAAGAAAAAGTATGCAGCTAATTAATTCTTTTGAAAACCCTGCTATTAGAAGTGGAAATAAAAAACAAAGACAACCAATTATGAATGAAAATTGAGGAGCAAGAGAAACCTACAAATTAAAAAGTGTGTTAACAAATGCATAGATCATCAGAAACAAGCAAAGAGAATTGAAGCTGCTAACACAGGAAGAGAGATATGATATTACAGGCATCACTGAAACGTGGTAGAATGATACCAAGGAGTAAAAACAATGAAAGCTATAACTTATTTATAAAAAAAACAAGTTTACCAAGAGGAAAGGAGATGCTGCATGGTAAGTAAGGAAAGTAAATATCTCCACAGAGATCCAATATTCAGAGAATGGTAGTTCTGTAGAAAACTGTCAATATTATAAGATTCAATATTAGTGAACCCAAATGGTAAAGATCATAGACCCTGAACAATGACTTTTCCTGGAAGTCCATGTTACTATTTGGGTTTGGCAGCACTAACAAAACCTGTTGAAAGACTGCAGTGCAGCCAATCAATAAGCTTTTCATGTATGGGCACAGCCGGCCTCATCACAGTCATCACATAACTGCGTATAACCGGTGGTGACGTCATGATGGTTGCCGCCAGTCACACACTGACAGGTTATCACGCTCTGGTCAGTGTCAGCTGGTTGTCAGGCTGAGCGGTAACATTTGTCACCGCTCAGCAATGCAAACAGATGTAACAGAGTTGGGTATCATCGTGGGACATCAGCATGATGGATTATCAGGGGAGAGGTAAGTATAACTTTAATTTTTTTATTTTTATTTTTGCATTAATAAATGGGTAAAAGATGATCAGGGAGTGTTTTGTTCAAATAAAGGACTTTGCTGTGTGTGTGTCTTTGTTAGAGTTGAGCGATACTTTCCGATATCCTAAAGTATCGGAATCGGAATGGTATCGCCGATATCACTAAAATATCGGCGATACCCGATACCGATACCGGAAGTCCCATGTAAGTCTATGGGAACAAAATATCGAAATTAAAAAAAACCCATTCTTGCCTTGTTGGTTAATTGTACATGAAGGAAAACAAGAAAGAGTAATGTAGAATGTATTGGGGAAGGTTGAGGAGACATTAAAGGCATAGATGTTTAACCCAATCAAATGGAATAGCATAAATATTTTTTTTTTTAAAGATGTTCGGATTGACGAAGAAATTGACAATGTTAACGTTTTTTATATTTTGGCAAATATGTATATTACACAACTTCCATGCTCTTCATCTTCACCTTTTTAACTTTTCACACACTTTCTCCTTCATAATCTTCTGCAGCATCATCTTTTTCATCAAATTATTCTTCATCTTCACCTTCTTTATCTTCTTCTTAAACTTCTTGCTATTCATCTTTGTTAACATTACTCATATTCTTCTTATTAAACTATTATTCTTATTCATATTCTGCTTCATCTTCTTCATCATATTCTTATTTGTGACAGAGAATCCTGTACTTGTAATCTGTCAAAGTATGAATTTTTCATCCTTCCGTTCTTGCTGTCACAAAAGATTTCAATTACAACAGTATTTGTCCGTGTTCAGTTTAGCCTGCAGCAGCAGGCATTTTCCAGGGGCACCACGAGGAGGAACGGACTCACCCCCATACACTGCTTAGTCTTCTTCTGCTTAGAATTTAGAGCATATATTTTGCTCTTCATTTTGGTCTTATACTTCATGTTCTTCTGCTTTTAGATCTTCTGCTTATTGTTCTTGTGTCTCTTGTTCCGTATCTTGTATTTGTAGCACAATCTTGTACCAGCTGATGTTACTGGGACACGGTTACTAAGCAGGAGGTACCTGTGCTCCAAAGCACTACCAAGGACCAGCAGACGTTGCTGGAACTCGGATACCGAGATGGAGGCACCTAGGCCAAAGGCACTGCGGAGAACCAGTTGACGGTACTGGAACCCGGAGGGGCAGCAGAAGGAAAAGAGCCAATGGCACAACCGAGGACCAGCTGACGTTACTGGGACACGGTTACTAAGCAGGAGGTACCTGTGCTCCAAAGCACTACCAAGGACCAGCAGACGTTGCTGGAACTCGGATACCGAGATGGAGGCACCTAGGCCAAAGGCACTGCGGAGAACCAGTTGACGGTACTGGAACCCGGACGGGTAGCAGAAGGTACAAGAGCCAATGCAAGTAACGAGGACCAGCTGACTGTGCTGGAACCCGGAGGGGCAGCAGAAGGAAAAGAGCCAATGGCACAACCGAGGACCAGCTGACGTTACTGAACCCCAGTAACACAGGAGCAAGTGTTGACTGTGCTAACAGCACTTCCGAGCAACAACTGGCGGTGTTGGAGCCCAGGGTCAAGGAGGATGTTTAAATACTAGATCAAGTAATTTCCTTGTTACCTGTCAATTTTAAATGTCTATACTTCAAACAAGAGAAAGATAACCTTTACTACCATAAGATGATGATTTCATTTAAACTAATATCTAGATAAATAAAGAATTGACAAACATAAACACATACATTAACATGTTGAACAGCAATGCAAACCACAAAATAAATTAGTTAAGGAATCTGCTATACGGTTGTACATAAAAGCATACAAGTACATATCTGAATCCATTAATGATGGATAAGTAACAGTATGTACACCATTTTTATTGTATAGACAATGAATGTCTGACTTCAAAACATCATCAGCATTACAAGTTATCTGTGATATTACTAAAATGTTCCATTTGCTGAATAATGTCACTAAATATTTTATACAAAATTATACAATTTCCATCATGTAATACTCATAATATGTGGCAATAATCATTTTTATTAACAAACATAACCTTTCAAAAGTGCATAGTGCATAGTGAAAATTGCTATTTATGGCTGACTGTGACTGTCGACTTGGAAGCATGACAACAGATAGATAAGGTATATATAGATGAGACTGCATAGCCACAGATGGTGAATTGCGATGTAATACTGTACCTCAATAAAGTGTGCGTCACTACTACATAATTTTTTTTATATAGCTTTATAAACAGGGTACATGGATGTATGCTTGTGCCTTTGTTTTGACGCACAGACTGCCTTCCTGCTGAGACGCATTGGGTAGTGAACAGTTGTGTGCAGTGTTCACTGCAGTCTCTGCGGAATAACCACACTTAGACCTTATAACTTTTCAGACTTTCTTTATCAATCTACCAAGATGAAGAAGGCAGGGAGTAAGGCACGTGGTCGTGGAGTTTCTTCAGGGAGAGGACGTGGGGATTCTGTGGCTGCTGCGGCCCCCAGTGACACAGCATCCACCAGTTTTCCCCGTGAGCGTTCCTTTATGCGCACTTTTGTAGGAGCTCGGAGTACCCCCCTGCTGCGGGAAGAACAAATTGAAGCCGTTGTTGTTTGGATGTCAGCCAATGCATCGACTTCAATTGCTTCCACCTCCTCTCAGGACCACAGCACTGTTGGGCAACCATCTGTCTCTTCACCGCCTGGCAAATTGCCCAGGCAGTCAGAGAGTTCTGTACAGGAGCCAGCTGAGTGTCTGCTTCTGTTCTCAGAATCTATTGGCTTGCAAACAGGGGCCCAGCCAAGCAGCATTCTGTAATGTGAAGAGGGAGTATGCAGTGATGCGCAACAGCTGTGTCTCTCTGAATCTGAAGAGGCGGGTGAGACAGTGCCGATGGTCAGCACACCGCAGAACGCATCTGATGATGATGAGACCCAGGTGCCAGTTTCTGTTGAGCATGGTGCTGGCCAGACCACCCAACAGCAGGTGTTGGAAGAGGGTAGTGGAGATGATGAGGTCCAAGACCCAACATGGCATGAGGAACAGGAAGGTGGTGGGAGCAGCTCAGAGGAATAATAATAATATTTATTTATATAGCGCCATCATATTCCGCAGCGCTTTACAGTTTAGCCGTTTCAGAACACAAGTCATAAGTAACAACGTTAACAATACAATAATTTAAGCTAAATAAGTCGCCCCTGCTCGTGACAGCTTACAATGTACAATGAGATGGGGGAGATACAAAGTATAGGTGTTTATATACAATGGTGCATTTACAATGATGTTCCAGCCATCTTAAGGGACTGAGGGATGGAGATAGTGAATGGGCTAGAGACACACACACACTTACACAGAATACATAGAATGACTTTGATTAGTGAATGTGATAGGCCGCTCTGAACAAATGTGTTTTGAGGGAGCGCCTGAAACCATGCAAATTGTGGATAGTCCTAATTTCTTGGGGTACAGCATTCCAGAGGATTGGCGTAGAGCAGGAGAAGTCTTGGAGTCGGGAGTGGGAGGTACGTATTAGTGCAGAGGTTAGTCGAAAGTCGTTTGCAGAGCGCAGCAGTCGGTTAGGCCGATAGATAGAAATGAGGGAGGAGATGTAGGAGGGGTGCTGCACTGTGGAGAGCTTTGTGGGTGAGAACCAGTACTTTGGTTGAAAGCTGGGAGAGGCCTAGAGAAATGGTTAGTGATAGAAGGAAGATAGAGGAAGACATTGCCCCAACGGTACAAACAGGAGGGAGAGTTAGGCTGCAGACTCGGTTGCCTGTAGCCTCCAGTTTGGCACCTGTTCGGAGCAGTTGTCTTCCAAAAGTCAAAATGTGCGCTCCCAGGACTTGCACTGCGTGGTCCTTTTTTCACACACTTGCACATGATATTTGCTATGTGAAATGCAAGCTGTGTAATTAAAAATTAAAAATAGCTAAAAGTGTCAGTCACCTCAATACCACAAATATGTGGAAACATGTGCGGACAAAGCACGTAGTTGAGTTACAAAGACACACTAGAGATGTAGGCCAACCTACAGCAGCACCTACATCTTCAGGTTGTGTTGAAGCCTCTTCATCGAGCTCACACACAGCTGGTTATGCTTCCTCACAGGATCGCCATGGAAGAACCTCGGCCACTGTTGTCCAGAGACAAACTGTTATTCCACACACAGCAGCAAGTTCCCTGTCATCCTCACACTCCCAGGCCACAAAACAGCCATCGGTAGCACAGGCATGGGATAAAAGACGGCCATACTCCGCAAACCATGCACGAGCACAGGCTCTGAATGCTGGCATTGCAAAACTCCTGTCCCTTGAAATGCTGTGATTCAGGCTGGTGGAGACAGACAGTTTCCGTAACTGAATATCATTGTCAATCCCACAATACAATGTGCCAAGCCGATTTCATTTCAGCAGGCAAGCCGTCCCTGGTCTGCAAAAGCATGTTGAGGGAAAAATTAAACATGCGCTACTAAAAGCCCTCAGTAGCAAGGTCCACCTGACCACCGATGCGTGGACCAGTACCCATTGTTATGATCTGCTACAACCAGTAAGGAAAGAAGGGAATTCTGTCCCTACAATACAACTAAGCTGAATCCCTACGATGTAACGGGGAACCTGATCCTGCGACCAGACCCGCTAAAGTCCTCATCTAGTGTGAACGAAGACCTATAGTTGCGAGGGAGTAATCCCTACAAGATCTAGGGACTGTGAGAAAAGGTGGACACCTCCTAACATAAATTGTAGCATGGATAATTAAACAGAAAAATAAATACTTTGTGATCCTAACATCAAGCAAAACTGACAGATTAAGGCACCTAAGCACCCGGCTAGCTTAACAGTAGATAATACAATGAAGTCAAGCAAAGCCAGAAGGGCGGAGCCAGACTAAATAGGGAAAAAAGGTCATGTGACCAGCAAACTGAAACAAAACCTAACAAGAGGGTTCTAACACCCATGGCCAGGGACAATACCTTTCCCTCACTGCCCATTGGGTCAATGTTGTGCAGCCGGGTACTGATCTTGCGAGTGGCGCTGTACGTGTTCTGCCAACTCCAAGGATTGCAGGAATCAAGTCTGTACACATTGATTCCTCCTCCTATTCCAGTTCCTCAGAATCATCGCTGCAGGAGCCGTCACGGTCTACCTCCACATGGACCCGTGAACGTTTACCTGTTGCGACCGATATGAGCACAGCCGTGTCCAAATGTCAACAGGCCATCCTGAAATTAATTTCCATGGGGAATCTTAGCCACACAGCGCAGGAGCTCTGTAATGCCATAAAGCAGGAGAGCGACGTGTGGTTTTTGGAAGAGAATCTACAGGCAGGCTTGGTAGTGTGTGACAATGGCCGAAATCTGGTGTCAGCTCTGGGCCTTGGCAACCTCACTCACATACCATGTCTGTCATATGTGCTCAACTTGGTCGTGCAGAGTTTTTTGAGGGACTATCCGGATCTTGATGCACTGCTGCACAAGGTCCGCCTAGAGTGCGCTCACTTGCGACGTTCCAGCATGGCCAGATCGCTGATTGCAGCTCTGCAACGCAGATTTCACCTTCATGAACATCGCATCATATGTGACGTACCCACCAGGTGGAATTCCTCGTTACATATGTTGGAGCGGTTGTGTGAGCAGCAGCCAACAGTAATGGAGTATCAGCTGCATCAGGCGCAGTCAACTCGCAATTTGCGCCGTTCACACTTCACCACTACTGAGTGGGCCTCTATAATAAGAATAATAATATTATTTATTTATATAGCGCCATAATATTCCGCAGTGCTTTACAGTTTAACAGTTTCAAAACACGAGTCATAAGTAACAACGTTAACAATACAATAATTAAAGCAAAATCAGCCGCCCCTGCTGGTGAAAGCTTACAATCTACAATGAGGTGTGGGAGATACAAAGTACAGGTGTTTATATACAATGGTGTTTTTACAATGATGGTCCAGCCATTTTAAGGAAGTGAGGGATGCATGGAGATAGTGAATGGGCTACACACACAGAATTACACATAGAATGACTTTGATTAGTGAATGTGATAGGCCACTGTGAACAAATGTGTTTTGAGGGAGCGCCTGAAACCATCCAAATTGCGGATAGTCCTAATTTCTTGGGGTAGAGCATTCCAGAGGATTGGCGCAGCGCGGGTGAAGTCTTGGAGTTGGGAGTGGGAGGTACGGATTAGTGCAGAGGTTAGTCGAAGGTCGTTTGCAGAGTGCAGCAGTCGGTTAGGCCGATAAATATAAATAAGGGAGGAGATGTAGGGGGGTGCTGCGCTGTGGAGAGCTTTGTTGGTGAGAACCAGTAATTAGAATTGGATCCTATAATGAATGGGCAGCCACTGCCAGTGTAATGAGTGGCAAATAACTCTATGAAGGATATCTGCCACGTTTTGCGTGCGTTTGATGAGTCAACGCGGATGGCGAGTGCAGATGATGCACTAGTCAGCCTGACTGTCCCCCTTATCTGCCTGCTTCAAAAAACACTGCAAGCACTAAGGCATGAGGTTTTGGAAGAGGTGGAGGATGAGGAGTCACAAATTCCATCACCTTCTGGACAGTCAGCGCAACGTGGTTCCTCACAAAGGGCTGGAGGACTTTCAAAGTACCATGCTGTATCAACAATTGAACCTCCAGAGTCGCTGTCTATATTTTCATAACCATTACAAACTTTTAATGTATTTACAAAGCACATAATGTACATTTTTTGTCTATCCTTTTGTAATGGTATTGTGTTTCCATAAACTGATGTTACAGAATTATGATACAAAGTTTTTAAATTTTGAGTTTTAAATTTTGTAAATTTATATGTATTTGAAGGACTTTGTGAGGAGGATGAGGAGGAGTCAATGGAGGAGGAAGACATCGCTCCAGAGGGAGGTAGACAATGCTCTAGTCAGTATGTAGACCAAGGGTGGGTGATGCACAGCAGGCGGAGATGACGCCTCTTGCAGGGGACAACGTTTCTTGGCCAGTTGGGAGTCTGCAGCACATGGTTGATTTCATGCTGCAGTGGCTGAGAAACGACCGCCGCATCGAACACATTCACACCACGTCTGATTATTGGGTGTACACCCTCCTAGACCCTCGCTACCGGGACAACTTACAAAGCCTCATCACACCGTTGAACCGGGAGCGTAAAATGCGGAAGTACCAAGACACACTGGTGCAATCCATAATGTTCTCCATTCCAGCCGAGAGCACTGCTGCTGCTACTGATTTACAAAGCAGCTCTGTGCGTCGAGGCAGTGGAGACAGCTCTGCAACAAGAGGGAGCACAAGCAGCGCCTCTGCACAGGGCAAGAACAGTATGTTCCAAATGTGTCGAAGTTTTGTGGCAGCGCCACCAATGTCTACACCATCCGAGACGGCTCCAGTCAGCAGGAGGCAACATTTCCGTAAGATGGTTACAGACTACATGTCTTGCCCTCTCAGTGTACTCTCAGATGGCTCTTCCCCATTCAAGTTTTGTGTCTCTAAGCTGGATACATGGCCAGAGCTTAGCCAGTATGCATTGGAGGTGCTGGCTTGATCTGCTGCCAGTGTATTATCGGAGCGCGTCTTTACTGCTGCAGGTGGTGTACTAACAGACCGTTGCATGCGACTATCCTACGATAATGTAGAACGGCTTACTTTTCTGAAAATGAACTAGGCATGGATCTCGCCTGAATTTGCCTGTCCGGTTTCAGATTAACTAACTGGTTGGCAACGTTTTCCATGTCTCCTGTTATGTTCATCTTTCTACCACCTGAGCTATACTCCCTGGGCTACAACACTGCCAGTTGCTGCTCAGAAGTGTCGTGTCCACAGACCAATACACAAGCTATAGTGATAGTGGGGTTCAGTAACGCCTGCTGTTCCCCTGCTGTGTGTCCGGCAAAAATTACTGCTACCTAGCTACACATGTTTAAAAAAACATGACATGTTAAAGTGGCTAGTGCTACACATAGATATCAGGCTACACCCTTATTTCTAAGCTGTAAACAAGTGAAACGTCAAATTTAAAACCATTCAATGATTAGTGTTGGTAACAAATCTGTAACTAAATAATTGTGACATATTATGGCAGATATCCACATGTCTAACACAAATGCTAACACAAAAGCATACTTATGCTATAGGGTACTGATGGTGAACCTTCTCACTCCATAACTTTGACCAATCCAACTCACATCATGCCTCAAATGCTGCAATGTTGGAAGTGCATAATGTGGGTTGAACTTTGACAACAGCTGCAGTGCGAAGGTTATCCTTCTGTGTTCTTGGCTTTTAAATAAAAGCATACAAGTAAATATAATAATACATTGTTGATTAAGGGACATGATGTACACCTGTAATATTGTGCAAACAATGGATGTAGGACTATTCCTCTTCAACATTACTTATATTTGTGTCATTTGAAAAAATACATATTTTAGTTAAAAATTAAAAACCCATGTTCAGTAGCTGTGAAAGGCCCGTTTGTGTACTTCTATATTGTTTGCAACCAATGTATTGTATACGGATGGAAGCGCGTCACACTAATAGATTAGATTTATTTTAAATGGAATGTAGCAGAACCAATTGGAGATAAATGAAAAGGATGAGCCACTGAGACACGCTCAGCAGAGTACAAGCAGCAGTGCTTGAACAAGTAACTGGAGCGTGATCTGCACTCAAAAAAGTAAAAAACACAGACTGAAGTGAACACTGAAACACAACTGTCCACAATCTGTGAAAGGCTACTCCTTTGTGTACTTCTATAGTGTTTGCAACCAATGTATTGTATACGGATGGAAGCGCGTCACACTAATAGATTAGATTTATTTTAAATGGAATGTAGCAGAACCAATTGGAGATAAATGAAAAGGATGAGCCACTGAGACACGCTCAGCAGAGTACAAGCAGCAGTGCTTGAACAAGTAACTGGAGCGTGATCTGCACTCAAAAAAGTAAAAAACACAGACTGAAGTGAACACTGAAACACAACTGTCCACAATCTGTGAAAAGCTCCTTTCTGTACTTCTATAGTGTTTGCAACCAATGTATTGTATACGGATGGAAGCGCGTCACACTAATAGATTAGATTTATTTTAAATGGAATGTAGCAGAACCAATTGGAGATAAATGAAAAGGATGAGCCACTGAGACACGCTCAGCAGAGTACAAGCAGCAGTGCTTGAACAAGTAACTGGAGCATGATCTGCACTCAAAAAAGTAAAAAACACAGACTGAAGTGAACACTGAAACACAACTGTCCACAATCTGTGAAAGGCTACTCCTTTGTGTACTTCTATAGTGTTTGCAACCAATGTATTGTATACGGATGGAAGCGCGTCACACTAATAGATTAGATTTATTTTAAATGGAATGTAGCAGAACCAATTGGAGATAAATGAAAAGGATGAGCCACTGAGACACGCTCAGCAGAGTACAAGCAGCAGTGCTTGAACAAGTAACTGGAGCGTGATCTGCACTCAAAAAAGTAAAAAACACAGACTGAAGTGAACACTGAAACACAACTGTCCACAATCTGTGAAAAGCTCCTTTCTGTACTTCTATAGTGTTTGCAACCAATGTATTGTATACGGATGGAAGCGCGTCACACTAATAGATTAGATTTATTTTAAATGGAATGTAGCAGAACCAATTGGAGATAAATGAAAAGGATGAGCCACTGAGACACGCTCAGCAGAGTACAAGCAGCAGTGCTTGAACAAGTAACTGGAGCGTGATCTGCACTCAAAAAAGTAAAAAACACAGACTGAAGTGAACACTGAAACACAACTGTCCACAATCTGTGAAAGGCTACTCCTTTGTGTACTTCTATAGTGTTTGCAACCAATGTATTGTATACGGATGGAAGCGCGTCACACTAATAGATTAGATTTATTTTAAATGGAATGTAGCAGAACCAATTGGAGATAAATGAAAAGGATGAGCCACTGAGACACGCTCAGCAGAGTACAAGCAGCAGTGCTTGAACAAGTAACTGGAGCGTGATCTGCACTCAAAAAAGTAAAAAACACAGACTGAAGTGAACACTGAAACACAACTGTCCACAATCTGTGAAAGGCTACTCCTTTCTGTACTTCTATAGTGTTTGCAACCAATGTATTGTATACGGATGGAAGCGCGTCACACTAATAGATTAGATTTATTTTAAATGGAATGTAGCAGAACCAATTGGAGATAAATGAAAAGGATGAGCCACTGAGACACGCTCAGCAGAGTACAAGCAGCAGTGCTTGAACAAGTAACTGGAGCGTGATCTGCACTCAAAAAAGTAAAAAACACAGACTGAAGTGAACACTGAAACACAACTGTCCACAATCTGTGAAAGGCTACTCCTTTGTGTACTTCTATAGTGTTTGCAACCAATGTATTGTATACGGATGGAAGCGCGTCACACTAATAGATTAGATTTATTTTAAATGGAATGTAGCAGAACCAATTGGAGATAAATGAAAAGGATGAGCCACTGAGACACGCTCAGCAGAGTACAAGCAGCAGTGCTTGAACAAGTAACTGGAGCGTGATCTGCACTCAAAAAAGTAAAAAACACAGACTGAAGTGAACACTGAAACACAACTGTCCACAATCTGTGAAAGGCTACTCCTTTGTGTACTTCTATAGTGTTTGCAACCAATGTATTGTATACGGATGGAAGCGCGTCACACTAATAGATTAGATTTATTTTAAATGGAATGTAGCAGAACCAATTGGAGATAAATGAAAAGGATGAGCCACTGAGACACGCTCAGCAGAGTACAAGCAGCAGTGCTTGAACAAGTAACTGGAGCGTGATCTGCACTCAAAAAAGTAAAAAACACAGACTGAAGTGAACACTGAAACACAACTGTCCACAATCTGTGAAAGGCTACTCCTTTGTGTACTTCTATAGTGTTTGCAACCAATGTATTGTATACGGATGGAAGCGCGTCACACTAATAGATTAGATTTATTTTAAATGGAATGTAGCAGAACCAATTGGAGATAAATGAAAAGGATGAGCCACTGAGACACGCTCAGCAGAGTACAAGCAGCAGTGCTTGAACAAGTAACTGGAGCGTGATCTGCACTCAAAAAAGTAAAAAACACAGACTGAAGTGAACACTGAAACACAACTGTCCACAATCTGTGAAAAGCTCCTTTCTGTACTTCTATAGTGTTTGCAACCAATGTATTGTATACGGATGGAAGCGCGTCACACTAATAGATTAGATTTATTTTAAATGGAATGTAGCAGAACCAATTGGAGATAAATGAAAAGGATGAGCCACTGAGACACGCTCAGCAGAGTACAAGCAGCAGTGCTTGAACAAGTAACTGGAGCGTGATCTGCACTCAAAAAAGTAAAAAACAAGACTGAAGTGAACACTGAAAACAACAACTGTCCACAATCTGTGAAAAGCTCCTTTCTGTACTTCTATAGTGTTTGCAACCAATGTATTGTATACGGATGGAAGCACGTCACACTAATAGATTTGATTTTTTTCTAATATAATGGAGCTGCACCAATTCCACTAAATAAAATAAAAAAAAACAAAAAAAAAAGTGACACGTGCAGATGCCTACAAACAGCGGTGGATGCAGAGCAAACTGTAGCGTCACCTGCACTGTCACACACACACCTTGCACAGAGCTGTTAAAACAACACTGGCAAAATGAAGCTTTACACAGCGGTTGGTAAACTAGCCTGCCTCAAGCACAGTAGTACACAAAATCGCAATATCTAACTGTCCCTCAGAGTCAGCACAGCAGCGTTCTGTCCCTAACTGAGTTCACAGCACAGTGACGCTAAAATGGCTGCGGCGCCTTTTATAGTGCATTCTGACATCATTTCAGCAGCCAATCACAGCCATGCCATTAGTTAAGATGACCGCATCATTACAGGATGTGCCCACACTTCGTAGGATTCCTCATTGGCTGACTAAAATCACATTGCCTCTCAAAGAATTATGGGAACTTCCGATTCCGGTATACGATATTGAAAAAGTATCGGAATTAAGTATCGGAATTCCGATAACGCGAATATCGGCCGATACCCGATACTTGCGGTATCGGAATGCTCAACACTAGTCTTTGTTACTTTTTACTTACTTGGTTAGTAATGAGGGTGTCTGATAGATGCTACTCCATTACTAACCCCTGGGTTTGATGTCAGCGGACATAAACAGCTGACAATGACTCCAAAACGATAACCCCACTTGACAACGCACCATGGAAAGTGGGAAGAGCTGAGGCTAATGGATACGCCATTTCTGGATCAGCTGAGGGCTATTGGTTTTAACCCCTTCACCCCCAAGGGTGGTTTGCACGTTAATGACCGGGCCAATTTTTACAATTCTGACCACTGTCTCTTTATGAGGTTATAACTCTGGAACGCTTCAACGAATCTTGGCGATTCTGAGATTGTTTTCTCGTGACATATTGTACTTCATGTTGGTGGTAAAATTTCTTCGATATAACTTGTGTTTATTTTTGAAAAAAACGCAAATATGGCGAAAATTTTTAAAATTTTGCAATTTTCAAACTTTGAATTTTTATTCCCTTAAAACAGAGAAATATATCACACAAAATAGTTAAGAAATAACATTTCCCACATGTCTACTTTACATCAGCACAATTTTGGAACCAAATTTTTTTTTGTTAGGAAGTTATAAGGGTTAAAAGTTGACCAGCGATTTCTCATTTTTACAGCAAAATTTACAAAGCCATTTTTTTTAGGGACCACCTCACATTTGAAGTCACTTTGAGGGGTCTATATGGCAGAAAATACCCAAAAGTGACACCATTCTAAAAACTGCACCCCTCAAGGTACTCAAAACCACATTCAAGAAGTTTATTAACCCTTCAGGTGCTTCACAGTAACTAAAGCAACGTGGAAGGCAAAAATGAATATTTTACTTTTTAGCCACAAAAATTATCTTTTACAAACTTTTTTTTTATTTTCACAAGGTTAAAAGGAGAAAATGGACAGATAAGGTTGTTATGCAATTTCTCCTGAGTACGCCAATACCCCATATGTGGGGGAAAACCACTGTTTGGGCACACGGCAGAGCTCGTAAGGGAAGGAGCGACGTTTGACTTTTTCAAACTAAAATTGGCTGGAATTTAGATTGGATGCCATGTCGCGTTTGGAGAGCCCCTGATGCGCCTAAACAGTGGAAACCCCCCACAAGTGACACCATTTTGGAAACTAGACCCCTAAGGTACTTATCTAGATCTGTTGTGAGCACTTTGAACCCTCAAGTGTTTCACAAAAGTTTATAAAGCCTGGGTGTGAAAAAAAAAAAAATCTATTTTCCACAAAAATGATTTTTTAGTCCCAAATTTTTGAATTTTCCCAAGGAAATTGGACCCCAAAAGTTGTTGTCCAATTTGTCCTGAGTACGCTAATACCCCATATGTGGGGGGGGGGAAACTGTTTGGGCGCACGGCAGGGCTTGGAGGAGATTATAAACTAAATTGAATGCAGACGTTAATGGGGGTGCCATGTTCCGTTTGAGGGCCCCAGATGGCCTAAACAGTGGAAACCCCCCACAAGTGACCCATTTTGGAAACTAGACCCCCTAAGGACTTATCTAGATCTGTTGGTGAGCACTTTGAACCCTCAAGTGCTTTCACAAAGTTTATAAGCCTGGGTGAAAAAAAAAAATCCTATTTTTTTCCACAAAAATATTTTTAGTCCAATTTTTGATTTTCCCAAGAAAGGAAATTGGACCCAAAGTTGTTGTCCAATTTGTCCTGAGTACGCTAATACCCCATATGTGGGGGGGAAACCTGTTTGGGCGCACGGCAGAGCTTGGAAAGGAAGAGTACTTTTGGGAATTTCCAATGCTGGAATTGGGGTCCATGTTCGTTTGAGAGCCCCGATGGCCTAAACAGTGGAAACCCCCCAAAAATGACCCATTTGGAAACTAGACCCCCTAAGGAACTTATCTAGATTTTGGTGAGCAATTTGAACCCCCAAGTGCTTCACACAAGTTTATAATGTCCGGCATGAAAATTAAAAATCTATTTTTTTCCACAAAAATGATCTTTTAGTCCAATTTTTATTTTCCAAGGGTAACAAGACTCCAAAAGTTTTGTGCAATTTGTCCTGAGTCGCTGATACCCCAATGTGGGGGGAACCACTGTTTGGGGCATGGCAGAGTTCGGAAGGAAGGAGCACCGTTGACTTTTTCCCAACAAATTGGATTGGTTGGATGCCATGTGATTTGGAGAGCCCTGATTGCCTAAACAGTGGAAACCCCCATAAATGACCCATTTTGGAAACTAGACACCTCAAGGAACTTATCTAGATGTTTGGTGAGAACTTTGAACCCCCAAGGTGTTCACACAAGTTTATAACGTAGAGCCGTAAAATAAAAATCATTTTTTTTTACAAAAATGATCTTTTCACCCCAATATTTTATTTTTCCAAGGGTAACAAGACTTCCAAAAGTTTTGTGCAATTGTCCTGAGTGCGACTGATACCCATATGTGGGGTAAAACACTGTTATGGGCAAAAGGTCTGGAGCGGAAGAGGAAGTATGACTTTTATAGCAGCGAGGAATTGGCTGGAGGCGTCCATGTCACTTTGGAGAGCTCCTGATGCCCTAAACAGTGGAAACCCCCATAAATGACCCATTTTGGAAATAGACCCTCAAGGAACTTATCTAGATGTGTGGTGACGACTTTGAACCCCGAGGTGTTTCACAAAGTTTATAACGTCACAGCCGTAAAAATAAAAAATCTTTTTTTTTTTACAAAAATGATTTTTTCGCCCCCAATATTTTATTTTTCACAAGGGTAACGGGAAGAAATTGGACCCAAAAGTTGTTGTCCAATTTGTCCTGAGTACGCTGATACCCAATATGTGGGAGAAAACTACTGTATGGGCACACGTGGGGCTCGGAAGGGAAGTAGTGACGTTTTGGATTGCAGACTTTGATGGAATGGTCTGGGGCGTCTGTCCATTGGAGGCCCTGATGTCCCAAACAGTGGAAACCCCACAATTACCCCATTTGAATAGACCACAAGGAATACTAAGTTGGCACTTTGAACCGAAGGCTTCAAGAGTTTAAGCACGCCGTAAAATAAAATCTTTTTTCAAAAATATTTCGCCCATTTTTTTTTTACAGGTACAGAAAATGACCCAAAATGTTGCCAATTGTCTGAGTACGCTGATACCCAAATGTGGGAGAAACTACTGTAGGTACACTGGCTCGAAGGAAGTGTGACGTTGATTGCAGACTTTGATGATGGTCTGGCTATGTCGCATTTGGAGAGCCCCTGATGCCCTAAACAGTGGAAATCCACAAGTGACCATTGAAATAGACCCCACAAGGAACTTATCTAGGTGTTTGGTGAGCGCTATGAAGCCCCAAGTGCTTCACAGAAGTTTATAATGTACAGCCGTAAAAACAAAAAAATATTTTTTTTTGTACAAAATGATATTTTCGCCCCCAGTTTTTTATTTTCCCAAGGGTAACAGAAGAAATAGGACAAATTGCACAATAACTCTTGGGGTCCAGAGTACGCTGATACCCCATATGTGGGGATAAACTACTGTTTGGACGCATGGCAGAGCTCAGAAGTGAAGGAGCACCGTTTGACTTTTTCAACGCAGAATTGGCTGGAATTGAGATCAGACGCCATGTCACATTTGGAGAGCCCCTGATGTGCCTAAACAGCGGAAACCCCCCAATTCTAACTCCAACCCTAACCCCAACACACCCCTAACCCTAGTCCCAACCCTAACCACAAACCTAACCCTAACACACCCCTAATCCCAACCCTAACCCTAATCGTAACTTTAGCGCCAACCCTAACCCTACCTTTAGCCGCAACCCTAACCCTAATGGGAAAATGGAAATAAATACATTTTTTTAATTTTATTATTTTTCCCTAACTAAGGGGGTGATAAAGGGGGGTTTGATTTACTATTTATAGCGGGTTTTTATGATTGGCAGCTGTCACGCTAAAAGACGCTTTTTATTGCAAAAATAGTTTTTTGCATCGCCACATTTTGAGAGCTATAATTTTTGCATATTTTGGCCCACAGAGTCATATGAGGTCTTATTTTTTGCGGTACGAGTTGACGTTTTTATTTGTACCATTTTTGAGCAGGTGACATTTTTTGATCGCTTTTTATTTCGATTTTTGGGAGGTTAGAATGAACAAAAATCAGCAATTCATGAATTTCTTTTGGGGGAGGCGTTTTTATTGTTCCGCGTGTGGTAAAATTGATAAAGCAGTTTTATTCTTCGGGTCAGTACGATTATGGCGATACCTCATTTATATCATTTTTTTATGTTTTGGCGCTTTTATAGAATAAAAACAATTTTATATAAAAAATAATTATTTTTGCATCGCTTTATTCTGCGAGCTATAACTTTTTTATTTTTTCGCTGATGATGCTGTATGGCGGCTCGTTTTTTGCGGGACAAGATGACGTTTTCAGCGGTACCATGATTATTTATATCAGTCTTTTTGATCGCGCGTTATTCCACTTTTTGTTCGGCGGTATGATGATAAAGCATTGATTTTTTGCTTCGTTTTTTTTATTTTTTTTTTAAGGGGTTCACTGAAGGGGTTAACTAGTGGGACAGTTTTATAGGGGGGGTCGTTACGGACGCGGCAATACCAAATATGTGTACTTTTATTGTTTTGTTTTTTTTATTTACAGGAAGAAATTAATTTATTGGGGAATATTTTTTTTTTTTATTTATTTTGGATTTTTTTTATAACATGTTTATTTTTATTTTTTTAACTTTTTTACTTTGTCCCAGGGTGTGACATCACTGTATTTTATCAAATCGCTGGTGTGACAGTGTGCACAGCACTCTGTCACACCAGCGATCGCTCAGGCAGTGCAGCAGGCTTCTCAGTGCCTGCTCTCAGCAGGCACTGAGGAAGCCGCCTCTCTCCACGACCCCAGCGCCATCTTGGATCCGGGTCCTGGGAGGGAGGAAGCCCTCAGAACAGCGCGATCACATCGCGCTGGTCTGAGGGTCTCAGGGGGGCGCGCAGGGAGCCCCCACCCTGCGCGATCCTCCCCTGTGCCCCCAGTACACCGCGATCATGTTTGATCGCGGTGTGCTAGGGTTCAATGTGCCGGGAGCGGTCCGTGACCGCTCCTGACACACAGTCACGGGTGTCAGCTGTGATAATCAGCTGACACCCGGCGGCGATTAGCTGCGCTCCCCTCAGGAGCGCAGCTGATCGCCTATGACGTACTATCCCGTCCATGGGCAGAATGGCACGGGTTTTATGGACGGGATAGTACGTCTAATGTCAGAGAGGGGTTAACCCTTTCCCAGCCTATTAATATCAGCCCTCAGCTGTTTGGTTAGCCTTTGCTGTCTATATTATTATTTATTACTATTATTATACATTTTTATAGCGCCATTTATTCCATGGCACTTTACATGTGAAAAGGGGCAAATATAGACAAGTACAATAAACTTGAGCAATACAAGGCACACACAAGTACAGAAGGAGAGAGGGCCCTGCCCGCAAGGGCTCACAGTCTACAGGGATGGGTGAGGATACACTAAGGGAGGGTAGAGCTGGTCGTGTGGTGGTTCAGTAGACTGCAGGTTGTAGGCTTGTCGGAAGAGGTGGGTCTTCAGGTTATTTTTGAAGGTTTCCATGGTAAGCGTGAGTCTGATGTGTTGGGGTAGAGAGTTCCAGAGTATGGGGGAGGCACGGGAGAAGTCTTGTAGTCGGTTGTGGGAAGAAGAGATAAGAGGGGAGTAGAGGAGGAGATCTTGAGAGGATTGAAGGTTGCGTGTGGGTATGTACCGGGAGACCATGTCACAGATGTATGGAGGAGACAGGTTGTCGATGGCTTTGTATGTCATAGTTAGGGTTTTGAACTGGAGACTCTGGACGACTGGAAGCCAATGAAGGACTTGGCAGAGAGGAGAGGCTAGGGAATAACAGGAGACAGGAGGATTAGTCGGGCAGCAGAGTGCAGGATGGATTGGAGTGGTGCCAGAGTGCTAGAGGGGAGGCCAGAGAGAAGGAGGTTGCAGTAGTCGAGGCGGGAGATGATGAGGGCATGCACTAGTGTTTTTGTAGTTTCATGGTCAAGGAATGCACAGATCCGGGAAATATTTTTGAGTTTGAAACGGCAGGAGTAGGCAAGGGTTTGGACATGTGGCTTGAAAGAGAGGGCAGAGTCGAGGATCACCCCGAGTCACTGAGTATGCGGGACTGGGGAAAGTGAGCAGCCATTGACATTGATGGATAGGTCTGGAGTTGGGGTAGAGTGAGATGGGGGAAAGATGATGAATTCTGTTTTGTCCATGTTCAGTTTTAGAAAGCGAGCAGAGAAGAAAACGGAAATAGCAGACAGACATTATGGGATTTTGTTCAGTATTAAATTTAGGGGGGATCCCATGTCATTTTTTTATACGTCCTCATTTTAATACCCTGTAAAGACTACGATGACAGATGTGAGCTAATATTAATAGTCTGCGTAGCTTCATGGATATTGGCCCCTTCCCAAAAATAATAACACCAGCCCCAGCTGTTCACTTTCCCTTACACCAAACACGAGAGAAGACAGAGATTGGATTCAGAAGGATCTAGATAAGCTTGAACAATGGGTATTGACTAATAGAATGGTATTTAACAGGGAGAAATGCAAGATTCTACATTTTGACAAGAAAACAAAAATGAAATCTACATAATGTAAGGAATAGAACTAAGCAACAGCACATATGTAAAAGATGAAACTATTAATACATCACAGACTGCATATGATTCAACAGTGTGATGCAGAGGCAAAAAAGCAAACAGAAGCATCTGTTTAGATCACGAGAAGTAATTATTCCCCTCTTCTCCTTCTTGGTCAGACCGCGTCTGAAATACTGTGTCCAATTTCGGGCACCACATTTTTAAAAAGACATAGAAAAACTGGAGCAAGTTCAGAGAAGAGATACAAGGATGGTTAAAGGATCTGGGAATGTTTGCAAAAATAATGCTAAGAGGAGACTGTCTCCAAATATCTGAAGGGATATCACAGTGTAGAGGGATCATCCTTATTCTCATTTACACAAGGAAAACCGAGAAGAAATGGAATTAAATTTAAAGGGAGAAGATACAGATAGTGATGAGCGAAGGTGCTCGCAACTACTCGTTACTCGCCCTAGTATCACGGTACTCGGTGTACTCGGTGAGTACCCAACATTTCCGGGATTACTCAGTAGGAACTTTGGTCTCCACCCAGCATTTTTGGCGGACTTTACAGATCCAATCACGATGCAGGGATTGTCTGCCAGGCAATGAAACGCCGCAGCCATCTTTGTTGTGTTCTTGCAGTGATTGGCTGGTCGCATAGTATCATCAGGGGTATAAGAGACCGGACGCCACCCTGCTCGGCGCATTCAGCTCTGGATTGAGCTAGTATAGGAAGAGCTGCTGCCGATATAGGGTCAGAATTGGGGATTTATTAGTTAACGTGGGGTCTACCATCCTAATCTACTCAAATCCAGCTAAACCAAAAGTCCTTCTAAGGACTAATTCTGGAGTATATAGATTCCAGTGTTAGGTAGGCAGGGTATTGTACATCACTCTATACACATCAGTGCAAGGCCTGCAGGCACTGTATGTGTGTATATAGATCATTGCATACATCAAGAGTGTCCATTCCCTTACTGTGTTCTGGTGCTGCTGCTGCTACCTGTAGAATATATTCGCCGTATATAGCTAGCCCCAGGTGTAATTGGAATACAGGCCACACAATTTTTGGTGTGGTATCTCCGTGCCAGCTCATATCTGTGTGTGCTCAAAGTTTGGCCAGTTTACGGCGTTTTTTTTTGTCTTGGGTGTCACTGTACTTATATACAGCAGTATTTACCCCCCCAAAAAAAAAGAAAAAAAACACACTTTTGTCATAGTGGTATCTCCTTGACAGCTCATATTTGTGCGTGCTCAAAGTTTGGCCAGTTTACGGCGGTTTTCTTTTTTTTGTCCTGGCTGTCACTGTACTTACATACAGCAGTATTTAGCAAAAAAAATTAAAAAAATACAGGCCACACATTTGTTGTACTGGTATCTCTGTGGCAGCTCATATCTGTGTGTGCTCAAAGTTTAGCCAGTTTATGGCATTTTTCTTTTTTTGTCTGGGTGAAACTGTACTTATATACAGCACTATTTAGCCATAAAAAAAGAAACAAAAAAACACATTTGTCATAGTGGTATCTCCGTGCCAGCTCATATCTGTCCAAGAAATATCGTCACTCCTTGCGGAGATCAACATGCCAAGCATGCAGATGAGAGACTTAAAGCCGCAATGCTCCTCTGGGAAATATGCTAATTATGCAAATTGTCTCTTCAGAGAGGAAGAGAGCTAGAACTCTAGTGCCACCTTTTGGAAGGTAGCAATCCTACAAGTCAATGTTGACCCTTTAACGAGCCTTATCACATGACCTAGGATAATGATTCTGGTTTGGCTATTATCCTAGGTCATGTGATAAGGCTCGTTAAAGGGTCGACATTGACTTGTAGGATTGCTACCTTCCAAAAGGTGGCACTAGAGTTCTAGCTCTCTTCCTCTCTGAAGAGACAATTTGCATAATTAGCTCATATCTGTGCATGCTCAAATTTTGGCCAGTTTACAGCAGTTTTCTTTTTTTGTCCAGGCTGTCACTGTATTTAAATACAGCAGTATTTAGACCCCCCCAAAAAAATGCAGCCCACACATTTGTCGTAGTGGTATCTCCGTGGCAGCTCATATCTGTGTGTGCTCAAAGTTTGGCCAGTTTACGGCGGCTTTCTTTTGCCCTGGGTGAAACTGTACTGATGTACAGCACTATTTAGCAAAAAAAAAATAAAATAAAAAAATATTTGTCGTAGTGGTATCTCCGTGCTAGCTCATATCTGTGCGTGCTCAAAGTTTGGCCAGTTTAGGCCGATTTTCCTTTTTTTGTCCTGGGTGTCACAGTACTGATAAACAGCACTAGTTAGCCCAAAAATAAAAAAAACAGGGCACACATTTATCGTAGTGGTATCGGCGTGCCAGCTGATATCTCAGCACCATAGTTAACTTTTTCATATAAGCTGTGACTCCTCTTTTCTCATTACTTCTAAAAAGTGTTGTTTGATAAAGACCTTTAATTAGGTTGAAACTAGGGTTGAGCGATACTTTCCGATATCAAGAAGTATCGGATCGGAATGGGTATCGCCGATACCCCAAAAGTATCGGCGATACCCGATTCCGATACCGGAAATCCAATGCAAGTCTATGGGACAGAAATATCGTAACTAAAAAAACCTCTTTCTTTCCTTGTAAACACTAAATATACACACATAGAATACATATATATATATATATATATATATATATATATATATACATGTCATTGTGACATATATATATACATATATTTATAGTTTATACACTTCTACATAGTAAAATAGCCTCTGATTCAATTGCCGGGTAAAGCCGGCTTTTGTGAAAAGACAGAAGCACCCGACATGAAATGACACTTGGTTTACATAGAGTTAACCATGTCTTTTCATGTAGTTTGAAATCTGATTTGCACAAACAATTACATGAGTGTATAGGCTGGGTCTCACATAACGATACACCAGCGATCCCGACAATGATATGCACTTGTCAGGATCGCTGGTGTATCGCTACAGGATCGCTGCTGAGCTGCCAAACAGGCAGCTCAGGCAGCGATCTGGGACAGCGACACTGCGGGTAACATCGCTTAGTTACCCGCAGTGTACGTTGGATACCAGCGCCCTGATGCAGGGAGCTGGTATCCAAGGTACACAGCGGGTTTCCAAGCGCTGCCCCGGTGCCTGGAAACCCGCTGTTTACCTTGGATACCAGCTCCCTGCATCAGGGCGCTGGTATCCAAGGTACACAGCGGGTTTCCAGGCACAGCCCGGCGCCTGGCAACCCGCTGTGTACCTTGGTTACCAGCGGATTGCTGGTCTCCCGCCTGTCACACGCAGCGATGCGTGCCTGTCAGCGGGAGACCAGCGATCAAAAAAATGTCCTGACATTTCAGCGACGATCAGCGATACCCGGCAGGGGGGCTGATCATCGCTGAATGTCACACACAGCGATATCGCTGGTGAGCTCGCTGCTGCGTCAAAAAACTAGTGACTCAGCACCGATCTCGGTAGCGATATCGCTATGTGAGACGGGCCCTTATGTGTGCAAAATTTCACACCTGTAGGGGTTAATTAAAGGTGTAAATTCGTTGTAAAAAAACGGACTATTTTGCTGCAAATTTACACCTTTAATTAACCCCTACAGGTGTGAAATTTTGCACACATACGCTCACGTAATTGTTAGTGAAAACAATAGATCAAACAACTTGAAATGACATGGTTAACTCTGTGTAAACCATGTGTCATTTCATGTCGGGTTCTGCATTTTCACAAAAGCCGGCAATTGAATTAGTGGCTATTATACTATGTAGAAGTGTATGAACTATAAATATAAATATATATATATATATGTGTCACAAATTCAATGACATGTATATATATATATGAGGTGTAAAATTGTTGAAAAAAAATGCGTGGGCTCCCGCCCTATTTTCCCGCAAACAGACAGACAAAGCCAGCGAGTGGGGGCAGATAATAATAGCTCAGAGAGGGACCATTATTTTTGCCCCCCCCCCTGGCTACTAACATCTGCCCCCAGACACTCCAGAAAAGACAAATCTATAATTAGATTCGCCCTTTCTGGCACTTTGCCCGTCTATTCCCATTGCCCTGTAGCGGTGGCGAATGGGTTAATATGGGGTTAAAGCCACCTTGCTATTGAAAGGTGACCTTAAGCCAGGTTAATAATTGAGAGCTGTCAATTAGACAACTATCAATTATTAATCCTATTGCATGAAATAAAAATAAAACACACACACTTTAATTAAAAATAATTTTAATGAAATAAAGACACATGTTTTTGACCAGCTTTTATTTGACTGCAAAAAACATTTCCTGTAATAAAAATAAAATAAAAAAGCAAAATTATTCTTACCTATCCCATGCACAGTCAGGTCCCACGGTGTAATCCTTCAGAAAGGGTTAATGTTTACTGCAGGGACCGTAGCTAATGCTGCAGCCTCACAGTGAACCCCCAAATAAATGAGTTCCTCTCCTGGCTGACAGGAGAGGAAGTGGAAAGCTTAATTGATTGCTTTCCACTTTCACTTCAGGTCAGCCAGGGACACAATCAGTGACGTCAGAGGGAACTGATTAACAAAAATAGGGGTTCCCTTCGAAAAAAAAATGGTGTGGGGTCCCCCCTTATTTTTGTTAACCAGCCTGATGAAGCAGACTGCTGAGGCATGGTATTTAAGGCTGTTAAGGAGCCAATATCCATGGACCTTGCCAGCAGCGTCGGACTGGAGTACCTTTGGCCCACCAGAGAAAAATTATTCTTAGGGCCCACCATCATACTTCCCAACCTTTGAAGAAGGGAAAGAGGGACAAAGGCTGTGGCACGCTGTGCCTGCTGCAGCAAATTTTAGGCCAAGCCACGTTGCATCACAGACTGTCCAGGAGTTGGTGGATGCTTTAGTCCAGGTGTGGGAGGAGATCCCTCAGGAGACCATCTGTCACGCTCATCAGGAGCATGCCCAGAAGTTGTATGGAGGTCATACAGCATACCTCCCAAATTTTGAAGACAGGAAAGAGGGTTAAAGGCTTCGCGCCGCTGCAAATTTTAGGCCACGCCCCAACCACACCCATTTCACAAATAATCACACCCATATCCTCGCCCCAAGCGTACCCATTTAGCACTGCTGATCACACTGACTGGTAATGAGGGCACAGTGGCTGGTACTGAGGAAAAGAAAGAAAGAGCAGCGAGAGAGAAAGAACAAACAGAGAAAGAATGAGAGGAAAGAAAGAAAAGAGAGAGAGAAAGAAAGAACAGAGAGAAAAAAGAAGAAAGAGCGAGAAAGAAAGAACAGTGAGCGAGAAAGACTAGAGAGAGAAAGAAAGACTAGAGAGAGAGCCAGAGGCGTAGCTAGGGTTTTGGTTTAGTGGGGCGAAACTTCTGAGTGGGCCCCTAATCAGAGAACCTCAGCAAATGACCGCACTGTTGCCAAAAATAATCTATATATAAAAAGACCAATATTGATATTACCGCCATATGGTGTGTGGTAAATAATACCAGTCCTACAGAACATATAATAGATTACAGCACAGGTATAGATAATGACTTACCGCTGATGTTCTTTCTAATGGAATTGTTCACTTTTCATGTCTTTTCCATCTGGCCCAGACCGACATGACGACTTCTCCAGCCAGGACTTGACTGCAAAGATTACAACAAAGGCACATTTCACTTCTCATATTTTCAGCACTGTCACGGTCACCAATTGGACTATTCTCAACCTGCACAAACTCCTCATCCTGCTGATACCCCAATACTGAGCCGCTGCTGCCATATGTGTCCCTATTTCTGCACCTGATACCCCAATACTGAGCCGCTGCTGCCATATGTGTCCCTATTTCTGCACCTGATACCCCAATACTGAGCCGCTGCTGCCGTATGTGTCCCTATTACTGCACCTGATACCCCAATACTGAGCTGCTGCTGCCGTATGTGTCCCTATTACTGCACCTGCTGTGTGGTTCTGTGTGACCTCTAAATTCTAAAGCACCCCTCTAGAATATAGTAATGCCGGGTGCAAGTGCCCTAGAAAACAGTGCCCACATTTTGTCCCCTAGACTGTAATAATGCCCTGTGTGCCCCTTTGACAGTCACAGTAACCCGAGTTCCCCTATAACAATAAGTGTCCACTTTACATTTAATAATGTCCCAAGTCTCCCCCTGTACATCTCCCCTATACACAGAATAATGCCCCTCACTGGATATATACTGACCCCTTAATGTCCCCAAACTATTTAATGGGTCCAACACTGTATGATGGCCCCTAGATAGCATCCATACAGCATAATACACCAGATAGTCCTTAATATAGTATAAAGCAACCCCATAGGCAGCCTCTATATTATAATAAACCCCCATAGGCAGAGTCTATAATATAATGCACCACCATAGGCAGCCGCTATATTATAATGCACCGCCATAGGCAGCCTCTGTAGTATAATGCATCCCCATAGGGAGTCTCTGTAGTATAATGCACCCCAATATGGAGCCTCTGTAGTATAATGCACCCCCCATATACAGCCTCTGTAGTATAATGCACCCCCATTAAAAAAAAAAAAAAACAATACTCACCTCCCGGCTCCTGTGCTGCTCACTGTTCTCCCTCTCAGCCTCTGACTGTGGGCGCGATGACGTCACCTGCCGGC
>JARQOD010000002.1:375459118-375519194 GCA_033576555.1 Oophaga sylvatica
CACCGTATTGCCCAATCCCCGATGCCATGTCTCCTTGAAAAAAATCAAAAATAATAAACCACCATATACTCACCAGTCTGCTGTAGTCCACATAATCCCAAGTGTCCCTCAGTGATCTCACTTGTAGAACGGCGAAACACTGACAGGAGGTAATTGCTCCCGCAGTGTATAACTGAGCTGCCATGAGAGGGGTCACATGTGTTCATGATGAACTCCAGTAAACTTTCTCATGCAGCAGTGGTGCTGTAAGTGAGAACACCAAGCTCATTAGTGGATAAACTCGTGTGACGTTTCTCACGGCAGCTCAGTCCTATACACTGCAGGAACGATTACCTCTTGTGTTAGTGTATAGCCGGCTGTCTTTGAGAGCAGTCACATCAGTGAATGCTCTAAAAGTCATCAAGATCATTGTGGGACATTATGTCTTACTATCTTCTCTGCGGACAGGTTAAGAATATTGTGGTTTATTATTTTATTTTTGTTGCAGGAGACATTGGCATTAGTGGACTAGGTGTTCTGTGAATATGGTTTAATTTAGAATCAATAAAGTAGTCTGTCATTATTTCAAATAAAGGACTGGGTGTGTGTTTTTTTATAATAACACTACGGGGTTGGTCTGAATAAATCTACTTATTCATCTGAAGTTATTGGAGTGGTGCCTTCCTTTTTTCTTGTTATGGTCTTGGGCAAGTACTGGATCAACTGCTGAGAAGGCCTGTGCACCCACAATTGTAGTACTGTGCTATTTCATTTTTTGTCTCTGTCTATCTACTATCTATCTATTATCTATCTATCATACTACTTTAAAATATTTTAGTGGCAACACAATTATTTTCCAGCACTTTTACCGAATTTTACCAACTTTTTCCGATTTTAAGACATAAGCTCGTGTTACCGATCACAAATCCGAATGTGCCATATTCGTGCCAAAGTTAAATGTGGCGATCGTTTTCTGAACATATTCACTCATCTCTAGTCACCAGCCAATATTTGTAGTGATTTTGGGAGCCATGAAGCTTGATGGAGGAATATGATCAGGAAAATAAAGAATGGACTATATTTAAAAGGACTTTGATTAGTAAACGTGATAGGCCACCCTAAACAGATGTGCTTTTAGGGAGCAATTAAACCTGTGTAAGTTGTGGTTGTCCTAATTTCTTAGAGAAGAGCATTCCAGAGGATTTGTGCAACCCATGAGAAGTCTTGGAGTCGGGAGTGGGAGGAATGGATTAGTGGGTTATTAATTAAAATTCACTTGTGGAGCGTAACAAGCAGGTAAGCTGATAAACAGAAATGAGGGAGGAGATGTAGGGGGGGTGCTACACAGTGGAGGGTGAGAACAAGCAGTTTAATTTGAATCCTATAATGTATGGGCAGCCAAAGCAATGACTGGCACAGAGCAGAGGCATCCGAGTACAGCTTAGCCAGATAGACGACCCTGGATGCTGCATTTGCAGAATGGGCAAAACAAAAATTGGAACAGGACCCTCAGTTTTCTCAGAACATTATGTTCAGTATTGAGGAAAACTTTTTTGGGTGGGCTATTTATATGGACACATCTAAATGAAATGATAATTACGACAGTTTTCTTACGTAGGGTATCTTGCATTGAAATCTGCTGCAATGACCCAGGTACTGCGTTCACCAGACATCAACACAATTTCTACCTGCTCCTCACGTGTTAACCTCAGCAACATGTCAATGGTCAGTGGCTGTAAACAAAGAAAAACTTGTAAATATCTCTTGAAAGAATAAAGTTACGTTAAAACCAAGCACACCATTGTTTTTCTTGTGAAATTCTCAATAAGTTTGATGTGTCAAATGACCCTCATCCCATTGGAAAAAATAATGTTGGATGCAAAATGGCCGACTTCAAAATGGCCGCCATGGTCACCACCTATCTTGAAAAGTTTTCCCCCTCCCATATACTAATGTGCCACAAACAGGAAGTTGATATCACCAATAGTGTTGAGCATTCCGATACTGCAAATATCGGGTATCGGCCGATATTCGCTGTATCGGAATTCCGATTCTGAGATCCGATATTTTTTGCATATCGGATACCGGAATCGGAGTTTTCCTGTAAAGTCTATGGGGAGTTCCTGTGTCACAGAACGAAGTACGTGACACAGGAACTTCCCAAATGTGTCACTGTCGGTCGGTCTGCCAGGTGTCAGCAGCACTTACCTGGCAGAAGATCCCCGGCGGTCACGTCCTGGACTCCTTGATGGCCGCCATTACCCTCTCCCTATATAATATATATATATTTATAGTACATACACTTCTACATAGTATAATAGCTGCTAATTCAATTGCCGACTTTTGTGAAATTACAGACCCGACATGAAATGTCACATGGTTTACATAGAGTTAACCATGTCATTTCATGTAGTTTGATATATGGTTTTCACTAACAATTACATGAGTGTATGTGTGCAAAATTTCAGACATGTAGGGGTTAATTAAAGGTGTAAATTCGTAGCAAAAAAATGCGTAATTTCATGTCGGGTGGTTCTGTAATTTCACAAAAGCCGGCATTGCCCGGCAATTGAATCAGAGGCTATTTTACTATGTAGAAGTGTATGAACTATAAATATGTGTATATATATATATATATATATATGTCACAATGACATGTATATATTTATATATAATAATATATATATATATATATATATATATATATATATGTATTCTATGTGTGTATATCTAGTGTTTACAAGGAAATAAAGGTTTTTTTTAATTACGATATTTCTGTCCCATTGACTTGCATTTGGTTTCCGGTATTGGATCGGCGATACCCGATAATTTTTGAGTATCGAGCCGATCCAATCCGATCCGATATTTCTGGATATCGGACAGTATCGCTCAACACTAATCACCAACCATTCCCATTTTATTTAGGTGTATCCATATACATGGCCCACCCTGTAGATATCTTTTGGCCTACTGGTTAACCGGTTGATATGCGATGTGACAACACTGTGGAATTCAACTCTGCACATGTTGCAGTGACTGTGCAGTATGACATTTTGCATAGCCTGGCACAACGCAGCACAGATCTGGTGCAATTCACACTTGCGGAGTGGACACAGATTAAGGATCTCTGCACCCTTCTGCATGTTTTTGAAATGGCTACTAAGATTGTTAGCACTAATGATGCCGTCATCAGCATCACTATTCCCATCATCTACATGCAGGAGCACACTTTGAATTGTCTGCGGGAGGAGGTGGTGGTGATCCTGGGAAAAAAGGAGGCAGCAGAGGAGGATGCGGAAGGGTTAACAATATCTCTAAGTTCTGGTCTGTCATCTCACAGTCAGTTGCCAAGAGAGGAACAAATGGAGAAGGATGAGGGGGAAGAGATGATGGACCCACAACAGTTAGGAGATGTAGAGGATAATGATTCCCTCTCTGTTGTCTGTGGTTGCCAGATGGGGATGGAGGGATCAAGCTTGAATGTTATTCTGCCACCAACACACTATGGACTTGGACCTCATGAAAGACACCGACCCATGAGCACCTTCTTGCAGCACCAGCTGCAACATGATTGTTGTCCGTATTGTTAGGATTCGAAATATTGCTGATTACTGGGTTGCCAGTCTGTTCAATCCGAGAAACAAAACATTTTAAACAATGATAGCCCAAACACAAGACATATAAATAAATAATGCCTGCAAAGTACATATCTCATTAATATTCTGACTTCCATCCCTACACATTTCCTCATTCTAATCATAGGGGATAATCATGATATCATGGGAGAAACAGGGGCCTGATTTTGGTACATAATTAGACTAATGGGTGGTATTAATCAGGAAATAATATCCTTTTGGGTATTACACATGTGTAATGTAACGTGCTGCTATAGTGCAGTACAGTGCAACCTCCACCAGGGGGGCTGGTGAGGGAAGAGAGGTTACACACACAGCATAATAATACAGAGCATCCACACAGGTGCCACAGGTAACGAAAGAGTGGTCAGACTAGACAAAGTCAGCAACTGTCAGAAGCAGAAGTACCAAGGGAAAGAGCAGGTGTTTACTCAGGGATAAGCAAGAAGTCAGGGCCTACTGAGAACGTAGTATCCAAAACATAAGACGTAGTCTGGGTGCAAGCAAGAAGTCAGAGTCTACCGGGAACGTGGTATCAGAAACGGAAAACCAGAAGAAGAGTCCAGAGAACAAGCAGAGTCATACACAAGTACAGGTAGTCAGGGGCAGAGGGATCACTAAAGGAATACAGGTCAGAGGCACTAGCTTGGAAGCTTGAAGTATAGCTGACACTGGCACGCAGGCTGCAGAGGACTGAAATAGCCCAGCCAGCTCCAAAACGAGACAGAGGAGATTAACCCCCGCATGATCAGTCCAGAGAAAAGACAGCAGAAAACAAACTCTGTACTGGATCATGACAGTACACCCCTCTCAATGGGGGGCCACAGGACCCCGAGGCTTCCCTGGACAATGAGCGTGAAAGGCCCGGGCCAACTGATCCGCATGGACTGAACGCGCCGGCACCCACGACCGGTTCTCAGGACTGTAATCCAATCACCAAGTACTGAAGTGAACGGCAGAGCATATGAGAATCCACCATCTGTTCCACCTCATACTCGGTCTGACAATCTACCACAACAGGCGGCGGGTGCGAGGGAGACTCACCTGAAGAAGGCACCGACGGCTTCAAAAGCGCCTTATGGAATACATTGGGGATCCGCAATGACTGAAGCAAGCGCAGGCAAAAGGCTACAGGATTAACCACCTCTAAAATTTCATAAGGGCCAATAAACTTGGGACCCAGCTTAGCAGAAGGAATCCTCAATCTAATTATCCCCCACCTGGCAGGCCGGCCTCACAGTATGTCGTTTATCCGCCAAAAATTTATACTTGCCCTGAGCCTCCCCAATTTTTCTCTGAACCTCCCTCCATATCTCCCTCAACTGCAAAAAGACCGAATCAGCCCCTGGACACCCCGAATCCAGCCAGGAAAACTCACCAAAGCGAGGGTGAAACCTATAGTTGCAGAAGAATGGGGAAGTACCAGTGGACTGATTAACACGATTATTGAACGCAAACTCTGCCATGGGTACAGCAGAGCACCAGTCGTCCTGTCTGGAAGTAGCAAGACACCACAATATCTGCTCCAAAGACTGATTAGTCTTTTCAGTCTGTCCGTTGGTCTCTGTATGGTAGGCCAATGAAAAGATCAGACTGATACTCAGTCTTTTACAAAAAGCCCTCCAGAAATTTTCCACAAATCGCACCCCTATTTCAGACACCACACTGACAGGCACACCATGCAATCGGACCACATGTTCAATTAACAGTTTAGATAGAGTCTCAGCATTAAGGAGGACCACCAACGGTACAAAATGAACCTGTTTGTTTAACCTATCAACAACTACAAAGATCACGGTTTTGCCATTAGAGAGAGGAAGATTGGTGATAAAATCAATGGACAGATGAGTCCACGGTCTATCTGGAATTGGCAGTGGAAGCAATTCCCCAGCTGGCTGGTTACGAGAGGATTTAGCGTGAGCACACGTTTCACAGGAAGACACAAACCCAGTGATGTCAGAAGCCAACGAAGGCCATCAAAACAGCCTAATAATGGCATTACGTGTGGCCGAGATTCCAGGATGCCCACTCAAAGCGGAGTCATGGAACTCCCGAAGCACTTTTAACCGATACTGAACAGGCACAAAGAGCCTATTATCAGGTATGGATGAAGGAGCAGCCTGTCTCGGAGTCAAATGTTTGGTGTACTCGATGTAAGACAGGTTCTTGTGATTCGTAATGACAGTGATACAATGGATAGCCCCCTCCAAAAAATGCCTCCATTGTTCAAATGCCAATTTAATGGCCAAGAGCTCCTGGTTACCCTGGTTACATCATAATTCCTTTCAGCAGAGGAAAATTTTCTCGAAAAGAAGGCACAGGGCCTTAAGTTATCCAACGTAGTGGGCCCCTGGGACAACACATCCTCCACTCCCACCTCCGAGGCGTCCACCTCTACGATAAATGGTTTAGACAAATCAGGTTGAACCAGTACAGGGGCAGTCATGAAACAGTTTTTTAAAGAAGAAAATGCCACCACAGCTGGAGCTGACCAGTTTTTGAGATCAGCCCCTTTACGAGTTAAATCCATGAGGGATTTGACAACATGAGAAAACCCCTTAATGAATTTTCTATAATAATTGGCAAAACCCAGAAAACACTGAAGACCTTTGAGATCTCTGGGTTGCACCCAATCCACAATAGCCTGTACCTTCCTAGGGTCCATACGAAACCCATCAGCAGACAAAATGACTCCTAGGAAGGACAATTCCTGAACAAAGAATGAACACTTCTCTGGTTTAGTAAATAGTGAGTTCTCCCTAAGCCTCTGAAGAACTGCATGGAGGTGACCCATGTGACTCTACTTGTCAGAAGAATATATAAGAATGTCATCCAAATAAATTAACATGAAACACCCAATAAAATCTGAGAAAACATAATTCATGAAATTCTGAAATACTGCTGGTGCGTTAGTCAGGCCAAAGGGCATAACCAAATTCTCAAACAGACCCTCAGAGGGAGAAATGCAGTTTTCCACTCATCCCCCTCCCACATACGGATGAGATAGTATGCCTCCTGAGGTCCAACTTAGAGAACCACTTGTCCCCCGACAATTGATTGTACAAATCGGGTATAAGTGGAATGTGATAAGTGTTTCTTAAAGTGATTTTATTAAGTTCGTGAAAATTGAGGCATGGGCGTAAACCACCATCCTTTTTCTTCACAAAAAAGAACCCTGCTGCCACAGGAGAGACAGATGGCCGAATGTGGCCCTTACTGAGGCTATCAGATATATACTCCTTCATAACAGCCAGCTCAGGGACGGAGAGATTGTACAGACGGGCTTTGGGCAATTTGGCACCAGGAGCAAGATCAACAGCACAATTGAATGGACGGTGTGGTGGTAGAACCTCAGCCTCCTTTTAGGAGAACAGATCCTTAAAGTCCTTCTGGTACTCTGGAATGCCCTCCAGACTGATGGATGACACAGATACAGTAACTAGACATTTCTTAGAACAATTGGGACCTCATTTAACAATGTCCCAAGATTAACAAATTAATCACAGTATTATGTAATTGCAACCAGAGGAACCCCAACACCAGTCCCGCAAGCAGATTGTCCATAACAAAGCAAGAAATACGTTCCTGGTGCAAGGAACTAACTTTACAGAGAAACTCCTCTGAAACAAATATGATGCCATTCTTAGCCAGTGGTTAGGAGTCTCCAGCCTAACTGTCCCTAACTTACACCTGGACACCAAGTCTGAGTTAATAAAGTTCATGGACGACCCGCAATCCATGAAGGCAAAAGTGGACGTGGAGCCACTCCCACAACAAAGTTTCACTTGCAACAAAATTTTTGAAAATGGAGAAAAAGGTACCTGAGAGTCAGGGTGACCTCCACGACAATCACCCAGATTCAGCTGCTTGTTGGTCGGTGTCCTTCAGATTATCCGCCAATCCACACCAAAACAGACCTCTCAGCGCGGAGTCATCCCAGGACATTTCAGTGGACAATCGCAGAATTCGGAGCTGAACCAGACCCATAATAGTGTCCTCTGACACCCTGACACGGTACGGTTCATCATAGATAAGTCTTAGGGTCTCAAAGAACCTATCAACTGACATCCGTTCATGGGCAGAAGGGGCAGCGAGAAAGCCCAAGATTGGAGACCCTCCCTAAGTAAGGAGATAATAATCCCTACGTGCTGAGTCTCATCCCCAGATGATCGAGGTCTCAGAAAAGAAAATAATTTACAACTCTCCCTGAACATATGAAATTTATCCCGGGGGTTTGGGAGAGTGCACAACATCAACTGAATCCCCAGGTCGAATAACAGCATGATGGGTGGTTTCCTGCACAGTCTGAACAGTCTCAGTCAGTTTTGTCTTGTAAGAGAGTATGAAACGTGACAAAGGCCTGATGTTCTACCAAAAAAAAACGCATCTTCTGTGTCAACCTGGAAACTTGATCTGCTAAGTTACCAAGCGGATCGATGACCAGAGAAAAAAAATGCAAAATCCCCTTTAAATGTGTGGTCAGCTATAATGTAATGTGCTGCTATAGCGCACTACAGTGCAAACTCCACCAGGGGGGCTGGTGAGGGTGGAGAGGTTACAGGCACACAGAGCACACACAGAGTAATAACACAGAGCAGCCGCACAGGTGCCACAGGTAACGAAAGAGTGGTCAGACTAGCCAAAGTCAGCAACTCTCAGGAGCAGAAGTAGCAAGGGAAACAGCAAGTGCATAGTCATGGACAATCAAGAAGTCAGAGCCTACCGGGAATGTGGTATTCAAAACGTAAGACACAGTCGGGTACAAGCCAGAATTCAGAGTCTACCGAGAACGTGGTATCAGAAACAGAAAACCAGAAGCAGAGTCCAGAGAACAAGCCCAGTCATACCCAAGTACAGGTAGTCAGGGGCAGAAGGATCACTAAAGGAATATAGGTGTTAGGGTTCGATTTCCTGCTGCTGCACAAGGGGAGTCTCGAACCCGTCCCGCTGCGGTCTCCCATTCATCTCCGGCCGCAGTGGAGCCTGCTCAGCAGAGACGTCGGTCCAGGCATCTTGCCCACTCCACTACTGGGCAGTGACTTGCTGCTGCCTTTCCTGGATCTGCTATTATAGCCAATGCTGGAGCAGATGTCTTTGGGACAAAGTACTGCATTTTCCCTTCTGAGCATGCCCAGAGTGAGATCTCTCATTGGAGATCAGGGGTCACATGCTCAGGTACTGCAGCAGCTCCTATTGGCCCGCCAGGAGGGCCCTGTTACTACTAGTCTTCTGGAACAGGTTTCTCATTGGTCCTTGTTCCTGGAAGGTCCTGTAGCTGTTGCTATAAAAGGGTAGCATGGCTGGGCCGCCATGCGCTAATATCAACCATTGTATGCTATGCGCCAGTATGGTCATGCGTGTGTGTGGTTAGGGACCCGGCTGAAATAAGCCACTAGAATACCGACTTAATCGGTGAGGAGTTTGGTGTGCTAGCTGGTCAGGGTCGGTGTCCTAGATGCCCTAGATTACCGGCATAACCGGTGAGGAGTTTGATTGCCGTAATCAGGGTCTGGCGTTCAGACGCCATAGATTGCGGGTGACTCCCGCGAGGACATTAGCGCATGACCACGTATTATGCTCGCTAGCAATTAACCGTGTACCTGAGAGCTTGACAGGACACGGTACTTTTTCTCAGCGGCTCTGTGACGTAACAGGGTTCGCTTTTGACGCTAGACAGCGCCCTAGCGTGTTTACTTTGCGGCTCACTAAAGCTAAGTGAGTTCGCACCTATCGCCATATAGCGCTGTGGCATCCCGTTAGCGGCTCTGGGATTAACAGTGTTCGCACTTACTGCCACAACGCGCTACGGCGTTTATTTTTAGCGACTCTGCGGTATAACAGAGTTCGCTACTTTCGCCATCTTATTAGCAGCGGGCTTCGCCTGCACGGTGGACCCCGGGCTGCGAACGCACCTCTCTATTATATCTATTAGGTGCGTTCCGCAGACCCTAACATAATATTAGCGCCAGGGTCTGGCTAGTAAAATGGCGGATGACCAGCGTCTAAGGCAGTACATCCAGCAGCTGGAGGGTAGGTTGGCGCTCTTGAGCGCACAACCTCAGCTGTGGATGTTACCGCAGTCGCTGTTCAGGCTGCTAGCGTGGCTGCAGCCAGGTTGTCCTCTGCCATCCCTGCTCCGACTATTTCCCGCCTCCCACTTCCAGACAAGTTTACCGGTGACAGTAAACAATGTCGAGGTTTCGTCAGTCAGTGCTCCATACATCTAGAGCTTCTGGCTGCACGTTATCCCACGGAGAGGGCGAAAGTGGGTTTTATCATATCCCTTTTGTCGAGCAGGGCGTTGGAGTGGGCAACGCCGTTATGGGAGCGCGATGATCGTGTGGTGCAGAGTGCTCCTCTCTTCTTGGACACTCTTAAACAGGTCTTTTTAGGACCTCGTGTCACCCACGATACGGCTCTTCAACTGTTGACTATCACCCAGGGTTCATCCATGGTCAGCCAGTTTGCCGTCCAATTTCGGACTCTGGTCTCTGAGCTGGATTGGCCAGATAAAGTCCTTTACCCATGTACTGGAGGGGACTGGCAGACCATGTGAAGGACGCCTTTCCACCAGGGAGATTCCTGCCACACTGGAGGAGCTCATTACCATATCTACCCGCATCGACCTTCGTTTTAACGAGCGGAGGTTGGAGCGGGCCCAGTGTAGGCAGAGGTTCCGGCTGGCGCCCACCTTCGCCAGACCTCTGGAATCTTCCATTCAGGCGTCCGATTCCCCTGAGGCCATGGAGATTTCTCGAGTGAGATCTAAGTCTCGGACCACTCGAGTATCCGTGGTCTGTAGAGTGTGCCAGCAGACAGGACATTATGCCAACAAATGTCCACAGCGATCGGGGAAGCGATCGCGTCTAGTGGTCCTGGGAGGAGGTTCACTAGAGACAGCGGCATTTTCCTCCAAGTTGACACTTAAAGGGACAATCACTGTAGGCACTTCCACTATCGCCGCCGACCTTTGCGTGGACTCAGGAGCAGAGGGGAACTTCATGTCCTCTGACTTTGCTCGCCGTCATGCAATACCTCTGGTGGCGCTTGACAAATCAGTGACTGTCCGGGTAGTGAATGGGTCGACATTGCCCTCACAAATTACATACCAGACTGTTCTACTTGCATTGTTGGTATCTCCTTCCCATCAGGAACTTATTTCCCTACTCGTCCTTCCCGAGAGATTAGACGAGATCCTACTAGGTATACCTTGGCTCCATTTCCACTCCCCACATATAGAGTGGACTTCGGGTAGGATACTGGGTTGGAGTGATGCATGTAGAGGCAGATGTGTCAGGAGTTGCGTTCAGGTTACCACTACTGAGTTACCCGCAGATCTTACTCCACTCCCCAAGTGCTACTGGTCATATGCAGATGTGTTCTCCAAGAAGGCTGCTGAGACTCTTCCACCTCATCGCCCCTATGACTGTCCTATCGACCTCTTGCCTGGCGCAGAACCCCCTCGGGGAAGGGTCTATCCCCTCTCTCTTCCTGAGACAGAGGCCATGTCGCAATATATTCAGGAGAACCTGGCAAGAGGGTTTATTAGGAAGTCGGTGTCACCGGCTGGGGCGGGATTTTTCTTCGTACAGAAGAAAAATGGAGAATTGCGTCCGTGTATTGATTACCGGGGTCTTAACGCCATCACTGTTAAAAACAAGTACCCGTTGCCCTTGATTTCGGAGCTATTTGATAGGCTTCGGGGAGCAAGGGTATTCACTAAGTTAGATCTGCGCGGTGCGTATAACCTGATTCGCATCCGTGAGGGGGACGAATGGAAGACGGCTTTCAATACCAGGGACGGGCATTACGAATATCTGGTGATGCCCTTTGGGCTCTGTAATGCTCCAGCCGTTTTCCAAGACTTTGTCAATGACATCTTCCGGGATATGCTCTCCACCTCGGTCGTAGTCTATCTGGATGATATACTCATCTTCTCCCCAGATATTGACTCCCACCGGAGAGATGTCTGCAGAGTCTTCGACCTCTTACGGGCTAATTCCCTTTATGCTAAGTTGGAGAAATGTATGTTTGAGCTGGAGTCTTTACCTTTCCTTGGTTATATCATCTCAACCCAGGGATTGGCTATGGATCCGGTCAAACTACAGGCTGTGATGGACTGGCAGGAACCTCACTCTCTTAAAGCGGTGCAGCGCTTTATTGGGTTCATTAATTAAAATCATAGAATCATGCCCTATAGGCAATCCTTTATTGATAAAATACCTCAATGGGTAGCACCCAAACACAACCGTGATATAAAAAAACAAAAAACAAAGTGTATTCCTAACTTAAAAGCTATGGGGATAGCCTAGAGTCCCTGATGTAGGTCTGGGCTGTCACCTGCCTAACAGCGGAGGTTGGCACTCTAGGGGGAAGCGTTGTGGCGCCCCCGCTCCACGATGGCTGACCCTAGGGTCCCTGTTAGGCCCTTACACCTTAGGGGATACCTCTACCCAGATAATAGGGAGACCCCTAACATTAATACAGAGACCAGCTAACATTAAAGGTGACCCTAAGTCCCCAAAGTATTAAAAACAGTTCACAACACACGGGGTGGTAGGAAGTATAATGGAGATTGGCACAGATCTGCTGTACAACACTGCTAGTATACAGCAGCCTCCTTTTATGAACAGGAGTTATGATAAAACTGCCTTCTTGTGCCACAGCTTAATGAAAGTGAATGTGAGCAGTCTCATACTTGTTCACTCACTAGTCAAAGCTCCTCCAGTGTATGGGAAGTCTAAATGTGTGTGCATACCAGCCAGTCAAATATAAGCTAAGATGCCATCTATAATTGTCAGCTATTGGACCAAAAGTCTAATCTGAACTTATAAACACACTAAAAGAATGACTAGAGCATATAATGACTGGAATAAATAAGACGCATCGGCGTCATGAGAAGGTCATTGACACTTGTTTTTAATGTCATGTTAGGGGATAGCAATATTTGAAGATAAATGTATAAGGCAGCAAGATATAATTGATGTATACCTTCCCTAGCAATGCCCGATGTACCGAATAGGAGATAGGTACAGATATAATATTCCTACAGGTATGGTGCTAAATGGGGAATAGGTATATGTATTGCCTTCCTGTACGTATAATACTAATCATCCCTCATCATGATATGGATACACTGAGAAACTCCATTATAAAATGATATTAATAAGAAATGCGTAACGATACTCATCATTTCTCATGGTCACCCCACCACCATCAATAGTAGCGCCTCAACGCGTTTCGCCCCATGGGCTCATCAGGAGGCCAGATATACAGATGTCCGGTGTCAAAATGACATGGTGCAGAGACTAACAGATGCTGTGTGACTTCCTCATATTTTTAACCGCCGCCTAATGGAGACGCTCCACCCCCCTGTGCGGGCTCGCCTTCATAGGCTCCTCCCCCTTATATGGCTCCGCCAATAGGCTCGTGGGGAAAAGCTCTGACTTTTGCAAACGTCAGTAGAGAGATATCAGTCTCTCTAAAAGAACGTAAGCAAATACAATTTCAGCGGGACCTAAAAGACTTTAGCGATAACTGTAAGTGTTTAACTTTCAAAAAGACATACCATCGGAGGCATCCTCTTCTGATATTCACACCTCCGATACTGTAAGGGCTGATATAGGCCTAAGAGGGATACAACAACAAAGAGGATCCTTTCACAGGAATAGATGGCAATCAGGAAGGGGTCGAGGAGGAAGGTACTCCAGGAAGGGAAGGGGTACCTCGAGAGGAGGTTACCAGATGGCATTCCCCATAGAAACCAATCCCATGGGAGCAGGAGCCTCATCCTTAGTCCCAGCTACATCTTCCTCTTTATCCTCTTCATCTTTTTTGGAGCAAAGTGCGAGGACAGGATATCATCTCAGGACCCGGTTCAACTAACCAGGGGACGGGTTATCAACCTGACCTCGCATGAGCTCACAAGGGAGGAGGTAGATGTACTGCTAAGAGGCCTGAGTTTTGTGCCCACAAATACTTTAACTGTTTTGAGTGGGTAAAAGATCTCAACCTGTTCGGCAGGAAACTGAAATGGAAAAAGTTTTTTTTACAACACGATCGTGAGGAGTGTCAAAGATATGGTATACATGAAGAGGATATGGAGGGATATCAAGCCCTACGTGATCTTCTCAATGAAAATGAGAGGTCAAGTGAAGACGGTAAGGGCCCCTTCACTAAACTTAAAAATAAGAGTGAGAGGATGCCTCCTGCTGGGGATACGAGCAATATTGACATATTCTTGTCATTGGTGGAAAGAGATCTCAAAAAACTTAGGGTCACTGGGTTTGGGGAAGAGGATAACCTGTCATGCAGTGAGAGTGAGGCACTTGATAGGTTGAGCAAGAATGATCAGCTCATTGTCAAACCCTCGGATAAGGGGGGAATCTAGTCATCATGGATCATTCCAAATACCGTAAGATGTGCCTAGATATACTGCTCGACAGAGAGACATATGAGGTCTTGAGCAAGAACCCAATGCTGGATTATAAGGAGATGTTACAGGGCCTGCTTGAGGGCGGGTTGGGGTCGAGGCTCATATCTAAGACTGAATTTAATTTCCTGCTTCCCAAGTTTCCGGTGTTAGCCACCTTCTATGCTTTGCCAAAGATCCATAAGGGACTGGCCCCTTTGAAGGGCAGACCCATCGTGTCTGGCGTAAATTCCCTCACTCAGAATTGTGGGATATATATCGATGAGATACTTCGTCCGTTTGTGACATCATTACCCTCATATTTGAGGGACACCTCCGATCTGATACTCAAACTGGAGGACATTCACCTAGAGGAAGACTTCTGGTTGGCCTCCATTGACATCGAAGCCCTGTATAGTAGCATCCCTCACCACCTGGGCATCAAGGGTGTAGAATTCTATCTGAGACAAAGGTCTGTGGGGTGTGGGGAACATAATGACTTTGTGGTCAGGTTACTTGACTTTGTACTTACCCACAACTCCTTCACCTTTGATGGCATGCACCTCCACCAGCTCAGGGGCACAGCGATGGGGAGCCCCTGTGCCCCCTCGTACGCCAATTTGTTCCTGGGCTGGTGGGAGGAAACTGAGGTGTTTGGCGAGGAGAGATGGTGGCAGGATATGATTACACTATGGTACAGATACATCGACGATGTATTCATTATATGGACAGGCACAAAGGAGAATTTTGAAAGTTTTGTAAATGAATTGAATACCAACAAATTGAACCTTAGGTTCACTTTCGAAATACAGAAGAGCGAACTGTCATTTTTGGACATCAGTATTAGAAGAGAAACTGTAGGTAATCTGTCCACAAGAATATATCGGAAACCAACCAGTACCAACAGTCTCCTCCATTGGGATAGCCACCACCCTGTTCCCCTAAAAAGGGGCATCCCTAAGGGACAGTTCCTCAGGCTCAGACGGAACTGTTAGAATTATGATGCGTTTCTTCTACAGGCAGGAGATATGCAGAGGAGGTTTAAGGAAAGAGGTTATCCCCATCATGTTATTGATACAGCTTTCCAGCACGCTAGGAGAACAGACAGACAACAGCTTTTACATAAGAAACCAGATCATGATGATACAGATATCACCAGAATTATCGGTACCTTTGACTCTCAGCATATGCAAATTAGGAGTATTCTAATGAAACACTGGGACATTCTAAAAATGGACCCAGATCTGAGAGATTGGGTGGGTGAAAGACCCAACATTACCTACAGAAAAGGTAGATCCATTAAGGATCGTCTGGTTCATAGCCAATACAAAAAGCCGTTGAAAGCAGGTACATGGCTAGATAGAAAGCCCATTGGTTTCTTCACTTGTGGCGACTGCAGTCTGTGCAAATGGATGTCACCTATGAAATCCTTCCGTAGTGCTCACACAGGAAGAAGATTCTATTTAAGAGATTTTGCTAATTGCAAGACCACGGCTGTGGTATATAAGGGGACGTGTACTTGTCCCAAGGACTATGTGGGCAAAACAAAAAGAGAATTTAGAAGGAGGGTGGGAGAACACATGGGTGACATCAGAAATAACAGGGATACTCCCCTTGCGAGACACATCAACAATCAACATGGTGGGAGAATGGGCGAGGTTAAGTTCATGATTCTGGAGGTTGTTAAGCTAAATCCGAGAGGGGGTGACGTGGACAAAATTATCCTCAGACGCGAGTGTGAATGGATCTTTAGGCTAGAATCACTCGAACCATATGGATTAAACGAGCAGATGTCATTTGCCTGTTTCCTATAGCCAAGACGTTGTTTTGGACCACTTGATTAAACTGACTATACAATTCTATGTTTTATGTTCCCCAATAATGGGTGACCATTACATTCTATGTATCAGAATGACTCTCGTATTACTGTCGACCTTTTTCCATTTATGTTCTATGTCCCTCTATACATTTCTGTTAAAATATTATCCTAGGCCATCTTGGATTTTTTTCCATTGGATAGGATAAATTAGGGACATACTCATTCATGTGGGGGTATGCCCACTATTGAGGCTCCCTGGTGGGGCTTGAACCGGTGAGCCATGAGCCCTTTGAAAGGCAGCCGTTCTGGCCGCTGTGTTTTAGTGGAGTCGCCACCAGGAAAACATATGTTATGCATAGCCTGTGCAGGGGTAAAGGTCCGCTCTGCACGCAACTAGTCCTGACCCAGACACCCCTCCTACTCCCGGCATGCACTGCTTCTCTGACGCAGGGCGATAGAGATACGCCCCTGATGAGGTCAGAGCTTTTCCCCACGAGCCTATTGGCGGAGCCATATAAGGGGGAGGAGCCTATGAAGGCGAGCCCGCACAGGGGGGTGGAGCGTCTCCATTAGGCGGTGGTTATAAATATGAGGAAGTCACACAGCATCTGTTAGTCTCTGCACCATGTCATTTTGACACCGGACATCTGTATATCTGGCCTCCTGATGAGCCCATGGGGCGAAACGCGTTGAGGCGCTACTATTGATGGTGGTGGGGTGACCATGAGAAATGATGAGTATCGTTACGCATTTCTTATTAATATCATTTTATAATGGAGTTTCTCAGTGTATCCATATCATGATGAGGGGTGATTAGTATTATACGTACAGGAAGGCAATACATATACCTATTCCCCATTTAGCACCATACCTGTAGGAATATTATATCTGTACCTATCTCCTATTCGGTACATCGGGCATTGATAGGGAAGGTATACATCAATTATATCTTGCTGCCTTATACATTTATCTTCAAATATTGCTATCCCCTAACATGACATTAAAAACAAGTGTCAATGACCTTCTCATGACGCCGATGCGTCTTATTTATTCCAGTCATTATATGCTCTAGTCATTCTTTTAGTGTGTTTATAAGTTCAGACTAGACTTTTGGTCCAATAGCTGACAATTATAGATGGCATCTTAGCTTATATTTGACTGGCTGGTATGCACACACATTTAGACTTCCCATACACTGGAGGAGCTTTGACTAGTGAGTGAACAAGTATGAGACTGCTCACATTCACTTTCATTAAGCTGTGGCACAAGAAGGCAGTTTTATCATAACTCCTGTTCATAAAAGGAGGCTGCTGTATACTAGCAGTGTTGTACAGCAGATCTGTGCCAATCTCCATTATACTTCCTACCACCCGTGTGTTGTGAACTGTTTTTAATACTTTGGGGACTTAGGGTCACCTTTAATGTTAGCTGGTCTCTGTATTAATGTTTGGGGTCTCCCTACTATCTGGGTAGAGGTATCCCCTAAGGTGTAAGGGCCTAACAGGGACCCTAGGGTCAGCCATCGTGGAGCGGGGGCGCCACAACGCTTCCCCCTAGGGTGCCAACCTCCGTTGTTAGACAGGTGACAGCCCAGACCTACATCAGGGACTCTAGGCTATCCCCATAGCTTTTAAGTTAGGAATACACTTTGTTTTTTGTTTTTTTATATCACGGTTGTGTTTGGGTGCTACCCATTGAGGTATTTTATCAATAAAGGATTGCCTATAGGGCATGATTCTATGATTTTGGTTTTGAAGCCCTTCTGTACCTATTATATATTTTGGGGTTCATTAATTACTATCGCCAGTTCATCCCGCATTTCTCTACCTTGGTAGCTCCCTTGGTAGCCCTCACCAAGAAGGGAGCAAATCCCAAATTGTGGTCGGAAGAGGTCTCCACGGCTTTCTCTTCTGTTAAGTCTCATTTTGCTAGCGCTCCTATCCTACATCGCCCCGATGTTGATAAGCCATTTTTATTGGAGGTGGATGCCTCATCCGTTGGTGCTGGAGCAGTCCTCTACCAAAAGGATGCTCAAGGTCGGAAGCATCCTTGCTTCTTCTTCTCTAAGACCTTCACATCAGCGGAGAGGAATTATTCCATCGGGGATAGGGAGTTGCTAGCCATGAAGCTGGCCTTCTCTGAGTGGAGACATCTGTTGGAGGGGGCCCGCTTTCCCTTCCAAGTTTTCACCGACCACAAGAATTTGGTGTATCTACAGACAGCCCAGCGGCTTAATTCTCGCCAGGCCAGATGGTCCTTGTTCTTCTCCCGGTTTAATTTCACCCTCCATTTCCTCTCGGGAGAGAAGAACATTCGTGCCGACGCTCTCTCTCGCTCTGTGGTGTCCTCTGAGGAGGAGGTGGAGGAGCCTCGGCTTATTGTCCCCACAGAGAGCCTGAGAACAGTGGCCCCGGTTTCACTAGAGTCTGTGCCCCCGGGCAAGACTTTTGTACCTACCAATTTACGACCGGAGGTACTCTCTTGGGCACATTCGTCCAGGGTTGGTGGACACTTTGGGGCAAATAGGACATCTGAATTGCTGGCGAGGACTTATTGGTGGCCGCATATGGTCCGTGATGTTGGGGACTATGTTCGGGCGTGTGTCTCCTGCGCCAAGAATAAGTCTCCACGACAACGGCCAGCTGGGTTACTTTACCCTTTGTCGGTGGCAGACAGGTCCTGGGAGATGGTTGGGATGGACTTTGTGGTGGGCTTACCCAAGTCTCGGGGTTGCACCATCATTTGGGTAATCACCGACCATTTCTCCAAAATGGTGCATCTGGTGCCACTACCACGGTTACCTTCTGCACGGGCTCTGGCAGCATTGTTCGTTAGGCATGTCTTCCGTCTACACGGCATGCCGGACAAAATTGTCAGTGACCGAGGTCCCCAGTTTGCGTCTCGGTTCTGGAGAGAGCTTTGTCGTCTACTCAGCATTGAGTTAAATCTCTCTTCAGCGTACCATCCTGAGACGAATGGGTTGGTAGAGAGGGCCAACCAGACCTTGGTCACCTATCTACGACATTTTGTCTCAGCCAGGCAGGATGACTGGGCATCCTTGCTACCATGGGCTGAGTTTGCATTAAACAATGCTGTGGCTGATTCCAACGGACAGACCCCATTCTTCCTGAACTACGGTCAGCATCCGCGGGTACCATTGCCTATGCCCGTGTCTTCCGCCGATTCCAGGATGGCAGACTGGGCTGTGGAGGCACGGGACTATGGGACCGCACTCAGGATGCCATTCAGGCCTCCAAAGAGAGGATGAGGTCTTCGGCTGATGCCCATCGGCGCCCCGCTCCTACGTTTGCTCCGGGTGACCTAGTGTGGCTTTCTGCCCGAAACATCAGGCTACGGGTAGAGTCCACCAAGTTGGCACCTCGCTTTTTGGGCCCCTTTAAAGTTCTTGAGTAGGTGAACCCGGTAGTTTACCGCTAGCCCTTCCGCCTCGCCTTGGTATCACTGACACCTTTCACGTGTCCCTCTTGAAACCCGTGGCCATTTCCGGTTTTCCGAGTCATCTGCCGGGACGTCGGGTTCATCTACCGACGATCATGAGGTGAACGCCATTGTTGGGTGCAAGGTGGTACGAGGCAAAAAATTTTATTTGGTGGATTGGAGGGGTTATGGGCCTGAGGATAGATCCTGGGAGCCTGCCGAGCATGTTCACGCTCCGCAGCTCATCGCTGCCTTTGAGCGCAGCGAGGCCCAGAGAAGGGGGGGGCATGTTAGGGTTCGATTTCCCACTGCTGCACAAGGGGAGTCTCGAACCCGTCCCGTTGCGGTCTCCCATTCATCTCCGGCAGCAGTGGAGCCTGCTCAGCAGAGACGTCGGTCCAGGCGTCTTGCCCACTCCACTACTGGGCAGTGACTTGCTGCTGCCTTTCCTGGATCTGCTATTATAGCCAATGCTGGAGCAGATGTCTTTGGGACAAAGTACTGCATTTTCCCTTCTGAGCATGCCCAGAGTGAGATCTCTCATTGGAGATCAGGGGTCACATGCTCAGGTACTGCAGCAGCTCCTATTGGCCCGCCAGGAGGGCCCTGTTACTACTAGTCTTCTGGAACAGGTTTCTCATTGGTCCTTGTTCCTGGAAGGTCCTGTAGCTGTTGCTATAAAAGGGTAGCATGGCTGGGCCGCCATGCGCTAATATCAACCATTGTATGCTATGCGCCAGTATGGTCATGCGTGTGTGTGGTTAGGGACCCGGCTGAAATAAGCCACTAGAATACCGACTTAATCGGTGAGGAGTTTGGTGTGCTAGCTGGTCAGGGTCGGTGTCCTAGATGCCCTAGATTACCGGCATAACCGGTGAGGAGTTTGATTGCCGTAATCAGGGTCTGGCGTTCAGACGCCATAGATTGCATGTGACTCCCGCGAGGACATTAGCGCATGACCACGTATTATGCTCGCTAGCAATTAACCGTGTACCTGAGAGCTTGACAGGACACGGTACTTTTTCTCAGCGGCTCTGTGACGTAACAGGGTTCACTTTTGACGCTAGACAGCGCCCTAGCGTGTTTACTTTGCGGCTCACTAAAGCTAAGTGAGTTCGCCACTATCGCCATATAGCGCTGTGGCATCCCGTTAGCGGCTCTGGGATTAACAGAGTTCGCACTTACTGCCACAACGCGCTACGGCGTTTATTTTTAGCGACTCTGCGGGATAACAGAGTTCGCTACTTTCGCCATCTTATTAGCAGCGGGCTTCGCCTGCACGGTGGACCCCGGGCTGCGAACGCACCTCTCTATTATATCTATTAGGTGCGTTCCGCAGACCCTAACAATAGGTCAGAGGCACTAGCTTGGAAGCTTGAAGTATAGCTGACACTGGCCCGCAGGCTGAAGAGGACTGAAATAGCCAAGCCAGCTCCAAAACGAGGCAGAGTGGATTAACCCCTGCATGACCAGTCCAGTGAGAAAACAGCAGAAAACAAAATCTGGACCGGATCATGACATGTAACACTGTCCCAGACCAGCATACACTAATTTTTACTGGGAAACATCCCCTTGCCTTTTGAGATTTTCTCCATTTGTATTGATGCCCTACTAAACCCCTATTATCAGAGGGAGGAAACACATAGGGATGGAAATCAGAATATAAATGAGATCAGTATTTGGCAGACATTATTTACAAACGTGGTCAAAATTGTTGGTACCCCTCGTTTAATGACAGAAAAACCCACAATGGTGACAGAAATAACTTGAATCTGACAAAAGTAATAATAAATAAAAATTCTATGAAAATGATCATATGAAAGTCAGACATTGCTTTTCAACCATGCTTCTACAGAATTTTACAAAAATAAAACTTATGAAATAGGCCAGGAAAGAAATGATGCAGAGTTGGATGAAACCCGGTCAGCAGGAGTACAAAAACAGGGGCTAAATTAAGAAACAATCTTCTTTTATTAAAAACACAACGAGTTTGGAAACGTGTTGTGGTTTTAATAAAAGAAGATTGTTTATTAATTTAGCCCCTGTTTTTGCGCTCCTGCTGACTCGGTTTCATCCAACTCTGCACCTCCCTTCCTCATCTGAGGCACCCGGCTGGAGTTGCATTACATCACCCAAAGCTACGCTTGGCTGGTGCTCCTCTGTGACCGTCTTACCTTGTCTGAAGGAAAGAAATGATGGTACCCCTGAAAATAATGTGACAAAAGGGACATGTTAAATCAAGGAGTGTCCTCTAATTAGCATCACAGGTGTCTACAGTCTTGGAATCATTGGATGGGCCTGTATAGAGGGTACAGATACTCACTCTGCTTTTTGGTGACATGGCATGTATCACACTCAACATGGACCAGAGGAAGCAAAGGAAAGAGTTGTCTCAGGAGATTAGAATGACAATTATAGACAAACATGTTAAAGGTAAAAGTTATCAGACCATCTCAAAGCAGCTTGATGTTCCTGTGACAACAGTTGCACATATGATTCAGAAATTTAAGCTCCATGTGACTGTAGCCAACCACCCTGGATGTGGCTGCAGGAGGAAAATTGATGACAAATCAAAGAGACAGATAATATGAATGGTAATAAAAGAGCCCAGAAAAACTTCTAAACAAATTAAAGATGAATTTCAAGCTCAAGGAACATCGGTGTCAGATCGCACCATCTGTCGTTGTATGAGCCAAAGTGGACTTCATGAGAAACGACTAAGGACACCACTGTTGAAAAAAAATCATAAAAATCCCAAACTACATGTTGACAAGCCACAAAGCTTCTGGGAGAATATCCTATGGACAGATGAGACAAAAATGGAACTTTTGGCAAGGAACATCAGCTCTATGTTCACAGACGGAAAATTGAAGCATTTCAAGAAAAGAACACTGTCCCTACTGTGAAATATGGAGGAGGCTCTGTTATGTTCAGGGGCTGCTTTGCTACATCTGGCACAGGGTGTCTTGAATCTGTGCAGGGTACAATGAAATCTCAAGACTATCAAGGGATTCTAGAGAGAAATGTACTGCCCAGTATCAGAAAGCTTGGTCTCGGTCGCAGGTCATGGGTCTTGCAACAGGATAATGACCAAAAACAGACAGCTAAAAACACTCAAGAATGGCTAAGAGGAAAACATTGGAATATTCTGAAGCCGCCATCTTTATAAAGAGCTGAAACATGCCTTCTGGAAAAGGCAACCTTCAAACTCTAGACAACTGGAGCAGTTTGCTCTTGAGAAATGGGCAAAAATACCTGTCGAGAGGTGCAGAAGTCTCATTGACAGTTGCAGGGATCATTTGATTGCAGTGATTGCCTCAAAAGGTTGTGCAATAAAATATTAAGTGAAGGGTACCATAATTTCTGGCCAGGCCTATTTCATGAGTTTTATTTTTTAGAAACTTCTGTGGAAGCATGGTTGAAAAGCAATGTCTGGCTTTCATTTGTTCATTTTCATAGATTTTTTATTTATTATTACTTTTGTCAGATTCAAATTATTTCTGTGACCATCGTGGGTTTTTATGTCATTAAACGAGGGGTACCAACAATTTTGACCACATGTGTATTTATATGTCTTGTGTTTGGGCTATCATTGTCTAAGATGTTTCTGTGTCTTTCTATAGCTTGTTTGGTGGATGCATTATAAGCGTTAGTTAGCTCCCTGATATATATATACTTTTGTCTGGGAATACAATTTGTTACTGCATATCTATTTAATAACAACATCTGTATGCAGACCTTATGATGCAAGTTTGCTCCATGTGCAACTTATGGCATGTGTGTTATATTTACCTTCCTTAGGCCTTTGAGCAGGTGCAATAGGCAGATGTCTTGTATTAAGGGATTATTCGACATACATCATTTTAAGAATATAATCCATGTGATTTTTAATAGCTAAATTACAGTGACCAAGGTACATTAACCCAGCTTTTAAGGAATATAGTAAGGACATAGGGATTGTGCATTAGACCCCTGTAGGTGCCATTTTTGGGACCTTTAAACACTTAACCCCCAAGGGTGGTTTGCACGGTAATGACCGGGCCAATTTTTACAATTCTGACCACTGTATATTTATGAGGCTATAACTCTGAAACGCTTCAACAGATCTTAGTGATTCTGAGAAAGTTTCTCTTGACATATTGTACTTCATGACAGTGGTAAAATTTCTTTGATATAACATGCGGTTTTTATGAAAAAAAATGAAATATGGCGAAAATTTGGAAAATTTTGTAATTTTCAAACTTTGAATTTATATTCTCTTTAAACAGAGAAATATGTCACACAAAATAGTTACTAAATAACATTTCCCACGTCTACTTTACATCAGCACAATTTTGGAACCAAAATTTTTTTTTGTTACGAAGTTGTAAGTTAAAAGTTGACCAGCGATTTCTCATTTTTACAACAAATTATACAAAACCATTTTTTATAGGGGCCATCTCACATTTGAAGTCACTTTGAGGGGTCTATATGGCAGAAAATATCCAAAAGTGACACCATTCTAAAAACTGCACCCCTCAAGGTAGTCAAAACCACATTCAAGAAGTTTATTAACCCTTCAGGTGCTTCACAGGAGCTGAAGCAACTTGAAAGGAAAAATGAACATTTAACTTTTTAGTCACAAAAATGATATTTTACAAACAATTTTTTTATTTTAACAAGGGTAAAAGGAGAAAATGGACAGAAAAAGTTGTTGTGCAATTTCTCCTGAGTACACCGATACCCATATGTGGGGGAAAACCACTGTCTGGGCGCACGGCAGGGCTTGGAAGGTAACGAGCGCCGTTTGACTTTTTCAAACCAAAATTGGCTGGAATTGAGATTGGACACCATGTCGCATTTGGAGAGCCCTGATGTGCCTAAACAGTGAAAACCCCCCAAAATTGACACCATTTTGGAAACTAGACCCCCTAAGGAACATATATAGATCTGTGGTGAGCACTTTGAACCCCCAAGTGTTTCACTAAAGTTTATAATGCCTGGGTGTGAAAAAAAAAATTCTACAAAAATGATTTTTTAGTCCCCAATTTATCATTTTTCCCAAGGAAATTGGACCCCAAAAGTTGTCCAATTTGTCCTGAGTACGCTGATACACCATATGTGGGGGGAAATACTGTTTGGGAGCACGGCAGGGCTCGGAAAGGAAGTAATGACGTTTTGGAAAGCAGACTTTGATGGGTGTCATGTGTTGTTTGCAGAATCCCTGATGTGCCTAAACAGTGGAAACCCCACACAAATGACCCCATTTTGGAAACTAGACCCCGTAAGGAACGTATCTAGATCTGTGGTGAGCACTTTGAACCCTCAAGTGCTTCACACAAGTTTATAATGCCCGGACATGAAAATAAAAAATCCTATTTTTTCCCACAAAAATGATATTTAAGTCACCAATTTTTTATTTTACAAAGGGTAACAGGAGAAATTCGACCATAAAAGTTGTTGTACAATTTGTACTGAGTATGCTGATACCCCATGTTTGGAGGGGAACCACTGTTTTGGCGCAGGACAGAGCTCGGAAGGGAAGGAGCGCCATTTGACTTTTTCAAACCAAAATTGGCTGGAATTGAGATTGGACGCCATGTCGCATTTGGAAAGCCCCTGATGTGACTAAACAGTGGGAACCCCCCAGAAGTGACCCCATTTCAGAAACTAGACCCCCTAAGGAACTTAGCTAGATCTGTGGTGAACACTTTAAATCCACAAGTGCGTCACACAAGTTTATAACGTAGAGCCCCAAAATTAAAAAATCATATTTTTTCCACAAAAATTATCTGTTCATCCCAATTTTTATTTTCCCAAGGATGACAAGACCTCAAAAGTTATTGTGCAATTTGTCCTGAGTAAGCTGATACCCAATATGTGGGGATAAACCACTGTTTGGGTGCATGGCAGAGCTCAGAAGGGAAGGAGCGCAATTTGACTTTTTCAACGCAGAATTGGCTTGACGCCATGTTGTGTTTGGAGAGCACCTGATGTGCCTAAACAGTGGAAACCCCCACAAGTGACACCATTTTGGAAACTAGACCCCCTAAGGAACTTATGTAGATCTGTTGTGAGCACGTTCAACCCCCTAGTGTTTTACTAAAGTTTATAATGCCTGGGTGTGAAAAAAAAAATTTCCACAAAAATGATTTTTTAGTCCCCAATTTTTGATTTTCCCAAGGAAATTGGACCCCAGAAGTTGTTGTTCTATTTGTCCTGAGTACGCTGATACCCCATATGTGGGGGGAAATACTGTTTGGGAGCACGGCAGGGCTCGGAAAGGAAGTAATGACATTTTGGAATGCAGACTTTGATGGGTGTCACGTTCAGTTTGCAGAGCCCCTGATGTGCCTAAGCAGTGTAAACCCCCACACGTTACCCCATTTTGGAAGCTAGACCCCCACAGGAACTTATCTAGATCTGTGGTGAGCACTTTAAACACCCAAGTGCTTCACACAAATTTATAATGTCCGGGCATGAAAATAAAAAAGCCTAATTTTTTTCCCACAAAAATGATTTTTAGTCACCAATTTTTTATTTTCCCAAGGGTAACGGGAGAAATTTGACCCCTAAAGTTGTTCTCCATTTTTTACTGAGTACGCTGATACCCTATGTGTGGGATAAAACTACTGTATGTGCACATGTCGGGGCTCGGAATAGAAGTAGTGATGTTTAGTAATACAGAGTTTGATGGAATGGTCTGCGGGTGTCATGTCGCGTTTGGAGAGCCCCTGATGTGCCTAAACAGTGGAAACCCCCCCAAGTGACCCCATTTTGGAACCTAGACCCCCAAAGGAACTTATCTAGATGTGTGGTGAGCACTTTGAACCCCCAAGTGCTTCACAGAAGTTTATAATGCCTGAGCGTTAAAATAAAAAATTCTTTTTTTTTCCACAAACATGATCTTTTAGTCCCCAGTTTTTTATTTTCCCAAGGGTAACACAAGAAATTGGACCCTAAAAGTTGTTCAATTTGTCCTGAGTACGATTATACCCTATATGTGGGAGAAAACTACTGTATGGGCACACGTCGGGGCTCGGAACGGAAGTAGTGACGTTTTGCATTGCAGACTTTGATGGAATAATCTGCGGGCGTCATGTTGTGTTTGGAGATCCCTTAATGTGCCTAAACAGTGGAAACCCCCCGCAAGTGACCCCATTTTGGAAAGTAGACCCCAAAGGAACTTATCTAGATGTGTGTTGAGAACTTTGAACCCCAAGTGCTTCACAGAAGTTTATAACATAGAGTCATAAAAATAAAAAATCATATTTTTTTTCACAAAAATGATATTTTCGCCCCCAATTTTTTATTTTCCCAAGGGTAACAGAAGAAATTGGACCCCAAGAGTTATTGTGTAATTTTTCCTGAGTAAGCTGATACCCCATATGTGAGGGTAAGCTACTGTTTGGGTGCATGGCAGAGATCAGAAGGGAACGAGCACCGTTTGACTTTTCAACGCCGAATTGGCTGGAATTGAGATCAGATTCCATGTCACGTTTGGAGAGCACCTGATGTGCCTAAACAGTGGAAACCCCCAATTCTAACTCCAACTCTAACCCCAACATACCCCTAACCCTAATCCCAAACCTAATCATAACCCTAACCACAAACCTAACCCTAACAAACCCCTAACCCTAATCCCAACCCTAACCCTAACTTTAGCCCCAACCCTGACCCTAATGGGAAAATAGAAATAAATACATTTTTTTAATTTTATTATTTTTCTCTAACTAAGGGGGTGATAAAGGGGGTTTGATTTACTATTTATAGATGCTTTTTATTGCAAAAAAAAGTTTTTGCATCATCACAATTTGAGAGCTATAAATAATTCTTATTTTGGCCCACAGAGTCATGTGAGGTCTTATTTTTTGCCGGACGAGTTGACGTTTTTATTGGTAGCATTTTTGGGCAAATGACATTTTTTGATCGCTTTTTATTATGATGTTTGGAGGCAGAATGAACAAAATTCAGCAATTCATGAATTTCCTTTGGAGGGGCGTTTATACAGTTCCGTGTGTGGTAAAATCGATAAAGCAGTTTTATTCTTCGGGTTAGTACGATTACAGCGATACCTCATTTATATCATTTTTTTATGTTTTGGTGCTTTTATACAGTAAAAGCGATTATATATAAAAAATAATTATTTTTGCATAGCTTTATTCGGCGAGCTATAATTTTTTTTATTTTTTGCTGATGATGCTGTATGGCAGCTTGTTTTTTGCGGGACAAGATGACGTTTTCAGCGGTACCATGTTTATTTATATCCGTCTTTTTGATCGCATGTTATTCCACTTTTTGTTCGGCGGTATGATGATAAATCATTGTTTTTTTGCTGTTTTTTTAAGGGGTTCACTAAAGGGTTAACTAGTGGGACAGTTTTATATGGCAAGTCGTTATGGACGCGGCGATACTAAATATGTGTACTTTTATTGTTTTTTTTTATTTACATGAAGAAATGAAATTATTGGGGAATATTTATTTTTTTCTTTAGGAATTTTTTTTTACACGTTATTTGTATTTTTTTTTTACTTTTTTACTTTGTCCCAGGGTGGAACATCACTGTATAGGGTCAGATCGCCAATCTGATACTGTGCGATCTCACAGGCAGTGCAGTAGGCTTTCTCAGCGCCTGCTCTCAGCAGGCACTGAGGAAGCAGTCTCCCTGCAGGACCCGGAAAGACCCCGCGGCCATCTTGAATCCGGGGTCCTGCAGGTAGGAGGGTCCCTCAGATCAGCGCAATCACATCACGCTGTTCTGAGGGTCTCAGGGAAGCACGCAGGGAGCCCCCTCCCTGCGTGATGCTTCCCTGTACCGCAGGAATACTGGGATCATCTTTGATCGCAGTGTGCCGGGGGTTAATGTTCCGGGAGCGGTCCAGGACTGCTCCTGGCACATAGTGCTGGGTGTCAGCTGTGATAATCAGCTGACACCCGGCCGCGATCAGCTCCACTCCTGCCGGGAGCGCAGCTGATCGCATATGACGTACTATTCCGTCCTTCGGAATTGAGTCCCAGGGCACATGGACGAATAGTACGTCAGATGGAAGACAGGGGTTAAGGATCATTAATGTGATCTGATCATAAAATATGGTCACAATACCTGTTGTTCATCTCTACAGTGTGAGGTATATGTGAACTAATTGACATTTTGTGAGCCTGTTTGACATATCCATATACACATACTGTATATATTATTAGGACCTCCTATTGATCTCTTTTTGTAGGCTATTTTTATCACTTATATCTGTCTAAAATCTATGAACATTTGTTAACTTGTTCCCTTTTAGGTGCCTTGCCAGGGTAGTTAAGGGATAGCCGACGGTGAGCGGGGGCACCATGTCGATTCTTAAGGTGCCAATCTCAGCAGCCAGGTAGGGCAACTATTAGGCTGCATAGTAGGGTCAATATCCTGTATATCCACATTTATTATCTATGTCAGTATGCACATTATTGACGTAAATGATGAGTGTCGCGCCCCACATGAGTGTGAGATCTAATGATGTATAGCAGCATGGAAGGATTGGAAGATAGGATACATGAGAAAAACATAGAAGCGTTGAGAGATCCAGGAGGAGGGCCAAATAAGTATAAAAGTTTACTTTCAGAAAGTTTACTTTCCCCATTTGAACCACACCAAATTTATATATATTGTAGATAAAATTTATTGGCCGAATTTGAGAACATTTCCTGAATCAAATTTTGACAGATTTGCTCATGTCTACTGATTATCTTTTTTAAAGTCCATGTCTAAAATAATTTTGACCATAGAAAAGCGAGAGGAGGATCAACAAAGTATAAATTGAAAATTATTTATTTTGCTATTTCCATATTCTTTTTCTTGTACATTGAGTGAAGCCAGACATTTTTCCCTTACTGTACCAGATAGCACATATGATATTAATTTGTTTAGATATTATGAATTAAAAAATATACTGTAACCAATCTTTAAGTATAGTGTAATTCCATCATTTTTGCCAGGAGTTTTACATAAATGTCTATTCATTTGGATGGCCAGGATGTAATGATAGGTTTCACTTCAGTGGGTAAATGACCAATATTCCAGTAAATAATTTGCCAAAATTATCTTTTAATTAAATTCTGTAGTAAATCACTTTGCATGTACATATTCTTAATAATATAGTTATTGGAAAAGAAATTGGAGCAAAGCATTCATCAAGAATACATTTCTTCCTGTAAGAAAATAAGAGTAAAACCTTTTCAATAATCTGATAGATGATATATACCATATACTGTATATGTTTTTAAACTTTGCGTCACCACAATTAGTGCTGTAATGTTACCTAAAACAAAGGATAAAATAAAAATGAAAAGCTTTTATATATTTTCAAGAAGGAGGTAACCACAGGGAGTGGAGATAAGACATTTCTTGACATGGACAGAAATAGCTTAGTACCTACAGCCTTGATTCTCAGCGCTGAGTGCTATGGCAACTCTCTTTGCATTGTTATACAATTATATGCTTTCACATATTACACAAAAAAACAAACTGAAACTAGCTCTTGAAACCTAAACAGCTAAAAAGGTTTACAAATCAAAAGTTCTAATTATGTACCACATGCCAGAATGATAATGCAATAAGGCACTCTATTACGGAACGCCATCTGATGCTAACAGCCAAAGGCAGCAATTAGCTAATCCTTCGAGTCGTTTGCTATGCAAATTAAATTATTGTAATTGTGCAAGGTTTTCCATTTATTACATTAGCATCAGGTTTTATCAGTCCATCTGCATTGTGAGTTTGTTTTGGGCCCTTTCAGATAACAGGTACAGATTTGGTATTGCAATTACTTAAATTAGTCTGAAAAAGATAAATAATTCGGCATAAGGCAGGTTATGAAAATCAGCTCACATGTGTCTTAAAGGTAAAGTTTTTAATTTTACATAATATGAAGCCTTAAGCTATTGAAATGAGCAAAAGCTTAGCAGATGCTTACATATCAACTTAATTCAGGACAGCTTTCTAATTAAACAATAGCACTTATCACAATTGCCTAAAACTTTTTACAAACTAACATCAATAGCACATACTTATATTTACTGTGAAGACTCAACATTGCGTTCCTTTTCCTCTGGTTCATTTAACCTGGTTCACTTCCTACCTTGTGCAGATTACAGAAACAAAGGCAAAGAAAAAATATCACATCAGCACACCCTGTCCAGGTATCGTCCAATCTAATAAGGTTGCGGTGCACGAACAGAGACCTCGGACTGGCTCTCAGGTGAAAATGATGGCAACCACAATGGAAAGGACTATAAAAACATTATTTATTAGTAATTATTAAAATATTAAATTGTAAAAATTAAAAACAAAAACACTAAGCCTATGCGTTTTGAGTTTATTTTTATTTTTCCCTTTTGACATTTAAATATTTCTTAATAAATAATGTTTCTATAGTCCTTTCCACTGCGGATGCTGGGTTTCTTCCTGCCTTCTACCTAATCACAGAATAAGAGAAGCAACTTGTAGGAGATATTAGGAGAAAACAAATATCAAAGGAATTTATTCCATAGCATACTTGGGGTATGGCCACAAAATTGAGTCTAAGAATTTTCTACAAAATCCTAAGCAAACTCTATATTTTAGATGCAAATTGTATACTAAACTTTATTGTAGAATTTCATGCTTCTTATTGCTGAGAGTGAAATCCACAGTGAAAATGTACATGCTTTGGAATTTGTTAGTGAAGAGCTCTGTAATGCTCTTTACTCGCCTGAGCATCGCTGTACTCGTCAAGCAGTGATCATTTCCGGGATTGCTTGGAGGGAGTTCTGGTGCATGCCCTGCATTTTTGGTGCTCTATGGAGTGCCAATCAACATGCAGGGATTGTCTGCCACGCACTGTAATGCCACAGCCATCTTTGTTGTGGTATTACAGTGATTGGCTGGCCGCACAGCGTCATCAGGTATATAAGAGACCTGGTGATGCCATGCTCGGCTCAGTCTGCTCCGGAATTAGCGAGTGTAGGGAGAGCTGCTGCCGAGATAAGGTCAGATTTGGGGGTTTAGAAGGTATTGTAGGTCTAACATCAAAGAAGACACAAATCCAGCTTAATCAACAGTCCTTCAAAGGACTAATTATAGATTGCAGTGCTAGGTAGGCAGAAAGTGTATGTGCATGCACGCACTGTATGTGGGTAAATAGATCTCAGTAGCAGACAGGCAACTGTAGAATTTGTTTGGAGTGTCTTATACAATTTTTGACACCATTTGCTGCCCAAAAATATTTATCTGCCCATAAAATATTTAGCTACAGGGCAGATATATTACACTGGGTTTTGTCCGCCACACGGATTGCATATCATTGCGCAAAAAATTTTGCCATTTCAGGCCTCCATAGATTTTTTTTGCTGTGTCATAACCTACTTATTGACACAATTTTGCTGGCCAAAAAAAAAATACAAGGCAGATATTTGAAAGTTGGCTCTCTTCGTCAGACGTCTATCTATCTGTGTGCTGAAAATTGTGACATTTCAGGGCAACATTACACTGTATTTGGTGTCTGTTACCCTATTTGTATACACTTTTTTTGGGTAAAAAATAATAAATCCAAGCCACATATTAACACTAGAACTACTGTACTCGTGACACCTACTAGAACTACTGAATGTAGTCATTTTGACTACTGACTTGTTTTCGTTTATTTTTAGAGTTTCATTTGTTGTTATTTATTAATAATTATATTTTTTTAATGTATTATTATTGTGAGATCCAACAGTAATGCTTTGGAATGTTTTTTTTCTGATCTTTTTCATATTTTTCTACAAGAAATAACAAAAGTAAACTAAGTAAAACAATAATAATAGACGTTTTAAAATAATTTATTATTAAAGTGCACACATATAAACAACAACTCAAGAACAACAACCAGAGAAAATGTAAGTGAAGGAGAAGAAAAATGAAAATATAGACAGAATCTCAATAAAACCGACCAACCGTTATTATGAAGTACAACTGGTAACTTTCTAAACATTTGTTGATTCGCATTTCAGGCATCGTCTTTCAATTACAGCGGTACATTGCCCACACAAAGACTTATGGCAAGTCATACAATTTCCAACAGATCGATTATTTTTGCATTTTGCTTTTATCTGGCAAATTTTTTTTGAGACATCACATCTGAAGATGTAGCAAATTGGGACATGCCACCCTTTCCCCTAGATACAACATACGGACCGCTCAACTCTGTGACAAGCTTTTGCAAAAATGCCTTGCGTGACATTTGTCCGGTGGTCATCTCCTTGTATAATATCCAAGCATTTATACCCGCTAAGTCTAAGGTATTTTCAAATGCGTGAACAGGCCATCTCCTAGTACCTGTTCTTGTGCTGTATTTGCGTGCCATCTGATCTACTACATCTACTCCATATTTTGTTTCATTATAAAACTTTACAGTTTGCATTAGTTTGCATTATTGCTATATTCATTCATATTGCCCATTTGCAGATAAAAAAGTATTCTTTCTAGCTGTAAACTATAACTAATAACATCAAGCTGTATGCAAATATAGTTTTTCCCCAAAAAAATTGCTGCTTCACACTATACAGTACAAAATAATCGAATAATATGCCAATAAAATGTTGTATATACCTGTAGGAGTTTTCAGAGCTCTTATGTCTGCATCTGTTGTCTTTGTCTCTCCAAGTGAAATGAAAGAAATTTACTATCCAGACTGAAGGGTATGCCACACTAAACAATATCGCTAACGGGATCGCTAAAAAACGTCACTATTTAGCGATCCCGTTAGCGATGTTGTTGTGTGCGGCAGCTTCCAGCGACGAGCTTCCTGCTGTGATCTCGCTCGTCGCTGGAATCGTTCCGGACCCTATTTTCTCGTCGGCGCTCCCGCTGGGTAAGTATATATCGCTAGTGTGGCACCTTTTCTTAGCGATTTAGCGGTACTTTTGTACCGCTAAAGTCGTTAAGAAGATCGCTAACGGCGATAGCGTCGTTAACTATATCGCTAAATGTGGCCGCACTTAGCGATATAGAAACAATCCCGCTAGCGATCTCATTAGTATGCGACGCTAACGAGATCGCTAGCGGGATAGCTTAGTGTGGCAGTACCTTTACTGTCTACTGCTAGGACCAGAGAAAAACACCTCCCTTCGTTAGCATGAGATAAGAGCCTACAGTTTTACAAAAAAGCTCTATTCAGATCAGCATTACACAGTAATACAACCAGGTAACACAATGAAAATGTGAAAAGTTGACATCTGAATTGAACTACATCTATATGAACATCAGGGTAAATAAGATACAGTGAAAAAAATTATGCACAAAACTTTACAGCAACTTTTAGTGACAAAAGGACAGCAAAATATAGCAGGTAGTCAAAATGACTACCTTTAGTAGTTATAGGTGAATGTTGAAATAAATGCGCAATTTTTGCACCTAAATTATTTATTGCCACAAAATCTTTTTTAACATCCTATTTGAGGAAAAGTCACTGAGTCTCAAGCCGGAATTCAAAAAACTGTAGTCACAGAGGAGAAATACATAGTGCGAAGTAGTCAAAATGACTACCTCAGTAGTTCTAGTGTTAACCAGTGTGCTACCTGTGTCAGACGCCTATCTGTCTATGTGCTAAAAATTGTGGCATGTCAGGGCAACATTACACTGGATTTGCTGTTTGTTACCTGATTTGTATACATTCTTTTGGGGTAAAAAAAAATCCAGGCCACATATTGACCAGTGTGGTATCTGTGTCAGTTGCCAATCTTTTTATTTGCTAAAATTGTGGCATTTCAGGGCAACATTCCCCTTTTTTTGTTGTGTCTTACCCTATTTGTATACACTCTTTTCATGTAAAAAAAAATCCAGGCCACATATTGACCAGTGTGGTAGCTGTGTCAGATGCCTATTTATCTGTGTGCTAAAATTTGTGGCATTTCAGGGCAACATTCCCCCTTTTTTGCTGGTTCTTACCCTATTTGTATACACTCTTTTAGAGTTAAAAAAAATAAATCCAGGCCACATATTGACCTGTGTCTTATCTGCGTCAGACATCTAGCTCTCTGTGTGCGAAAAATTGTGGCATTTAAAGGCTACATTACATAGAATTAGTTGAGTGTTACACTATTTCTAAACAGTCTTTTGGGGTAAAAAAAAATAAATCCAGCCCACATATTGACCAGTATGTTATCTGTGTCAGATGCCTATCTGTGTTGTAAAATTTGTGTCATTTCAGGGCAACATTCCCCTTTTATTGCTTTGTCTTACCCTATTTGTATACACTCTTTTGAGGCAAAAAAAATCCAGGCCACATATGGTATCTGTGTCAGACGCCTATCTATATATGTGTTAAAATTTGTGGCATTTCAGGGCAACATTCCCCTTTTTTTTTCTGTGTCTTGCTCTATTTGTATACACTCTTTTGGGGTTAAAAGAATAAATTCAGGCCACATATTGACCAGTGTGTTATCTGTGTCAGACGCCTATCTATCTGTGTGTTAAAATTTGTGGCATTTTAGGGCAACATTCCTCTTTTTTTGCTTTGTCTTACCCTATTTGAATACACTCTTTTGAGGTAAAAAAAAAATAAATCCAGGCCACATATTAACCAGTGTAGTATCTGTGTCAGACGTCTATCTATCTGTGTGCTAAAATTGTGGCATTTCTAGGCAACATTCCCCTTTTTATGCTGTGTCCTACCCTATTTGTATACACTCTTTTGGGGTAAAAAAAAATAATTCCAGGCCACATATTGGCCAGTGTGGTATCTGTTTTAGATGCCTATCTATCTATATGCTAAAAATTGTGGCATTTCAGGGCAACATTCCCCTTTTGTTGCTGTGTCTTACCCTATTTGTATACTCTCTTTTGGGTCAAAAAAAAAATCCAGGCCACATATTGACCAGTCAAAATCCTACATAGAAAAGAAAATACCAATTGTACTATTCAGTATTTTATTAAATGAATATTAAACATAGATTCATGACCCAAATAAATATTTACAAAAAATATAATTATATTCATTAGCAAAAAATATTTTACTTTAATAAAAAATTGATAGGACACAAAATTTCATTCAAGACAAGAATTTTTATTAAAATATATGTTAGGGTTCGATTTCCCGCTGCTGCACAAGGGGAGTCTCGAACCCATCCCACTGCGGTCTCCCATTCATCTCCAGCCACAGTGGAGCCTGCTCAGCAGAGACGTCGGTCCAGGCGTCTTGCCCACTCCTCTACTGTGCAGTAACTTGCTGCTGCCTTTCCTGGATCTGCTATTATAGCCAGTGCTGGAGCAGTCGTCTTTGAGACAAAGTCCTGCATTTTCCCATCTGAGCATGCCCAGAGTGAGATCTCTCATTGGAGATCAGGGGTCACATGTTCAGGTGCTGCAACGGCTCCTATTGGTCCGCCAGGAAGGTCATGTAGCTATGTTTGTAACAGCTCTCATTGGTCCATGTTCCTGGAAGGTCCTGTAGCTGTTGCTATAAAAGGGTAGCATGGCTGGGCCGCCATGCGCTAATATCAATCATTGTATGCTATGCGCCAGTGTGGTCATGTGTATGTGTGGATAGGGACCCGGCTGAAATAAGCCACTAGAATACCGACTTAATCGGTGAGGAGTTTGGTATGGTAGCTGGTCAGGGTCGGTGTCCTAGATGCCCTAGATTACCGGCATAACCGGTGAGGAGTTTTGATTGCCGTATTCAGGGTCTGGCGTTCAGACGCCATAGATTGCGGGTGACTCCCGCGAGGACATTAGCACATGATCACGCTTTATGAACGCCTAGCACTTAACTGTGTACCTGAGAGCCTGACAGGACACAGTACATTTTCTCAGCGGCCCTGTGACGTAACAGGGTTCGCTTTCAACGCTAGACAGCGCCCTAGTGTGTTTTCTTTGCCACTCAGTTGTGTCTAGTGAGTGCGCACACATCGCCATATAGCGCTGCGGCTCTCCTTCTAGCGGCTCTGTGGAGTAACAGAGTTCGCACTTATTGCCACAGCGCATTACGGCGTTTATGTTGGCGACTCTGCGGGATAACAGAGTTTGCTTCTCGCGCCATTTCTACTAGCAGCAGGCTCCGCTTGCACGGTGGACCCCGGGCTGCGAACGCACCTCTCTACTTTATATATTTGGTGCGTTCCGCAGACCCTTAACATAATATTAGCGCCAGGGTCTGGCTAGTAAAATGGCGGATGAACAGCGTCTATCGCAGTACATCCAGCAGCTGGAGGGTAGGTTGCCGGCTCTTGAGCGCACAACCTCAGCTGTGGATGTTACCGCAGTCGCTGTTCAGGCTGCTAGCGTGGCTGCAGCCAGTTTGTCTTCTGCCACCTCTGCCCCTACATTATCCCACATCCCCTTCCTGACAAGTTTGCCGGTGATAGCAAGCAATGTCGGGGATTCGTGAGTCAGTGCTCTATACATCTCGAGCTTCTGGCTGCACGTTTTCCCACGGATCAGGCACAAGTGGGTTTTGTACTTTCTCTACTCTCGGGCAGAGCGTTGGAGTGGGCAACGCCGCTGTGGGAGCGTGACGATCGTGTGGTGCGGAGTGCTCCTCGTTTCTTGGAGGCTCTTAAAAAGTTCTTTTTAGGACCTCAGGTCACCCACGATACGGCGCTACAAGTGCTGGCATTGGCACAGGGTTCGTCTTTGGTCAGTCTGTTTTCCGTCCAGTTTCGGACTCTAGCTTCTGAGCTGGATTGGTCTGATAAAGTTCTTATTCCAATCTACTGGCGAGGACTGGCTGACCATGTTAAAGACGCTTTGGCTACCAGGGAGATTCCCGCCACACTGGAGAAGCTTATCTCCATATCTACCCGCATTGACCTCCGTTTTCACGAGCGGAGGTTGGAGCGGGCCCAGTGTAGGCAGAGGTTTCGGTTGGCTCCCACCTTTGCCAAACCTCTCGAATTTCCCGATCTGGCGTCCGAACCCCAAAAGGCCACAGAAGTTCCTCATGCAGGACCTAAGTCTCGGTCCGTCCGAGTATCCGTGGTCTGTAATCGTTGTCAGCAGACAGGACACTATGCCAACAAATGTCCACAGCGATCGGGGAAGCGATCGCGTCTAGTGGCCCTGGGAGGAGGTTCACTAGAGATAGCGGCATTTTCCTCCAAGATGACACTTAAAGGGACAATCACTGTTGGTACTTCCATTCTCACCGCCGACCTTTGCGTGGACTAGGAGCAGAGGGGAATTTCATGTCCTCTAGCTTTGCTCGCCGTCATGCAATACCTCTGGTGGCGCTTGACAAATCAGTGACTGTCCGGGTAGTGAATGGGTCGACATTGCCCTCACAAATTACACACCAGACTGTTCCACTCGCATTGTCTGTATCTCCTTCCCATCAGGAACTTATTTCCCTACTCGTCCTTCCCGAGGGAATAGACGAGATCCTACTAGGTATACCTTGGCTCCGTTTCCACTCCCCACATATAGAGTGGACTTCGGGTAGGATACTGGGTTGGAGTGATGCATGTAGAGGCAGATGTGTTAGGAGTTGCGTTCAGGTTACCACTACGGGGTTACCCGCAGATCTTACTCCACTTCCCAAGCACTACTGGTAATATGCAGACTTGTTCTCCAAGAAGGCTGCGGAGACTCTTCCGCCTCATCGCCCCTATGACTGTCCTATCGACCTCTTGCCTGGCGCGGAACCTCCTCGGGGAAGGGTCTATCCCCTCTCTCTTCCTGAGACAGAGGCCATGTCGCAATATATTCAGGAGAACCTGGCAAGAGGGTTTATTAGGAAGTCGGTGTCACCGTCAGGGGCGGGATTTTTCTTCGTGCAGAAGAAAAAGCGGAGAATTGCGTCCGTGTATTGATTACAGGGGTCTTAACGCCATCACCGTTAAAAAAAAGTACCCTTGCCCCTGATTTCTGAGCTTTTTGATAGGCTTCGGGAGCAAGAGTATTCACTAAACTAGATCTGCGCGGTGCTTATAACCTGATTCGCATCCGTGAAGGGGACGAATGGAAGACGGCTTTTAATACCAGGGATGGGCATTACGAATATCTGGTGATGCCCTTTGGGCTCTGTAATGCTCCAGCCGTTTTCCAAGACTTTGTCAATGACATCTTCCGGGATATGCTCTCCACCTCGGTCGTAGTCTATCTGGATGATATACTCATCTTCTCTCCAGATATTGACTCCCACCGGAGAGATGTCTGCAGAGTCTTCGACCTCTTACGGGCTAATTCCCTCTATGCTAAGTTAGAGAAATGTATGTTTGAGCTGGAGTCTTTACCTTTCCTTGGTTATATCATCTCAACCCAGGGATTGGCTATGGATCCGGCCAAACTACAGGCTGTGATGGACTGGCAGGAACCTCACTCTCTAAAAGCGGTGCAGCGCTTTATGGGGTTCATTAATTACTATCGCCAGTTCATTCCGCATTTCTCTACCTTGGTAGCTCCCTTGGTAGCCATCACTAAGAAGGGAGCAAATCCCAAATTGTGGTCGGAAGAGGTCTCCACGGCTTTCTCTTCTATTAAGTCTCATTTTGCTAGCGCTCCCATCCTACATCGCCCCGATGTTGATAAGCCATTCTTATTGGAGGTGGATGCCTCATCCGTTGGTGCTGGAGCAGTCCTCTTCCAAAAGGATGCTCAAGGTCGGAAGCATCCTTGCTTCTTCTTCTCTAAGACCTTCACTTCAGAGGAGAGGAATTATTCCATCGGGGATAGGGAGTTGCTAGCCATGAAGTTGGCCTTCTCTGAGTGGAGACATCTGTTGGAGGGGGCCCGTTTTCCCTTCCAAGTCTTCACCGACCACAAAAATTTGGTGTATCTGCAGACAGCTCAGCGGCTTAACTCTCGCCAGGCCAGATGGTCCTTGTTCTTCTCTCGATTTAATTTCACACTCCATTTCCTCTCTGGAGAGAAGAACATTCGTGCCGACGCTCTCTCTCGCTCTGTGGTGTCCTCTGAAGAGGAGGTAGAGGAGCTCGGCTTATTGTTCCCACAGAGAGCCTGAGAACAGTGGCTCCGGTTTCACTAGAGTCTGTGCCCCCGGGCAAGACTTTTGTGCCTACCAATTTGCGACCGGAGGTACTCTCTTGGGCACATTCGTCCAGGGTTGGTGGACATTTTGGGGCAAAGAGGACATCTGAATTGCTGGCGAGGACATATTGGTGGCCGCATATGGTCCGTGATGTTGGGGACTATGTTCGGGCGTGTGTCTCCTGCACCAAAAATAAGTCTCCATGACAACGGCCAGCTGGTTTACTTTATCCTTTGCCGGTGGCAGACAGGCCCTGGGAGATGGTTGGGATGGACTTTGTGGTGGGCTTGCCCAAGTCTCGGGGTTGCACCATCATTTGAGTAATCACCGACCATTTCTCTAAAATGGTGCATCTGGTGCCACTACCACGGTTACCTTATGCACGGGCTCTGGCAGCGTTGTTCGTTAGGCACATCTTCCGTCTACACGGCATGCCGGACAAAATTGTCAGTGACCGAGGTCCCCAGTTTGGGTCTCGGTTCTGGAGAGAGCTTTGTCGTCTACTCAGTATTGAGTTAAATCTCTCTTCAGCGTATCATCCTGAGACTAATGGGTTGGTAGAGAGGGCCAACCAGACCTTGGTCACCTATCTACGACATTTTGTCTCTGCCAGGCAGGATGACTGGGCATCCTTGCTACCATGGGCTGAGTTTGCATTAAATAATGCTGTGGCTGACTCCACGGACAGACTCCTTTCCTTCTGAACTACGGTCAGCATCCGCGGGTTCCGGTGCCCATGCCCGTGTCTTCCGCCAACTCCAGGGTGGCAGACTGGGCTGTGGAGGCACGGAACATTTGGGACCGTACCCAGGATGCCATTCAGGTGTCCAAGGAGAGGATGAGGTCCTTTGCCGACGCACATCGGCGCCCCGCTCCAACATTTGCTCCTGGGGACTTGGTGTGGCTCTCCGCCCGTAACATCAGGCTGCGAGTTGAGTCCACTAAGTTGGCACCCCGCTACCTGGGTCATTTCAAGGTCCTCGAGGAGGTTAACCCTGTGGTATACCGTTTGGCTCTTCCACCACGCCTGGGTATCTCCGACACCTTTCATGTATCCCTCCTGAAACCCGTGCTCATGTCCCGGTTTTCGGAGTCATCTGCCGGGACATCGGGTTCATCTACGGATGACCATGAGGTGAACGCCATCGTAGGGTGTAAGGTGGTACGGGACAAAAAGTTTTATTTGGTGGACTGGAGGGGCTATGGGCCTGAGGATAGGTCTTGGGAGCCTGCCGAGCATATTCACGCTCCGCAGCTCATCGCTGTCTTTGAGCGCAGCGAGGCCCAAAGAAGGGGGGGCCCTAGGAGGGGGTGTAATGTTAGGGTTCGATTTCCCGCTGCTGCACAAGGGGAGTCTCGAACCCGTCCCGCTGCGGTCTCCCATTCATCTCCGGCCGCAGTGGAGCCTGCTCAGCAGAGACGTCGGTCCAGGCATCTTGCCCACTCCTCTACTGTGCAGTAACTTGCTGCTGCCTTTCCTGGATCTGCTATTATAGCCAGTGCTGGAGCAGTCGTCTTTGAGACAAAGTCCTGCGTTCATCTGAGCATGCCCAGAGTGAGATCTCTCATTGGAGATCAGGGGTCACATGTTCAGGTGCTGCAGCGGCTATTGGTCCGCCAGGAAGGTCATGTAGCTACGTTTGTTTGTAACAGCTTCTCATTGGTCCATGTTCCTGGAAGATCCTGTAGCTGTTGCTATAAAAGGGTAGCATGGCTGGGCCGCCATGCGCTAATATCAATCATTGTATGCTATGCGCCAGTGTGGTCATGTGTATGTGTGGATAGGGACCCGGCTGAAATAAGCCACTAGAATACCGACTTAATCGGTGAGGAGTTTGGTATGGTAGCTGGTCAGGGTCGGTGTCCTAGATGCCCTAGATTACCGGCATAACCGATGAGGAGTTTTGATTGCCGTATTCAGGGTCTGGCGTTCAGACGCCATAGATTGTGGTGACTCCCGCGAGGACATTAGCACATGATCACGCTTTATGAACGCGTAGCACTTAACTGTGTACCTGAGAGCCTGACAGGACACAGTACTTTTTCTCAGCGGCCCTGTGACGTAACAGGGTTCGCTTTCAACGCTAGACAGCGCCCTAACGTGTTTTCTTTGACACTCAGTTGTGTCTAGTGAGTGCGCACACATCGCCATATAGCGCTGCGGCTCTCCTTCTAGCGGCTCTGTGGAGTAACAGAGTTCGCACTTATTGCCACAGCGCATTACGGCGTTTATGTTGGCGACTCTGCGGGATAACAGAGTTTGCTTCTCGCGCCATTTCTACTAGCAGCAGGCTCCGCTTGCATGGTGGACCCCGGGCTGCGAACGCACCTCTCTACTTTATATATTTGGTGCGTTCCTCAGACCCTTAACAATATATTTTTATTAAAGATATTTAAAAACAATTGCATTTTGTGTGCGGTGCATCGTATGTCAAAATAATTGGCACAATAAGAAAATTTATAATTAAATAATAATTAAGCAGTGGTTCCCTATTTAATAATAATATTCGTAAAAAGATATCCGCAATATCTTTGGGGTGATGTTTTTTAACTCCTGAAGGAGAAAAGATTCTGTCTATTCTTTGTCTGGATCTTATATGTTTTATTCTCTTTGACATGTATTTCGACGGTTTGTTGAGAAGACGGTAGGAGTTAAATTTGCAAGATTTTATATATGAGACATAAAAGGAGAGAAGTTCTTTTTTAATTTCCTGTTGTAAGACAGGTGAGGGTTAGGCCAGACTCGATTGTGAGTCTTCTTTAGATTTTTTAAGGAGTTGTAGAAAGATTCTTTCTCTAACTTTTTTCTTGTGAATGGATAAGATTTTCATCAAGATTCATATGATGACTGCTTTATGTGCATTCAAGACATAGAAAGTACTAAATTCATCAGAGGAATTTTCAATGAAATATTGTTTGATGGCCAGTAGTGTTGAGCGATACTGCTCGATATCTAAAGATATCGTATCGGAATGGTATCGCCGATATCGGAAGTCCAATGTAAGTCTATGGGAACAAAATATCGCAACAAAAAAAAACCCTTTCTTTCGTTGTAAACACAAAATATACACACATAGAATACATATATATATATATATATATATATAACATGTCATTGTGACATATATATATATACATATATTTATAGTTTATACACTACTACATAGTAAAATAGACTCTGATTCAATTGCCGGGTAAAGCCGTGACATACCCCATAGAAGTCGACGGGCTCGGTGCCGAGTACCCCCAAAACCTCTGGCTCTGTGCGACTCAACTTGGGCGTCACGAACAGGATTCTGTAGCTCGCTATAAGCGAGTCCTGTGTGCCTGAATTGAACTGGTTTTGTGCTTGAGAATTGCTAAAATCATCAGAGAATGTATTTGCCATTTTTCCGCCATATCTGCGTCACGACGAGGCACTGGTAAAGAAGAAGGGGGTGCTCTTCGTGGGTGTACACTCACTCAGTGGCGCGAAAACGATGGCCGACCACTCTAAATGGTACTGCAATGTAAGATCGTGCCCCACAGCTCTGGAGTTCCACCTCCTCATCCTCCTCAGTGTGCGGAAACTAACACGAAGGTCCCGCCTCACTACAAAAGAGGGGCCCTCTCCAGATGCTAATAACACATGTGACTTGGCAGAGATGGCTAATGAACACGAGCAGAAGTGTGAAGGGATGGAGCAGTCAGAGCTCTCCCCCCACGGAAGCGACCCGATCGCCACGGAACCACCGTTGGGCACCCGGCCTGGAAACCCTCCTACGCTGCAAGAAGCGGAGGATACCCTAAGAGGCCTGGCCCGGCACCGGGAGGAGGTCGCCAGGATGGAAGCCAGCTGGCGTGCCCTAAAACTAAACTTGGAGCGGCGCCAATCCCTCTTACCTGAAGTGTCTGTACCGGAAGGTGAGGCACCCGTTCTAGTAGAGGAGTCCGTGCGGGCATCCTAGCCCTTGCAATGTGATCCGGTTGACGTTGTCGCAGTGGAGGCACCCGTTCCTGCAAAAAACTCTGCACCGGCAGCACCCCAAGCCGTAAATCTCCCCAGCCTCCCTCAGTGGTCTCCTCAGCAGCCCCAGCTATGGACATGATAACTATAGCTGGCCCGTACCCGGCGCCTGTTAGGCCCCCTGGGGTTCGTTCAGTCCGGGACATAGGGCTCCAGACCCGGAGGGAGATGAAAGAGGTGGCCACACAGACACAGATAGCGGGTCACGACTTGACTGTACGGCCACACGACGTCATCAGGTCCTGGTGGTCCTTGGTGTCTCGGATGTTTGGCAAGCATCAGAAGAGTACCAGGTGGTACCTGGAACACCCCTGCCAAAGAATTATAAATAACCCGGACAGGGTCCCTGTATGTAAATAGTTAAATTGCTGATGTACCCGGACGGGTGAATGTTCATAAAAATTTTTTTTAATTTAATAAAAAACACAACACAGTTTTCATTACTTTTATTACAGTCTCATCCTGCGACGCCATCGATCTCCTGTAAAAAAATTAAAAAAAAAAACAGCAGTATACCACCTGTCCGACGCAGTCCATAGTAACGAGTGTCCCACGACGATCCAGCTCTGCTACATCAGAATGACAGGCAGAGCCTGTCATCCCGGCGCAGCACAGCTGATTACCAGCTTCCCCGGCGGTGACGTCATCGGACTGGTTTACGGCCGGGATTACCCTGCAGTCACTGCAGTTATCGCGAAAAACTGCATGTGACCGCCAGGGAGAAGATAATGGCGGCCATCAAGCAGTCCAGGACGTGACCGCCGGAGATCTTCTGCCAGGTAAGTGCCGCTGACTCCTGACAGACCCGACCGACGGACACTCACAGTGACAGTGACAAATCCGATTCCGGTATCCGATATGACGAAAATATCGGTACTCGGAATCGAAAGCCCGATACAGCTAATATCGGCCGATACCCGATATTTGTAGTATCGTATCGCTCAACACTAATGGCCAGTTCAAGCTCAGATTTATAAGATGAGATTTGCAGTAGGGCAGAGTTGCATCTCGACAGCTGTTTATTTCTGTGGATATGGGCACATCAGAAATGTTTCCGAAGCTGGTGAACGATCAGAGATGGATTTGGGCAAAATTGAGATCTGTTTGACTTTGGATATTGAGAATCAATCTATAATAAATATGGACATCAGAATAGTGAGTATATTCTCACTATTTATGGACATCAGAATAGTGAGTATATTCTCTGGAAGATGAGTTGATGCAACAAAAGGCATCAAAGAGCTCGTTTTTTGTTAACCAAGCATTTAAACTGGGGTAAGAAAGTCATTTTGAGGAAGAGGAGTCAATATGGCTACCAGGAACCATATTGAAGTCACCAAGTGTTAGGGTTCGAGTTCCCAATGCTGCACAAGGGGAATCTCGAGCCATTCCCGCTGCGGTCCCCCATCAGTCTCCGGCCGCAGTGGAGCCTGCTCAACAGAGACGTTGGTGCCAGCGTCTTGCCCATTCCAATATTGTGCAGAGACTTGCTGCTGCCCCTCCTGGATCTTCTATTATAGCCAGTGCTGGAGCAGACGTCTTTAGGATGAAGTCCTGCGTTTCCCCTTCTGAGCATGCCCAGGGTAAGATCTCTCATTGGAGATCAGGGGTCACATGTTCAGTTACTGCAGCAGCTCCTATTGGTCCGCCAGGAAGGTCCTGAAACTACATGTGTTTTGGAACAGTTTCTCATTGGTCCTTTTTCTGGCAGGTCCTGTAGCTGTTACTATAAAAGGGTGGCATGGCTGGGCAGCCATGCGCTAGTATCAAATCTGTTTTGTGCTTGCGCCAGTGAGGTCATGTATGCATGTGGTTAGGTCTGGCTGAAATAAACCCCCAGAATATCGGCACCTCTGGTGAGGAGATTGTATCACGTGTTCAGGGCTCGGCTGAAAACACCATTAGAATACCGGCTACTCCGGTGAGGAGATTGTTGCTTGTGTTCTGACTGCATGACCTCAGACTGTCATCTGTGTTCCCTGTGAGTCTAACAGGACACAGTCTTTTTCTCAGCGGCTCTGTGACGCAACAGGGTTCGCTTTATAACGCTGGTTCAGCGCCCTAGCGTTTTACCTTGCGGCTCACTGAAGCTAAGTGAGTTCGCACCTATCGCCATATAGCGCTGTGGCATTCCCGTTAGCGGCTCTGGGGATTAACAGAGTTCGCACTAACTGCCACAGCGCGCTACGGCGTTTATTTTAGCGACTCTGCGGGATAACAGAGTTCGCTACTTTCGCCATCTCACTAGCAGCGGGCTTCGCCTGCATGGTGGACCCCGGGCTGCGAACGCACCTCTCTACTATATCTATTAGGTGCGTTCCGCAGACCCTAACACCAAGTAATATTAATTCACCTTTTCTGATTTTTTAATTTTTTTAATCAGTTTGTCCAGAAATTGAAAAAATTATTTTATTGGGGGCATACACATTAATGATTTTGCAGAGATTATTGTTGAGATGGAACACTAAGATGTGAACACTTCTCAACTCATCTCTTGGTTCTTCTATCATTTCAAGTGGGGTAGATTTTTTTATAATTGTCACCTCTAGAGATGAGCGACTTTGCCTCCGGGAGGGTCGAGTCGGGTTTCGGCCGACTTGACTTTTACAAAAGTCGAGTCGAACGAAGTCGTGTGACTAACGGAAACAGTTGAGTCGGTGTCGGAAACCCAACCCCAATGCAAGTCAATGGGGAAGAAAAGTCGGCAGTGAGTGGAGGACAGTAAACACACCTACAGTGCCCATTTCAATGCCAACGACATCAAACCTTATTACTTAAGTTTGTCAACCTTAATTTACTTTATAATAAAGTTAAAGTTAAAGTTGCGGGGGTACAGCCCAGTTAAGGAGGTGGCAAAACTGGCATATGTTGAGGCAGGGCTGGCATCAACACCCGGCGCACCCGGGCAAGTGCCAGGGCCCTGAGTAGGCAGGGGGTCCACTCACAGTCGGGAACACCGGCATGCTATGGGGCCCGGTGCCTGTGCCAGTACCGGGGCCGGTGCCTCGAGCAGAGCAGCTGACAGCGAGGAGAGGTGAGTAGTTCATTTTTAATTTTTTTATGTTTCGCGCAATATATGGAGACCATCATATGGGGCCCATCATACACTGGAGTATTATTATATATGGGACCCATTATACACTGGAGCATCATATATGGAGCATTACATGGGGCTCATCATACACTGGAGTATCGTATATGGGGCCCATTATATATGAAGCATTATATGGGGCTCATTATTCTGTATGGAGCTCTATGTGGTGCCCATAATTGTGTATGAAGCAATATATGGAGCTTATTACACTGTATGGAGCAATATATGGGGCTCATTATTCTGCAAGGAGCACTATGGTTTGCCCATAATACTGTATGGAGAAATATATGGAGCTCATTATTCTGTATGGAGCACTATGTGGTGCCCATAATACTGTATGGATGACTATACTGTTTGTCTTTTGAGCTATTGTAGAATTTACAATAGATATCACTCATGTAATGTATGAAGTAAGTGAAATCTTTGGCATTGTACTATACCTATATTTCTCTGCCGTATCTGAGCATCATGAATTGTGGTATGAGTTAAAGGGGCCCACTGAAACTCTTTTGCCCGGGGCCCACGAAAACCTGGAGTCCGACCCTGTGTTGAGGTATAGGCTGGACGTTCAGCAGCTGCAAATGGAGGAATTGGAGAAATCGGAGGAAGAGGAGGACAAAGGGAGCCATTTTGTGGCAACTTATGTGTCATCAGGGGAAGGTGGTACAAAATTCTTTGAAACCCAGGCATGGTTCATTTTAATGAAGGTGAGATCATCTACATTTTGGGTCGACAGCCGGGTCTTTCTTTCTGTTAGGATTGATTCAGCAGCACTGAAAACTCTTTCTGATAGCACACTACCAGCAGGTCAAGCGAGCTCCTGTAAGGCATATTGTGTCAATTCATGCCAGGTGTCCAGTTTACAGGCCCAGTAGTCAAAGGGGAATGAACTGTGAGGGAGAACATCGATAGGGGAGGAGAGGTAATTTTGAACCATATTTGACAACTGCTGTCTCCTGTCTGTTGCAATTGATTCATTATTACCAGTCATTTGAGCGTTACTCGAGAAATCAGACCACAACATGGTCATGAAACCCCTGTCTCCAACGCCACTTCGGCTGTGTGCACCACGAACACCTCTTGCATTTGGCCCAGTACGGTTCATGGTAGAATCTGCACCGCTGCGGTGTGCTGGGAATGCCTCTAACAAACGGTTTACCAGAGTTGCTTGTTTGTTCGCCACTATTAGCTCTAGGTTCTCCTGTGGCATGATGTTCTGTAATTTGCCTTTATAGCATGGATAGAGGATGCTGGCCAACCAGTAGTCGTCATCCTTCATAATTTTGGCAATGCGGGAGTCCCTTTTTAGGATCTGCAAGACATAATCACACTTGTGGGCCAATGTTCCAGGTGTCAATGATGCATTGCCAGTGGTGGGTGGAGGAGCACTTTCTACCAAATCCACATCCCTCCAGTCATGCACAAACCCTGTACCTGACCTTGGCAAGCCAACATTTTCTCTTGCCCCCTGAGAAGCACCCTCCTCCCCAAAATAATCATCCCCCTTATCCTCCTCCTCCTCTTCCTCTTCTTCCTCCACCTCATCCAGGACAGTTCCCTGAGCAGACAATGCCTGACAGTCATCAAGGCTTCCCTCGTCCTCCTCCTCCACTGCAGACGCCTGATCCTTAATGCGCGTCAAAGTTTGCATGAGCAGACGCATAAGTAGGATGCTCATGCTTATGATGGCATCGTCTGCGTTTACCAGCCATGTGCATTCCTCAAAACACTGAAGGACTTTACAGAGGTCTTTCAGCTTTGACCACTGCACACCCGACAACTCGTTGTCTGCCCTCAAACTGCCTGCCCGTGTATTCTCCCACAAATGCATTACAGCCTGCCTCTGTTCGCACAGCCTCTCAACCATGAGCATGGTGGAGTTCCACCTTGTTGCAATGTCGTCTATGATTAGGCAGTGCTTGGGGAGGTGGAGCGATCGCTGCAGCCTCTGCATACGACTGGAGTCTACGAGCGTCTGATGGATGTGCGAGCACAGTCTTCGCACCTTATGGAGCAAGGCTGGTAACTCCAGATAATTATTTTTGAAGCACTGCACCACCAGGTTCAAGGTGTGAGCCAGGCAAGGTATGTGTCTCAGTTTTGCCAGGGCTATGACTGCCACAAAATTATGCCCGTTATCACTGACTACCTTGCCTGGCTAAAGATGTAGACTGCCCAGCCATGACTCAGTTTCTCGCTGCAAGTAGTCGGCCAGTACCTCCGCGGTGTGTCTGTTGTCGCCCAAAGACATCATCTTTAAAACAGCCTGCTGATGCTAACCACTAGCTGTTCGATGGTGGGACAACTCGTGTGCAACATTGGCAGCTGCGGATGGAGTGCTCGTGCGACTGTGCTCTATCGACGAGCTTTCGCTTCTGGAGGAGGAGGAGGGTCGAACGCCTACAGCCAACTGTTGCCTATACCGTGGGCTAGGCAGCACTGTCCCACCGCCGCTGTCACCTGTGGACCCTGCATCCACCACATTCACCCAGTGCGCAGTGATGGACACGTAATGGCCCTGGCCATGCCTACTGGCCCATGCATCTGTTGTGAGTTGCACCTTTCCACTCACTGAATGTTTGAGTGCATGGACAATGCGGTCTTTCACATGCAGGTGGAGGGCAGGGATGGCTTTTCTAGAAAAGAAGTGCCGTCTGGGTAGGTCATAGCGTGGGACAGCGTAGGCCATGAGCTCTCGCAACTCTGCGCTTTCAAACAAATGGAAGGGCATCATCTCTAATGAGATCAGTTTGGCAATGTAGGCGTTCAAAGCCAGTGAGGTTTTGTAGTCCATCCACGCTTACAAGTGCATGGTGTTTACATGTCTAAGCATGCAACTGGTATTCAAATGTCCAAGATTTTTCCCTCGGCTAAAGGTCCTTCCGCACTTCTTACAGATAACCTCTGCCTCATCAATAGGATTTTTGTCAAAAAAGTGCCACACTGCACTCTTCCTACTTTGGGAAAAATTGTCAGAGCTTGCACGCTGTGCTAATTTGACCAACTGACCAAGCTGTCCTGCAACTCTTTTTGTTTTTTTAACACGTTTTTGGACTGCTACGAGCCTGCCAGATAACCACAGCTGTGATGTCGATGCCTTCTGCGGATCCTCCTCATCTTCTGAGCTATTGCCAGCTGCACCCTCTTCCCCCAATGGATGCCAATCCAGGTCAACAACTGGGTCATCCATCACCTCATCTTCAATTTCATCTGCACCTTCCTCTGTGTCACCGTGTAAGGTGATATAGTATGCGGGAAGGGGCACCTGAGTTTCATCAGGGTCAGAATCTGGCTCAGTAGACTGCGAAGGCATTGCAGTTCTCTGGGTGAATGTACCAGCAGAATCATATAGTAGTGGCTGTGCATCAGTGCACTCCATGTCATATTCATCTTGGACTGTGGAATTCAGGATTTTACTTGATAACCCAGGCTTGGTATGTGAAAAGAACTCCAGGGAGTAATCTAAAGTGTGGCCTGCCGCATCCTTCACTTTTGTTTGGGGTTAAGGACACAAGGAAAGGTGTTTTTCCTGACCAGGAGCCTGCACTGACGACTCAGTGCTTGCATTTTTTGAAACTTCAGAAGAGGAGGCAATAGAGCTGAAGACTGTTTCAGGAATGTAAGCCAAAACCTGTTCCTGATGCTCCAGTTTTAAAAGCGGTTTACCTACTCCCAGAAAAGGGAGCCTTTCAGGCCTTCTGGAGCCAGACGATGATGCAGGCTCAACACCTGCCTTAGGTGCTATTGTGCTTTTGGCACTACCAGCAGATGCAACACCACCACCATCAGTACCAGCTGGCCCTCCCGCCCACGTCCGCGGCCTCTTCCACCATACTTCCTCATGTTTGGGAAAATGTACCAAAAATACCAGCAGATATATGGTACTGTTTGAGGAGCATACAACTGTAGATGGTTTTGATGAAAATTTAAATCTCCGTATATATTTACAGAGTCACACACAGACGCTCACTCAGTATGGATTTGACCTTAATGCAAAGAGCAGATATACAGTACTGTATCAGAAGCGGACAGTTGTATAGGGTTTTGGGGAAAATTTAAATCTCCGTATATATTTCCAAAGTCACACACAGACGCTCGCTCAGTATGGATTTGACCGTAATACAAAAGGCAGAAAAAAGGTACTGTATCAGAAGATACCAGCTGTGTACGGTGAAGGGAAAAATTTAAATCTCCGTATATATTTCTGGAGTCACACACAGATGCTCACTCAGTATGGATTTGACAGTAATAAAAACAGCAGGAATATGGTACTGTATCAGAAGCGTAAAGCTGTATACTGTGTAGGGAAAAATTTAAATCTCCGTATTTATTTCCGGAGTCACACACAGATAGTCAGCATGTATTTGTCCGTGATACCAGCCGGTACACGGTAATGTGTGAGGAGCATACAGCTCTATAGGGGAAAAAATGAACAGACGGTAACTGCAGAAAAAAATAAAAGTATTTGTGCTGTGTAAAAAGCAGTCTGCACAGCAGTGTGCACACAGCAATAAAGCTATCAGGCAGCCTAATAACCAGCGCTACTGCACACAAGAAAATCCTCCCCTGTCACTGAAGGCAGCCTCATAACCAGCGCTGCAGCACACAAGAAAATCCTCCCCGTCACTGCATACCAACTGTACAGCACAATTGCTAACACCACAAGCACATAAGAACTTCTTCTATCTTTACAGCCCTAACTCTCTCCTTACTGATAAACAGCAACCTCTCTCTACTGTTAAGATAGCCAGAAGTAAAATGGCGGTCGGCGGTCAGGGCTTTTATAGACACTATGACGCCCCCCAAAGCTAACCAATCACTGCAATGCCCTTCTCTAAGATATTGGTGGACGCTGCCCATGTCATCTCGTTGCCCACAGTGTACGTCCTTGCTCATTGGCTGAAAAAAGGCACCTGCAAGCATTCTGTGAAATATGACTTTGGTACTCGTTTCAACAACCGCATGGCCGACCTCACGCTATGGTCGTGTTTCGGTTGACAGAACTCGACTTTGGCTAAAGTCGCCGACTTTTGAATCTGACCGACCTGTTTTGCTCAACTCTAGTCACCACCCCTTTTCTTTTTAATGTTGAGAGCTTCAAAGTTGTGGTGGAATGTTGGGTGTTTTAGTTTACGAAATTTGGTCTCCTGTAGACAGATTAGGTCACCTGGGCTGTTTTTAAGCTCTTTCCAAATTGTGAATCTTTTCATGGGGTTGTTTAGACCTCTTACATTGTATGTATTAGATTTGAAACTCATGCTGGAAGGTTATATTTCAAGGGCAGAGAAAACATAAAATAAAGATAAACATAGACAAGTCCTAACTTAAGTGACATAACGTTTGGGTGACTGTAAGAATAAACTGAAAAACAACAGTAGTTATAGTATGTTATGCAAATTTAACCAAAAGAAAGAGAAAACAATAAGAAACTTGGAATATCCTCTTTGTGGAAATTACAAAGAAGCAACAAAAAAAACAGAAAAAATTCTCCTGAAGGAGCCCAACCAAGAGAGGGTTATCTCCTTTTAACGGGGGGGAAAGTTAGGTGAAGAGAACCATGTAGGACATCCAAAAGAAGCTTCAGAAGACTTGTGAAAAAATATTTTAGGGCAAACAAAATATCAAAGATTGTATTTGATAATATACATGTTAAAATAGAAGCTTTATATGTGGAATACAAAATGGAAATTATCATATTAAGCATGAAACATTACAACTAGAGATGAGTGAATATGTTTGGAAAACTATCTCAAAACAAATTCAGAACAAATATGAAACATTCGGATTCTTAATAGGAAACATGAACATTTTTCTTAAAATCTGAAAAAATCAGTACCATTTGGTAAAAAGTGCGGGAAAATAATTGCTTTGCCACTTAAATATTTTTAGCACTTTGGCTAGGATAGTGGTGGTGTATGATGTGTGGGAGCATGTGTGTGAGAGCTGAAAGGAACAGCATGCTTGTAATTATTTTTTCTTGTTTTTTCTAACTTTATGTATCCAAATTGTGGTTAGCCAATCAGGGTGCAGGAAACATCCACAATGTCCAAACAGAAGGGCTTATGCCATTGGCTGCTGAAAAAACACTATATAAAGAGTGGACTTTTTTTTAATGGCATTGTCAGTATAACAGCGCAGAGAGGCTGGTCCTGAAGTTGCTCGTGGTCCTGGATGCTGAGAGATTTTAGACAGTTTCTGTTTCTAAGTCAGATAGTTTAGATATCTAGTATCCTGTGTGGCTGTGAAATCGACCTTCCAGCAGATTTTGTTTTTTCTCTTGTGCCATTAGGGAGGTCCACAGATAAAGACAGCAGGGCACATTTCATAGATGTGTGTTGTGCAGTGCTTCTATTGTGCTCCTTGCACGAGTAGACCTTTCAAAACCTATTTTTTTTTCTGTTGCTAATGTGATTAAGCACGCCATACCTCACCTTGTCATTTAGTGGTGTTGAATTTCATCTGTGTGCAGAGTTGTTGCAGAGTAAAAAATGTATTTTTTTCTGTTATAAACTTTATACAGCATGCCATATTTCACCTTCTCATTTTGTGACAGTGAAATTCATCTGTGTGCAGAGCTGTTGCAGAGTAAAAACAACTATCTTTTTATGCTAACATGGTTCATCATATGTCACCTTAACATTTAGTGCCGCTGAACTTCATCTGTGTGCAAAGTAGTTGCAGAGTAAAAAAAAATGTTTTTTCTGTTGCTAACGTAATTCAGCATGACATATCTCACCTTGTCATTTAGTGGTGGTGAAATTCCATCTGTGTGCAGAGCTGTTGCAGAGTGAAAAAAAACACCTATTTTTTTCTGTTGCTAAAGTGATTCAGCACGACATATCACACCTTGTAATTTAGTGGTGGTGAAATTCATCTGTGTGCAGAGCTCTTACAGAGTAAAAAACCCTATTTTTTCTGTTACAAATGTGATACAGCACGCCATATCCCTCCTTCTCATTTTGTGGCGGTGAAACTCAGCTGAGTGCAGAGCTCATGCAGAGTAAATACAGCAGGCTAGATCTCAGTTTGAAATAGTTTGGAGCTTATTTTCTTTTGTATGCGGGGCCCCACCCCAGTAAAATAATATTTTACTCTTTTTTAACGGCATACGGAGGCTAGATTCTTTGAAATTTTTTGGGGGAATATTTTACTTGTACACCCCATCCACTAAAAAAAAAAAATTTTTTTTTTACTAAGTTAAAAAAAGGGGATTAATTCTTTTAACAACCCCATCCCCATTTTAAAAAATACTTCTTTTTTGGGAAATAAACACACTAATCCTTTTGAAAGTCGGGAAAATCTCTATTTTCACCTCATCCCACTAAAAAAAATCATTTTTCTTAAAAAACATGTTCAAGCACTCCCTGCTTGTACTCTGCTGAGCGTGTCTCGGGGGCCCCTCCTTTTTTTTAACCCCCAAAATTGGTTCTGCACATTCCATTTAAAATAAATCTAATTTTTTAAGCCCCCGGCTTCCATCCTAAAAAAACATTGGTTGCAAACACATAGAATACAAAAAGGGGGTTTCAAAATTTTGGGGGACAGTTGTGTTTCAGTTTTTTTTTCAGTCTTTTTTTTTTATTTTTTTTTGAGTGCAGATCACCTCCATTACATTTTAAAGCACTGCTGCTTTGAACCTGCTGACGGTCTCAGTCTCACCTTTTTTCATTTACTCCAATTGGTTCTGCACACCCAAAATTTAAAATAAATCTAATCTTTTATGTGACCGCTTCCATCCGTATAAAAAAATTTTGGGTTCAAACACAAGAATACAGAAAGAGCTTTTAAACAGTTTTGGGGCCCATTTGTTTCAGTTTTAAACTTCATCTTTTTTTTTTACTTTTTAGTGCAGCACGCTCCAGTTACATTTTTCAACCTGCTGCTTGTCCCTCCCTAGCGTGCCTCATCTCATCCTTTTCTTTAAACCCCAAAATTGGTTCAAAAACATTCCATTTAAAATAAATCAATCTTTTATTTTCCCCCTTTTTCCCTCCGTATACAATACATTGGTTGAAAACAATATAGAATACACAAACGGGCCTTTCACAGCTACTGAACATTTTTTTTAATTTTTTTAACTAAAATATTTTTTTTAAAAATGACACAAATAAGTAATGTTAAAGAGGAATAGTCCTACATCCATTTTGCACAATATTACGGGTGTACTTTTTTTCCCCTTTTAAAAAAACCAAGTATTTTAAAATTTACTTGTATGCTTTTTTAAAAAACCAGAACAAAAAAGGGGAAAACCCTTTCCCCACTGCAGCTTTGTAAAATTTCAACCCACATTATGCACCCCAACATTAAAAATTTTTGAGGCATAAAGTGATTGGATTGGCCCCAAAGTTATGGGGGGAAAAGGGGTTCCCACAGTACCCTATAGCATAAGTATTTTTTTTTTTTAGCTTTTTGTTAGAAAATTGGAACTCCATAAAAATGTCACAATTTTTAGTACAGATTTGCCCCCAAAACACTAAATAAATTAAATTTTTTTTAAATTTTTTTGCTTTTCATTTTTTTTACACTTAAAATAAGGGTGTACCGATATCAGTGAAGCCCCTCCCTTTAACATGTATTTTTTTTTTAAAACAGTGAAACTAGGTAGCATAATTTTGCCGGACACACAGGGGGGGAACAGCAGGCGTTACTGAACCCCACTATCACTATATTGTGTTTTGGGGTCTGGGGAACACACTCTGAGCAAAACCCTAAAAAGGGTTGTAGCCCGGGAGTAACCAGGGGGTAGAAAGAAACATAACGGAGACATGGAAAACGTTCCCAACCAGTTATTTAACTAAAACCCCGGGCAGGCAAATTCAGGCGACCCCTGCCTTTCATTTCAGAAAAAAAACCTTCTAAAATTTTCGTGGGTAGTCGAAAAGAAAAGGGGCTGTAGTACACCACCTGCACAGTAAAGACCACTCCGATAATACACCAGCAGATAAAACCAGAAACCTCCAATCATCGGGGTAACGGGGGCCCCGTACCCCCCTTTGAGCCCAAAAAAAAGAATGGGGAAAAGCCATCTGGGGAAAACTGGGGGGCAAGACATGTAGTCTGTCACCACCCTTTCAAAGGGTTTCCTCCGCCCCTGGAGCCGCCCTCGGTTTTGGGGAACTTTTGGGGCCCCCGCCCCAAAACATCGACACTTTGGGAAAAATACGTTTTTTTCCCCTTTGTGCAGAGGCCTGTTTTGTCTCCCCTTTTTTCAGAGCTGTCTCCCCCTCCTCGACCACAGATTTTTTTGTAAATCAGTGCAGCACAGTGCCTGGGCTGAATGGAGAACTTTTAAGGATTGCCCATGTGTTTGGGAAATTTTCCCCTTTACGCCCCCGGGGTTTAAAGGGTATGAGGCTTTTTAAGTTGCCCCCGGGAGCGAGGGCCCAGGGGGGTGTACCCCCAAAAAAAAGAGGGTTTTTAATTTTTCGATGCGCGGCGTTCTCAGCCACTGCAGCAGAAATAAACCCCAGTCGCAGACTCCCAACTGGCCAAGAAACGTTGTCCCCTCAAGGGGCGCACCCCCCCCTGCGGGGGATCACCCCCCCCTTTTTCACAAACGACTAAGAAAGTCACCTCCCTCGGGGGGTGTCTTTCCCCCCCCATTGACTCCCCCTCATCCCCCCAAAAAATCCTTTAAAAAAACTTTTAAATTTAAAAATTTTTAAAAATAAATTTCTTGTAATAATTTTTAAAACAGTTTAGGGGGAAAACCCAAAAGCATTAAAAAAGGATAACAAAAAAAAAAACTTATGTGCTTTTTAAAAACCCTTAAAAGTTTTTAAAGGGGTTTTTAAAAAAAGACCCCGCGACTCTGGGGGTTTTTTTTTTGATACAGCAGGTACTTTGAAAGTCCTCCACCCTTTTTTGAGGAACCACGTTTTCGCGACCCGTCCCGAAGGTGAGGGGAAAATTTTTTACCCCATCCTCCACCTTTCCAAACCCAGCCTTAGGCTTTCAGTGTTTTTTGAACAGGCCCAAAAGGGGGGGGGGTCAGGCTGACAAATGCACATCTGCACCCCGCCATCCCTTTACTCATCAAAAACCCCCAAAAAATGGCAATATCCCCATAAGTTATTCGCCACTCATTACACTGGGAGTGGGTGCCCCTTCATTATAGGTCCAATTCTAAAATTTCTGTTCTCACCAACAAAGCTCTCCCACAGCGCAAACCCCCCCTACCTTCCCCCCCTTATTTTTATTTATCGGGCCCAACCGACTCTCACTCTGCAAAAGACCCCTTTGACCCAACCCCGCACTAATCCTAAACCCCCCACTCCAACTCCAATCAACCCCTGCCCCAACCCGAAGCCTACCCAAGAAATTAGGACTACCCAAATTTTTAAAGGTTTTTTAGGGGGTCCCCCAAAAAAAATTTTTTTCACAGGGGGGCCCCTTTACATTCACTAACAAAAATCATCTAAAGTTAATTCGGGGTTTTGTACCCATTCACTATCCCATTTACCCTCACTTCCTTAAAAGGGGTGGACCATCATTGTAAAAACCCCATTGAAAAAAACATGTTTTTTAAACCCCACCCCTATTGTAATGTAAGCTTTCACCACGGGGGGGCGATTTTGTTTTAAAATTATTTTTTTTGTTAACGTTTTTAAACTTATAAATCTTTTTTTAAAACTTTAAACGTAAAGCACTGCAAAAAATTTTTGGGCCCCTATATAAAAAAAAATATTATTTTTCTTTTTAAAAAGGGGCCCCCTCAGTATGTAAAGTGTGAACGCCGCAAATTGCGAGTTGATTTGCGCCGATGCGCTAAATACTCCATTACTGTTGCTTCGCCACACAACCGCCCCCAAAATATGAACGGAATTCCACCTGGGGTATTTCACAATGAGCGTTTCATGAAGGGGAAATCTGCGTTGCAACTGCAATCAGCGATCGGGCCTCTGGAACGTCGCAAGTGAGCGCACTCTAGGGGGGCCGGGTGCAGCAGTGCATCAAGAACCGGATAGCCCCCTAAAAAAAATCCCCCACCAAGTTGAGCACATATGACAACATGTTATGGGGGGGGTTTCCCCAAGGGCCCAAGCTACACCGTTTGGGGCCTTTTCACACACTCCCCAACCCCCCCCGTAATTCTTTTTTCCAAAAAAACCCCACGTCGCTCTCCGCTTAGGGGGATTACAGAGCTCCGGGCCCCTGTGTGGAAAATTTTCCCCAGGGAAATTTAAATTTTTAGAGGGCCCCGTTGACTTTTTGACACCTGTGCTCATATGGGTCGCAACGGGGAAAAATTCAGGGGCCCCTGTGGAGGTAGACCGTGACGGCTCCTGCAGCTGATTCGGGGGGAAATGGAAAGGAGGGGGAAAAACAATGTGTACGACTTATCCGCAACCCCTTGGGAATTGGCAAAAACATTTAACACGCCACCCCGCAAGATCATACCCCTCCCACAACATGACCCAAGGGGGAGGGGGGAAAGGATTGCCCGGGGGCCCGGGTTTTGAACCCCTTGTTGGGTTTTTGGGTTTCAGTTTGCGGGCACATGCCCTTTTTTTCCCCTTTTTTGTCTGGCTCCGCCCTTCTGGGTTTTCTTACTTCATTGTATTATCTCTTTAAAAAACCCTGTTTGGGGGCCCTTTAAACTTCAGTTTTGCTTAAAGTTAGGATCACAAAGTAAATTTTTTTTTTTGTTTAAAAATTTTCCATGCAAAAATTTTTTTTTAGGGGGTTTCCACCTTTTCTCACAGTCCCAATTTTAGGGTACCCCCTTTCAACTATAGGGGGTTTGTTCAAAACTAGATGAGGACTTTAGCGGTCCGCCCCCAGGGTCAGGTTTTCCCCCCCAATCGTAGGGGTTTTTCTTAGTTTGTATTTAGGGACGAATTCCCTTTTTTTCCCCTTAAATGGGGGTAGCAGACATAAAAAGGGAAATGGTTTCCAAAGCATCGTGGGGAGGTGGACCTTGCTACTGAGGCTTTTAGTAGCGCATGTTTAATTTTTTTTTTCCCCCCAAAATGCTTTTCAGACCAGGGACGGGTTTCCTGCGGGAAAAGAAATCGGCTTGGCACTTGTAATTTTGGGGGGGACAATGATATTCAAATTTTGGGGAAAATTCTGTCTCCCCCCTTTAAACACAGCATTTAAAGGGGGCGGGTTTTTTTCAATGCCCCGCTTTTAGAGCCGTGCCGTGCTTTTTTTGGGGGGAGTAGGGGCCCTCCTTTTTCCCCCCCCTTGCTACGCTGGCTTTTTGTGCCGGAGTGGGGAGGAAAACCCGGGAACTTGCTGCTGTGTGGGGAAAAAAAGTTTTCCGGGGCAACAGGCCGGGGTTTCCCTTTCCGGGGGCCCCTTTTAGGAACATAACCAGCTGTTTTTGAGCTCATGAGAGGGTTCAACACAACCAAAATTTTTAGGTGCTGCGTGGGGGCCCCACTCCTAGTGGGGCCCCTTTGGGAACTAAAAATGTGCTTTGTCCGCACATTTTTTCCCCCATATTTGTGGGATTGGGGGTGCTGACATTTTTTAAAAAATTTTTTTTTAAATTTTTTTAAATTTCACACTTGCAATTTTTACATAGAAAAAACAATTTCAAGGTGTAAAAAAAAGGGGGACGCATGCAAGTCCTGGGGGCGCACTTTTGATTTTTTGGGAAACAACCCCCCCCCGAAAAAAAAAGGGGCCAAACGGGGGGTACGGGAAACCCCAGCTGCACCCCAACTCTCCCCCCCTTTTTTTTACCTTTGGGGGGAAGTCTTCCCCCTTTTTCTCCTTCTATCACTAACCTTTCTCTAGGCCTCCCCCCGCTTTCAAAACCCAAATACTGGTTCCAAAACCCACAAAACCTCCACAGGCAGCCCCCCCAAAACCCTCCCTCATTTCTTTTCTATCGCCTAACCGACTGCCCCTGCAAAGACTTTCGACTAAAACCCCCACTAATACTCCTCCCCCTCCCGACCCAAGACTTCTCCGCCTAAAAGCCAAACCCCTTGGGGAAACTGTACCCCAAAAATTTGGACTATCCACAAATTTTTAATGGTTTTTTTGGGGCCCCCAAAACACATTTGTTTAGAGCGGCCATCACATTCACTAATCAAAGTCATTTTTTTTTTCCCGTTAAGTGTGTGTGTGTCCCTAGCCCAATTTACTATTTTCCCAAACCCCCAAACCCTTTTTAAAAGGCCCGGAAATCATTGAAATGCCCCCATTGTATTAAACCCTTACTTTGATCTCCCCCTCCATTGTACATTGTAACGTCCAGCAGGGGGGGCTTATTTTGCTTAAATTATTTTATTGTTTAAATTTTTTCTTTTTACTTTGTTTTGAACCTAAACGTAAAAACGCGCGGAAAAAGAGGCGCTATATAAAAAAAATATTATTATTATTCCCTGACTCTCCCACCACCTTCCGTTCTTCAGCCATTTTGGGTTTTTTGGGCCTCATCATCCCACTACCCTCTTCCAACACCTGCTGTTGGGGGGTCTGGCCAGCACCATGCTCAACAAAACTGGCACCCGGGGCTCATCACACACAGAGCGTTTTGCGTGTCTGACCATCGGGACTGGCTCACCCGCCTCTTCAGATTCAGGGGGGGGAAAACACCTGTTCGCATCAAAGCTACTCCCCCTTTTTCCCCCTTTTACATTACAGAAAAGCTCTGGGGGGGGGCCCCCCCTTTCAAGCCCAAAAAATTCTGAGAACCCGAACAGACACTCACGGGTCCTGTACAAAAACCCCTTTTTACTGCCCGGGGAATTTGCCCCGGGGGTGAAAGA
>JARQOD010000002.1:375519294-375578672 GCA_033576555.1 Oophaga sylvatica
TTTTGATTTGGTAGTACAGATTTTGCTGGATATCTTTTGGGGAGGAGCCATGTCTCTTTTCCAGAGCTGCCAAAAACATGAAAAACCCTATATTTCCATTAACAGATGATGGACCTGAGAATTGATTGTTTTTGAGTTTGAGTTGAAACCTTTGTTGGTAGCATTTTGAGGTATATATAATTTTGGATCACTTTTAAGGCTCGTTTCACATTTATCCTGTGTTTTACACTGAGCAATTACATAGAGGTTTCCATATAAATCTTCAAAATAAGTGATTCAAACATAACCCCCAATCTATCCATTCCATATAATGAGGCAGGCAGAGTTATTCTGGACATCACCAGATCATAGATTAAAGTGACTCCATCTGCCTCATTATAGTAGATGTTCCATCAAAGGTTTTGTGTGAATCACTTTTTTTAAAGATTTACACCGAAACAACGGATGTAAGTGCTAAATGTAGAAAGCAAGATAAATTTAGACAGCGACCTTTTCCGATCTTTTGTGAGGCAGAATTAACAAATCAACAGCAGTTTAAGAAGAGAAGGCTTGTTTTTTGCAAGATAAGTTGAAGTATTTGTTGGTAGCATTTTGGGTTACATAAAACATTTTTCCCTCTTTTCCAATTTTTTGGGAGGCAGAATGATTAAAAAACAGCAAATTAGGATTATTTATTTATTTATTTTTACGTACTTCACTGTGTGAAATACCTGATAAAGCAACTTTATTATTTGGGTCAGTACGAATACAGTGAAACCATATTTATATACTGTAGTTTTGTAATGTTTTGCTGCTTTTACACATAGAAAACTATTTTATAGAAAAAAAATATTAGTTTTATATATTTATATATATATATATATATAGTTTTATTCATCTTCATAGTCTGATAGTCATAGCTTTTTTGTTTTTCCATTGACAGAGACTTGTTTCTTTCGTGGGACAAGATGATGATTCCAGGGATTCCATTTCTATTTCCAAACAACATTTTGATCGCGTTTTATTCCACTTTTTCTTTGGTGATATGCTGAAAAACATAATTTTTGCAACCTTTTTATTTATTTCTCTTTACAAAGTTTACCCTATTGGTTAAATAGCATGACAGTTTTATAGATTGGTATGTTCTAAACTCGGCGATACCAAAGATGTGTACTTTTTTTTGTTTATTTTGATTTTTACATAAAAATATGCTTTTATCATTGTAATATTTTTGGTGATATTTTTTCTGTTCTTTATTTTGTGGTTATGTTTATTTTTCTACTTTTTTATTTAGGGCCCCATCTCACATAGCGAGATCGCTAGCGAGATCGCTGCTGAGTCACAAGTTTTGTGACGCAACAGCGATCTCAGCAGCAATCTCGCTATGTCTGACACGTACCAGCGATAAGGCCCCTGCTGTGAATCGCTGGTCGTGTCAGAAATGCCTGGACTTTTTTTTTATCTCTGGTCTCCCGCTGGCCAGCACACATCGCTGCGTGTGGCAGGCAGGGGAACAGCGATCAGCTGGTAACCAAGGTACACATCGGGTTTCCAGGCGCGGGGCTGTGCCTGGAAACTTGATGTGTATGTTGGATACCAGCGCACTGCTGCAGGGGAGCTGGTAACCAAGGTACACATCGGGTTTCCAGGCACCGCGCAGCACCTGGAAACCCGATGTGTACCTTGGTTACCACCTCCCTGCATCAGCGGGCTGGTATCCAACGTACACTGCGGGTTACTAAGCGACGTTACCCGCAGTGTCGCTGTGCTGATCGCTGCCCTGAGCTGCCTGTTTGGCAGCTCAGCAGCGATCATGTAGTGACACACCAGCGATCCTGACAAGTTCATATCATTGTCGGGATCGCTGGTGCGTCGCTATGTGAGACGGGGCCCTTAGCCCACTAACAGGACTTCAACTTTTATTTTTCTGATCATTGATATAATGCACTGTATACACATGCATTGCAATTCATTAGACCTTTCAGCTTTAGGCCACATTCACACATTCAGTATTTGGTCAATATTTTATCTCAATATTTGTAAGCCAAAATCAGGAGTGGAACAATCAGAGTAAAAGTATAACAGAAACACGTTGCCACTTGCCACTTCTGTATTTTTCACCCACTCCTGATTTTGACTTACAAATAGCTGCGATACATGGAACCATCTGCTGAGAGGACGTCCTCTCAGCAGATGGTTCCATGTACCGCAGCTCCTGGTAGCAGCGCTCCTCCATTGCTATAGATTTAGCTCACAGCGCTTTCTCTTTGAACCAGGGTCCAGCGTTATACAGTGCGCATTATTCGTGGATCTAATAACAAAATAGATGTCTCTTTAGCAGGTATTATTTGCTCAGTTCTAGCACAATATGTTCTGATGAAGGTCCTTATTTGTGGGGCCGAAAAAGTTCAACTATATTAAATCTATTTTGTTTGGATGCAAATAAAGAAATCATAAGCAATCATCCTCATCTCTTCAAAATCTCCATTGAGTGCCGAGTTACATTTACTATTGATTTGATTTTATGTTATATGTATGTTATATAAATATATACCCTCTCTGCTCTTTTTCCATATATACAAGATCAAAATTTTCCCATTAGTTTAAAGTGTTATTCTCATCTCCAATATTCTATCCAAATATGTAGTAGATGTAATAATAATAATATTAGCAAATACCTCCAGTTAGTAATGTAGTATAGTTTTTTGGATTCCTTATGTCTCTTTCCTCATGTTTAGGCATTGCTGGAGTTTAGGTATCCATGGTTACAACCACTGATATAGTGACAGTTACTTAGTTGCTAGTGGACGTAACCATGGATACCTAAGGTCCTGCAATGCCTGCACATGAAGAAAGAGACATAGGGAATAAAAAAAACTATACTACATTTCTTATTGGAGGTATTTGCTAATATTATTATTACACTTACTACATGTTGGGATAAGAACTTGGAAATGGGAATACCTCTTTAAGGCCCCTGTCACACGTCCTGATATTTCTGGTACAGGAAAAACAGGTACCGGAGATATCAATGTCCGTGTGTTCGTGTGTGTACTACGTGCGACACACGTGTGGCAACCATGTGCCACCCGTGTGCCGCATCAGTACCACACAGACACACGGACGGCCACACGGGGAAGTAGCGCTACTTTAAGCCGCTGTCCCCTTCCGGCTGGTGCTGAAGCCGGCAGTCATCATTCTCCCTGCTCTGCCTGTGAGCAGAGGAGAACGATGAGCGATATATTTGTTGTCATATGCAACAGAGCAGAACTTATTATAAGTGAAAGGAGGACTTTATGCTGACCTGACAGTAGACGGCGATGTTTTGTAACGTTTCCTTCTTTAATGTATTGTATAAGAATTAGTCTCTTTTTAGTTTCACTTTCGTTTTGTTCCTGTTACCTGATGCAATGCTGTAATGACTGTGCATTATTCCTTTACCTCATGTTCAGAGAAGTAAACGCTTGTTAACCCATGCAACCTGCTCTGTGAAGTTTCCTCTGCAAAGGTGTGGATTCAGAAGCTGTGCAACAATATTAATATTAATATACCGCTCATCGTTCTCCTCTGCTCGCAGACAGAGCAGGGAGAATGATGACTGCCGGCTTCATCACCAGCCGCAGGGGGACAGCGGCTTACAGTAGCACTACTTCCCTGGCGGCCGTCTGTTCTCCGTGTGCACATGTGCAGCATGTTTTGCGGTCTGTGTCCATGTGAAAACGGACATGTCTGAGTGTTTTGCAAACGGACACACAGTCCATGAAAACACACTGACATCTACATAGACCCATTCATTTGAATGGGTCTACATGTGTCAGTGTCTCTGGTACGTGTGAAAACTGTCACCACACGTACTGGAGACAGGGACCTATGAAAGGGGCCTAACTGCTATTCCCCACACACATTCTGAGGTCCATCCACTTTATTTACATTTTGATACATATCATTTTCAGTTTTATTTTTAGCTAAGAGTTTATCTTTCAGCTTTAAAGCTTATTTTATTACTGTAATAAATGGAAGCATTTAAGACAAAAGACAAGTAAGTATGTTACTTGAAATTCATATATTTCACCTTCAGTTAACTGATGCTCCTGTAAAGCCTTTTATTGCTGTCATATATATTAGTTAGCCTGGAATAAATGACAGCGCTCTATTGTTATAATCTTAGAAATTTGTATTGTGACAACTATTAACAATAGCTTTTAAATACTGGTGAGTTTTATGCGTCACTAAACTGGTAGATCATTTTTAATTCTCAAAGCAAGAATTAGCTAAGGGAAAACATATCCATTAATAAGAATTTTCCTACTGATTTGAGCTGCTCAAAAACATGTAGCTTCAGGAAGCTGAGATCATTGAATATCTGAACTATAAGTTCGCTATACATTAATAGACTTATAATTATCCATGCTATAATAAGTGCTATATGCAATATAGGCTCTCTATTGAATTAATACATTCTTTAGTTTTGCCAATTAGAATGCCCAGGAAGCTATGCATCAAGTCATAATTGTATTAATTTCATTAATGTGAGTATGTGCATCTTTTCTAACTGAGCTTATTATCAGGTGCAAATTCTTGTATGTTACAAATTATTTAAATCAAGTAAATGGAGAATTAAAAGCAGATAAAGCAACATGGATTTAGGTAAATATTAAGGCTTTTTGCTCAAATAGGAAGCATTAGCTATCCATTTTTAGAATGGAGGGAAAATGTCCCTCAGAACCAAAGACGGCGCACTATATTGAGCTTTTACTATCTCAGACTGCATAGGTGTCGACACCACCACTCTCTTCTAAAGAATAGACACAGGTTCTTCACAGGACACCCCCCCAGTAAAACTCCTAGACAAAGCATCAGCCTTTATGTTTTTATAACCAGGGCAAAAGGTAATAAAGAAATTAAACCTATTAAAAATCATTGATCAATGAGCTTGTCTCGGTATAAGTCGGTTTGCAGACTCAAGGTACAGGAGATTCTTATGATCCATAATCACTGCAATAAGGTGGATAACTCCCTTCAAAAAGAGTCGCCATTAATCGAATGCTAGCTTGATCACGAGTAATTCCCTATTACCAATATCATATTTACATTCAGCTGACAAGAGTTTCTTAGAGAAAAATTTGCAAGGATGCATCTAAGGGGGCTTATTCCTCAGCACCACTTTTTAATGCCAAAATGAACCTTTCTCATCATACTGACTCACAAAAAAGTGAATACAAAGTGATCAAAAAGTTGTATGTAAAAACAAAATGGAATAAATGAAACGCCAAACCATTCTGCAAAAAAACAAGCCTATAATTGAATTGTTGAGTTTTGTTCATTCTGTGTTTTAAAAAATTTGAATAAGAAGCAATCAAAAAATTTTATGAATACAGCTCTAGTCGCCAAAAAATAGAAAAGTTACAGCTTTCAGACTATGGCGATGAAAAAATATATATTTTATAAAAAAAAAAAACAATTTCTACTATATAATAGCAGCAAAACTTAAAAACAATATAAATCTGGTATCACTGTACTCGCACTGACTAGAAGAATAAATCTGCTTTATCTCTTATACCGCACGGTGAAACGCACAAAAATAAAAATAAGAACTGTTCTTGCATTGCTGTCTATTTGTTAATTCTACCTCCCAAAAATTGGTCTAAGGCTTGGCTCACATTCATTCTGCGCTTTCTGCTGATTGCTTAAGCCAGAGTTTTCATGCATTGTCTCCAAAATCCTCTATGGAACCACTCACTTATAGGACAGATAGAGTCACTTTGGTTTTGTCTGTGTTCCTGCAGTGTCCCATCATTTTAGGCATCTTTTAAGCACACAAGTGTGGACAACAACAGATCTATGCATGCCTAAAAAGATGGATACCACCGGAGCAGATGCCAAATGGTCTCCAAAGTTTCTCCATCTGCCTCATTATGGTGGGTGGTTCCACTGGGGGGTTTCATCTGAATCGTATATTTGTGGGATTTACATGAAAACCCCGACCATAAAAACTCAGCATTGAACACAAGAATGTGATGCCAGCCTTATTCTGGAAGTGATTAAAAAATATTATGTAGCCCCAAATGTTACCAATAAAACCCTTAATTGATCCAATCTATCCAGCCCCCACTCAGGTATGTGATCTGTCACTGGAAATATCGGGGTTCCCAGGTTATTGCTAGAACAAATTATATACAAAGCGAAAAAAAGAGCATTAAAACCCAAAATTAATAAAAAAGTACAAATTTATTAGAATAACAATATCATTTAGATAATTTATATCAATAATAAAATGCAGAATTTACAAAAAATGTGAAGGTCACAAACAGCAATTGAGATCTGACCAATTGAACATAACACTGGATCGGGCTCTAGAGAATATCAATATCCCACATCTATAATGATTGTATAGGAATTATATATAGTAAAGAAACATCATATCAATGTCATATCAATCATTTATCTTAAAAGTAATCTCACCCAAATGTATCCAGACAAGCGGTCAGATCGTGCTACCCCGACGCGCGTTTCGCGTGGGCTTTCTCAAGGGGCAGTGCACATGTTTGTGTGTCAAGCAAATATATATAGCGCTCATACAGCTGATCAATGTACGGACGTAATTAGTGGCGCATGTGTATGACGCGCGCCGAGCCGAAAAGACGTCACCCCCTGGCCTCCAATGCAGCGAGCGCCGACTCCAGCCGCAACCATGGCAACAAGAATCACCGCTCACCACACCAAGGACGCCGGAAGTGACGCCTCAGCCCACGCTCGTCACAGACATGCGCACCATCCTGCACAATGAAACCGGTATCACAGTCATCGGCGCCTCCCCTTTTGTAATACAGATACACTGATCCGGATCGCAACCTTAAATAGCAAATATAAGATAAAATACCTTGCTGATTTAGCGATACCGGTATAAATACGTCATTAAGATATTATAGACTAGTAACATCTATATGCCCCACAGAAGATCTTTATATCAACAAACATTTAGATCAGTTGGATATTAAAATAATACAAACATATTAATGTATTAACTAATAACGTGAATAATATAAAACTTAATCCCAATTATATGTATTAAAGTGACAAAGTGTAATAAACAACTATAAATAACAAAACATAACAATCATGTGATGAAAAGGGAAAAAAGGGAAAGAAAAAGGATCATAAAATCCAATAAAGTGATAATATACATAGTATAATTCTTGTTGTGTTTCGATCCATTCTGATCCAGTGTTTCATATAGTGCATTGGGGCATATTTGAATATTCAAACGAAGGCGTCGATTAATAATGAACCAATTCCATTCACAGGATACCGTAATTCTAAATTATAAGCAGATGTATATAAAATTAAAAATCACATAAAATTACAAACACACAAAAAACACACAAACATAATTTAAAACAACAAAATAATAAAACAAATCCATATCTTACAAATATGACGCAAAGCTAATTTGTTCGTTAAGACCATGGGGAACCATAGTTCCCAATGTTGCAATCCATTTGCATTCTCTTTGAGCGAGAATCCGCTTGTAGTCTCCCCCTCTAATTCCAAGCCTAACCCTATCAATCCCGAAGATACTAAGATCTTTCGGATTGCAATTATGTTTCTCCCTAAAATGTTTGGGGATAGTCTTGAGGGTGCTCAAATCATCAACACTGGCAGCTGCCATGATGTCTCTCACATGTTCACGTGTCCTCACACGAAGTTCCCTTGTAGTGAGACCCACGTATGTCAAAGAACATGTGCATTGGGCATAATATACCACATGAGTGGTATTGCATGTGATAAACTCACGGATTTTAAATTCGCGAGAATTATCACTTGTGGTAAATGACTTTGCCCTAACCAAATTATTACAGGCCAAACAATTCCCACATGGGTAAAAACCCACTCTGGGTGCTCCTGTTCCAAAATGGTTGATAGGTTTTGCCACATAATGACTATCGACCAACATGTCTTTTAAATTACGTGCTCTTCTTGCTGTCATCATTGGTTTTTCTGATAGACACGTTGCAAGAACAGGGTCTGTCATTAATATAGGCCAGTGTTTAGATAGAATCTCCCTCATGTTCTCCCACTGATGGTTATATGTGGAGATAAATCTAACAACAGATTGTTTGTCATCCGTATTGACTTTATTGCTGCGATATGAGAGAAGGGATCCTCTTTCAGTTTTTTTAGCTCTATTGTATCCCCTCTTGATACTTCTCCTACTGTAACCACGCTCCAGAAATCTCTCCCCAAGGTCCGATGCCTGTTTTTCAAAAGTGTCTTTAGAAGTACAAATCCTCCGCATACGGAGGAACTGTCCCATTGGTATGGCTCTAATAGTGGACCCGACATGTGCTGATGACGCATGAAGTAGAGCATTGACCGACGTCTCTTTCCTATAGACGTCAGTACATATGGAACCATCATCTTGAACTTGAAGTTTAATATCCAGGAATGCAATTTCCTTATGATGATAATTGTACGTGAGTCTAATGTTTGAGTCATTGCGATTTAAATCCATCATAAATAAATCTAAATCCTCCACCGTACCCTGCCAAATAAATAAAATATCGTCAATAAAGCAGAACCACCCAACGATTTGGGAGGCAGCATGTGCGCCGTCCGGGAAGATAGTTCTCTCCCAGAATCCCAAAAATAAATTTGCATAAGCCGGCGCACATGCCGCCCCCATCGCAGTCCCGCGTTGCTGTAAATAAAATCTATCTTTAAATGTAAAGAAATTATGTGTAAGGACAAATCGCAATAAATCAAGCACAAGACTCCGCACATCAGGATCTATATTGCTAGATTCCAGAAAGAATTGTGACGCCATCAATCCCCTCTCATGGTCAATGCATGTATACAATGATTCCACATCAGCCGTCACCAGCAACATGTCGGGTTCCAGATAAATTCCATCCAATCTCCTAAGGACGTCCGTAGTATCCCTGACATAGGAGGGCAGTGTTTCAACCTGTGATTTTAAATAGTGATCAATATATTTGCATATTTGATCACATAGCCCTCCTATGCCAGAGACAATCAGACGCCCTGGTGGATTAATTGCATCTTTGTGGACCTTGGGGAGAAGATAGAACGTAGGCACCTTTGGAGATTGAATCAAGAGCCCATCTTTAATTTTTTTAGAGATGATTCCTCTCTCATATGCAATTTCTAGTATATTGCCAATACTGTTTTGAAATTTATTCATAGGGTTTTCCTGGAGCAAAATATATGTAGATTTGTCACGTAACTGTCTAAATGCTTCTTTTTCATATTTCTCCACCGGCCAAACCACCACATTCTCCCCCTTATCCGCTGGTTTAATAACAATATCGTCAAGATTTTTCAGTTGCTCAAGAGCTTGACGTTGGGTAAACGTAAGATTATCCGTTCTCCCTTTGTTATCAATACTCCTTAAATCCTCTGCAACCAGTTTAGTGAAAATGTCCACTTGGGAACAGATTGTAAAGGGGGGGAATGTGGAGTTTATCACATGCAATAGGTATATTATGCCCAATGCACATGTTCTTTGACATACGTGGGTCTCACTACAAGGGAACTTCGTGTGAGGACACGTGAACATGTGAGAGACATCATGGCAGCTGCCAGTGTTGATGATTTGAGCACCCTCAAGACTATCCCCAAACATTTTAGGGAGAAACATAATTGCAATCCGAAAGATCTTAGTATCTTCGGGATTGATAGGGTTAGGCTTGGAATTAGAGGGGAGACTACAAGCGGATTCTCGCTCAAAGAGAATGCAAATGGATTGCAACATTGGGAACTATGGTTCCCCATGGTCTTAACGAACAAATTAGCTTTGCGTCATATTTGTAAGATATGGATTTGTTTTATTATTTTGTTGTTTTAAATTATGTTTGTGTGTTTTTTGTGTGTTTGTAATTTTATGTGATTTTTAATTTTATATACATCTGCTTATAATTTAGAATTACGGTATCCTGTGAATGGAATTGGTTCATTATTAATCGACGCCTTCGTTTGAATATTCAAATATGCCCCAATGCACTATATGAAACACTGGATCAGAATGGATCGAAACACAACAAGAATTATACTATGTATATTATCACTTTATTGGATTTTATGATCCTTTTTCTTTCCCTTTTTTCCCTTTTCATCACATGATTGTTATGTTTTGTTATTTATAGTTGTTTATTACACTTTGTCACTTTAATACATATAATTGGGATTAAGTTTTATATTATTCACGTTATTAGTTAATACATTAATATGTTTGTATTATTTTAATATCCAACTGATCTAAATGTTTGTTGATATAAAGATCTTCTGTGGGGCATATATATGTTGCTAGTCTATAATATCTTAATGACGTATTTATACCGGTATCGCTAAATCAGCAAGGTATTTTATCTTATATTTGCTATTTAAGGTTGCGATCCGGATCAGTGTATCTGTATTACAAAAGGGGAGGCGCCGATGACTGTGATACCGGTTTCATTGTGCAGGATGGTGCGCATGTCTGTGACGAGCGTGGGCTGAGGCGTCACTTCCGGCGTCCTTGGTGTGGTGAGCGGTGATTCTTGTTGCCATGGTTGCGGCTGGAGTCGGCTCTCGCTGCATTGGAGGCCAGGGGGTGACGTCTTTTCGGCTCGGCGCGCGTCATACACATGCGCCATTAATTACGTCCGTACATTGATCAGCTGTATGAGCGCTATATATATTTGCTTGACACACAAACATGTGCACTGCCCCTTGAGAAAGCCCACGCGAAACGCGCATCGGGGTAGCACGATCTGACCGCTTGTCTGGATACATTTGGGTGAGATTACTTTTAAGATAAATGATTGATATGACATTGATATGATGTTTCTTTACTATATATAATTCCTATACAATCATTATAGATGTGGGATATTGATATTCTCTAGAGCCCGATCCAGTGTTATGTTCAATTGGTCAGATCTCAATTGCTGTTTGTGACCTTCACATTTTTTGTAAATTCTGCATTTTATTATTGATATAAATGATCTAAATGATATTGTTATTCTAATAAATTTGTACTTTTTTATTAATTTTGGGTTTTAATGCTCTTTTTTTCGCTTTGTATATAATCTTATTTGAGTATACCCTTATTGAGATGTTTAGTGATAACCCTTTATTCTGGTAATTTTTCTAAATAGTATTTTTCTGTGTTTTGCAGAGTGTTTAAATCCAGAAAATCATGGATTTTAGATCACATGAAAAATCGTGGCTTTTACAATTGGACAAAGTATTCTGTGAAGGTCCAGACAGTATTACTAATTCCAAATCCAGAGATACTTATGAATTAATGAGACAATTTAAGGATTTACTACACACGAGAACTCGTATATGGTGGAACAAAGCTTTTTTGGAGAAATATTCTGCCTGTGGTCTGATTCCTAGGGGACTCAGGGTCCAAATATTTCCATCCTTCCCAGTAGAGGAAGAAAATTTTAAGGTTAAATGGGAGGAGACAGCATCCTCATGTTCTAAAGGATTTATTGACCTGTTAATTAAATCAAATGAAAACAAGCTCAAAGATTTGGATGTGGAACTTAATTTAATTCAGGAGGAGATCAATAAAATTTCACCTGATGATATGGTGATTAAATTTAAAGAAGAGATTGATGGTGAATCATCTAAATGGGAAAATGATATAGTTATGAGAAAAACTAAGAAATATCAACGTGATCTCTCTGATTTGAAAAGTAACCGGATGTATAAATGGCGTAGAACGAATCACTATAGCACCAAATCACAAATACGTGATCGTTCTGTCTCATTTTCATCTGTTTCCTCGATTGATGAAAGAAGTAATTATGGGGAAGGAGTCAAAACACCTGTAGAACGAAGAGAACCAAATAGGGAGAACTGGTTCAAGAATGGCAGATTTAACAACAAACGAAAAAAGACAATGTCCCCCTCAAGAGACAAAAAAGTGAAAACTATACTTTAGAGGTAATCAATCTCTCAACACATGCTTTAACTAAAGCACAAATTGAGGTATTGGGGTTGGGGCTGTCTTTTTCACCTGTGAATAACTTTGATTATTTTCTAGCCCTAAAAGACCTGCACCTGTTCTCCAGAAAACTGGTACTGAAACGTCTACATTCAAAAATTGAATTGAGACCTACTGATTTTACTACTAATGAATTGGATGCGATTCGTATTTTGGAGGAGCTGGAGTCTGAGTCATGTGCTGAAACTGCAGGTATTTCACCACCACTTATAGCCCCTAAGTCCACCACATTCCCCCCCTTTACAATCTGTTCCCAAGTGGACATTTTCACTAAACTGGTTGCAGAGGATTTAAGGAGTATTGATAACAAAGGGAGAACGGATAATCTTACGTTTACCCAACGTCAAGCTCTTGAGCAACTGAAAAATCTTGACGATATTGTTATTAAACCAGCGGATAAGGGGGGGAATATGGTGGTTTGGCCGGTGGAGAAATATGAAAAAGAAGCATTTAGACAGTTACGTGACAAATCTACATATATTTTGCTCCAGGAAAACCCTATGAATAAATTTTCAAAACAGTATTGGCAATATACTAGCAATTGCATATGAGAGAGGAATCATCTCTAAAAAAATTAAAGATGGGCTCTTGATTCAATCTCCAAAGGTGCCTACGTTCTATCTTCTCCCCAAGGTCCACAAAGATGCAATTAATCCACCAGGGCGTCCGATTGTCTCTGGCATAGGAGGGCTATGTGATCAAATATGCAAATATATTGATCACTATTTAAAATCACAGGTTGAAACACTGCCCTCCTATGTCAGGGATACTACGGACGTCCTTAGGAGATTGGATGGAATTTATCTGGAACCCGACATGTTGCTGGTGACGGCTGATGTGGAATCATTGTATACATGCATTGACCATGAGAGGGGATTGATGGCGTCACAATTCTTTCTGGAATCTAGCAATATAGATCCTGATGTGCGGAGTCTTGTGCTTGATTTATTGCGATTTGTCCTTACACATAATTTCTTTACATTTAAAGATAGATTTTATTTACAGCAACGGGGGACTGCGATGGGGGCGGCATGTGCGCCGGCTTATGCAAATTTATTTTTGGGATTCTGGGAGAGAACTATCTTCCCGGACGGCGCACATGCTGCCTCCCAAATCGTTGGGTGGTTCCGCTTTATTGACGATATTTTATTTATTTGGCAGGGTACGGTGGAGGATTTAGATTTATTTATGATGGATTTAAATCGCAATGACTCAAACATTAGACTCACGTACAATTATCATCATAAGGAAATTGCATTCCTGGATATTAAACTTCAAGTTCAAGATGATGGTTCCATATGTACTGACGTCTATAGGAAAGAGACGTCGGTCAATGCTCTACTTCATGCGTCATCAGCACATGTCGGGTCCACTATTAGAGCCATACCAACGGGACAGTTCCTCCGTATGCGGAGGATTTGTACTTCTAAAGACACTTTTGAAAAACAGGCATCGGACCTTGGGGAGAGATTTCTGGAGCGTGGTTACAGTAGGAGAAGTATCAAGAGGGGATACAATAGAGCTAAAAAACTGAAAGAGGATCCCTTCTCTCATATCGCAGCAATAAAGTCAATACGGATGACAAACAATCTGTTGTTAGATTTATCTCCACATATAACCATCAGTGGGAGAACATGAGGGAGATTCTATCTAAACACTGGCCTATATTAATGACAGACCCTGTTCTTGCAACGTGTCTATCAGAAAAAACAATGATGACAGCAAGAAGAGCACGTAATTTAAAAGACATGTTGGTTGATAGTCATTATGTGGCAGAAACCTATCAACCATTTTGGAACAGGAGCACCCAGAGTGGGTTTTTACCCATGTGGGAATTGTTTGGCCTGTAATAATTTGGTTAGGGCAAAGTCATTTACCACAAGTGATAATTCTCGCGAATTTAAAATCCGTGAGTTTATCACATGCAATACCACTCATGTGGTATATTATGCCCAATGCACATGTTCTTTGACATACGTGGGTCTCACTACAAGGGAACTTTGTGTGAGGACACGTGAACATGTGAGAGACATCATGGCAGCTGCCAGTGTTGATGATTTGAGCACCCTCAAGACTATCCCCAAACATTTTAGGGAGAAACATAATTGCAATCCGAAAGATCTTAGTATCTTCGGGATTGATAGGGTTAGGCTTGGAATTAGAGGGGGAGACTACAAGCGGATTCTCGCTCAAAGAGAATGCAAATGGATTGCAACATTGGGAACTATGGTTCCCCATGGTCTTAACGAACAAATTAGCTTTGCGTCATATTTGTAAGATATGGATTTGTTTTATTATTTTGTTGTTTTAAATTATGTTTGTGTGTTTTTTGTGTGTTTGTAATTTTATGTGATTTTTAATTTTATATACATCTGCTTATAATTTAGAATTACGGTATCCTGTGAATGGAATTGGTTCATTATTAATCGACGCCTTCGTTTGAATATTCAAATATGCCCCAATGCACTATATGAAACACTGGATCAGAATGGATCGAAACACAACAAGAATTATACTATGTATATTATCACTTTATTGGATTTTATGATCCTTTTTCTTTCCCTTTTTTCCTTTTCCATCACATGATTGTTATGTTTTGTTATTTATAGTTGTTTATTACACTTTGTCACTTTAATACATATAATTGGGATTAAGTTTTATATTATTCACGTTATTAGTTAATACATTAATATGTTTGTATTATTTTAATATCCAACTGATCTAAATGTTTGTTGATATAAAGATCTTCTGTGGGGCATATAGATGTTACTAGTCTATAATATCTTAATGACGTATTTATACCGGTATCGCTAAATCAGCAAGGTATTTTATCTTATATTTGCTATTTAAGGTTGCGATCCGGATCAGTGTATCTGTATTACAAAAGGGGAGGCGCCGATGACTGTGATACCGGTTTCATTGTGCAGGATGGTGCGCATGTCTGTGACGAGCGTGGGCTGAGGCGTCACTTCCGGCGTCCTTGGTGTGGTGAGCGGTGATTCTTGTTGCCATGGTTGCGGCTGGAGTCGGCGCTCGCTGCATTGGAGGCCAGGGGGTGACGTCTTTTCGGCTCGGCGCGCGTCATACACATGCGCCACTAATTACGTCCGTACATTGATCAGCTGTATGAGCGCTATATATATTTGCTTGACACACAAACATGTGCACTGCCCCTTGAGAAAGCCCACGCGAAACGCGCTCGGGGTAGCACGATCTGACCGCTTGTCTGGATACATTTGGGTGAGATTACTTTTAAGATAAATGATTGATATGACATTGATATGATGTTTCTTTACTATATATAATTCCTATACAATCATTATAGATGTGGGATATTGATATTCTCTAGAGCCCGATCCAGTGTTATGTTCAATTGGTCAGATCTCAATTGCTGTTTGTGACCTTCACATTTTTTGTAAATTCTGCATTTTATTATTGATATAAATGATCTAAATGATATTGTTATTCTAATAAATTTGTACTTTTTTATTAATTTTGGGTTTTAATGCTCTTTTTTTCGCTTTGTATATAATCTTATTTGAGTATACCCTTATTGAGGTGTTTAGTGATAACCCTTTATTCTGGTAATTTTTCTATATTGCTAGAACAAAGTCTGGAAAAGCGATATGGCTCCAGCACCCTCAAATAAAATCCAGTGAATTCTGCCCTTCAAATCCAAATGCCCCCCTCCTTCTGTGCCCCACTGTGCCTAAACCACAGTAATAGGCCACATTTTGGCATTATTTTAGTGGGGAGAGAGCACTTAATATGCGGGTGTATGTCACAAGAAGCACAACCTGGGCACAATGTATGGGGGCTCTACACTGTATTGTGGTACAATGTATGGGCATTAAACTGGTGGATTTGTAATTCTCCAAAAAAAAGCCAGTCCTGGTTGTTACAAAGTAGTCACTGCAGCCATAGATGAATTCATTCAGAGGTATAATTTCTACAATGGGGTCTTTTATTGGGGTCTTTTGCTTTTCTGGCACCTTCAAAGCTCTGTAAATGTCGACTGCAAACTATTCTAGCAAACTCTGTGCTCCAAAAGCCAAATAGCGCTCCTTCCTTCTCAGCTCTGTTGTGTGGCCTAACAGTAATTTCTGATGCCATGTGGGGCATCATCACATTCGTGGGAAATTGGGAAATAAATTATGGGGTACAGTTTCATGTATTAACCCTTGTGTACCAGACAAATGTGCAGCAAATACAAAAATTACATTTTTACCATTAAAATGTGATATTTCCACCTCCTAATGTTATAAAATTCTATGAGGCACCTAAAGGTTCAAAATACTCACTACACCCCTAGAAGAATTCGTTAGGCAGTAAGGTTTCCAATATGGGGTTATCTGGGGGGAGTTCTGCTGTTCTACCACCTCAGGGGCTCAGCTAATGGAGCCCACAATCCAATCAAACAAAATGTACTTTCTAAAAGCCAAGTGTTGCTCCTTCCATCCGACCCCTGCCGTTTGCTCAAACAGTAGTGTTCAACCATATATGAGGTACCACCTCATTCAGGAGAAATTGCATAACCAATTGTGGAGTCCAATTTCTCCCATTACCCCTCAGGTAAATTATCAATTTGGTGCTAAAACAGTATTTTAGTGGAAAAATGTATTTGTTTTGTTCTCATATCTAAATGTTATAAAGTTTTGTAGATCACCTATAGGTTAAAAATGCTAAGATGACCCATAGATATATTCCTTGAGGGGTCTAGTTTACAAAATGGGGTCTCTTGTGATGGGTTTCTGCTATTTTCACATTTCAGAGGCTCTCCAAATGCAACATGGCATTCACAATCTATTCCAGAAATATCGCTCTCATTCCTTTCCTAACCCTGCCATGACAAAAGTTTTTGACCCCACATGCGTTATCATCGCGTTTGGAAGAAATTGTATACCAAATTATGGGGTCTATTTTTTCCTCTAATCCATTGTGAAAACTACATATTTGGGGCTAAAACATCATTTTTGGTAAAAAAAATGAGAATTTTCAATATGACAACCTAATGTTATTAAATTAGGTGTAGTACCTGTCGATTCACAATGCTCACTATTCCCCTGGAAAAATTCCCCTGGAGGGATGTAGTTTCCAAAATGGGGTAACTAGTGTTTTTTTTTACTGTTTAGGAACATTAGGGGCTTTCCAAACGCGACATGACATCGGCATATCATACCATCAAAGTCTGTGTTCCAAAACGTCACTCCTTCCCTTCCGAGCCATGCCGTTCACCCCAAACAGTACTTTTCCCCAAAATATGGGGTATCAGTGCACTCAGGAGAAATTGCACAAAAAAATTTAGGGTCCATTTTCTCATGGTACCTTTGCATAATTAAAAATTGGGGGCTAAAATTACATTTTTGTGGGAAAAAATTTATTTTTTTATTTTCACGGCTCTACGTTATAAACTTCTGTGAAGCACTCGGGTCACTTGTGGGGGGTTTCCACTGTTTAGGAACATCAGCGGCTCTCCAAACGCGATATGACATCTGCTCTTGATTCCAGCCATTTTTGTGATCAAAAAGTCAAACGGACTTTTTTGCTACGAATTTACACCTTTAATTAACCCCTACAGGTGTGAAATTTTGCACACATAGACTGATGTAATTGTTTGTGCAAATCAGATAGCAAAGGACATGAAAAGACATGGTTAACCCTATGTACACCAAGTGTCATTTCATGTTGGGTTCTGCATTTTCACAAAAGCCGTCAATTGAATTAGCGGCTATTATACTATGTAGAAGTGTATGAACTATAAATATAAATATATATATATATGTGTCACAAATTCAATGACATGTATATATATATATATATATATATATATATGAGGTGTAAAATTGTTTAAAAAAAATGCGTGGGCTCCCGCCCTATTTTCGCAACCAGACAGACAAAGCCAGCGAATGGGGGCAGATAATAATAGCCCAGAGAGGGACCATTATTTTTGGCCCCCCCTGGCTACTAACATCTGCCCCCAGACACCCCAGAAAAGACAAATCTATAATTAGATTCGCCCTTTCTGGCACTTTGCCCGTCTATTCCCATTGCCCTGTAGCGGTGGCGAATGGGTTAATATGGGGTTAAAGCCACATTGCAATTGAAAGGTGACCTTAAGCCAGGTTAATAATTGAGAGCTGTCAATTAGACAACTATCAATTATTAATCCTATTGCATGAAATAAAAATAAAACACACACACTTTAATTAAAAATCATTTTAATGAAATAAAGACACATGTTTTTGACCATCTTTTATTTGACTGCAAAAACCATTTCCTGTAATAAAAATAAAATAAAAAAGCAAAATTATTCTTACCTATCCCATGCACAGTCAGATCCCACGGTGTAATCCTTCAGAAAAGGGTTAATGTTTACTGCAGGGACCGCAGCTAATGCTGCAGCCTCACAGTAAACCCCCAAATGAATGAGTTCCTCTCCTGGCTGACAGGAGAGGAAGTGGAAAGCTTAATTGATTGCTTTCCACTTTCACTTCAGGTCAGCCAGGGACACAATCAGTGACGTCAGAGGGAACTGATTAACAAAAATAGGGGTTCCCTTCGAATAAAAAATGGCGTCGGGTCCCCCCTATTTTTGTTAACCAGCCAGATGAAGCAGACCGCTGAGGCCTGGATTTTCAGGCTGTTAAGGAGCCAAGATCCATGGACCTTGCCAGCCTGATAATACCAGGCCACAGCAGTCTGCATATCTTGGCTGATTAACAAAAATAGGGGATCCCCTCGAAAAAAATTGGCGTGGGGTCCCCCCTATTTTTGTTAACCAGCCAGATGAAGCAGACCGCTGAGGCCTGGTTTTTCAGGCTGGTAAGGATCCAATATCCATGGACCTTGCAAGCCTGATAATACCAGGCCACAGCAGTCTGCTTAGCTTGGCTGGTTAACAAAAATAGGGGATCCCCTCGAAAAAAAAACGGCGTAGGGGTCCCCCTATTTTTGTTAACCAGCCAAGTAAAATGCAGACTGCTGCGGCCTGGTATTAAAAGACTGTCAAGGCCCATGGATTTTGGCCCTCAACAGCCTGATAATACCAGGCTACAGCAGCCCCACATTTGGCGCATCAAAAGATGTGCCAATTGTGGCACTTTACCCGGCTCTTCCCACTGCCCTGTAGCGGTGGCAAGTGGGGTAATAAGGGGTTAATGTCACCGTTGATTGCACGGTGACAATAAGCCCGGTTAATAATGGAGAGGTGTCAATAAGACACAGATCCATTATTAATCCCAAAGTTATTAAATGTATAAAAAAAAGACAAAGCAAGAAAAAAGTCTTTTAATGAAATAAAAGAGACAACACAGTTTTCATTAATTTTATTATACTCTCATTCCTGCGACGCTATCGATCTCCTGTAAAAAAAGAAAAAAAACAAACCAACAGTATACCACCTGTCCGACGCAGTCCATAGTAACGATTGTCCCACGACGATCCAGCTCTGCTACATCGCAATGACAGGCAGAGCCTGTCATCGCAACGAAGCACAGCTGATTACCTGCTTCCCCGGCGGTGACGTCATCGGACTGACTGCTTTACGGCGGGATTACCCAGCAGTCACTGCAGTTATCGCGAGAAACTGCATGTGACCGCCGGGGAAAGATGATGGCGGCCATGAAGCAGTCCAGCCCGTGACCGCCGGAGATCTTCTGCCGGGTAAGTGCCGCTGACTCCTGACAGACCCGACCGACGGACACTGACAGTGACAGTGACAATCCCGATTCCGGTATCCGATATGACGAAAATATCGGTACTCGGAATCGAAAGCCCGATACAGCTAATATCGGCCGATACCCGATATTTGCAGTATCGTATCGCTCAACACTAGCCCTAAGGTGTCCAGGATGGTCCCATTTTACTATAGCCTGTAATTTATTGGAATCCATCTGAACCCACAGCAGAAATCTCATAACCAAAAAGAAGTTCCCGTATGGCAAACACTCACTTTTCGAGTTTAGCATGCAAATTATTCTCTCTGAGAACACGCAGTACCTGCCTAACATGATTGAGTCTCAATCCTGTGAGTAAATAAAAATGTCATAAAGGTAAATAATAACAAACCGCCCTAAAAGATGACAAAAGTAATAATTAATAAAATGTTGGATTACAGCAGGTGCGTTGGTAAGACCAAAAGGTATTAAACATTTTTTGAAGTGCCCCCAGTGTGTTAAACTCCATTTTCATTCATCCATCTGTTTGACCCAGATCAGATTATTCCCCCCCCTTTAGTTTCCGTTCAGAGAACCATTTTAGCTCCGGAAATCTGATTAAGCATGTCAGGAATGAGTGGGAGAGGATACGGACCGTTGTTTGAGTTACCGGAAGTTCAGGCACGGCCGTAACCCATCTGTAAAGGGTATGCCACACTAAACAACATCGCTAACGGGATCGCTTAAAAACGTCACTATTTAGCGATCCCGTTAGCGATGTTGTTGTGTGCGGCAGCTGCCAGTGACGAGCTTCCTGCTGTGATCTCGCTCGTCGCTGACATCGTTCCGGACCCTATTTTATCGTCGGCGCCCCCGCTGGTAAGTATATATCGCTGAGTGTGGCACTTTTGTGAACAATGTGCGACCTCGTTAACGATGCATTAGTCAGCGGCGGAGGCGGGACTTTGTTTTCTTTCATTAACGCCCTTCAGCTCTGATTGGTGACCACATCACCTCAGCTATAATAACTTGTGAGGATAGTATCGCATTCATATACAGCTATTCACAGATAAGCGAGGCCATTGTGATCGCAAGGGGAGCTCCCGTCATACATATACAGCTATTCACAGATAAGCGAGGCCATTGTGATCGCAAGGGGAGCTCCCGTCATTCATATACAGCTATTCAGATAAGCGAGGCCATTGTGATCGCAAGGGGAGCTCCCGTCATACATATACAGCTATTCACAGATAAGCGAGGCCATTGTGATCGCAAGGGGAGCTCCCGTCATACATATACAGCTATTCACAGATAAGCGAGGCCATTGTGATCGCAAGGGGAGTTCCCGTCATACATATACAGCTATTCACAGATAAGCGAGGCCATTGTGATCGCAAGGGGAGCTCCCGTCATTCATATACAGCTATTCACAGATAAGCGAGGCCATTGTGATCGCAAGGGGAGCTCCCGTCATACATATACAGCTATTCACAGATAAGCGAGGCCATTGTGATCGCAAGGGGAGCTCCCGTCATTCATATACAGCTATTCAGATAAGCGAGGCCATTGTGATCGCAAGGGGAGCTCCCGTCATACATATACAGCTATTCACAGATAAGCGAGGCCATTGTGATCGCAAGGGGAGCTCCCGTCATACATATACAGCTATTCACAGATAAGCGAGGCCATTGTGATCGCAAGGGGAGTTCCCGTCATACATATACAGCTATTCACAGATAAGCGAGGCCATTGTGATCGCAAGGGGAGCTCCCGTCATTCATATACAGCTATTCACAGATAAGCGAGGCCATTGTGATCGCAAGGGGAGCTCCCGTCATACATATACAGCTATTCACAGATAAGCGAGGCCATTGTGATCGCAAGGGGAGCTCCCGTCATACATATACAGCTATTCACAGATATGCGAGGCCATTGTGTTCGCAAGGTGACGGTTATCGAGCTCAAGCCACACAGATATGAGATGCCATTACGATCGCCTAGCTTGGAACGTGTATGGCTAGGCGCGACTGCTGCGGTCACTTTGCAAGCGCAATATCGTTTTGCGTCGAGAGTGCGGGCGCACGTAATGGAACGTGCGCACGCTGTGACGTCATGACGCTAGCGTTGCCCAATGCGTGCAGAAAATGGCGGCGACAGCGCGGCGCAAAATGGACGGAGGGAGAGGTCCGCTATTTAATTAGCAGGGTGGACAGATGGGGCTATGACTGCAGGCTACCTGTGGCGCATCCTATGCGCCACAAAAAGGTTGTCCTGCAGAGGATCCGGCGGGGCCTGGTGCGTCGCTTTAATGTACAGCGGACCACAGCGCAGATCCGAAAAAAGCTGGCGGACCTCCGATACCGGTCCAGCGAGAAGGTCGCCAGCATCCGGGCGCAGCTACGCAGGCCTCACAGTGAGTATTGATGAGGGCAAGGGCGTACATAGAAATCATAGGGCCCCATTTTTTTGGCGCATGCGTTGTCTATGTGTCACATTTCTATCATCTCTGTCTCCATCATCTCTGTCTCAATCATCTCTGTCTATTTTGACCGGAAAAAAAAATAATGCAACATGTAGCGTCTAGCGCGTATGGGCGCACACCGGGAAAAGGCGCAGCGCACGACAAACGCACATGAACGCAGCAGTATATGGGGCCATTATTCAGTATGGAGCATTATGTGGAGCTATTATACAGTATGCAGCAGTATATGGGGCCATTATTCAGTATGGAGCATTATGTGGAGCTATTATACAGTATACAGCAGTATATGGGGCCATTATTCAGTAGTTTTTTTTTCTTTCCCATCTTTCTTTCTCTGTTCTTTTTCTTTCTCTCTGTTCTTTCTTTCTTGGGAGTACCGGCAGTGATAATAGGGATTCTGAATTGTATATTTCATTTACAGCACCACCTTCACCAGCACCAGCTGCTCCACCGTCCCCAGTTACCCCTCCACCTCCATCTCCATCTTCTTCCCCGGCTACCCCTCCACCACCAGCATCACCTCACCTCTCCACCCCTTCACCGGCAGCAACCCCCCCTCGTGACTCGGTGGGTTCCAGCCCTTCCCCCGACGTTGCCTTCTCTCCAGCATCTTCCCGTCACACGGATGCAGGCTCCCCATCAGGTAATTAACGCACATTATATAAGCTTCAGACAAGTTTGAGAACTTTGTAAGGTCTTATGTGTAATGACTGTTGTGATATAAAATTTTTTTTCATTTTTTCCCTAGCCGGCGGAGCAACAGGATCAGGGTGGGCAGTAAGTGGGTCCTCTGAGGAAAACCGTAAGTGTTAACAAACATAACATGTACATGTTGATGTTGCTACAGAATTCCCTGGTTAACTGTTACTTTTACCTCCACAGAAATCCCAACTGCCCAGGACCTGTTCCTGTCCCACCGCCGGCTGATGGCGGCAATGCATACCGCAGTGGCGGCCATGAGCAGCGCTGTGTCTGCAATGAATTCAGCTGCCACAGCCATGAATTCAGCCGTGGCAGGCATGGATTCAGCTGTGGCAGGCATGAATTCAGCAGTCATAGCGCTGCAAACTGCCATGGGAGCTCTGCATCACCACGGGATGATGCAGGAGAGACAATTTTCTGGACTCCGGGGCCCTCATTAATTTATTTTTTGTAAATAATTTGTTTTTATGTTCATATTTTGTTAATAATTTTTTATTTTATTATGTTAATGTTTTGTTTTTATTTAAATTTTATTTATTTAAAAAAAAAATATATATGAAAATAATATATATTTAGTAATTCACGTTAATCTACGCAGGTGTGGTGTATTATTTTTTAGTATAAGGTTTTAGCGCTAGTGTGACCAGGGGCCTTTAAAAGAAATGTTAATTTTAGATTTTTTTTCCCTATGATGGAACACCTATGATAGCTGGTAGTACCATGACCCCGTGTGTGACAAGTAGATGTAATAAAAATACAACATTTTAATAGTTGACATCACATAAGAATAAAAGACCACAATTCATTAGATAAATAAGTTTTTTTTTATTAAGAAAGGTAACAATGTAAAAAAAATATAGACAACAAAAAAAAATTTTGGAAAAAATTTTAAAAACTACATCTGCTGGTAAGAGGGATCGTTGCCATTACCATGCTGTCTCTGCGGTGTATAACAATAAGGGGGAGCACCAACGTTTGGGTTTGGCACAGGATTGTGCGGCCATGAGTAGTCCGGGTACTGCGGTCTTGGCATGACGACATATCTGTTATCCAGGTTTCCAAAAGACGCTTGAGTCAGTACCTCTAACATCAGTCTCTCAGCATGAAGCCGCTGAACTGGATTGGATTGTGCGGCCATGAGTAGTCCGGGTACTGCGGTCTTGGCATCACGACATATCTGTTGTCCAGGGTTCCAAAAGACGCTTGATTCAGTACCTCAAACATGAGTCTCTCTGCATGAAGCCGCTGAACAGGATCCAGTGTAGGGAGCCTCTCATTCGCAAAATATGCAAACCCTGTTATTTTAGGTTGTTTTTCTGCTGTTAGCACTTGTTTCGCAATTTCCACCAATTCAGGAGTAGCCGAGGTGGGAGCCTTCCTTTTCCTTCCTGAAAGTGAAAGCCGCCTCCGCACAGATGAGGATGGTGGCTCTTCTTCATCTTGGATCAACGCCATGCTGTCTTGTTCAGTCGGAGGTGTGGAGACGGACTCTTCTGTGTCCTCCATGAACAAAAAACAAATGTTAAATCACAAAGAAAAAGAAATAATTCTTCTCACTATAACACCCATATACAGCAAAAATGTGAAAACGACACTTGTAAATGGATAGGCCTCAACCGTTGAGCTAGATAAATTATCAGTACGTGAAGGAATTAATTCAGCCATTTTATCTACATTTCACAATTATATTTTTTAATTTTAAGTCCACTTTGGCATGTACATTAAAATGTGTTGTAATACAAAGGTACTTACATATATGACAGGGGTGTCCGGCTGGATCACTGGGTCTACATTCCACACGGATGTCCCTTCTCTGGGTACTTCTTGGTCCCTTGTGAATGCGAACAGATCAAAGTACCACAGTTGGGGGACATAAACTTTTTCGGCCCCCGCTCCAGATTTGGTTGAATTGATAACTTTATTGAGCTCTTTTTTATAAACCGTGCGGAGGGCCTGAATCCGAAACACAAAAGAAAAATTAAATGTGACAAAAAAAATTACCTACCTTACAAAACTTGTGTGATTCTGAAAAAAAAAAAAAAAAAAAGGGAAACTAGCGTCACAAACTGGATCGCAGAGGATACTCCACAGACTGGATCGCAAAAACTCCCAGAACGTAGCAACCGAAATAGTGGCGTAAACCAGATCGCAGTAGCTACCAAGACACACTGGGTGATTTGAAAGAACCGCTTCTGCTCGGGAGCAATGGAGTGCTGATACGTCGTTTTTTATGACGCGGTCATCCAATCACAAAGCGGAAGAGCTGTGATAAATATCTATGACACACATAGTGACCACCAATCTGTGACGAGGGGCGTGCAAAAGGTCGCGCTCAGTCACGCCTATCGAGGTCGTGATCTTTCACAGTACATGCAGTGTGGCACATCCCAACGACCGCCAAAGTCGTTAAAAAGGTCGCTAACCGCTGATACGACGTTAATGAGATCGTCAAGTATGGCAGCTACTAGCGACCTTAAAACGATCACACCAACGATAGCGTCGTTATCGTGATCGTTAGCGGGAACGTTTAGTGTGGCAGTACCTTAAGAATGTGCACTGTAATGACATCAGGAGAGCATTAGGACCCTGCTGCTTTTGCATGTCTGAGCTGAGAGAAAAATCCCTGGAAACTGTGTGTGCAGGGGGGTGGGACCTAGTCTCTGCTGTATAGGATGCTGGGATGTAATGCTTCTAGAAGGAGAGGCTGCCATGTGAGACACTGTGTGTGAGGCAGCTAATGAGAAGCAAAGAGTCTGGACTCTGTAAAGGCTGTTTGCTGCCAGCGTGTTTGTGAGAGTGTTTACCACTTCCTCTTGTGAACCTGTGGTTCTGCTGTGGAACAGGGACAGAGCATTCTTGGAGCTGTGTGACTGTGGTGCTCTATATAGTCCCTTCTGTGCTGAGCTGAAACGCAATAGAAAACATTTATCATGTGCAGATTCAGGCAGTTTGCTGTCAGGAGAATTTGTGAGTGACTGCTGGAGGAGAGACGGTATCCTGTACCATTTGTATTGAGGGGGATCCTGGCAAGCCTTGTTGAAGTGCTATCCCAGACAGTATCCTGAGGCTTCAGAACTGTAAGTCCCCGGCGTGTGGGCTTGGCACCGACCGACAAAACACTGAACTGTGTTTTCCTGTGGTTGTTTTGGCCCCAAAGATTTTGGAACTGGCTGCAGCCAATGCAAATTATATGCCTGAATAGGATACTCACCTCAGGTTAACCGTACCATAGTAATAGATACCTGGGTATCCCCAGATTAAGTGTTTAAGAACTTCTGTTATATTTATATGTATTGTTATTGTGGGTTTTGAACGGTTTATACTCAGTGTGCCATCCCAGGAGGTTCCATAATACCACCTTATCCGATTTACACCTGTTTTCTTAGTACCTGGCTTGACCTTTTGGAGAGGTAAATTTATTTCAAATCTCAGTGTAACACACTCAAAGCGGGAACTTTGGAATTTGCACATTGATTTCAGCTCTGGCTGAGTGAGTGTAATTAATAAGGAAAGATGTGTATCTTCGTACCGTAATAGCCAGTAGATAGAAAAATATGTGCTGTGTTATGTATAAATATGTGATTCTTCAGATGTTGTATTAGTCTTTGCCTGATGAAGAGACCTGAGTAGTCTCGAAAGCTTGCAATTTGTTACCATCTTTTCAGCTAGCCATTAAAAGGTATCAACCACTGAGGACTCTCAAGTCTAAATATTTTTGCAATTAATAAGGGAATTTCAGTATGTTTTCTTCAACCCCTGAAGAAGGCAAACTCCGAAACGTGCGTCAGGGTGGACGCATCCATGGGACAGTCTTTGGGTATTTACCATCACTCCTTTTAGCAGGTATTTAACCCCCTTGTTTACACATGTGACGTTGTATACATTGTCCATTTACACTGCACGTAGGTTGAATACTATGGTGGCACTATATTGGTACTAGCACTTTGGACATGTGATACCATGCAATAATAATCTTGTGGCAATATATATATATCTTCTATTATACTTACCCTTATTAATAATTGTGATTACCATTATTTTTACAGGGATTTTTTGCACAGACACATTATGAAAATGTATTTTCTTTCAATCCCTGTTTTTTCATTTCTGCCCCATAACCTTTCTTTGTATGAGGACCCATGTATTACTTAATTCTTACATAATTTTATAGTGTGTTACTTTAATGACAGATATATATTAAAATAATTTATTTCTCTGCTATAATTGATTCTATTTTATTAGTCTGTTCCCATTATATTGCATCCTTTTCCTGTTCCCTGAGCATTTGTTTTCCAACCCTACCCATATCTTTTGTATTAACCCCTTAACGACCAAGCCATTTTGTAGGTTAAAGACCAGGCCAATTTTTACAATTCTGACCACTGTCACTTTATGTGCTTATAACTCTGGAACGCTTCAACGGATCTTGGCGATTCTGAGATTGTTTTCTCGTGACATATTGTACTTCATGATAGTGGTAAAATTTCTTCAATATAACTTGCGTTTATTTATGAAAAAAAACGGAAATATGGCAAAAATTTTGAAAATTTTGCAATTTCAAACTTTTAATTTTTATGCCATTAAATCAGAGAGATATGTCACAAAAATTAGTTAATAAATTACATTTTCCACAAGTCTACTTTACATCAGCACAATTTTGGAACCAAAATTTTTTTTTGTTAGGAAGTTATGTGTTAAAATTTGACCAGCAATTTCTCATTTTTCCAACAAAATTTAAAAAAAACATTTTTTTAGGGGCCACCTCACATTTGAAGTGAATTTGAGGGGTCAATATGACAGAAAATACCCAAAAGTGATACCATTCTAAAAACTGCACCCCTCAAGGTGTTCAAAGCCACATTCAAGAAGTTTATTAACCCTTTAGGTACTTCACAAGAATTGAAGCAATGTGGAAGGAAAAAATGAACATTTAACTTTTTTTCCCAAAATTTTTCTTTCGACACAATTTTTTTAAAATTTGTCAAGGGTATCAGTAGAAAATGAACCACAATATTTGTTGTACAATTTCTCCTGAGTACACCAATACCCCATGTGTGGGGGTAAACCACTATTTTGGCGCATGGCAGAGCTTGGAAGGGAAGCAGCGTCATTTGACTTTTTTGGCTGGAATTGAGATTGGACGCCATGTCGCATTTGGAGAGTTCCTGTGTGCCTAAAGAGTGGAAACCCCCACAAGTGACCCCATTTTGGAAACTAGACCCCCCAAAGAACTTATCTAAATGTGTTGTGAGAGCTTTGAACCCCCAAGGGCTTCACAGAAGGTTATAACATAGAGCCGTAAAATTAAAAAATCATATTTTTTCCACAAAAATGATCTTTTCATCCCAATTTTTATTTTCCAAAGGACAAAAGAACCCCAAAAGTTATAGTGCAATTAGTCCTGAGTACGCTGATACCCCATATGTGGGGATAAACTACTATTTGGGCGCATGGCAGAGCTCGGAAGGGAAGCAGCGCCATTTGACTTTTTTGGCTGGAATTGAGATTGGACGCCATGTCGTATTTGGAGAGCCCCTGTGTGCCTAAACAGTGGAAACCCCCACAAGTGACCCAATTTTGGAAACTAGACCCCCAAGGAACTTATCTAGATGTGTGGTGAGAGCTTTGAACCCCAAGGGCTTCACAGAAGGTTATAACGTAGAGCTGTAAAATTAAAAAATCATATCTTTTCCACAAAAATGATCTTACCACCCCAATTGTTATTTTCCAAAGGGTAACAGGACCCCAAAAGTTATTTTGCAATTTTTCCTGAGTACGCTGATACCCCATATGTGGGGGTAAACCACTATTTTGACGCATGGCAGAGCTCGAAAGGGAAGGAGCGCCTTTTTCAAATGCAGACTTTGATGGAATGGTCTGCGGGTGTCATGTCACGTTTGGAGAGCCCCTGATGTGCCTAAACAGTATAAATCCCCCACAAGTGACTCCATTTTGGAAACTAGACCCCCAAGGAACTTATCTAGTTGTGTGGTGAGCACTTTGAACCCCCAAGTGCTTCACAGAAGTTTATAACGTAGAGCCGTGAAAATAAAAAAATCATATTTTTTTCCACAAAAATAATCTTTTTGCCCCCAAATTTTTATTTTTATAAGGGTAACAATAGAAATAGGACCCCAAAAGCTATTGTGCAATTTGTCCTGAGTACGCTGATATCCCATATGTGGGGGGGAACCACTATTTTGATGCATGGCAGACATCGGAAGGGAAGGAGCACCGTTTTTAAATGCAGACTTTGATGGAATGGTCTGCGGGTGTCATGTCACGTTTGGAGAGCCCCTGATGTGCCTAAACAGTAGAAACCCCCCACAAGTGACTCCATTTTGGAAACTAGACCCCCCAAGGAACTTATCTAGATGTGTGGTGAGCACTTTGAACTCCCAAGTGCTTCACAGAAGTTTATAACGTAGAGCCGTGAAAATAAAAAAATCATATTTTTTTCCACAAAAATAATCTTTTTGCCCCAAAATTTTTATTTTTATAAGGGTAACAGGAGAAATAGGACCCCAAAAGAGATTGTGCAATTTGTCCTGAGTACGCTGATATCCCATATGTGGGGGGGAACCACTATTCTGACGCATGGCAGAGCTCGGAAGGGAAGGAGCACCGTTTTTAAATGCAGACTTTGATGGAATGGTCTGCGGGTGTCATGTCACGTTTGGAGAGCCCCTGATGTGCCTAAACAGTAGAAACCCCCACAAGTGACCCCATTTTGGAAACTAGACCCCCAAGGAACTTATCTAGATGTGTGGTGAGAGCTTTGAACCCCCAAGGGCTTCACAGAAGGTTATAACGTAGAGCTGTAAAATTAAAAAATCATATCTTTTCCACAAAAATGATCTTTCCACCCCCAATTATTATTTTCCAAAGGGTAACAGGACCCCAAAAGTTATTGTGCAATTTGTCCTGAGTACGCTGATACCCCATATGTGGGGGTAAACCACTATTTTGACGCATGGCAGAGCTCGGAAGGGAAGGAGCACCATTTTTAAATGCAGACTTTGATGGAATGGTCTGAGGGTGTCATGTCGCGCTTGGAGAGCCCCTGATGTGCCTAAACAGTAGAAACCCCCCACAAATGATGCCATTTTGCAAACTAGACCCCCCAACGAACTTATGTAGATGTGTGGTCAGCACTTTGAACCCCCAAGGGCTTCACAGAAGTTTATAATGTAGAGCCGTGAAAATAAAAAAATCATATTTTTTTCCACAAAAATGACCTTTTTGCCCCCAAATTTTTATTTTTATAAGGGTAACAGGAGAAATAGGGCCCCAAAAGTTGATGTGCATTTTGTCCTGAGTACGCTGATATCCCATATGTGGGGGGGAACCACTGTGATCGCCTTACTGCGATCTTTGGGAGACACAATGAACAAATCCACAAAAGGTGAAGAATTGGTTTTCTTTTTTACGCCGTTCCTCGTGCGGTATTAGTGAGTAGGCGACTTTATTCCTCGGATCGGTGCGATTACAGCGATACCAGATTTACTTCCTTTTTTCATGTTTAGCTTCTGTCACACACTAAAAGATGCTTTTTTTTGGAATAATTTTTTGTAAGAAATTTTTGCATCGCCGTATTTTGAGAGCTATAATTTTTCCATACTTCAGCCGACAGAGTCATGTGCAGGCTTATTTTTTGCGGCACGAGCTGACGTTTTTATTGGTACCATATTCGGGCACATAACGTTTTTTGATCGCTTCCTATTCCGATTTTTGTGAAAGCAGAATGAACAATAACCAGCAATTCAGGAATTGTTTTTTTTTTTTTTTTTCCTCCGTTCCGCTTGTGGTAAAATTGATAAAGCAGCCTTATTCTTCGGGCCACTGCGATTACAGCGATACCTCATTTATATATTTTTTTATGTTTTGGCGTTTTTTACACAATAAAAAATTTTATAGAAAAAATAATTATTTTTGCATCAGTTTATTCCGCGCGCTATAACTTTTTTATTTTTTCGCTGATGATGCTGTATGGCAGCTTGTTTTTTGCGGGACAAGATGACGTTTTCAGCGGTACCATGATTATTTATATCTGACTTTTTGATCGCGTGTTATTGCACTTTTTCCAAGCGGTATGATATACCGCTTGGAAAAAGTATAATTTACTACTTTTTTGTGTTTTTTTTTTACGGCTTTCACTTAAGGGTTAACTAGGGTTACGCTTCTATAGATGGGATTTTTACGGACGCGGCGATACCAAACATGTGTATTTTTTTGTTTTTTATTTTTTTTTTATTATATAAAAATATGTATTTTTTAGGGGATTTTTTTAAAATTATTTTTTAATATTTTTTTTACAATTTTTTTAAAAAAATTATTTTTTTAACTTGTCCCTTTATGGGACTTTCACTTTTTTTACTTTTTATTGCACCTATGGTGAAAGCTGCTGTGAGCATGATCACAGCAGCTTTCCGTAGCTAGATGACCCCAGGTCATCAAGGCAGAGATTGGGCACTGCAAATACATTGCAGGACGCCGATCTGAGGCAGAGGGAGCTGCCAACCCTCTGCCTCCCCCCCTGAGCGCTGCAATCGCGCTCGATCGCAGCAGTCAGGGGGTTAACAGCCAGGGGCGGCGGGGGCGCCGCTCCTGGCTGTCAGTGCAGGAAGCTCGGCCACTGCAGCGCCGGCTCCTGCCTGATCGCGCTGGAGATGCTGAAATTTCAGCATCTCCTGTGCGATCGCTGCTGTGTTTGGTCAGTCAGATTGACTGACCAATCACAGCGCTGTGGGTGCGGGGACCGACGGCAAAGTTCACCGCACCGCTTGCTGTGCCTATCAGCTGTCATAGACAGCTGTCGGCACTGAACTACCACTGCGTGTACACGCAGTGGTAGTTCAAAGGGATGACTTGCACAGTCCGTCCTGGTGCCGGAACTGACACCCGGCCATGACGGACTGTGCACATCAATGGACATTAAGGGGTTAATAAAGATAAATATATTTTTAATTTGAGTTGTAAATTCGGCTACTTTCTTCATTCATTGTTTTTTTCAATACTAGATCTTACTCCAACTGTCATTGTAGTAAATATAGTATTGTTATTTTTGCCTTATTCTCGATTTGTGACCCACTGGACCAGATAAATTGTAGCGTTTGCAGTAGGTCAACTTTGCTAGTGGAATCCACCTTAGCAGTTACCACCCCATAGGCCCTATACCTGTATTCTAACATCCTTTTTCTGAGAATACATCACAAAAATCGAAGAAAGGACCAGGAAGGCTTATGTAAACCATTGAAATACAGGTTCCTAAACAGTGGTCCTTATAATACAGGCTACATTTGGTTATCTCCTGAGTCTGTCAATAAAAAATGGAATTATGTAGGGCCAACGAAGGAAAGCTCACTACTTGTGCAGGACATAACATGATATATTCTGCAAATGAAGTACTCCTATATGGTGTTCCAGCCCCTGTACTCACTCAGAAAAGCCCCACGAGTTAGAGTTGATAAATCAATGGCAAATATCTGAACTGGAATGGATATTTTTTTCAAATCCAATCCTGAAGAACGGGCAAACTGCTTGTCGATCAAATTTGCCCTTGAACCACTACTAAGAAATATGGAAATAGAAATCTGGCCCCCAATCTTAACCTTGGCAAGTACCAAATATTGAGACATTATAGTGGAAGATATACAGCTCTGGCAAAAATTAAGAGACCACCATATCAAAACCTTGTCATGGGCAGCCCATTCTCCAGACCTGAATCCCATTGAAAACCTCTGGAATGTAATGAAGAGGATGATGGATAGTCACAAGCCATCAAATAAAGAACTGCTTACATTTTAGCACCAGGAGCAGTGTGAAAGACTGGTGGAAAGCATGCCAACATGCGTGAAAGCTGTGATTAAAAATCATGGTTATTTCACAAAATATTGATTTCTGAACTTTCCCTGAGCTAAAACATTAGTATTGTTGTTTCTAAATGATTATAAACTTGTTTTCTTTGCATTATTTGAGGTCTGAAAGCACTGCATTTTTTTCTAATTTTGACCATTTCTCATTTTCAGAAAAAAATACAAAATGTATTGCTTGGATATTCAGAGACATGTTGTCAGTAGTTTATAGAATAAAAGAACAATTTACATTTTACTCCAAAATATACCTCTAAAGAGAAAAATCAACAAACTGAACATTTTAAAGTGGTCTCTTAATTTTGCCAGAGCTGTATGTATTGAGATTCTCCGAGCAACCTGGGACTAGGAGTTTTCCGGCTGCTGTCACTCTTTGGGCACCCAGGGACAGGAACAAAGTGTTCCGTTTTACCACAAAAAAAAACCACACTCCACCTCCTTTGAGAGGGATTTTCCTCCCATGGAATGTCCCCCCTAACTGCATTGGCTCAGGTGACGTCCCGGATGGTGATACAGGTATAGAAGTACCCACCCAGCATGTTTTACTGTCATGGGATCTCTGCCGAAAATGCCAGTCAATACGTATTACCAATGTCATAGTGCACTGCAAAGAAGGAGGAGTCTCATACATTACGAAAGCCTACTTCACTCTTTCAGATAAACCCTGGAAAAAACTGGCTTTTCAGCATCTGGTCATTCCACTGTGTACCTGTGGACCAGCACTGAAACTCAGGGCAGTAATCCTCTACTTCCCAGTCTCCCTGTTAAGGTACTGCCACACTAAACAATCCCGCTAGCGATCACGATAACGACGCATACTAATGCGATCGCTAGCGGGATTGTTTCTATATCGCTAAGTGCGGCCACATTTAGCGATATAGTTAACGACGCTATCGCCGTTAGCGATCTTCTTAACGACTTTAGCGGTACAAAAGTACCGCTAAATCGCTAAGAAAAGGTGCCACACTAGCGATATATACTTACCCAGCGGGAGCGCCGACGAGAAAATAGGGTCCGGAACGATTCCAGCGACGAGCGAGATCACAGCAGGAAGCTCGTCGCTGGCAGATGCCGCACTGAACAACATCGCTAACGGGATCGCTAAATAGTGACGTTTTTTAGCGATCCCGTTAGCGATATTGTTCAGTGTGGCATACCCTTTACAGAGCACAGATCTTAATCAATGATGGCCTATCAGGATCATCGTAGATAAGCCCAAGAGCTGTGAAAAATCCATCCACAGTCAAAAAAACAGGTGAATCAGAGGGTAAGGACTTAAAGGCACATGCCTGCGGGTCTCCACTCATTAGAGAAATAATAATTCCCACCCACTGTTCCTCTTGTCCAGAGGAATGGTGATGTAAACGAAAATACAACTTACATGCCTGCCTGAAAGTAACAAATTGACTGTGCTCCCCCGAAAATCTCTCTGGAAGAGGCAGTTTCAGTTCCAGAGCAAATTAATCACGTTTGGCGAAATGAGCTTACTGCTGAACCGCCCCCCCCCCCCTTAATTCAGCCACTGTAGAGACAAAGCCCGCATTTGGCTGGCAGAAACCCTTACCAGATCAATACTGGAGAGTAGGAAAAACTAGGGCCAGCAATAATTTCACAGTGTGACTGCAGGGTGATTATTGTGTTTCTAGTCTGACCCTGAGGCTAGGGATCCCTAGCTATCCCTGCACCAGGGATTACTCCTGAAGGTGTAGATGCACGAGCCTTGTTCCTTATTATGCTATTAAGCATGTCTGAAATATGTATGGGGAAATACTAAACAAGAATCCACAGACCCTAATGCCACCATGACAGTTGGAGCTGTTTGAGAAAACCTCCTTGTGACAAAGTAATTGCTTACACCAGAATTTTTTATTGCTTCATAGCAAAAGGGTGAATACATATGTACATGCCAAATTTTAGTTATTTGATCCCATAATTTTAATTTATGCCACTATTTTTCTCACTTCATTTCATCAACTTAGACTATTTAGTGCTGATGCATCACACACAAATCCAATTACAAAAACACAGGTTGTAATGTAGCAAAAGAAGTAAAAAGCCAATGGGGTGAATTGTTTTGCAAGCCACTGTATCTCCCAGGAGAAAATTATTGAGATTTGCTAATTAAATGCATTTATGAATGTATTTATTTTACAGTTTTTTTCAGTTCCAAGAGAACCCTTTAGATACTCAGTATGTCTTCAAGGTAAAATATAAAAGAAGGAAACAAAGTGTAACATGTGCACATCAACCAAGACCACTGATGATAAAGGTAAGGCCGGTGTCACACTTACGAGTGTGATGCGAGAAACTCACGCGAGTCTCTCGCATCAACACCTGACACTGCCGCCAGCACTCGGGACCAGAGTGTGCGGCTGCATAGAAATACATGCAGCCGCATGCTTCGGTCCGAGTGCCGGCGGCAGTGCCGGGTGTTGATGCGAGAGACTCACGTGAATTTCTCGCATCACACTCGCAAGTGTGACACCGGCCTTAGTCAAAGGCTCACCTTTAGTGGTTGTGCATCCAGGCACAACCCTGTGGTAAATGTGTGAAGAAATAGGGCTGCTGCTCCCACACAGGAACGGCCAATCCAACGAGAAAAGTAGGTTTTAGAAACTTAAATATGCTACGCATTTTGGAGCAGTTCCTGCTCCTTCTTCAGGCAAGTATATAGTATGTGTAATGGTTACAACCATTATAGATAATGCAGTGATTATTGGCTAACAAATCAAATGCTAGACACAACAGTTGGTAATCCAATTATGCAAATGGACCTCAACTCCATTCTTGGTCATCAACAGATACCATAATACTGTATAAACATTACCAAAGCTTCGACGAGGTGTACAGATTTAAGAAATTTGTATACAAGAACCTCTAAAATTCCAAAGAAAGAAAATATTTATACACACCCATCATAAAAAACTAAAAATCTTTTCCTTTTTCTTTTTTTTCCTTTTTTCCGTGCTGCACACGCTGCCCACTGAAGAAGCCAAGCCAAACTCACATCGGGGCAGCGTGTGAAGCACCACAGGGCAGCGATGGGTAAGAACAATTATGTTATGTGACTTTTGTGTTATCTTAGTCAGTGCTATACTTATATATACTATGACTATGACAATTTCAGATTTTTTCTTTTTTTGGTCATGCCTTCTACTAAAAGATAAATTAAAAAGTGATCAAACAATCCTATGAACCTATAATTGTTACCAATGAAAACTACAACATATCCCAAAGAAAGCAAACCCTCATACAACTTCATCTATTGAAAAATAAAAAAGTTATAGGTTTCAGATTTCTAAAATTTATTTTTCATGTAAAAGTGACAAAACATAAAAAAATCAATGTAGTATTGAAGTGATCATACTGACCGACAGAATAAAGATAACTTGACAATTAGGCCGGGATCACACATGCGACGAAGTCGTCCGACACTCGCATGTGAAATCCCAGCTCGGGAGTGGAGCGAGCGGCAGCATAGAACTACATGCAGCCGTGCACTCCACTCCCGAGTGCCGGCGCCAGAGCTGGGATTTCTCATGCGAGTGTCGGACGACTTCGTCGCATGTGTGATCCCGGCCTTATACTAAATGATGTACAGTGTTGAAAAGCAAACATAAAACCTTTCCAGAATTAATTGTTAATTTTGCCACCCAAGAGTCCAATAAAAAGTGACCAAAAGTTGCATGTACTACAAAATGGTACCAATAAAAAATGCAGTTTTCCATGCAACTAAATATTCCCTGAAACAGCTCAGACGATAGAAAATTGTGTTACTTATTGATATAAACAATAAATAAACACTGGGGCTTCACCCCAAGAAATGAAAAAGCGAAAAAAAGAAAAAAGGGGGGAAAATTGTGAAAAATTAATGAGCTGGTATCTTGAGAGCTGCTGGTGGTTTATAAGTAGGCTCTGTGTTAACCTACCAAAAATAATAATAAAAATACAAATGAATAAACACCGCACTAATCAAAGACACCTAATAAAATAATGTGATTAAATAAAACAATAAAGCAAAATAATGAACTCACTGTTGACTGCAAAGTTCCTAGAAAATTTTTTTTTTTTTTGTATGTTGTCCACTCCAGGTATATGCTGAAATAATGAGACAGCCAGTGAATTGTCGGTTTCTACTGGATTTTAAAATATGTCTCATATAACTATACTTACTGGTGATTATGGATTGGGATGTACACCAATATTCCAAAGATCGAGGTGAAAAATATTTTATACAGATTTGACTTACGCCAAAGTAATCTAAGTAAGACAAAAACAGAAGGAAGGCTAATAATTGAAGGACTCATAGGATTTCACTATACATATGTGTTCATATAGTAATGAGTACTTACAGAAAAAAGTATGTTCATGAATGTTATATCCCCTTGAATGATGAGTAGCAAGATTCAGTGATATTTCAATGATGGTACATTGGAAAAAATATATGTGCTGATATAGATAAATTATGGACCCAAAACAGGTTCAAATTGTGTTCCTGCTCAAAGCCTTACTGTAATAAATATTATGGATAGTTGTATATTAATACAGGGAATCCACATAGAGATAGCAAATGGCCGCTATACTCACAATATATATTGAAGATCTAAGTGGCTGCAGAGAGAGCCGCCATATGGAGCGTTGATATATATGCTGGTATAAGTAAGATGTGGGTTTGTACCAGTTTCCGATCTAGCCGCTGCTCCAGACCTTAATGTAATGAGTAATTATATGCTCATGCAAGGAATCTAAATATGGATAGCAAATGAGTGTTATACTCACTGTATGTGTTTGAATCTGATCAGCTGCGGGGAATACCACCGCATGGAGCGTTGCTAGGAGGAGGTCGGCAAACACTCGGCTCGCTCCGGCCGGAAGCAGCGCCTGAGGTAGTGACAGGAAAGGGCGGGACAGCAAGGTGACGTCACCGATTAGTCGCGCTAACGTGGGAGTGCAGGGGCTGAATATGCTGACGCGTTTCTAGGGACCACTATCCCTCTTCATCAGAGCACATATGGCGGCTCTCTCTGCAGCCACTTAGATCTTCAATATATATTGTGAGTATAGCGGCCATTTGCTATCTCTATGTGGATTCCCTGTATTAATATACAACTATCCATAATATTTATTACAGCAAGGCTTTGAGCAGGAACACGATTTGAACCTGTTTTGGGTCCATAATTTATCTATATCAGCACATATATTTTTTCCAATGTGCCACCATTGAAATATCACTGAATCTTGCGACTCATCATTCAAGGGATATAACATTCATGAACATACTTTTTTCTGTAAGTACTCATTACTATATCAACACATATGTATAGTGAAATGCTATGAGTCCTTCAATTATTAGCCTTCCTTCTGTTTTTGTCTTACTTAGATTATTTTGGCGTAAGTCAAATCTGTATACAATATTTTTCACCTCGATCTTTGGAATATTGGTGTACATCCCAATCCATAATCACCAGTAAGTATAGTTATATGAGGCATATTTTAAAATCCAGTAGAAACCGACAATTCACTGGCTGTCGCATTATTTCAGCATATACCTGGAGTGGACAACATACAAAAAAAAAATTTTTCTAGGAACTTTGCAGTCGACAGTGAGTTCATTATTTTGCTTTATTGTTTTATTTAATCACATTATTTTATTAGGTGTCTTTGATTAGCGTGGTGTTTATTCATTTGTGTTACTTATTGCTCTCAGAATATAGTTACACAAAAGCAAATTATTTTTTTGCAAGTGTGTGTTTATTTTCCAAATTAGAAAAAAAAAATAGAATTTTATTATTGGCATATTCGTACTGACTTTGACACAGCAAAGAGTATAAAATTTAGGCCACATTCAGTATTTGGTCAGTATTTTACATTAGTATTTGTAAGCCAAAATCAGGAGTGGATCTTATCATGTCTAGCTGAATGTGTCCCTATCTGGAATACATGGGGTTAATTAACTACACCCACATACCAAATGCTTTAAAACCACAGTCTTTCTCCTACAATGACTAATGAAATATAGCTCCCTGACACCAGCAACACACATACAGCCCAACGTAAGGACACTGCCACCACCATGTTTCACTGTAGGTATCTTGCATATTTCTTTGTAATCCTCACCTTTGCAGCACCATACAGTTTTGAAGCCATCAGTTCCAAAAACTTTTACCTTTGTCTCATCACTCCAGAGTACAGAGTCTCAGTAGTCTTCATATTTTTCAGTATGGGCTTGGCAAATTGTAGGTTGACTTTTTTATGCATCGGCTTTAGGCATTTAGCTTTAGGAGAGCCTACCTTCGTGGATTAAACCCATGAATGCCATTCCTCTGCATTTTATGCCATACTGTGTCACAGGAAACATTCACTCCAGTTTGGCTTTATACTTCTTTAGCTAATTGCAGTGAAACTGCATGTCAATTTTTCTCAACACTTCCCATGAGAAGATGCTTACTTTTTCTACAACATTCTGTCTCCATTTTCCAAGACCAATTATGTTTTCAATTTTCAGGATATAATGCTGTATGAGGTATTATTTTTTGCTCCCTGAGCTGATGACTTTATCAATACCATTTTGGGGTAGATACAATGTCTTGATTGCCTTTTATTGCATTTTATTGCAATGCTGCAGCAACCCAAAAAAATTATTTCTGAGATTTCGAGTTCTTTTCTTGTACACTGTTTACCAATTAGGTTAATTTGTTATATTTTGATAGATCAGATTTTTCTGAATGTGTCGATACCAAAAACCGTATATACTCGCGTATAAGCCGAGATTTTCAGCCCAATTTTTAAGGCTGAAAGTCCCCCTCTCGGCTTATACACGAGTCATATACCGGGGGGTCGGCGAGGGAGGGAGAGCTGGAGTGTCAGATCATACTTACCTCCCCACCGGTGCGTCTCTGCAGCCCCCCTGCTTCTCCCATGATCTCATGATCTCAGGCTCCTTCCTGCAGCGATCACGTGGTACCGCTCATTAAAGTCATGAATATACACATATTCATGACTTTAATGAGCGGTACCACGCGACCGCTATAGGAAGGAAGAGCCGCCGGAGACCGCGGGAGAAGCAGGGCGGCAGAGACGCTCCAGGAGGGGGTAAGTATAGAAGATATTCACCTGTCCCCATTCCACCGCTGCTCGCTGCTGTGTCCTCATGTCCTCTGGCTGTGAATGTTCAGGTCAGAGGGCGTGATGACGTAGTTAGTGCGCGTCGCGCCCTCTGCCTGAGCACACACTGACAAGAGGACCCGGAAGACTGAGCAGCGCGCAGCAGTGGACCTGGGACAGGTAAATATCTCAGGTGCTGGGGCCCTGAGTGAACGGTGACACCGGCACCTGTCCCCCATAGCGTGCCGGTGTCCCCGTCTGCTCAGGACACCGGCACCTGGCCCCCAGCGATGAGAGGTGAGTATGTCATTTTTTTTTTTAGTTGCAGCAGCAGCAGCATAAGGGACCTATACTATGGGGCATAATCTATGGAGCATAAGGGGCATGATCGATGGAGCATATGGGGCATAATCCATGGAGCATATTGGGCATAATCCAGGGAGCATATGGGGCATAATCCAGGGAGCATATGGGGCATAATTCAGGGAGCATATGGGGCATAATCCAGGGAGCATATGGGGCATTATCTAGGGAGCATATGGGGCACAATCAAGGGAGCATATGGGGCATAATCTAGGGAGCATATGGGGCATAATCTATGGAGCAAATGGGGCATAATCTATGGAACAATGGAGCATAATCCAGGGAGCATATGGGGCATAATCCAGGGAGCATATGGGGCAAAATCCAGTTAGCATATGGGGCATAATCCAGGGAGCATATGGGGCATAATCTAGGGAGCATATGGGGCATAATCCAAGGAGCATATGGGGCATAATCTAGGGAACATATGGGGCACAATCCAGGGAGCATATGGGGCATAATCTATGGAGCAAATGGGACATAATCTATGGAGCCTATGGGGCATAATCCAGGGAGCATATGGGGCATAATCCAGGGAGCATATGGGGCAAAATCCAGTTAGCATATGGGGCATAATCCAGGGAGCATATGGGGCATTATCCAGGGAGCTTATGGGGCATAATCTAGGGAGCATATGGGGCATAATCTAGGGAGCATATGGGGCATAATCAGGAGCATATGGGGCATAATCCAGGTAGCATATGGGGCATAATCTAGGGAGTTTATGGGGCATAATGGAGCATTTTATGGGCACATAATCTATAGAGCATCATATGGGGGCATAATCTATGGAGCATTTTAGGGGGCATAATCTATGGAGCATCTTAGGGGGCATAATCTAAGGAGCATTTTAGGGGGCATAATCTATGGAGCATCATATGGGTCATAAAATATATGGAGCATCTTATGGGGGCATAACTTTTATGGAGCAGCATATGGGGCATATTATTCTCTGGAACATTTTATGTGGCCATTATTAACCTTTATGGAACTTTATATGGGGAGTATTTTGTATGGAGCATCTTATGGGGCCACCATGAACTGTATGGAGCATTATATGGGGCCCCTGATTCAATATGGATATTCAAAAACATTTAACCTACTGATGTCTCAATTGATTAATTTGGCATCTATCTTTATTTTTGTAATTTACCAGTAGCTGCTGCATTTTCCACCCTAGGCTTCTACGCGAGTCAATAAGTTTTCCCAGTTTTTTGTGGCAAAATTGGGGGGGTCGGTTTATACACAGGTCGGCTTATACATGAGTATATACGGTATGTGTATTTTTTATTGTTTTAATTTTAATGGGGCAAAAAAGTGGTGATTTGAACTTTTGTATTTTTTTATTTTTTTTAAATTTTTAAAAAGATTTTTTTCTCACTTTTTATTGTGCTTGTTAGTCCTCTAAGGGGACTGGAAGCTTCTAGCATCTCCTGTACTGCTACGTATAGCTAAAATCACGGTCTCCTGCGCTGACTTTCACAGTAGTATTATTATGACAGGCATGTCATAACAACACATCAGCATCCTGCTATCATGTAAGGAGGAAGACTGGACTGCAGGTACCTGCACTAAGTCACATCCAGAACTGTTGAGGCTGCCTCCCATGTTGCCTGATGGAAGAAATGAGGGACCAGACCAACCTCATGACCTGGGTTGGAGGGACCAGAAAAAAGGAAAGGTGTGCGCAGCAGCAGGCAATTCGGCATGAATTAGCAGCAGTGTGCAGCCAGGTGAGCTGCGTCATCCGTCCTCTGGGTACCGGCGCCACGACAGGCTGTGTGTGTTGGCTCCCGCCATCTTCAGCGGGACCGCCGTGGAGAGAGATTCCGTGTGCTCAGCGACTGTAAGAGAGAGAGGTGCCGTGCGCTCAGTGACCTTGAGTACCGCGCACATGCGGAGGAGAGAAGGCTCAATACTGGACATACTTTTGCGGCCTTCCCTGCCACTTGCTGTACCCCAGCTCACATTTGACTATGGGAATGCTGCAGCCCTGTTTGCTTCAGCTGCACAAGTTCATGGACTAGGGGCTCAGCGGAAGGCACCGGAGACCGACCGCTGCCTCCAGAAGACTGATCATCGTTCCAAGGACCCCCTCTGTGGACATTCCCCCGATCACTGCCGGGACTACAACCCTTGTGGGATCATCTACTGTGGAGGAACATAAAGGACATGATAAGTTCCTTCACTGGACTGCCATTATTTTGCACTTGTTGCTATTATCTAGTCCTTAAACCGTTACCTCCCTGCGAGGAGTTAATAACTTGTTTAATTAAATTATTAAATTTTGTTAACCCTTGCTCTGCCTCCTGTCTGTCACTGCATCCCGCAACCTGCTTACACTTGGAAAAGTCAGCAGGATGCAGTCCACAGGCACAGAGGTGGCAGACCAAGCGGCCGTGGGTGTCCCAAGGGCCAGCTTGCCACTGGGGCCATGCTCAGTAATCTCCCAAAGTTTACGGGGAGCAATTCACTGATATGGGACAGGTACGATTGAGTTAAAGGCATGCTAAGAATGCACCCCATGACTCCCGCTATGCAGGCAAATTATGCTGTGATGGCCCTGGACGGAGAAGCTAAATGCTCTGTCATGTTCCAGCCGTGTGAGTGGAACATGTTCACCAAGGTGTTACAGATCTTGAAAGGTATGCATGGGGATCCCATGGATGTCGGTGAGTTGCAGATGCACTTGTTTAGCCGTCAGTGACCCAATATATGAACTTACTGCAGGACATTCACGCCTCGATCGCTAAGCAGGATGATGTGGGTGTGGTGCCTCCTGATGTCATTTTGAGAGAACAACTAGTGGCAGGCTTCAAGGAGGCGCTGCTTAAACAGGCCTTGCAGGAGCACTTGCGGGCAAATCCGCGTATGTCTTTTCTAGAAATCGGGTGGAAGCACGTGAGAGAGAGCAAGAGCAGGGGATGACAGCCTTGACAGGGAAGGTCCGGAGTGGGGAGGTATCTGTTCCACCCGCAGCTGAACCAGACTGGGTTAGAGAAATCCAGAAGGAAATCCATTATATGTGAGAAGAGTGTTCAGGCTGGAGAAAAACCCCCCTGGAGGCGCCAAACTCATCCGGAGGCAGAACCAACCCTGAGCCCCATTCGGAAATGGGGCAATTCCGAGCAGAGAGACAGCCAATTTGTTTTATATGTGGAGACACTGGACATTTGGGACACTGCCGGAGGATGCGCTAGACGGGGTAGGCCACTGACCCGTCGGCAGTTAAATTAGTGGGCTCCGTGGCTGGGGGATGCCGCTCAGAGCCTGAGTTGCCAAGAAGGAGAGAAAGAAGTCCCGAAAGTTTAGCTTCCCTGAGCCCCCTCATGTGGGCTGAAATGGATGGCCGAGCCGTCCGTTGTCTAGTTGATACCAGTTCCCAAGTGACTACCATGCCAGAAACTTATTTCAGATACCATTTTTCTGAGGCGATGTGGCCTGAATAGGGCTCAGAGATCAAGTTGACAGCGGCCAAACAATTACCCATCCCAGTCACAGGGGTGGTCTGGATGCAGATTACCGTGTGTGGCAAACATGTGGGCCAAAAGGAGCAGTGTTGACCGCCAGGAAACCTGGCAATGGCCCCAGAGTGACGCTAGGAATGAATGTGCTGAAGGAACTCAGGACCATCCTAGTCAGTGAGTAACCCGATGCCTTTCTCAATTGATGGAGCCCCCAAACCCCCAAATGAAGGTATTCCAACAACTGATATGGGTAGCCCAGGCTCAAGAAACATCGAGAGAAGGATAAGTCTTAGGGAAGGTGGTCATTCCGGCTTCTGCCAAACTCGTTTTACCACTTGGCCAGACTGTGCTCACGCTGCCCGTGCGAGCCTGTACACCCCTCAAAGGAGAGGAGGTCCAGATAGAGCCAGCCCTAATAGATCAACTGCCTTCAGGACTCCTCATTGCTCGGACATTAGCCACTGTCCGTGATGGTAATGTAGTGGTGCAGTGTGTCAACCTAGGAGAGGATGATCTCACGCTCTTGCCCAAGAGTGAAGTGGGGCAAGTACTGGGTATGCCAGAAGTACTGACGCAACCAGAGGCCATTCAGTTAGCAGTGAAACAAGGAGATCCCTGGACTATAGCCATCACGTGTCCTCAGACCCTTCGTCCAGCATCATGAGAGAAGGTCACCGGATCCTGGAACAGATGCGGGCTGAATTGACGGGACTCTCGTCGCAACAGGTACAACAGGTCAAAGCTATGCTGGGGCATTTCCAGGATGTCTTTGCCCGCCATGATGATGATTTCGTGTGCACCACAGCCATAACCCACGAGATTCCCACAGGAAATGCCGCACCGATTTAGGAACGCTATCAACAGATCCTGCCGCAAATGTACCAAGAAGTAAAAGAAATGTTGGCGCACTTGCTGCAGAGTGGAGTAATACAGGAGTGCCAGAACCCGTGGGCAGCCCCCCATTGTTCTAGTTCGGAAGAAGGATGGAACCCTGCTTTTTTGTGTTGAATAATGGCGACTCAATGCCTGTACAGTGCGGGACTCTTATCCCCTACCAAGAATTGAGGAGTCATTGTCTGCCTTGAGAAAAGCCAAGTACTTCTCGTCATTAGATCTGGCCAGTGGATATTGGGAAGTGCCCATGGCCGAGCAAGACAGGCCGAAGACAGCATTCATACTGTCTATGGGGTTGTTCGAATTCAATCGGATGCACTTCGGTCTTACCAACAAGCCTGGAACCTTTCAGCGGCTGATGGGCGGTGTTTAGGAGACCTGAACTTTGAAGCTACCATCATTTATCTGGATGACATCATTGTCTATGCAGCTACTTTTGAGGAGCATCTCCGGCGGCTGGAGCAGGTGTAGAGTCGACTGCAGAAGCACGGCCTGAAAGTGAAACCTCAGAAATGCCACCTTTTCCGCAAGCAGATTGAATATCTCGGACATGTTGTATCCACTGAGGACATGAGGGCCTTTCTGGGGCTTACAGGGTACTATCGACAGTTTGTGAAAGACTTCACTCGCATTGTTAATCCACTGCTGGAATTATTGAAAGGAGTGCCATCTGGTGCAAAGAATTGGATCATCCAGTGGGGTGATAACCAGGAAAAAAACCTTCCGAGCCCTGAAGATGGCCCTGAATGAGGCACCTAAACTGGCTTATGCAGATTTCTCTCAGCTTTTCATCCTTCACACCAATGGAAGTCTTCAGGGACTAGGGACTGTATTGTCACAGGTACAGGACGGAAAGGAACTATTGATTGCCAACACGAGCCGATCTCTCAATGACTCACTCACTTTGGTCCGGAGAAGATGATTTGGTGGTTCAGAAGCTGGTCTATGTTCCCCGACTGAAGACTGCAGTAGAAGAGGACTGTCGACAATGTCTAAGTTGTGAATTTGCTAAACCTCACAAGCAGAGAGCCCCTACGCAGACTATTGTGACCTCTGCTTCCTTGGAACTGCTAATGATCGACACCTTGACCGTTGGTCCAGCTCATCTCAGATATGAACATTGTCTTGTGATGACCGATCATTTCACTAAATTTGCAATGGTGACTCCGATCCAGTATCAGACGGCTAAGTCAGCTGCACAGGCCATCTGTCGAGATTTCATTCAGGTGTATGGGTGCCCGAAAGGGATCCATTCTGACCAAGGCACTTGCTTCCAAGGTCGAGTGAAGGAGGAGCTCCACTGCCTGTATCGGATTGAAAAGTCCAGGATGACACCTTACCATCGGCAAGGGAATGGAGCCTGTGAACGTTTCAACTGGATGCCTATTCGGATATTGAGAATGTTGGAGGAAGACAGGAAAGTCCGTTGGCCTGAGTATGTAGCTGAGTTGGTCTGGGTGTACAGCAACCGAGTGCACATACACCCTGCTGCTCGGCCAAAAAGGACGAGAGATTATCGAGCTTGAGTTGGACCCCCAGGTGGACTACTCATGGAAGGGGGTGTCCACCTGGGTCCGTGGAACATCGACATCACCTGCAGAATCTACATTTACTGGTACAGACCAAGTTTCGGGAACTTGAGCACCATGAGGCAATGCCCCTGTGAGAAACAGCTCTCAAAGCTGCAGACCGAGTATTCGTCCAAGGCAAGCGACCTCGAGGCAAGTTAGAGCATCATCGGGTAAAAACTCCGTATTGGGTGAAGCGATGGATTGGATGTAATGGTCCTTTCTATGAAGTTCAGCCTGAAGGGGAAGTAGGGGCCTCTAACCAAATGGTCCACTGAAGCATGCTTCATCCTTGCCTGTCACGAGATCCAGAAAGAGAAGAGGGAGCGCCACGTGTTCCCGAAATGTCCACTCCAGTAACCTTCAATTGTGATGAAGAAGAACTGTCTGCCTCACCCCATGATTTGGAAGGTCCACAACCCACTGGCTCAGGGAAAGTGCGAGAACCTGAAACTCCTGAGATGGCTGCTCCATTGAACCCGAACGCGTCCCCATCCTTAATTGCCCAACCTGACTTATGCCACACTGAACGAATGACAGCTGGAATACCTCCGAATCGTTATGAACAAGACCAATTTGTTTGGCAACGGCTCATTCAAGAGATGGAAGAGTGTCAACGTCTACTGCAAGTACTGGTACTCCCCGACAAAGCACTTCTCTCTTTCTGGGTGCGGCACGACCGGCTCTGCTCTGTCCTGCAGTGTCTCTGCTCCGCTCTGCAGCCGGCTTCTCTCCTGGCAGCGGTCCTGCTTTAAACGGTCGGACACTGCCGCAATGTCGGCACTCCGTGCAGGGGACAAGGGAAGCAGAGTGCCACTCACTCTACACGCTGCTCTGCACTGGCGCCAAACTGCCCTACTTCGCATGCTTTCTCCTTTTATCTCTCTGCTGCTGCGTGCCCTTTTCGGGCTCTCCCCGCCCCCTCCTGTCAGCAGGAAGCCCTGTCTCACTCCTCCTTCTCTCAGACAGCAGGGCAAGGTCCACCCCACTCAGGCTTCCCCCCCGTGAACGGAGGATGCAGCCTTTCTATATCCGGACCTGGCATGCAGGTATCCGAGGTCCAGTCTATCTCTTTACACTCCCCCTCTCTTTTAAGTCGCCATTCCACTGGTGAGGCTGCGTCGAACTCCAATTCAGTCTTCTAAGGGCCAACAAATGACCACAATTTCTTCTGTGTCCGCTCCTGTCTCTCCTGCATCACATTCTGCCAGTACAGCTTGTTAAAGTCACTCCGAACTTCAGGTAGAGTGGCAGGGAACAGAGGTCCATCCAGGTCCCATGGATCAGCAATTTCTTCTGGGTCTTCATCTGACAAGTTGAGAAACTCTCTCTCTCCATACTCCAGAGCTGCCAGAGGTAGTGTCTCAGGACCCACTTCCTCTTCACAGTCCACTACTTCTGGCAGAGGTACCTCAGTGGCATATTGCAACTCTTCCACTGGATCAGGGGCCCTTGAGCTGACGGGCGTCAAACTCTCCACTCCAGAGGACAAGTCAAGTGATTCTTCCTTCTTACAAACAGGAACCGTGGGAGTGGGAGTTTCAGTGACATCTTGTTGTTTCTCTTCTTCATGCTGAGTCACACAGGCGTAATCTTCAGACCCAAGTTGGAGTTCCACCTGGCTCGCCTCCACGTCCCTGACCAACGCAGACACCTCACCGTAGATAGTCGACACCTTCTCCACCTCTTCTCGGCATTCAACGTTGTGACTCTGTCTGGCTCTGGGTATGGCCCCCCTCTTTTCACCGTAACTTTTCTCCCAGGGTCTGCGTTCTCTCTAATTAGCAGGTCCTACGGAGGGATGAGCGGATTTTCTCCATCGTCTGTCTCGGGTAGGGCAACTTCTGGACAGGTGTCCCTTTCCTCCACACGCCCAACATCCACTTTTGGACCTGTCTGGTGGGCATCTCAGTCTGGATCGTCAGTCTCTGTGGGAAACGCTTCCATCCGCGAACGCTCTCTACTCCACGACCTGGAAATAAACTCTGGGGCAACTGCTGGGACACTTCTTATGCTCCGCACTTCTCCTCTAACTTCCTTCTCTTTTTGCTTCAACTTACCCTGGGGTATGGTACGGGACTCCAAGATAGCTGTAAGAGCTTCCTCCAGTTTGCTGACCTTGTCCCCTATCTTCTGTATTCCCTGCCGTAACTCACAGGACCACTTCGGCTCTTCCTCGTTCGGGGTGGGTATTCCACAACACCGGACCATCCCTGTCAAGGCTGCAACCCCCTGATCCTGCTCACCTCTGCGCGCCTTTGTGCCAATCTCTGCCAAAGTTAAGCGCGGGTTAGTTCGCAGGTTCTCACGCAAAGCCCGCCCAAGCAGTACATCTCTCAGGCTCGTCACTAACTGGTCTTGCAGCACCATATCGGAGGGTCCTATGCCGATGGTGACTTTCTTAAGAACTGTCGTGTGTAGCTCCTGTAGCGCGTTCATGTACTGCGTCACAGTCTCCTCCTACCTTTGAATACGGCTAAATAAGCGTGTGCGTAACTCCCCTATGTCCATGGGGTCTCCATGTGTCTCTTTAAGTATTTGCAGTACTTTGTCAAAGGTGTCTTGCTCATGGGGAGGTCGTAACATGACGGAATCCCTGGCCTCTCCATCTAGAGCCATCAGGGCAACCTCTGCCACTAACGCAGGAGTCATGGGGTACATTCTCATCATTCCCCTGACCCGCTCAGTCCAGCTCCATGATAGAACGTTGTTCCCTGTGAACTTGGGGACATTACTCAAAATTGTCCCCAGCGGTATACTGGCCCTTGGAGCTCCCCCAACCACTTGGTGTGCCACCCTTGCGCCCGTAGACTGCATCCTGCCGACTACGCCTAGTCTAAGAGACGCGGGGTGCAGTGACGGAATGCAGGCATCAGAGCAAGGGTTAACAGGTTTATTTACAGGGGAATACTCCACGCAGGCAGGTTAGAAGATGGAACAGTATAAATGGCAATGTGTTTTGCAAGGTGAAGTACAACGGTACAATTATCGGCAGTTCAGTAGCAAACGTATAATGAAGTCCCAAAACTGCAGCTACTGCTGCGAACTGAATGGCGCCAGCAACGGCCGATGCAGTGTCCTTAAATGGGGTTCAATAGCACAACAATACCCCCCATCTTCTGGTGACAGTGGCGGTCTCCAGTACCTTCCACTGCCCCTAATTAATATACCATGGTGGCTGAACAAAGATGAGGGCCACGGTACTATCTAAGCCCGACGTGACTCCTGCACCACTCTCCTCACAGTCTCGGTCAAGTGGGCCCAAAGTGGCTGTTGGTAATATGGGTCACGGACTTGTACAAGCCCAACGTGGCTCGGCAGGTGTTTACTGGTACAGTCAGGGTGCAAGTGTCTGTCTTGTCACCAGTCACTCTTATGGGCACGTATATAGTACTCATTGACATGGAATGCTCTGTGTCTGGCTTACTGGAAGCAACCGGCACACACTACACGTCCCTCTCGCTCTCTGTCCCCGGCTGCTGGCAGCGGGAATTAATGGTCACTGGTCGGCGGGGCGCTGGTACTCCCCGGACAAAGCACTTCTCTCCTTTTGGCTGCGGCACGACCGGCTCTGCTCTGTCCTGCAGCTGCTCTGTTCCACTCTGCATCCGGCTTCTCTCCTGGCAGCGGTTCATCTCTAAACGGTCAGACCTGGCCTCAATGCCGTTACTCCGTGCAGGGGACAAGGGAAGCAAAGCGCACTACTCACTGCTCTGCATGCTGCTCTGCCTTACTGCCAAACTGCCCTGCTTTGCGCATTTTCTCCTTTTACCTCTCTGCTGCTGCACACCCTTTTCTGGCTCTCCCCGCTTCCTCCTGTCAGCAGGAAGCCCCGTCTCACTCCTCCTTCCCTCAGACAGCAGGGCAAGGTCCGCTCAACTCAGGCTTCCCCCCGGGAAAAGAGGATGCAGCCTTTCTAGTTCCGGACCCGGCATGCAGGTACCCAAGATCCGGTCTACCTCCTTACAGGAGTGAAAGGAGGAAAACTGGACTGTGGGTACTTGCACTGAGCCAGGTTCGGAACTGTTGAGGCTGCGTCCCATGTTGCCAGGGCGAAGAAATGAGGGACTGGACCAACCTCATGACCCAGGTAGGAGGGGCCAGATAAAAGGAAAAGCGCACACAGCAGCAGGCAGTTTGTCACGAATCAGCAGCAGTGCGCAGCCGGGTGAGCTGCGCTCTCCGTTCTCTGAGTACCAGCGCCGCGACAGGCTGCGTGTATTGGCTTCAGCTGTCTTCAGTGGAACCGCTGAGGAGAGAGGTTCCATGAGCTCAGTGACTGTAAGAGATAGAGGTGCCGTGCGCTCAGTGACCGTGAGTACTGTGCACATAAAGAGGAGAGAAGGACAAGTGCCGGCCATACTTTTGCAACCCTTGCCGCTTGCTATACCCCAGCTCACATTTGACTTTAGGAACGCTGCGGCCCTATTTGCTTCGGCCACACGAGTACATGGACTAGGGGCTCAGCGGAAGGTATCGGAGACCGACCACTGCTGTCAGAAGACAGATCATCGTTCCAAGGACCCCCTCTGTGGACTTTGCCAGACCGCTGCCAGCTCTACAGTCATGGCCAAAAGTTTTGAGAATGACATAAATATTATATTTTCCCATGATCTGGTGCCCTCTGGTTATTTTGTGTGTTTGACAGATGTTTTTATCACAGATTGAAATATAATAATTGCAAACATATGAGTAACAAAAGCTTATATTGACAGTTAGAATGAGTTTATGCAGCAAGTCAATATTTGCAGTGTTGACCCTTCTTCTTCAGGACCTCTGCAATTCTCCCTGGCATGCTCTCAATCAACTTCTGGACCAAATCCTGACTGACAGCAGTCCATTCTTGCACAATCAATGCTTTCATTTTGTCAGAATTTTTAGGTTTTTGTTTGTCCACCCATCTCTTGATGATTGACCACAAGTTCTCAATGGGATTAATATCTGGGGAGTTTCCAGGCCATGGACCCAAAATCTCTATGTTTTGTTCCCTGAGCCATTTAGTTATCACCTTTGCTTTATGGCAAGGTGCTCCATCATGCTGGAAAAGGCATTGTTGATCGCCAAACTGCTCTTGGAGGGTTGGGAGAAGTTGCTCTTGGAGGACATTCTGGTACCATTCTTTATTCATGGCTGTGTTTTTAGGCAAGACTGTGAGAGAGCCGATTCCCTTGGCTGAGAAGCAACCCCACACATGAATGATTTCAGGATGCTTAACAGTTGGCATGAGACAAGACTGGTGGTAGCGCTCACCTTGTCTTCTCCAAATGAGGCGTTTTCCTGATGTCCCAAACAATCGAAAAGGGGATTCATCAGAGAAAATAACTTTACCCCAGTCCTCAGCAGTCCACTTCCTGTACCTTTTGCAGAATATCAGTCTGTCCATGATGTTTTTCTGGAGAGAAGTGGCTTCTTTGCTGCCCTCCTTGAGACCAGGCCTTGCTCCAAGAGTCTCCGCCTCACAGTGCATGCAGATGCACTCACACCTGCCTGCTGCCATTCCTGAGCAAGCTCTGCACTGCTGGTAGCCCTATCCCACAGCTGAAACACTTTTAAGAGACGGTCCTGTCGCTTGCTGGTCTTTCTTGGGCGCCCTGAAGCCTTTTTGGCAACAATGGAACCTCTCTCCTTGAAGTTCTTGATGATGCGATAGATTGTTGACTGAGGTGCAATCTTTCTAGCTGCGATACTCTTCCCTGTTAGGCCATTTTTGTGCATTGCAATGATGACTGCACATGTTTCTTTAGAGATAGCCATGGTTAACAGAAGAGAAACAATGATGCCAAGCACCAGCCTCCTTTTAAAGTGTCCAGTGGTGTCATTCTTACTTAATCATGACAGATTGATCTCCAGCCATGTCCTCATCAACACCCACACCTGTGTTAATGGAGCAATCACTGAAAAGAGGTTATGTGGTCCTTTTAAGGCAGGGCTGCAATGATATTGAAATGTGTTTTGGGGGATAAAGTTCATTTTCTAGCCAAATATTGACTTTGCAAGTAATTGCTGTTAAGCTGATCATTCTTTATAACATTCTGGAGTATATGCAAATTGCCATTAGAAAATGTGAAGCAGTAGACTTTGTAAAAATTAATATTTGTGTCATTCTCAAAACTTTTGGCCATGACTGTACAACCCCTGCGGAATCATCTTGCTGTGGAGGAGCATAAAGGACTCGATAAGTTCCTTCACTGGACTGCCATTATTTTGCACTTGTTGTTTCTATTATCTAGTCCTTAAACCGTTACCTCCCTAGGAGGAGTTAATACCTTGTTTAATTAAATTGCTAAATTTTTTAACCCTCGCTCTGCCTCCTGTCTGTTACTTATTCCAGCAACCTGCTTACCATCATGTCACAGGTGTGCCGATGGGAGAGTGCAACGAATCCCCCCCCCCCCCGCTGGCATATGTTTAATGCCGCTGTCAGATAGAGGCATCAAAAGCAGAGCCCACATCAAAGGCATGGACAGGACATATGAAGTAATTGTACGTCATATGCCATGAAGGGGTGATAAAACAAAGGTCTGCTACTTCAGTATTAGAAAAAATATGTGATTAGATTTCTAAACGTATGTTTTAATACATATAAAACTAAAACTATTTTTTTGCTTGCACATTTTACGTAAATTATTTTTCTTCAGGTTTTTTCGCTGTTATGAAGCACTTAATTTAAGAAAATGCAGACTGTTATATTTTCTGTGAGTGATGGAATTCAGTGCTAAATGTAACACTAAATAATCTTCTTGCTGTGAATTTTATGATTGAGGTGCAATTTTAGTCACAGGAGTTGTTTGCAAAGTTCATTTTTATTATGAGAGAATAGGAATGCCTTAAGTTTCAATGATTTTTCTCCCTAAGGCAAAAGTCATTTCTCACCATCTCAATGTTCTCCCTGGTATGTTTAGTGCGACAGTGTCATTTGTTTTTAAATAACGTTTTATTTTCAGTTTGATGAAAGGCCGTATTATTTTGCTGTGGGATAAAATTTGGATTCGATCAGAAGAACCTTCCAGGAAACAGCCAGCTAATGAAGCATCAGAGAGCAAAGTGTCTGCAATGCAGGTAAACCTGGAATTGCAGACACTGGGGATGCTAAAAGCGTCTATCAAGAATTTTTTTTAATTTGTATGTTTCTTAAAGGGAACTTGTCACCCCCTGGCCGTTTTGAAGTAAATGAGCCACCTTCAGCAGCACTAAGGCAGCAGTCTGTGTAGGTGGCTCTTTTTTCATGTAGACTGCGCAGCTAAACATGTAGACTGCGCAGGCGCCAGATTTCTATCCCCGCAGTGTGAATACATGATAACACACTGCAGGGAGAGATCAGAGGAAAACAACGATGCAGGCGCAATCGTCTTCTGACAGTTCCCAGGCAGCGCGCACTGCGCATGCCCGATGACTGTTACAAGAGCGCAGGCGCCACACAGAAACGAAAGTAAAGAAAAAAAGTCTGGCGGAGGTGCGGTGACCATGAAAGGGCTTGATGGATGGCTGTGGGGAGGATGAGTCAGGTGCAGAGGACATACCTCAGTGACACATCTAAGGTATGGGGACCTAGTTTTAAAACTGAATATTTCAGCGTTGCAGAGGCACAGAAAAAAAAGAGCCACTTTTACACACTGCAGCCTTAGTGCTGCTGAACGGCCGGGGGGGTGACAAGTTCCCTTTAAAGTGCACGTCACCCTGATGCCAAAATGAATGATCAGCAAGTAACATGAATGCTAAAGAGTATGCTTAGATTAATCTATGCAATGTTGAATAAATTATTTATTATTTTAAGCAAGAAAGGATGATGGTTTAATAATTAGCAAAAAGGGCCATCAGAGAAGATGTCCATGAAGGACTGAATTTGGTCCATTTTCACTAGACTGCATCCGTGACTAGGCTGGATTACCACAGTATGCGTCTGTGGAAACTGTATTTTCATGATGCCTTGCAGCCCATGTCAAGTCTCACCGCTCCACAGTAGGTTAACGGTAATTTGCCATACGGGCTGCCACTCTATGCTTACAAGCCCTCTACTTTTCTGTGATGGACCTCATAATTCTCCCACAACTCTCCTCAGTTTTCTGGGCTCCTTCTCAAACACATACTGGAGGCAGTCTCTTCTCCACTCTTTACTGGCAACCCGGTCTGCTTCTGTCCAGGATAGCACAAAGGGACATCAGTATCATGGGACATCGGGAAACCCCCTTGTCTCTATGGTGCACCAATTTTTGAGTGCTTTCTACATCCGTTTTCTATGAAACAGGCTAACTACAGCAGTTGTATTCATTTTGCCTGTTCATCTTTTTACTTCCTTGGAGCATATCTTGCGGGGAAACAGAAGCTTATATACTTTCTATCATGCATCGAGGTGTTTACTAACATTGTCCACACATCACCTTCTGACCCATCTCATGAAGTGCACCTTTCAAGACCTAATCAATAAATTTTTTACCTCCAATGGGTGTCATTTCAGATTGTGAGTGACAGTTGCCCCATCACTCTGCCAGCCATATTGATCGGTGCTCTCTCAGCCAAGCGGCTTCCATATTAGTCACAAAATATTCACTGACCCCACACTTTTTTTGACACATATTCAAAGAATGGCATCAATAGGCATATGACATACATGTATTGAACGTTTGGATCAGAGTGGGTTGAGATACTTTTCAACTATTTTATAAGGGATTGCTCAATTGCAGACTATAACTTCTGTACTACCACTTTTTACTTTGGGAAGAAACATTTAAAAACAAAACAAAAACAAATCTGCATTTCCCTCTTAGGGTAAATACCCATTTGTGGAAAAAAAAACGGTCTGTTTTCTGGATGGAAAAAACGGTCCGATTATATGCAATTGTCATGCACTTATCATGCGATTTGTATGCGATTTTTAATTGCACCATCCGTTTTCCATCCGTTTTCCATCTGTATGCAATGCGATTATAACATGAAGTTTTACATAGAGCAGTTCTCTCTATGTAAAAACTCATGTAAAAATCAAGTTGTAAAAAAAAGTGTACACAAAAAGCAAATAATATATATATAATATATATATATATATATATATATATATATATATATATCATATATATATATATATATATATGTCATACAATTCTACATAGTATAATAGCCGCTAATTTAATTGCCGGTTTTTGTGAAATTTCAGACCCGACATGAAATGACACATGGTTTACATACAGTTAACCATGTCATTTCATGTAGTTTGATATATGGTTTTCACTAAGAATGACATGAGTATATGTGTGCAAAATTTCATACAGCTAGGGGTTAATTAAAGGTGTAAATTTGTTGAAAAAAAATGTGTGGGCTCCCGCGCTATTTTCTCAACCAGACAGACAAAGCCAGCGAGTGGGGGCAGATAATAATAGCCTAGGGAGGGTGCATTTATTTTGTGCCCCCCCTGGCTACTAACATCTGCCCCCAGCCACCCCGGAAAAGACAAATCTATAATTAGATGCGCCCTTTCTGGCACTTAGCCCTTCTATTCCCATTGCCCTGTAGCGGTGGCTAATGGGTTAATAATGGTAATTGCTATTGAAAGGTGACTTTAAGCCAGGTTAATAATTGAGAGTTGTCAATTAGACAACTCTCAATTATTAATCCTCTTGTATGAAATAAAAATAAAACACACACACCTTTATTAAAAATAATTTTAATGAAATAATCACACAGTTTTTGACCATCTTTTGTTTTACAGGTAATCCATGCGAAGCCCTTGTTCTCCTGTAATAAAAATAAAATAATAAAGCAACATTATTCTTACCTATCCGGTGCTCTGTCAGGTCCCACCCTGTAATCCTTCACAAAGGGTTAAGTGGCTTACAGCAAGCAGCACAGCTAATGCTGGCAGCTCAGCTGTAAGCCCCAGAATGAATGAGTTCCTCTCCAGGCAGACAGGAGAGGAAGTGATTAGTGTGGGAAGCTTAATTGATTGCTTCCCAGGCTAATCAGTTCACTTCATTTCAGCTGACCTAAACTGATTAGCCTGGGAAGCAATCAATTAAGCTTTCCTGTCGGTCGGGAGAGGAACTCCTTCATTCAGGGGCTTACAGCTGAGCTGCCAGCATTAGCTGTGCTGCTTGCTGTAAGCCACTAAACTCATTGTGAAGGATTACAGCTTGGGACCTGACAGAGCACCGGATAGATAAGAATAATGTTGCTTTATTATTTTATTTTTATTACAGGAGACCAAGGGCTTCACACGGATTACCTGTAAAATAAAAGATGGTCAAAAACTGTGATTATTTCATTAAAATGATTTTTAATTAAAGTGTGTGTGTTTTATTTTTATTTCATACAATAGGATTAATAATTGAGAGTTGTCTAATTGACAATTATTAACTTGGCTTAAAGTCACCTTTCAATAGCAAGGTGGCTTTAACCCATTATTAACCCATTAGCCACCGCTACAGGGCAATGGGAATAGACTGGCTAAGTGCCAGAAAGGGCACATCTAATTATAGATTTGCCTTTTCTGGGCTGGCTGGGGGCAGATGTTAGTAGCCAGGGGGGCACAAAATAAATGCACCCTCCCTAGGCTATTATTATCTGCCCCCACTCGCTGGCTTTGTCTGTCTGGTTGAGAAAATAGTGCGGGAGCCCATGCATTTTTTTTTTATGAATTTACACCTTTAATTAACCACTACATGTATGAAATTTTGCACACATACACTCATGTAATTGTTAGTAAAGACCATATATCAAACAACATGAAATGACATGGCTAACTGTGTGTAAACTATGTGTCATTTCATGTCGGGTCTGTAATTTCACAAAAGCCGGCAATTGAATTAGCGGCTATTATACTATGTAGAAGTGTATGAACTATAAATATATATATATATATATAATGTGTCACAATGACATGTATATACAGTTCAGACCAAAAGTTTGGACACACCTTCTCATTCAAAGATTTTTCTGTATTTTCATGACTATGAAAATTGAAGAATCACACTGACGGCATCAAAACTATGAATTAACACATGTGGAATTATACATTACACTTTACAAAAAAGTGTGAAACAACTGAAAGTATGTCTTATATTCTAGGTTCTTCAAAGTAGCCACCTTTTGCTTTGATTACTGCTTTGCACGCAGAAAAGGTGAACGGATGGACTCTACATGCCTAGTACCCACCGTGAAGCATGGAGGAGGTGGTGTGATGGTGTGGGGGTGCTTTGCTGGTGACACTGTTGGGGATTTATTCAAAATTGAAGCGGTGAGCGGTCCAGCTCACTCCAAACCATCTCGATTGGGTTCAGGTCTGGTGACTGTGGAGGGCAGGTCATCTGGTGTAGCACCCCAACACTCTCCATCTTGGTCAAATAGCCCTTACACAGCCTGGAGGTGTGTTTGGGGTCATTGTCCTGTTGAAAAATAAATGATGGTCCAACTAAATGCAAACCGGATGGAAAAGCATGCCGCTGCAAGATGCTGTGGTAGCCATGCTTGTTCAGTATGCCTTCAATTTTGAATAAATCCCCAACAGTGTCACCAGCAAAGCACCCCCACACCATCACACCTCCTCCTCCATGCTTCACGGTGGGAACCAGGCATGTAGAGTCCATCCGTTCACCTTTTCTGTGTGCAAAGCAGTAATCAAAGCAAAAGGTGGCTACTTTGAAGAACCTAGAATATAAGACATATTTTCAGTTGTTTCACACTTTTTTGTAAAGTGTAATGTATAATTCCACATGTGTTAATTCATAGTTTTGATGCCTTCAGTGTGATTCTACAATTTTCATAGCCATGAAAATACAGAAGAATCTTTGAATGAGAAGGTGTGTCCAAACTTTTGGTCTGTTTTGTATATATATATGTATTCTATGTGTATGTATCTAGTGTTTTGTGAGCCGTCAGTGTGTTTTTACAGTAGCCGGGGTTGAATTGCCGGCTTTTCAAAGGACACCGGTGCGTATAAATCGGACAGCATTCGCTTGGTGCGAGTGCTGTCCGATATTTCTCTCACCCATTGACTTGCATTAGCGATTATCATGCCAAAATCCGCAAATCGCAGCTTGCTGCGATTTTTTTTCAGCCCGATTTCACTGAGAAAAATATTGCAAATAGGTACCTTTTGAATAACTTTGGGTTTCCGATTGCAATCCGTTTTTGATCGCTTGCAATCGCCGTTTTTAAACCCCAGTAATAGTCCCCTTTAAAGGCTTTATTCAAAATTGCAAATTTCCCAAAAATTTGAAGCAAAACCAGGGTGTAAAAAAGGGGGCACATAAATTACACAAATTTTTTTTTATGAGGATTTACCCCTTTTTTCTTACAAATTTTGACCAATTTGCCAAAAATTTGGATAGTATATATAGTAAAATAAAGGAATCACGTAAAAATAGTATTTTGCATCTTTAAAAAATTTCAAAATAAAAACAACTATTAAACAAAAATGTTAAATTTTTTGACTATTTTTTATTTTTATTTTAATGTTCCTGCTATTTTTTTTATGTAAAACAAAACAACAAAAACAACTAGAATTTTAAACAGTGAATCCTTAATAGAAATGAGTGGAAAAATGCATTTAGATTTTTGGCAAAAACTAATTTTTTTTCAGCCATCACCAAACCCTTTTCAAATTTTTTTACACGCAATCATTTACCAATCTGGGAACAAATGAAAGATAAAGTGTAAAAAAACAACATAAAGTTATATATGTACTTTAAACTGAAAAATCAAACAATTTGCATTATCCCAAAAAAAAAACATCAGTCGCAAGGGAACATATTGATGATTTCCTTTTTTAAAATTTATAAAAAGTTCCCCCAAAAAAATTATTTTTAAACGGCCTTTGTTTTTTAAAAAACAGAGATAAAAACAAACAAAAAAATCGGGGCTTTTAAGTGCCCTTCCCGACTCAAAAAATGGCGCCAAGGGGTTTTTTGTGTACATACATCAACCATTGAACTCAGGGGCTCTTTCCCCTTTTTTTTGACCAGGTGCAAATTACTGGATTCTCTCATCCCAGGAAACAGGACGATTATGAAATTGCATTCATACATATGGTCAGAGATTGATCAGAGTGTGGGATATATTATCCAATTTCATTGAGAGGAAAATAAAAAAAAAACCCTCTTTTTCCATTTTGGCGTCATAATCATCTGATTTCAGTCCAATGGGTTTTCCCCAAAACCAAAGATTGCTGGTGAGTGCAAACCCAAATACAGATCAAATTGGGCACCTGGATTTTTTTTTTTCCTCGGGCAAACCTGTCCTAGTAAGAAATCAAAACATGTGCATCCCATAGAATGCATGATTCCAG
>JARQOD010000002.1:375578772-375617447 GCA_033576555.1 Oophaga sylvatica
AAACTCTGTTAGTTCTGGGGACAATGACGTTATAAACGCTGCAATTTTTCAAGTTTCCTCAGCGGTGTCCCAGCTGAGTTGTAAAAGAAACAATTCTCATTGCTTCCTTTCCATCAAACTCTGGGTTGACTCAGTCTGGGTGTCTAGCTATGCTATGATCGACTCAGGAGCAAGTGGAAATTTTATGGATATCTCCTTTGCTCTGAAACAGGGGATACGTTCAGTGAAGAAGGCTACTCCAGTACAGATGGAGACTGTGGATGGCTCCCTGCTGACCTCTGGACCAGTGGATCAGGAAACAGAGCCTTTGAGGGTCCTTATGGGTAAAGATCATCAGGAGAAAATGTCTTTTATGCTTATCTCTTCTCCCCACTTTCCCATTATTCTAGGGCTACCATGGCTACAGGCGCAGAATCCTACGATTAACTGGGAGACCAAGGAATTACACTTTCCGGAGAAACAGATGAGTCAAGGAGTTTCAGCTTGCTCTGTTCCTAAAGGAACCATGTCAGTCCCTGAACTACCAGCTGTATACCAGGACTATGTGGATTTATGTGACAAGAAGAACGCTGATCAGCTTCCTCCTCACCGTCCATATGATTGTCCAATCGAATTATTGCCTGGAGCCGAGATACCTTTTGGTAAGATCTACCCCCCAGCGGGGCCCGAGCTAAAAGCTTTGAAGGACTACATAGATGAAAATCTAGCCAAAGGCTTCATACGCCCCTCTTCATCTCCCGCAGGTGCACCCATCTTCTTTGTGAAGAAGAAAGATGGATCTCTGAGACCCTGCATAGACTATAGGGAACTCAATAAGGTTACTATTAGAAACCGTTATCCATTGCCTTTAATCCCTGAGTTGTTGGAGAGAGTGCGGCACGCCAAAATTTTCTCTAAACTGGATCTCCGTGGGGCCTATAACTTGGTCCGTATTAGACCTGGGGATGAATGGAAGACTGCATTCAGGTCACGCTATGGACACTTTGAATATCTAGTTATGCCTTTTGGTCTGAGTACCGCCCCAGCCACTTTCCAACACTTGGTGAATGACATCTTCAGGATCTCCTAGATACATTTGTGGTGATTTATCTGGATGATATTCTAATTTTTTCTAACTCCACAGAGGAACATCATGGACATGTGAGAATGGTCTTAGAACGCCTAAGACAAAACCATCTCTACATCAAACTTGAAAAGTGTGAATTCCATAGGACCGAAATTCAATTTCTGGGGTATGTACTATCTACGCAAGGGATTAGTATGGATGGAAGCAAGACCCAAGCCATCAAGGATTGGCCAATTCCTAGAAATGTGAAGGAGGTGCAGCGCTTCATCGGGTTTGCCAACTTCTATAGACGTTTCATTAGGAATTTCTCTGAGGTAGTGTCACCTATCACCCAACTTACCCGGAAACAGTCTAGGTTCTCCTGGACCCCCAAGCGCAGGAAGCATTTTCCTGTTTAAAGGATAAATTTACCACCACACCTATCTTAGTACATCCCAACCCCGAGCTTGCCTTCATAATAGAGGGGATGCTTCAGACTGTGCCCTTGGAGCTATACTCTCTCAGAGAACAGGTGAGAAGAATGTCTTGCATCCCTGTGCCTTCTTTTCCCAGCAGTTGTCTTCGGCTGAGAGGAACTACGATGTGGGCAATAGAGAATTGTTGGCCATTATTGCCGCCTTCAAGGAATGGAGACACCTTCTTCAGGGAGCTGCACAGCAAATAGTTGTCCTGACAGACCATCGTAACCTTGAATTTATCAGGTCGGCTAAGTGCCTGACTCCTCGCCAGGCTCGCTGGAATCTTTTCCTAAACCAATTTAATTTTGTAATTTCTTATAGACCAGGATCGCGCAATGGAAAGGCTGATGCACTCTCTAGGATTCATTCAGCAGAGACACGTCCACTTACTCCTCCTAAGACTACTCTTCCTGACTCTAGATTCCTGGGAGTGATTCATAATCAAGACCTACTTAAGGACATCAAGGAAGCATACCATGCGGATTCTTTGTTGGCTCAACCCCCAAGGGACATAAGTCTTGTTTTTAAGAATGGTGTGTGGATTCAGGCACAACGTCTGTATATACCTGAAACAGTCAGATTGAGAGTATTGCAACTCATCCACGATTCCAAGATAGCCGGGCATAGGGGAATTCTAAAGACACAAGAATTTCTTTCTCGTTTCTTTTGGTGGCCCACTTACAGGAAAGATGTTTTAAACTATTTCACTTCATGTGAAGTCTGTGCAAGATGCAAAACACCTCGCTCCTCACCAACTGGTCTGTTACAACCTCTTCCCACCCCGTCCCGCCCGTGGGGATCCATTTCTATGGACTTCATTGTGGAGTTACCAACCTCTCAAGGGAAGAACACCATTCTAGTGGTGGTTGATCGTCTAACAAAGGCAGCTCATTTTATCCCTTGTGTCGGTTTACCCACTGCAAAACAGACATCAGACTTAATGATTAAGAATGTGTTTCGCTTACATGGAGTACCGGATGAGGTCATTTCGGATCGAGGGGTGCAATTCACTTCAAGGTTTTGGCAAAATTTCTGTGCCGCATTGGACATTAAAGTAAACCTTTCTTCTGCTTTTCATCCCCAGACTAATGGACAGACAGAACGAACCAATCAGACCCTGGAGCAGTATCTCCGCTGCTTTATCTGCCACCTACAAGATGATTGGGTGGATCTACTTCCACTGGCTGAGTTCTCTTATAACAACTCTCAGAGCGCCTCCACTAAGCAGTCTCCTTTTTACTCCAATCTAGGTTATCATCCTAACATTCTTCCTCGATTTCCCATAGATACGCCCTTGCCGGCAGTGGCTGAAAGAATCACTTCTTTACAAAAGAATATGGATCTTCTAAAGGAAAATCTAGAATTGGCTCAGGAAAGGTACAAGAAAGCAGCAGATAAATTTCGTAAACCTGCACCAGCTTTCAAGGTAGGAGATTTGGTCTGGCTGTCAACCAGAAATCTTAAAATAAAGATTCCATCGTCTAAATTGGGACATAAGTACATTGGACCTTATAAGATCAGTAAGATTATAAGTGCTGTTGCTTGTCGTCTTCAACTGCCCAGAACTATGAGAATCCACCCTGTCTTTCATGTATCCCTACTAAAGGCTGCAACACCCAATACGTTTCCTGGATGCTCTTCTCCTTGCCCTGACCCAGTGCTGGTCGATGGTCAGGAAGAATTTATGGTGGAAAGGATTCTAGATTCCAGGTTGTACAGAAATCAGTTGCAATATTTGATTAAATGGCAGGGCTACCCAGTGGAGGACAACTCATGGGAGCCAGTCAATAATGTAAATGCTCCTCGCCTGCTCCGCCAGTTTCATCAGAGGTACCCTGACAAGCCTGGTCTGAGGTCATCCGGAGGTTGTCCCTAAGGGGGGAGTAATGTAAGGTTCTTTGTCTCTTTTGACATGTTCCTTGAAACTCAGTTTTCCGTCGGCCATTTTGCTTTCTGTCTTGCTGCAGCTATCTTGCCCTCAGTTAATATGGAGGTTCCAGCTTTCATGTTCCCGCCCTGATTCTCTCCTCTTGCTTCTTAAGCAGCCTCAGCTGAACAATCAGTGCTCCTGAATCAAGCTTCAGTCAGCCTGTGACCTGACTCCTGGAAACCTAGGATTTTGGACTCCAGCTATTTCCTACTGAGGAACTTTGGAACACTTTTGGACTCTGGAAACCTGCTGTCTGGTGAATCCATGTTTGCAGAAACCTGCTTTGGAGAGTTATTGTAGAGCTTGAAGTTACTCTGGCCTGCTGTGTCTCCTGCCTCTGTTCCTGCAAACTGTGACCTTTTCTGCATGCTTGTATGAAGTAATACAAGTCATTTCATATCAACCTGTGTCTCATGTGTTTTCCTCGCACCCAAGCACAAGACGCTATAGGAACTGTACACTATACATGACAAACTCCATATTGCCCTCAACCAGAACAGGGTCAGGAGGCGAAGCAGTAGGAACCACTGGCTCAACAAACCTCTTCAACAAGGACTTGTGGAACACGTTATGGATCTTAAATGTCCCTGGAAGAAGCAAACGAAAAGAAACAGGATTAAGAATCTCCATGATCTTATAAGGTCCAATGAACCTAGGCTTAAATTTAGGAGATGCCACTCTCATAGGAATATTTTTTGAGGACAACCAGACCAAGTCCCCCACTTTAAATGGAGGACCATCAGTACTATGCCGGTTAGCAAACCGCTGGGCCCTCTCCTGAGAGAGGGACAACCTCTCCACTACCTGGTCCCAAATCTGTTGCATACGCTCCACAACAGAGTCAACACCTGGACAGACAGAAGCCTCCGTCTGTCCTGAAGAAAATCGAGGGTGAAACCCAGAATTACAGAAAAATGGAGACATCAAAGTGGCAGAGCTAGCCCTATTATTAAGAGCAAACTCAGCCAAAGGCAAAAAAGAGACCCAGTCATCCTGATCAGCAGACACAAAGCATCTTAGATAAGTCTCCAATGTCTGGTTTGTTCTCTCAGTTTGACCATTGGTCTGAGGATGAAACGCAGAGGAGAAAGACAATTGAACACCAAGTTTAGAGCAAAAGGTCCTCCAAAATCTGGAAACAAACTGGACTCCTCTGTCAGACACAATGTTCTCAGGAATGCCGTGTAAACGAACCACGTGCTGAAGGAACAAAAGCACCAATTCAGAGGAGGAAGGCAACTTAGGTAATGGCACAAGATGTATCATCTTGGAAAACCTATCACAAATCACCCAGATGACGGTCATTCTCTGAGAAACAGGGAGGTCGGAAATGAAATCCATAGAGATATGGGTCCATGGTCTCTTGGGCACAGGCAATGGCATCAAAAAACCACTAGAGCGAGAGCAAGGCTTAGAGCGAGAGCAAGTCCCGCAGGACTGCACAAATTCCCTGACATCACGAGACAAGGTAGGCCACCAAAAGGACCGACTAACCAAGTCTCTGATACCAAAAATTCCGGGATGACCGGCCAACGCGGAACAATGAATCTCAGACATCACACTCTTTTTCCACTGGACCGGGACAAACAATTTCCCAACAGGGCAGCGCTCGGGCCTATCCTCCTGACACCCCTCCAGAGCCAGTCTCAAATGGGCGAGATGGCGGAAAGAACTACACCTTCTTTCAAAATAACAGAAGGATCAGATAACTCAGGAGAGTCCGCAAGGAAACTCCTCGAGAGGGCATCCGCCTTAACATTCTTAGTGCCAGGAAGAAAGGAAACCACAAAATTAAAACGTGTGAAAAACAAGGCCCACCTGGCCTGTCTAGGATTAAGTCGCTTGGCAGATTCCAGATAAACCAGATTCTTATGGTCCGTAAGGACCACCACCTGATGTTTGGCTCCCTCCAGCCAATGTCTCCACTCTTCAAAAGCCCACTTCATGGCCAATAACTCCCGATTACCCACGTCATAATTACGTTCAGTAGGAGAAAATTTTCGAGAGAAAAAGGCACAAGGGTTACTTTTAGAGGTTTCTGGATCTCTTTGGGACAAAACGGCACCTGCCCCAATTTCAGAGGCATCAACCTCCACCTGAAATGGCAGAGAAACATCAGGCTGCCGTAGAACAGGAGCAGAAGTGAATCTCTGCTTAAGTTCCTGAAATGCAGAGACTGCCTCAGGAGGCCAATTCACCACATCAGAACCCTTTTTGGTCAAATCAGTTAATGGTTTAACAATAACCGAGAAATTACCAATAAATTTACGATAAAAATTTGCAAAACCCAAAAATCTTTGAAGAGCCTTTAATGAAGTAGGTTGGACCCAATCACAGATGGCCTGAACCTTGACCGGGTCCATTTCAATAACAGATGGGGACAAAATGAATCCCAAAAATGAGATCCTCTGTACGCCAAAAAGACACTTTGATCCCTTCACATACAGAGCATTCTCTCTCAAAATCTGGAATACAGTTCGAACATGTTTCACATGAGAGTCCCAGTCATTGGAAAAAATCAAGATATCATCCAAATAAACAATCAGAAATTTATCCACAAAATCCCTGAAAATGTCATTCATGAAGGACTGGAAGACAGAAGGAGCATTAGTGAGCCCAAAGGGCATCACAAGGTACTCAAAATGCCCCTCAGGGGTATTAAATGCCGTCTCCCATTCATCCCCGTGCTTAATGCGAATAAGGTTATATGCCCCCCTGAGGTCAAGCTTGGTAAACCAAGTAGCGTTTTTCACCCTGGAAAACAGGTCAGAAATCAAGGGTAACGGATATTGATATTTCACAGTAATATTGTTCAAAAGACGATAATCAATACACGGCCTTAATGAACCATCCTTTTTGGCCACAAAGAAAAAACCGGCACCTAAGGGTGAAGAGGATGGTCTGATATGACCCTTCTCCAATGACTCCTTGATATAAGACCGCATAGCGTCATGTTCAGGTACAGACAAGTTAAAAAGGCGACCTTTAGGGAATTTACTACCAGGAACTAATTCAATAGCGCAGTCATAGCTCCTATGGGGAGGCAAGGATGCAGATTTACTTTCGCTAAACACATCAGAAAAATCAATCAAAAAGTCAGGAACATCCTGAGCCTGGGGGGAGGCAGAAAAAACAGGAGTGTTGGTATTAACACATTGGCAGCCCCAACTGGTTACAGACACAGATTTCCAATCCAAAACAGGATTATGAGACTGTAACCAAGGGAAACCCAGTACGATAATGTCATGCAGATTATACAGAACCAAAAATTTGCAGCTCTCCTGATGATCAGGTTCAACCCTCATTATCACCTGAGTAGAGAACTGAGGTTTATTCTCAGCCAAAGGGGTAGAATCGATCCCCAGTAGGGGAATAGACTTCCGTAGGGGTATCAAGGGAAACCCACAAGTTTAGCAAAATCAAAATCCATCAGGTTAATAGCTGCTCCCGAATCAACGAAAGCCTGAGCAGAAAATGAGGACAGAGAGCATATCAGAGTAACAGTTAATAAAAACTTAATCTGAACACTACCCAAGACAACTGAGCGTGCAAAACGTCTTCCCCGCTTAGGGCAGACTGAAATAGCATGAGAGGCATCACCACAGTAGAAACATAACCCATTGCGCTTTCGAAACTCATGACGCTGTGCCCCAGAAACCACTCTATCACACTGCATGGATTCAGAAGCAGGTTCACAAGGCAACACTATTCCACGCATACTTCTCCGCTCACGCAAACGTCTGTCAATTTGAATCGCCAATGACATAGAATCATTGAGACCAGAGGGGACAGGGAATCCCACCATAACATCCTTTACATTATCTGACAGACCCTTCCGAAAAAGGGCTGCCAAAGCGTCGTCATTCCATTTGGTCAGGACTGCCCACCTACGGAATCTCTGACAGTATAACTCAGCGTCATCAAGCCCCTGATTTAATGCCAACAAGGCTTTTTCAGCTTGATCAGTGACATTAGGCTCATCGTACAATAACCCCAAGGCCTGAAAAAATGCATCAACATCACTCAAAACAGGATCCCCAGGTGTAGGGAAAAAGCCCAATCCTGAGGATCGCCGCGCAGGAGAGAGATGACAATTTGAACCTGCTGCGCTGCGTTCCCTGAGGACTTAGATTTTAAGACAAAAAACAATTTACAATTATTTTTGAAATTCAGAAACTTGGCTCTATCCCCCAAAAACAAATCTGGTATGGGAATCCTAGGTTCCACAACAGGCAACCTAGCAAGATAGGTAGCAATACTCCGAACCTCAGTGGCAAGCTGATCCACACGGCCAGACAACTGTGCAAACTCCATTGAGAGAAAAAATCCTCCCCAGCACCCAGAGATACAGAGGGAAAAAAAATGCAACAAACAGAAAAATATCTCTGACAACTCTGACAACCTTTTTTCTTTCACAATATTTTTCCCTTCTGTGAGTACCATACAATTTTCAATTTTTAGGCCGGTGATACTGTTATGTTTCGGTAGCTGAGGAGTGCAGGTAAAAAAGGCAATACACCAGAGCAGTTGGAATCTATGAGATTGCAGTACCCTGACTAACCACCACAACTAGAGGCAGCCGTGGAACGTTCCTACGTTGGTCCTAGACGCCTCGTCACAGCCTGAGAAACTAACTACACCTAAAGATAGAAAGAGGAAAGCTATCTGCCCCAGAGCAGATCCCCAAAGAACATAGAAAGCCCCCAAACATGTAATGGCGGTTAGACAAGAAGAAATACTGACACAGACAGAAAATAGTATGAGCAAACATTGGGGCCCAAACTACCTAAATAGAAAAGGATAGGAAGGGCACTTACTGCAATCCCAAAAAACCCTGAAAAGCACCAACTCTACTAATTTCAAAAACACCTGAGATCACACGACCTCTACCACCTAAATTAGTTCTCTGGTGTAACAAAATCAAAACAGCAGCCACTGAAAAAACTGGAAAAAGCAAATGTACAAACATAAGTGGCTGAACAAAACTGAGAGGGCAAAAGCCCCCGGAGGGGACCCTGAAGGCCCCACAGAAGTGCAGGACAAAATGCAAAAATCAAGCACAAAAACAAAAAGAAGAAAATGTCTTATCTGTTAGCAGGAGATGCAGACACGACACAGCAGGCTACAAAGGAAACAGGAATCAAGGATTGAGACCAGAACAATTGATCACCGGCAACCCTGATGGGAAGGCGACTCCCTTATATAAGACCAGTCAGTAACACCTGATTCCCAATCCTCACAATCTTCACTGGACAGTCCAGTACCGCTTGTAACCACCAGAGGGAGCCTCTGCTCAGAACTCATTTCAAGTCCATTCACAACAGGGCAGAGTCGAGGATCACCCCGAGGCACCGAGCATGCGGGACTGGGGAAAGTGAGCAGCCATTTATGTTGATGGACAGGTCTGTTGGGGGGGTAGAGTGAGATGGGGGAAAGATGATGAATTCTGTTTTGTCCATGTTCAGTTTTAGAAAGCGAGCAGAGAAGAAAGCAGAAATAGCAGACAGACATTTTGGGATTTTGGTCAGTAAGGAGGTGAGGTCAGATCCAGATAGGAAGATCTGCGTGTCGTCGGCATAGAGATGATACTGCAAACCATGGGATTCTATGAGCTGTCCCAGGCCGAGGGTGTAGATGGAGAAGAGTAGGGGTCCTAGAACTGAGCCTTGAGGAACACCGACAGACAGGGGGCGAGGTGAGGAGGTAGTGTGGGAGAGGGAGACACTGAATGTTTGGTTTGTTAGATATGATGAGATCCAGGATAGGGCCAAGCCTGTGATGCCCAGAGATGAGAGAATCTGTAGCAGGAGGGAGTGGTCCACAGTGTCGAAGGCAGAAGACAGGTCCAGGAGAAGGAGGACAGAGTAGTGTCGCTTGCTCTCCCAGATGTGCTCAATCGGATTCAGGTCTGGGGAATGGGCAGGCCAGTCCATAGCTTCAATGCCTTCATCTTGCAGTAACTGCTGACACACTCCAGCGACATGAGGTCTGGCATTGTCCTGCATTAGGAGGAACCCAGGGCCAACCGCACCAGCAAATGGTCTCACAAGGGGTCTGAGGATTTCATCTCGGTACCTAATGGCAGTCAGGCTACCTCTGGTGAGCACATGGAGGACTGTGTGGCACTTCAAAGAAATGCTACCCCACACCATTAGTGACCCACTGCCAAGCCGATCATGCTGAACCACAACTCTGTTACATCTGGCTGCATTGCTGAGAGATGACAGGAGTAATGTGACCGCTCAGCCTAGCAACCATATCATACTGAGCATAGGGTGAGAATGCAGCTGCGTATGACCAGCGGTAACCTTAATGACATCAACGTCGGTAACACAGCTGCGTTCTCATCCTCAGCTCAGTGTGATCTGGCTGCCAGGCTGAGCGGTCACATTACTTATGTCACCACTCAGCAATGCAACCAGATGTAACAGAGTTGGGGCTTATGGATTATCAGGCAGCACGGTGGCTCAGTGGATAGCACTGTAGCCTTGCAGCGCTGGAGTCCTAGGTTTGAATCCCACCAAGGACAACATCTGCAAGGAGTTTGTATGTTCTTCCCGTGTTTGTGTGGGTTTCCTCTGGGTACTCCGGTTTCCTCCCACACTCTAAAAACATACAGATAGGGAATCTAGATTTTGAGCCACTTCGGGGACAGCGACGATAATGTGTGCAAATTGTAAAGCGCTGTGGAATATGTTAGCGCTATATAAAAATAAAGATTATTATTATTAATAAAGATTATTATTAAAAATAAAGATTATTATTATTATTATCGTTTTACAGGTGAGGATTACGTTGATTTTTTATTTTTATGCTAATAAATGAGAAAACTAACGGATTTGTAGGGGAGTGTTATGTTCAATTAAAGCACTTTTTTCTGTGAGTGCCTTTCTTACTTTTGACTATGGGGTTAGCAATGGGGGTGTCTGAAAGACACCTCTCCATTACTAATCCGTGGGCTTCATGTCAGCGGACATAATAGGGCTGACATCAACCCCCAAAATATTACCCCACTTGCCAACGCACCAGGGCAAGTGGGAAGAGCTGAGGCTAAAGGGTATGCCACACTAATCGAGATCGCAAGCGAGATCGCTAATGAGATCACTACTGCGTCACCATTTATGACGCAATAGCGATCTTAGCGAATTAGCTGTGTGATTCCAAACACATCTCATCAGCGATCTGTGATTCCAAACACATCTCATCAGTGATCTGTATAACGACCTCTGCGGTCGTTGGGAAAATCTAGTCCCACCTGCGATGCTGGTGAAGTCGTTCATAAAGGGTGTCACACTCAGCGATTCAGGCTCACCAGTGGGACACCAACGACCAAAAAACGGCTCAGAACGTTTACAAACGATCAGCGACATCTCAGCAGGGGCCACATCACTGCTACATGTCACACACAGTTAAGTCGCTAACGAGATCGCTAACTGCGTCATAAATGGTGACGCAATTGCGATCTCGTTAGCGATCTCGTTTGCGATCTCGCTTAAAGGCCCGTCTCACATAGCGAGATCGCTACCGAGATCGCTGCTAAACAGCGGTCTTAGCAGCGATCTCGCTATGTCTGACACGTACCAGCGATCAGGCCCCTGCTGTGAATCGCTAGTCGTGTCAGAAATGTCAGGACATTTTTTTGATCGCTGGTCTCCTGCTGGCAGGCACGCATCGCTGCGTGTGACAGGCAGGAGACCAACGATCTCCTGGTAACCAAGGTAAACATCGGGTTTCCAGGCGCGGGGCTGTGCCTGGAAACCCGACAGTACTTGGATACCAGCCTGTGGGGAGTGTACCAAGTACACGTCGGTTCAGCCTGGCGTGCGGGACCGATGTACTGGTCCACTCCGCATCAGTGCGTGTACAACGTACACTTCGGGTAACTAGGCGACGTTACCCGCAGTGTCACTGTCCTGATTGCTGCCTGAGCTGCCTGTTTGGCAGCTCAGCAGCGATCATGTAGCGACACACCAGCGATCCTGATCGTTGTCAGGATCGCTGGTGTGTCGCTATGTGAGACGGGGGCCTTAGTTTGGCATACCCTTAAGTGCCAGAATTGTTGCATCTAATGGATGTTCCATTTCTGGGTCAGCTGAAGGCGGATGTTATTAGTCTGGGAGGGAGCTAACATTCATGGTGACTTCTCAGCCTATTAAGATCAGCCCGCAGCTGTATGTTTAGCCTTTGCTGGTTATTAAAAATAAGGGGGACTCCAAGTCATTTTATTGGGGGGTTCCCCTTTTTAAGAACCAGTAAAGGCTACACAGACAGCTGACATGTTATTAATAGTCTAGGAAGCTTCATGGATTTTGGCCCGTTCCAAGAATATTAACAGCCTCCAGCTGTCTGCACCTTATTAATTATTTATTTATTCAAGAAATACAATCACAGAAAACAATACACACACTGCACTAATTATATCTCTCTCTGCAAAGAGCCATAATCCGAATGCTGAAGTTTGGGTTCATACCGGACAACTTGTGTGCGGTAGCAAACCCCAAACACAAACTTCAAACTGGAAGTCTATTTTAGCATTTGGTATTGGCTGTGCTTAATAAAGCATGGTGAAAGGCTGCATCTCAGTGTGCAGACCAGCAAGGTGGGCAGGGGTGTGGAATGGGGGAAGATAATGCTGAAGATGATGGGGTCCTAGACCCAACATGGTGCAAAGGCCATAATAGCGATGTGCTCAGTGCAGAGGAAGACAAGGTGGTCACATTGCCCCAAAAGAACAGAAAAATAGGAAGCAGGGTGGAAAAGCACAACGGCCAGACCCTAGTAAGTACATCAGCTGCTATTCCCCACCATGCCAAGGAAATGAGAGCACCAAAGCTAGCTCAAAGGAACTCGCTGGCATGGGATTTCTTCAGGCAATGTCTTGACAACAAGCAACAGGTGGTTTGCATGCTGTGCCATCAGAGCCTGAAGCAAGGCATAAATCTTCTGAACCTGAGTGCCACCCACATGATGAGGCAGCTGAAATCTAGGCATGAGCTTCAGTGGAGTACACATCTTAAAAAGCATGACAGATCTGTGCCTCCTCCTGCTCCCTCAGTCTTGGCCTCTTCCTCCCACTCATGATCAACAGGGCTTCCTGTCTCCCCACAAAAAGAGCATGTGACACCACTACAACCAGCATCACCGAGCATCTCAACACCATCCCATAGAAGTGTTCAGCTTTCCATCCCACAAAGTCTTCGGGAGAAAAAGGAAATACTCCCTAGCCACTCACGAGTCATGGTCCTGAATTAAAGAATTTCCAAATTACTCACCTTCTAAATGCTGCCATTCCAGCTGGTGGAGACAGTTTAAAAAAACTGATGGCAGTATGCTGTTCCCAGCCGCTACTACTTTTCCATGTGGGCCATCCCTGCCCTGCAGACATGTGGCTTACAAAATAATGTATGCACTGTGCAATGCCATCGGTGGCAAGATCCAAATAATCACTGATACGAGGACCAGTAAGCAAGGGCAAGGATGTTACATCTCCCTAACTGCCCACTAGGTAAATGTAGTGGGGCTGGGCCAGAGGTCGAAGGTGTTATAGCCATGTCCTACCACCACCGAGGATTGCTTGACCTTCCTCTTTCCAGGTTGCCTCTTCCTCCTTCTCTGCTTCCTTCACCATCTCATCATCTGCTTACAGTAACCACCACCAACTTCAGCATAGACATGGGGAAAAAACAGCAATCAATTCTGAAACTGTTGTTTGGAGTCAGAACCCACACCACACAGGAGCTGTGGATGGCAATCAAAGAGCAGACAGATGATTGTTTGGTGACGCTCAACCTCATGCCTGTTGGTGTGCAATAATGGGTGAAATTCATTAGCAGCTCTATGTCTAGCCGGTTTAACAGACATCCCTTGCCTGGTGCATATGCTTAATTTAGTCATGTTGAATTTCCTCAAAAATTACCCAGATATGTCCGATCTGTTGATGAAAATGTGGGCAGCGTGTGGGCAATTTGGGTATTCTTACCCAGCTGCTGCTCTCCATTCAGCCCTGCAGCATCACTTCTGTCTTCCTGCTCACCATCTCTTATGTGACATACCAACAAGGTAGAAATCCACCCTGCATATGCTGGAGAGACTGTGTGAGCAGCAGCAGGCAATAGTGGAGTTTTAGCTGCAGCACTTATGGGTGAGTCCCTCTGTGGAACAACCCCACTTCACCAACAATGAGTGGGTCTCAATTCGGGACTTATGTGCCATGTTGCGCTGCTTTGAATATTTCAGCAACATGGCCAACTCTGATGAAATCATCCATCATCTGCCATACTATACCATTTGTATGCCTACTGGAAAAAACACTTCAGGCAATGATGCAGGAGGTAGTGGCACAGGAAGAAGAGGAGCAGGAGGAATAAGGACCATTTTCACCATTATCAGGCCTATCTTGCACACATGGCTCGGAGGGTGGGTTCTTTACCAACAGCGGCCAGGTACACGAGTCCAGCCAGCGGACAGTTCTGAAGGTTGATGAGGAACAAAAGTGTTCACAGCAGGGTGGCTCTCAAACTAGCTGACGAGCATCACTGGAGCATGGCTAAGGGGATAAACATATCCAATTACTAAATGATGGTCTGCCCCATTTAATGTTTGGGTGTAAAAATTGGACTCATAGTCAGAGCTTGCGCTGTATTCCTTGGAGGTACTGGCCTTCCCCGCATCAAGTATACTGTGAGCTGTGAGAGTGTGACTTTAGCAGCGCAGATGGCATGATCACAGACAGGCGCATCCGCCTGTCCTCAGCCAGCGTAGGGAAGCTAACATTCACAAAAATGAATCAGGCGTGGATCACACAGGACTTGTCCTTACCTTTGACTAACTAGACAACTATGCCAGCCGCACCCAGCAATGGTTACGCTCTATTTTGCATTTGTTTCATTTTGGTTCATCCCCAAATTTAAACAAAACATAAAAAACAATAAAACAATGTTGGCTACCTCCTACTCTACCTCTTCCACCTAAACTGCCACTTCCACCTCCAGTTCCTCCTGAATTTGGACCTCGCCTCATGGTTCTATTTTTTTATTTTTGTTTACATTTTTAGTCTCAGTTAATTTAAGTTATTTTCCTAAAAAAGTGTTGACCCACTCTTCCACCTATACCACCCCGGTCACCTCCATCCATTCCTCCACTTTGACCTATATGTGTCTATTTCTTTTTTTTTTCTTTTTTTTAGCCTCTGTTACTTTAAGTCATTATCCTATCCCTATTTGTTTGCTCTTACCCCTATTTTTCTTCTTTTACAGTCATTTTATAGCACAGGAATTCGGGTCTACACACCTTTTTTATTATTTATTTATAAAAAAAATTTAAAAAGCACATGGGATCCCATCTATTGTCAAAAAACAACCAACGTAAAGAAGACAGCTGGAGGCTGCAGTCCTCAGCTATGTTCTTTACCTTGGTTGGTTAGCAAAAAAGAGGGGTCACCACTGCTTATTTTTTAAATTATTTTAAAAAATAATTTAAAAAATACATGGGGTCCCTCCCATTTTTTCATAACCAGCCAAGGTAAAGCAGACAGCTTGGGACAGGAATTCTCAGGCTAGGAAGTCCCTTCCCAGTCTTTAGATGCGACAATTATAATTATTTCCATGGCTCTTACCACTTGCCCTGTTGTGGTTGCAAATGGGGTAATATTTTGCAGTTGATGTTAGCTGTAAATTAACAGATGAGTTTGGTAATGGAGTGGCTTCTATCAGACACCCCCATTACTAAACCAGTAACTGAATAGATAAAAAAATACACACAGAAAAATATACTTTATTTAAATAAAGACTCCTCCACTATCCTTTCATCAATTTATTATAAAAAATAAATATTATTTTTTAAAAAAAAAGCATGGGTCAGCCCTCAGCGGTCTGATTTCAATTAACTGTTTATAAAAAATAGGAGGGACCCCACATCATTTTTTAAATACATTTAAATACATAATAAAAAAAGGCATGTGGTCTCCCACATTGTTTGTTAACCATCCAAGGCTGCAGCCCTCAGCAGTCTGTTTTCCATTGCTGGTTTTTAAAAAATAAGAAGGACCACACTTTTTTAAATGAATTTAAATAAATTTAAAAAAAAGCCATGGGGGTTCCCCAATTTTAAATAACCAGCAAAGGGAAAGCAGACCGATTGGGGCTGCAGCCGGAACACATTGACAACAGCGTGTGAATTTGGCTGCTGCGAAGAGCGCAGACATCACTAAGGTCATAGTCGATGAACTGGGGTATTCTTACTGACATCACTGCGAGCAGAGAGAAATTTCTCATGCTGTGAGTGGTGACCTCAGTAAGGTTATCTCAGTTCACAGCGGTGCTGCGCTCTTTTGGACTGAGATAAGCTTACTGATGTCACATAAATGCACAGCAGCCGGGTCTCACAGAGTGCAGCGTGACACCCAACAGTTACTGCTGCTCCAGTGTATGGAGCTGCGTTCTTTGAAGGGAGCTGCATACACTGGATGAAGCAGAGTTGAAGATCTTCATGGGACCTCCTTATTATGGATTTATGGTGGACAGATGAGAATAACTTTGATTTTTAATTTTAGGTTAATAAAAGGTGAAAATGAGGGGAGTGATTTTTTCAATTAAAGGACTTTTCTCTCTGTGTGTGTCTTTATTACTTTTGACTATCGGGAGAGTACTAAGGGTGTCTGACAGACACCTCTCCATTCTAACCCCTGGGCTTGATTGCAGCGGACATAAAACAGCACTTGAACCACAAAATATTTATCCCGCTTGCCAATGAGCCAGGGTAAGCGGGAAGAGATGAGGCTAAGCTCCAGAATTGGTGCATCTAATGGATGTGCCATTTCTCGGACAGATGAGGGCTGATATTATTAGTCTGGGAGAGGGCCAATATCCTTTGGCCCTTACCAGCCTATTAATATCAGCCTGAAGCTGTCTGCTTAACCTTTGCTGGTTATTAAATATAGGGGACCCCATGTCATTTTTGGGAGGTCCTGCTTTTTTAATAATCATTAAATGCTAATCAGACAGTTGTGATCTGATATTAATAGCCTGTGAAGCTCCATGTTTATTGCCTCATTCCCAGAATAGTACCAGCCCCCAACTGGTGTTAAAAGTAAAGAGAATCCCACACAATTTTTTTCCTTTTATTTATTTATTAGCTGAATACATGTAAGCTACACACGCACTGCACTAATTATATACTACACTGACATCTTGATTCCTTGCTGCTTTCACAGAGACCAGTCACACGCTGATGAGAGCAGTACTCATCAGCTGACGCCTGACCGTCAGTAACCTTTGCACCACCGGTCACAGTTGTTGGCTCACACGCTGTCCACTGTGTGACAGCATGGGAACCGCAACGCTGTGACTGGCGGTAATGTCATTAAGGTTACTGCCGATCAGAGCCAGTGTATTATGTGGATCAGATTTGGGTACCGTTCTGATACCTGAACCAAACTTTTTCTAAAGTTCAGCCAAACCCGACGGACCAGAATAACCACGGGTGCGCCCATCCTAAGTTTTTAACTTTCTTGTCATGCATTCTACATAAAATATAGGACATTTTAGTAAACTTATTACATTAGTTCTGTCACGTCATGGTTGTTTTTTTTATTATATCTATAAAAACTAAAGAGAGAGAGAGACCGCAAGATTAACCCCTTAACAACCAGGGGTATTTTTGGTTTTGGATTTTCATTTTTTGCTCCCTTTGTTCCCAAGGCCATAACTTTTTTATTTTTTCGTCAAAATGGCCATGTGAGGGCTTGTTTTGCGGGACGAGTTGTTCTTTTGAACGACACCATTGGTTTTACCATGTCGTGTAATAAATCACCAAAAACAAACTGCTCCCAAACTGCATCATTACTTAAAAAATAGACAACAATAAAAATGAAATTTCACAGGCAAAATAGAACAATGGTGGGAGCCCCAGAAGACAGGTCACACTAATATGTAAAAGCAAAAAGTGCTAATATAGACACATGCGGTAACAATAAATCATAGTCACAGATTCCAATTGTATAAGTATCATACCCAATAAGGCAAATCCTCACCAAGATTATTCTTGTGTGCACATAAAGATATACGTTATATAATTAAAACCATGGGAGACTAGAAGCTGCAGTTGTCCGATCGCCTCTGCTACATAGAGCAGGGCTGCTGCTCACTAGCTATGAGCGCCAACCACCAGGCGGCGCTCATAGCGATCCAGAAATGACAACCACAGGGGTCTCCTGCTGAGCCCAGGTTGTCATGCCAACCCATCGGCGACCAACGGTCATATAAAACGGGCGCCGATGAGAGGAGGTAATAATACTCTTCCTGCGTGTGCATGTTTTATGCCACTGTCAGCAGCATTTAACATGTTAACAGCTGCGGGTGAATTGCGATTCCACCCTCGGTTGTTCAGGGAACATGTCATGTGATCAGATTAGCTGTCATGTGCCAGAAAAGGTGCAGGCTCATTGCCGGGGCACACACCAAACAGCGGGAGGTGTCCAATGACGGACTATGTCCGTCATTGGATGTTAAGGGGTTAATATATTTTGTTTTATTATGATCTGTCTAATCCATTTACCTGGTGAATCTGGAGATTGAATCCAACTCTGATGAAAATATTCCCAGTCTTGGTATACCCAGTGGTTTACAGACCACAACTGTATCATGTATGCTTATCTGCTTGATAAACTAGGATTTATTGTAGCAGCTGCAGGACATTATAGGGAAGCCCGAAAAACAACATTAGCCCACTCTCTGATTCTTCATTAACGTGGGAAATGGTGCAGGGCATAGCGAATATCAATGTGTTAGAATTCGTATGGAACCACAAATTTCAGGAAATTTGACTCGAACTTGGTCCTTATCTAGTGATAGTGTCTACTCTGTCTTACAGTCTGATCAATGTAATATATTTAATTTTAACTCACTATATATTTAAGTGAACATAAAATCCATGTTGTATGGGTGCCATGTTAATTATCCCCTTAAATTTCAGGACATTCAGATATACGCTTATATGATTGTAATATATTTCTTTCACACTGAGTAAATGTTAAGAAACATTAAAAGTGAGTAAAGTATAACATTTTGAAAAGAAATTACATCATCTCAAGAGTAACTTAAATTTTATTGGTGACATCTGCAGCACAGACATATGCAAGTTTAATAATCCTTCCTGGATTCATAACTCGCTATAAATCTTCGTATTTCTATCATATATTGTGTAGTCAGATATGCTAAATGAGTTCTCATGTTATAGCAACCCCTGACTTCTGAAAAAGAGACAGCTAAACTAAACCAGTGAATGGAACTTGAAATCTATTTGTCTCTTGTAGTAATGTGTCCTCATCAGAACACAGGATGATAATAGTTTTACTTGCCTTTTTCTACCAGCATCCCCATTCTGCCCCATATAATAAATCTGTCTACCTGTTCAGTGTCTGCATGGCCAGCTGCTGCCAGTCTCATACACATCTTTCTTACACTGCAGCCTGTCTGCTGTCCTTGAGAAGTGTTCCAAGGAGAACATTAAGCATTAACCTTTGGACAACAGCTTGTTACCGGCAAGTCATAGCTTCCCTTATGATCTAATTAGTCATTTTAAACTGCATTGTATTGCTTTGGAACTTTAGATTCACTTCTCAGTGTCTAGAAAACCTATATCTATGGGATAATCCCTTCAAATATGATGCAGCAATGGATTTGCTCAAGAAAATCCCAAGACAGAGGAGATTATCAGGTATGCCATAAATTCTGTATTAAATTTCACCCTTGCTTAACCCAGCAGGTGACTAAAGTAGACAAATCCCAGGGTACAAATGACATAGACAGTACTGTAAGAACTTACCCCGAGTACTGCAGGAATTTAGTACCACGATAGGCAAACCATTATTTTTAATATTCAAATATTCAATAATAACAGGTTCTGTACCACAAAGTCTTTGTTTATTTTATTCCATGTACCTGCTGACACTGTAAAGCTTGTATAAATTGTAAATAGTGCAAATATGTACAGTATATACTAGAAATAGGCCCGATGCTATTACATCTGGAGTGCGGTGAAATGAACAGCTGTGTTTAAATCTCCCGCGCCGACATCACCGGGAGATCGGCAATAGCGATAACAGCTGATAGATTGGCAACCTGGTGGCGGGCGACCAATCACATCAGCTGCTAGCGGTATTCAAATCTGGCACCAATAACGCTAGCAGCTGATTGATCGCTTGCCTTGCCGGAGGATTCAAATCCTGCACGGTATGCTCATTGGCTCCCCGCCAAAGCCGCACGGCACCGCTCATTGGCTGACTGCCGGCGGCTAAGCCAATGAGCGGCGCGGGATTGAAATCCCCCGCCAAAGCTGCGTGGCACCACACAGCCAATGCAGATTTGACTGCTGAATTTTCTGCACAAAAAAGACCCATGGAGCTTCCAAGGCTATGAATATTAGCCTGCAGCTAGCCTTTATTGTCTATTAAAATAGGAGGACCCCAAAAAAAGACGTGGAGTAACTAAATAGGTTATAGCCAAAAAGGCTACGCAGAAAGCTGCGGGCTGATATTCATAGTCTAGGAAGGGGCCATGGATATTGGCGCCCTACATGGCTAAAAATACCAGCACCCAGCCGCCCCAGAATTGGCGCATCTGCATGATGCGCCAATTCCGGCACTTAGCCCTTTCTTCCCACTCCCATGTAGAGGTGGGATATGGGGTAATAAGGAGTTAATGTCACCTTGCTATTGTAAGGTGACATTAAGCCCGGTTAATAAAGACGCCTCTCCATTATTAATCTTATATTAATAAAGGGTTAAAAAACAACACATGTATAAGAATAAAGTATTTTAATGAAATAAAACACAACACGGTTTTCACATTTTTATTACACACACAGATCCAAGCGACGCCCTCGGTCTCCTGTAATAAAAAGTAAAAAAATAAACCAACCGTATACTCCCTGTCTGACGCATTCCAATTAATAATAAATGTCCCACGACGATTTCCCTACAGAACAGGTGATGTCACTGCTAGTGCTGAGCATTCCGATAATGCAAATATCGGGTATCGGCCGATATTTGCTGTATCGGAATTCCAATTCTGAGTTCCGATATTTTTATCATATCGTATACCGGAATCGGAGTTTTTGACAAAGTCTATGGGGAGTTCCTGTGTCACAGAACGAAGTACGTGACACAGGAACTTCCCGAAACTGTCACTGTCAGTGTCGGTCGGGTCTGTCAGGTGTCAGCAGCACTTACCTGGCAGAAGATCCCCGGCGGTCACGTCCATCCGTCCATCCAGGCCGGCCATTACCCTCTCCCTGGCGGTCACTTGCAGCATCTCGCGATAACTGCACGGGCTGCCGGGTACTGGGTAATCTCGGTCAGCTGTACTCTCGCGACAGCTGGCCGTAAACCAGTCCGGATGACGTCACCGCCGGGGAAGCCGCAATGGTAAACAGCTCTGCTCTATGTGGATGTCAGGCTCAGACTGGCATGCAGATGTAGCAGAGCTGGACTCGTCGTGGGACACTCGTGATTTTGGACTGCGTCGGACAGGGAGTAATTGTGTTGGTTTGTTATTTTTGTTTTTTTACAGGAGAACGATGGCGTCGTAGGATGAGCGTGAAATAAAAATAATGAAAACTGTGTGGTGTTTTATTTCATTAAAAGACTTTTTTCTGGCTGTGTATTTTTTAAAAAATTTACAAACTATGATTAATAATGGATCGGTGTCTTATTGACGCCTCTCCATTATTAACCGGGCTTATTGTCACCAATCAATCAAAGGTGACATTAACCCCTTATTACCCCTCTTGCCACCGCTACAGGGCAAGTGGGAAGAGCAGGGTAAAGTGCCACAATTGGCGCATCTTTGGATGCGCCATTTGTGGGGCTGCTGCAGCCTGGTATTTTTAGGCTGTTGAGGGCCAAAATCCATGGGCCTTGACAGTCTTTAATACCAAGCCACAGCAGTCTGCTTTTTACTTGGCTGGTTAACAAAAATAGGGGAACCCCACGCCATTTTTTTTCGAGGGGATCCCCTATTTTCGTTAACCAGCCAAGCTAAGCAGACTGCTGTGGCCTGGTATTATCAGGCTTGCAAGGTTCATGGATATTGGATCCTTAACAGACTGAAAAACCAGGCCTCAGTAGTCTGCTTTATCAGGCTAATTAACAAAAATAGGGGGACCCCAAGCCATTTTTTTTTTCGAGGGATCCCCTATTTTTGTTAATCAGTTCACTTCAGGTCAGCCGGGATTCCCTCTGACATCACTGATGCTGTGGGTGTCCCTGGCTGACCTGAAGTGAAAGTGGGAAGCAATCAATTATGCTAACCACTTCCTCTCCTGTCAGTCAGGAGAAGAGATGATTCAGTCGGGGGTTTACTGTGAGGCTGTCAGCATTAGCTGCGGTCCCTGCAGTAAAAATTAACCCTTTCAGAAGGATTACATCGGGGGACCTGACTGAACATCGGATAGGTAAGAATAATGTTGCTTTATTATTTTATTTTTATTACAGATGAACAAGGGCTTCGCAAGCAATGGCAGTAAAATAAAATATTGTCAAAAACTGTGTGTTTATTTCATTAAAATGATTTTTAATTAAAGTGTGTGTGTTTTATTTTTATTTCATACAATAGGATTAATAATTGATAGTTGTCTAATTGACAGCTCTCAATTATTAACTTGGCTTAAACTCACCTTTCAATAGCAAGGTGGCTTTAACCCCTTATTAACCCATTTTCCACCGCTACAGGGCAATGGGAATAGATGGGCAAAGTGCCAGAAAGGGCAAATCTAATTATAGAGGGGTGTCTGGGGGAAGATGTTAGTAGCCGGGGGGCCAAAAATAATTGTCCCTATCTGAGCTATTATTATCTGCCCCCACTCGCTGACTTTGTCTGGTTGAGAAAATAGGGCGGGAGCCCACGCATTTTTTTTCAACAATTTTACACCTCATATATATATATATATATATATATATATATATATATATATACATGTCATTGAATTTGTGACACATATAATATATATATTTATAGTACATACACTTCTACATAGTATAATAGCCGCTAATTCAATTGCCGGCTTTTGTGAAAATACAGAACCCGACATGAAATGACACATGGTTTCCATAGAGTTAACCATGTCATTTCATGTAGTTTGATATATGGTTTTCACTAACAATTGCATGAGTGTATGTGTGCAAAATTTGACACATGTAGGGGTTAATTAAAGGTGTAAATTCGTAGCAAAAAAATGTGTTTTTTTACAACGAATTTACACCTTTAATTAACCCCTACATGTGTCAAATTTTGCACTCATACACTCATGTAATGGTTAGTGAAAACCATATATCAAACTACATGAAAAGACATGGTTAACTCTATGTAAACCATGTATCATTTCATGTCGGGTGCTTCTGTAATTTCACAAAAGCTGGCATTGGTCTGCAATTGAATCAGAGGCTATGTTACTATGTAGAAGTGTATGAACTATAAATATATGTACATATATGTCACAATGACATGTATATATATATATATATTGTGAGACAGTGAAGGAATATGTGGTGAATGAGGTGTATATTTCACCTAAGTACCTTGCTGACTGGTATGAGCGAAATGTGTGGCTTTGTAAACCTGGTGGTAAAGAAAGGTCACTACACCTGCCATTCAGTACACGCTTGCAGCTCAGACCTGAATCCACTCAGGTGTTGATTAGGAAGCCAGAAGTAGGTGCTTGTGAGCACAGTCAGAGAGCTCATTCAGTCTGGACAAGGGGTCTAGGCACAGAAGGTGTCTCCAAGAGTGTGGGAGCTGTCTTTAGCCCGGACACAGGGAGGTGTCCTGGCACAAGGAAGCAGTCTCTAAGAGTGTGAGCTATCTCAGTCTGGGTGCAGGAAGTACCCCGGACACAGGAGTAGTCGCAGTGAGAATCCGTGCGAATGGCGACTGAATAGGAGGTGACCTATCTCAAGTCTGGACATTGGAGTTGCCTTCGGACATAAAGAGAGTGTCTGTGAAACTCCATACTGGTAACATATGTGATATGTGTTGTTTTGGGCACAGACTGGTAGAGTCTGGGTCCCGGATAGAGAGGGCCATCTATCTAAGTGTAATTAGAGGCTAGACAAGCCCAGGGTTTCTGTTTATGATTTGTTTTTATCTGTGTGCTGTGGACTTTAATAAAACTGGTTGCGGCCAGTTTTCACCAAACTGCTGTCTGAATGAACTGTTTCCGTGCCATTCTGTCTACCCAGACAGCGATCCTAGAGCTAAACCCCCCGGAAAGCTTACAATTGGCGGAGAATGCTGGGGCAGCGCAGGGCCTGGTACAGTTAGTGCTGGAGTGTGCATGCAGCACAGTGGCGAGAGACAGCATTAAAGGTGAAGTCTATTGAAATAGCAACAGAAAAAAAAAAAAAGTGTGTGTCAGCAGAAACGTCTGTTTGGAGCAGTCTTGGAGAGACAGTGGCCCTGATAGGGTCTGCAGAGAGAAAATGTATGCACAGCAAAGCTGAACTTGTTGTGAAAATGACTGTGGAATGTGCAGGAGCAAAAGAAAAGTTTGTGGAGCAGTCTTAAAGAGACAGTAGCCCTAATAGACTTTGCAAAGGAAAAAAAAAAAAAAGTGGTTGCACAGCAAGGCTGAATTTTCTGTGGAAAAAAAGCTGTGTAGTGTGTATGTCTTGAGTGAAGACTGCCGTTGTTAAGACAAGAAAGTCTGACAGCATGGATGACAGCATGGAGGCGCTGTTTGAACAAATGGCACAAGTTAATGTGCAACATAAAACTGCCGTGGTTGAGACAGATAAGTCCGGCAGTATGGAGGAACTCGTTGAGTACCTGGTGCAGGCCCAGCGAAGCATGGAGCAGCAGCGCCTGCAGCACCAGCAGCACATGCAGCAGGACCAGCAGCAATTCCTGCAGCAGCAGCAGGAGAATAACCGGTTATTTGTTGAGCAGAGGACAGCACCAAAAAAGGATTTCGGTGCCGCGTCCCGAAGTAATGTTGTGAAGGCACCGGCGTTGTCCGCTATAAAGAAGGCGGTAAGACGGTCCTTGAGAAAAATGACACCTCGTGATGATGTGGAGGTATATCTTACTAGGTTTGAGAGACTGGCAGAGAAGGAGAATCTGCCACTATCTGAATGGGCCATGGCGGTCGTACCCTATCTGATTGGGGAACCCCAAAAAGTCTGGGCTGACCTGAGCAAGCAGGACAGCGAAGACTATGCCAAGTTGAAAGCGGCGATTCTTACCCGGCTGGGTGTTACGGTTGCAGCCCGTGCCAGGAGAGTCCATGACTGGAGATACAGTTGGGAGTCTGCAGTCAGCAGGCCTGATTATGGAGTTGAAAAGGTGATAGTGGACCGCTACACCCAAGCACGTCCTCCTGAGGTACAGCCGTCTGAGAGGTCGTCACTTCGGAGTTCCCGGACGCTGAACTCTCGCGGTAAGAGCGTTCCAGCTGTTGGGGACATGGGGTATGCTGATAAGCGGGTTCAGGCCCGAGGGGACATGTGGGTGGGAGAGTGTGATGGACAGTTTTGGAGCTGGCGTGAAATTGCAGCCAACTGTCCAATAGAGGGGGAGCCTATGTGTTGTGATGTTGGCAGATCCCTCTCTCCCTGCGCAGAGCCTGTGTGTGTGTCCACCTCAGCCGAAGAGACTGGACCACAGGGGTCCCCGGTGGTTGTAAGTGACTGCCCAGCACAGGCCCTCTTGGACTCAGAGAGTCCAGTGACTTCCGTATGTGACAGCCTGAGTGATAGGGACTTCATCCCTGATAAGCACTTGAGTATGGTGTGCATCCATGGAGACACCAAAGTCTACCCAGAGACTGCCGTGGACTTGGTCCCCAAACTCGGGGAGATTTCATGTGAAGTGGGGGTAGTGAAGACCCTGGTGCAACCCGTTATATTGGGTAATGACTTTCCCCGGTCTAAGGATCTCTGGGGGAAAAATGTTTCTGATGGACAGTGTGATGAAGCTCCTACTGAGGGTGCGCAGTCCCGAGGGGCGGAACACAATGCTAGTGGGATGTTAAAATTATGTGATAATGATGATGAACCTGATAATGATGATGACCATGAAAATGGTGCTGATGCTGATAATGATAGTGATGATAATACTGATCATAGTCATGATGATGATGTTGATAATAATGATGACTGTGATAGTGATGAAATTCCTTTGCAGGTGATGTTGGGAGACGAGGATGGTGGTTCTCGGGAACCGAGTGTCCCTGACTTGCCTGTGTCCTGTGACGGTTTTGAGAGTGAGCAGTGGCGAGAACCCTCTCTTAAAACAGCACAGGAAAATATGATTGTTCTAAATGAGGTTTCCCAGGAGCCTGACTCTGAGGAGAGGTTCTCTCATGTTGCCATAAACATGAAGTCCAGGGAGAGGTTGTGAGTCAGCTCCTAGTGCCTGAACTATATAGAAGTATAGTGCTGGGGTTGTCACATAGTCACATACTTGAGGGACCAGATGGTGAAGTTAATGTTGTGGATGACATGTTAACTAAGGTTCCAGATCAAGATGTGAATGAAAATGAATTGTATAACCCTGACAGTGAGCAGGATGTGAATGAAAATGAATTGTATAACCCTAACAGTGAGCAGGATGTGAATGAAAATGAAGTGTATAGCCCTGACAGTGAGCCAGATGTGGCTGAGAAAAAGGGGTCAGATAGTGATAGTGAATTATCTGATGACCATAAAGCAACCAGTGCAAATGAGGAAGGCATGGTAGCAGAGGAGGTTGAGAGTCCTGAGAAGAAAGCTGATGCTGACCTTACAGCCAGACAGAAGATGGCATCTGGAGATGTTTTACAGTTGGCCGGTTCCCTGGCGAAGACTAAGGTGAAAGGAGGAGAGCTGAGCTTTAAAGGCAGGACTCTGAAATGAACACAGCACAAGTGGATGCTGTTGAAGATGAGAAGTTGTCAGTGTGTGGTGTGGATCTGCATCATGCCAAGGACTCGGAAGGTGATGCTGCAGAGGTGGAGAAAGCCATGGAAGTGGTGGACACCAGGCCAGGTGCCTCACCAGAGGCTGATGTCTCAAGTGAAGATGTGAGGAACAAGACTGAAGATGTGGGGAATGACTCTGCCCGGAATATGTTTCTGTTGGAGACAGCGGCGTGGACGGTGTACTGTCCGGATCCGTGGCTGCGACTTGCGAAGCTCGGGCCGGAAGTTCGGCGCCCGGTGCGCCATCGGAGTTTTCGAGCGACCCAAAGGATCTGGATAAATCCCAAGATGAGATTTTGAGACCTCGGGTTGGCCTTGGTGAGCTCAGGCGCATTTTCATGGAGTCTACACTTGAACCACGTCCCAGTGAGTGGGAGGGGCGATGTGTCGCTCCGTTGCCGCTGCAGATACACGGGAGCTCAGATGGGATGCAGAACGTGGTGGAAAAGAAGACTGATGGTAGGGCTTCTGAGCATGTCCTACCAGAAGAGCCTGAAGAAAGGGCCGAAGACGTAAAGGACGTCCAACAACTACAGGAGAAGATGCGTAGCCATGAGGATCTCCTGGAGAAAGAAGTAAGAGCTCTGAGTCTTATGCAAAGTGAGCCTGTACCAGAAGAGGATAAATTATGTGTACCGACCAAGAAAAACGATCAGCTCCCTCTACAGTGCCAATCGTTTGAACAGTGTGGCTCGGAATGGTCAGAGACCATGACAGAGGCGCTTGGGTTCTGTGAGGTAGAATTTATGAATCAACGGATATTTAAGAAAGTAGATGTGCTAAAGAAAGTTCAGGAGGAATTAGAGAAAACCCCTATACCTCCTGTAACAGTTGGTGACACAGGGTCAGTGCCCCAAAAACAGGAGGTACGAAAGTTTCTGAGGAAGAATCAGCAGAGCTGTTCTGACGTGCCTGGTCGTACTTATCTGGTGAGCCACTATACCGAGACTGAGGCTGGCACTAAAGTCAAGATGAAACCGTGCAGGGTACCCGAGGCCCGCAGAGAGTATAGGCCTGGGAGGGTACAGGGTAGTGCGGATGCTTCAGATGAAGAGAAAACTGATGTTGGCTATGACAGTGGTGAGGATGAAGCTGATGAGGGCCATGACTGGTCCAGAGTTCACTGTCTCTGTTGGATTGTTGACCAGCCTCCGGTCTGGAGAAGAGGGAGGGGATATGTGAGACAGTGAAGGAATATGTGGTGAATGAGGTGTATATTTCACCTAAGTACCTTGCTGACTGGTATGAGCGAAATGTGTGGCTTTGTAAACCTGGTGGTAAAGAAAAGGTCACTACACCTGCCATTCAGTACACGCTTGCAGCTCAGACCTGAATCCACTCAGGTGTTGATTAGGAAGCCAGAAGTAGGTGCTTGTGAGCACAGTCAGAGAGCTCATTCAGTCTGGACAAGGGGTCTAGGCACAGAAGGTGTCTCCAAGAGTGTGGGAGCTGTCTTTAGCCCGGACACAGGGAGGTGTCCTGGCACAAGGAAGCAGTCTCTAAGAGTGTGAGCTATCTCAGTCTGGGTGCAGGAAGTACCCCGGACACAGGAGTAGTCGCAGTGAGAATCCGTGCGAATGGCGACTGAATAGGAGGTGACCTATCTCAAGTCTGGACATTGGAGTTGCCTTCGGACATAAAGAGGAGTGTCTGTGAAACTCCATACTGGTAACATATGTGATATGTGTTGTTTTGGGCACAGACTGGTAGAGTCTGGGTCCCGGATAGAGAGGGCCATCTATCTAAGTGTAATTAGAGGCTAGACAAGCCCAGGGTTTCTGTTTATGATTTGTTTTTATCTGTGTGCTGTGGACTTTAATAAAACTGGTTGCGGCCAGTTTTCACCAAACTGCTGTCTGAATGAACTGTTTCCGTGCCATTCTGTCTACCCAGACAGCGATCCTAGAGCTAAACCCCCGGAAAGCTTACAATATATATATATGTATTCTATGTGTGTTGTGAGACAGTGAAGGGTGCGTACTGGATGGGGTGTATATCTCGCCCAGGTTTCTTAGTTGGGTGGCATAAGGAATATGTATGACGTTCACTCCACTCCCCATCCAGTACAGGCTTGCAGCTCAACCCTGAGTACACACAGCTGCCTAATTAAACAGCCAGAAATAGGTGGTAGAGTTACACAGACAGAGCTCTCAGTCTGAATCTGGCTTCAGACGCTGCTGGAGTCTCCTGGAAGCCAAGCGCTGGTAATTATAAACCTGTGTTGTTGTGGCCAGGCTGTTAGAGTCTAGACCACGTTAGTGAGGGAACTAACTGTGTCTAGTTAGCAGCCTGGCAGGCTTATTATTTTGTTTTACGGTTTTGTTTTGTTTTATGTTTTGTTGCTGTGGACTTTAATAAAAGCTGGTTGATGCCAGTTTGCACCAGTGCTGCTGTCGGTGATTGGACTCTTTATGCCACTCCGTCTACCCGAGACGGCGATCCCAGAGCTATATACCCCCTGAACTGGTTACAATTGGTGCTCGAATGCGGCAGCACAGTGGCTAAACACAGCAGCAGAGAAACGTTTGTCCAAAGCAGCCTTAAAGAGACAGTAGCCCTAATAGTGTCTGCACAGCAAAGCTGAACTGGCTGTGGTAAAGACTGTGGAGTGTGCATGTCCTGAGTAAAGGCTGCCGTTGCTGTGACAGACAAGTCTGACATTATGGAGGAGCTGCTCAAACATATGGCGAGAGTTAGTGTGCAACAGCAGGGGACTAACCGACTATTAATGGAGCAGGTTGCAGCACTATGCCAGGCTCTCAGCACCTCGTCCCAGAGTGATGACGCAAGGTCACCTGCGTTGTCCATGGTAAAGAAGGCGGTAAAACAGACTCTGCAAAAGATGACGCCTCATGATGATGTGGATGCTTATTTAGCCATATTTGAAAGAAGGAGAATCTGCCACCATCCGAATGGGCCATGGTGGTCGCACCCTATCTGAATGGGGAACCTCAAAAGGCCTATTTTGACCTTAGCGAGCAGGGCAGCAGAGACCATGCCAAGCTAAAAGCGGAGATTCTTGCCCGCCTGGGTGTTACGGTTGCAGTCCGTGCCAGGAGAGTCCATAACTGGAGATACAGTGGGGACAAGCCTGCTCGCTCACAAATGTACGATTAATTTATTTAATGAAGAAGTGGCTGGAGCCTGACGTCAGCACCCTTGCCTAAATGATCGAGAAGGTAGTGGTGGACCGGTACATCTGGGCCCTTCCTCCTGAGGTGCAGCTCTGGGTCGGACAGGGAGACCCCAAAGACGCCAATCAACTGGTCAGCCTGATTGAGAGGTATTCCGCCACCAAAGACTACCTCCGTAACCAGCCATCCGAGCGGTCGTCACTTCGGAGTTCCTGGCCTCCGACATCTCCCGGTAAGAGTTCCAGCTGGTGGGGCCAGGGGGACTGCTGATAGACGGGGTCAGCCCCGAGGGGACATGTGTGAGGCAAGGGCCGATGCTTCCCTGTCGGGAGTTCCAGGCCTAGAAAGGTCTCCACGGTCTGAACCACCAGACCTGAGACAGTGTTGGAGATGCCGTGAAAGGGGTCATATTTCAGCCAACTGTCCTCTAGTGGGGGAACCTATGGACTGTGATGCTGGAAGGTCTCTCTCTCTCCTCGCGGAACCAGTGTGTGTGGCCACCCCAACCGAGAAGAATGGCCCACAGGTGCCCCAGGTGGTTATAAATGGCTGCCCCGTACAAGCCCTCCTAGACTCAGGGAGTCGAGTGACTCTGATACATGCCAGCCTGGCTGATAGGACTTCATCTCCGATAAACACCTGAGCGTGGTGTGCATCCATGGAGACACCAAAGTCTACCCGGTAACTTCTGTGGACTTCGTCACAAAACTCGGGAGATCTCGTATGAAGTGGGGGTTAGTGGAGAACCTGATGCACCCCGTCATATTGGGTCGTGACTTTCCCTGTTTTGGGATCTTTGGGGAAAAAACGGTTCTACCGGACAGTGTGATGAAGCTCCCACTGAGGTTGCGCGGTCCATAGGGGCGGAACACAATGCTAGTCTGTTGTTGAACGTAGGGAATGATAATGATGATGATAATGATAATGATAATGATGATGATAATGATGAATTTCCATTTCAAGTGATGTTGGAGAGGGAGGTAATGGTTTTCTGGAACAGAATGTCCCTGACCTACCTGTGTCCCGGGGCAATTTTGGGAGTGAGCAATTGCGAGACCCCACTCTTAAACATGCCAGGGAAAATATAACTGTTCTGAATGAGACCCCACAAGAGCCCGGCTCTGATGAAAGATTTCCCCATTTTGCCATGAACAATGACCTGCTATATAGGGTCACTAAGGTAAAGAGAGAGGCCGTGAGTCAGCTCCTGGTACCTAAGCCATATAGAATTATGGTGCTAGTTTTGTCACATAACCACGTGCTTGGTGGGCACCTGGGGATGGACAAGACCCAGGAAAGAATCCTCCAGAGGTTTTACTGGCCAGGGGTTTATCGAGATGTGGAGGATTATTGCAAAACCTGCCCATGTGTCAGATAAATGCTCTGGTTTCTCACTTCCGCAGTCCATTAGTCCCGCTTCCGGTTATAGATTACCATTTGAAAGGGTAACGATGGACTTGGTAGGTCCTATTGTGAAATCAGCCAGGGGGCACCAATACATACTAGTGGTACTTGATTATGCAACCCGGTACCCCGAGGCTGTCCCTTTAAGAAATATGGCGTCCAAAAATATTGCACGGGAACTCTTTCATATGTTTTCCAGGACAGGAATCCCTAAAGAGATCCTCACAGACCAAGGCACACCTTTTATGCCCAGGTGATGAAGGAGCTGTGTAAGTTGCTTAAAATCTCGCACATTCGAACATCCGTGTATCACCCACAGACGGATGGGCTGGTTGAACATTTTAATAAAACGTTAAAACATATGTTAAAGAAAGCAGTGGAGAAAGATGGTCGGGACTGGGACTACCTGTTACCCTACCTAACGTTTTCGGTCAGAGAGGTGCCCCAGCCTCTACGGGGTTTTTCTCCTTTGAGTTGGTAAATGGTCGGCACCCGCGGGGCTTGCTAGACATAGCCAAGGAAGTATGGGAGACCGAGGTAACCCCATACAAGAGTGTTATAGAGAATATTGCTCAGATGCAAGATAGAATTGCTAAGATTATGCCATTGGTTAAGGATCATCTGCAGAGAGCCCAAGAAGCTCAAAGCAGGATATATAATCTGTCAGCAAAAATTAGGACTTTCAACCCCGGGGATCGAGTCCTAATCCTAATTCCCACGGTGGAAAGTAAGTTTTTGGCCAAGTGGCATCGCCCCTACGAGATAGTACAGAAAGTGAGCGAGGTCACCTACAAAGTACCCAACCCAGGAGACGGAAAAACCCTACCAGGTCTATCATATCAACCTGATCAAGCCCTGGGGGGACAGAGAGTCATTATTGGCCTCGGGTGAAGTAGAGAAAGGGTTAAAAACCACCTCTACCTCCTGTGATAATTGGTGAGACATTTTCCGTACACCAAAAAAAAGGAAGTACGGGAGTTTCTGCAGAAAAATCAGCAGAGGTATTCAGACTTGCCCGGCCGGACTTCTCTCGTGAAGCACCATATCGAGACCGAGCCCGGTACTAAGGTCAAGCTGAAGCCGTACAGGATACCGGAAGCCCGCAGAGAGATAGTCTCTACTGAGATCAACGGGGTGCTAGCCCTCGGCATCATTGAGGAGGCCCAAAGCGAGTGGTAGCCCAATTGTCCTGATCCCAAAACCTAATGGAACCTGGAGGTTTTGCAATGACTTTTGAAAGTTGAACGACGTGTCAAAGTTTGACGCATACCGATGCCACGGGTAGACGAGCTAATCGAGAGATTAGGGGGCGCCCTTATATTACAACCCTCGATCTGACAAAAGGGTACTGGCAGATACCCCTGTCTGATGAGGGGAAAAAAAAAACGGCCTTTGCAACCCCTGACGGCTTGTTTCAGTATCTTGTGATGCCATTCGGGTTGCATGGAGCCCCGGCTACCTTTCAGAGGCTTATGGACCTGATCCTGCGCCCGCATCAAGCCTATGCGGCTGCCTGTTGTGAATGGGTTTGAGATGAGTTCTGAGCAGAGGCTCCTCTGGTGGTTACAAGCGGTGCTAGTGAAGATTGTGAGGACTGGGAATCAGGTGTTACTGACTGGTCTTATATAAGGGAGTCATTTTCCCATCAGGGTTTTCGGTGATCAATTGTTTGGTCTGAATCCTTCATTCCAGTTTCCCTTGTAGCTGCTGTGTCGTGTCTGCATCTCCTGCTTTACAGATAAGACTTTTGCTTCTTTTGTGTTTGTGCTATATTTTTGCATTTTTACGCCTTCTTTGGGGGCCTTCGGGCCCCCCTGGGGGGGCTTCCCTCCATTTTTTTTCAGCCACTGAGTTTTGTTTTTTTGCTTTTCCTTTTTTTTTTCAGTGGCTCTGCTTTTTTTTTGTTACACCAGAGAACTAATTTAGGTGGTAGAGGTGTGTGATCTCAGGTGTTTTTAAAAATTGTAGAGTTGGTTTTTTTCGGGTTTTGGGGGATGCAGAATTCCCTTCCCCTACCTTTTCTTTTTTAGATAGTTTGGGCCCCCCGTTTGCTCATACTATTTTCTTTCTTGTCAGTTTTTCCCCTCTTGCAATCCTTACATGTTTGGGGGCTTTTTTTATTTTGGGGGGTTCTCCCCGGGGCAGAAGTTTCCTGTTTCTGTCTTTAGGTTAGTTAGTTTCTCAGGCGTGACAGGCGTCTAGGACCAAGTAGGAACGCCCCCGGTGCCCCTGTTGTGGTTGGTTATCGGGTACTGCAATCTCATAGTTTCCCCAATGCTTGGTGTATTGTTTTTTTGGGCCGCCCCCTTGCCCCGAAACATAACAGTATCACCGGCCTAAAAAATTAAAATTTGTAGGAAAATCACAGAAGGGAAAAATATTGTGAAAAAAAAAAGTTGTATAGAATTTTTCTTTTTTGTTGCATTTTTTTTTTTTTCCCTCTGTATCTCTGGGTTTTTAGGGGGGTTTTTTTCCCCCAATGGAGTTTGCACAGTTGTCGGCCGTGGGATCGTTTCCCCACTGGGTTAGATATGCTGCATACTTGCTAGGTTGCCGTTGTGGAACCTAGGATTCCCCCCAATTTTTTTTGGGGGATCGAGTAAGCAGTTTCTAATTGTAAATTGTTTTTTGCCAAAAATCTAATCCTGGGAAAACACGCGGCAGGTTCAAATACATCTCTCTCCTGCGCGGCGCCCCTCAGGATTGGGCTTTTTCCCTGATCCTGGGGACCTTTTGAGTGATGTTGATGTTTTTTTTCGGTTTGGGGTTATTGTCGATGACCCTAATGTCATGACAAGCTAAAAAACCTTGTTGGCATTAAATCAGGGGCTTGATGACGTGGTTATACTGCAGATTTTCCGTGGTGGGCAGTCCTCCCCAAAGGAAAAAACCGCTTTGGGGGGCCCTTTTTCCGGAAGGGTCTTCAGTAATGAAAGGGGATGTTGGGGTGGGACCCCCGTCCCTTGGTTAAATGATTCTATGTCATTAGCTTTTAAAATTGCGAGTTTGCGTAGGGGAAGTAGCGTGGAATGGTGTTGCCTTGTGAACCAGTTTCAAACCCCCCTGCGTGTGATACAGTGGTTTGGGGCACAGCGTCATGATTTTTTAAAACGAAAATGGGTATGTTTTACTGTGGTGACCCTTGCTATTTCAGTCTGCCTAAGCGGGGAAGACGTTTTGCACGCTCAGTTTTTTGGTAGTGTTGGGGAAAAATTTTTATTAACGTCACTTGATATGCTCTCTGTCCTCTTTTTTTTTCAGGCTTCGTTGATTCGGAGGGGCTTTTAACCTGATGGATTAAATTTTGCTAAAATTGTGGGTTTTCCCCTTTAACCCCTCGAAATCTTTCCCCCCAGGGGGGGTCATTCTACCCTTTGGCTGGAATAAACCCCCGTTTTCTCAGGTAAAAAGAGGGTTAACCCCGATCCCCAGGGTGCTGCAAATTTTTGGTTTAAATAATCTCATGCATTATCGTGCGGGTTTTTTCCCTTTGGTTCATTCAAAACCCTTTTTGGTTGGAAAAACTGTGTCTGAAAAAGTTGGGGTGCCAATGTGTTTTTACCAACACCCCGTTTTTTTGCCCCCCCCGGTCAGGATTTCCTGACTTTTTGTTTGTTTTTTTGAGTTTTAGCGAAAGTAAATCTGCATCCTTTCCCCCCCATAGGAGCTATGACTGCGCTATTAATTTTTCCCCCGGGAAAAATTCCCCCAAAGGTGCCTTTTTAATTGTCTGTACCACATGACGTATGCCTTATATAAAAGGAAAACATTGAAAGGGTCATATCAACATCCCTTCCCCTTGGGGCCCGGGTTTTTTTTTTTTTGGCCAAAAAGAGGTTTCATTTAAAGGGCCGGATTGTTTTTCTCTCTTGAAAATTTTACTGTGAAATTCAAACCCCCTTACCCTTGATTTTTGACCTGTTTTCCAGGGGGAAAAACCTACTTGGTTTAAAAGCTTGACCTCAGGGGGCGTATAACCCTTTTTGCATTAAGCACGGGGAGAAGGAAGACGGATTCAATCCCCCAAGGGCTTTTGAGTACCTAGTGATGCCCTTTGGGCCCCTAATGCCCTTCCCCTCTTCCAGCCCCCTTTGAATGACATTTTCAGGGTTTTGTGGAAAAATTTTGATTGTTTTTTGGATATTTCTTTTTTTTTTCAAAAGACTGGGACTCTCATTGAAACTTTTCGAACTGTTTCCCAGATTTTGGAGAGAATGCTCTGTAGTGAAAGGGATCAAGTGTCTTTTTGGCGTACAGGGTTCTTTTGGGATTTTTTGTCCCCATTGTTTTGAAATGGCCCCCGGGAAAAATTCAGGCCATCGTGTTGGGGCCAACCTACTTCATTAAAGGCTCTTAGGATTTTTGGGTTTTGCAAATTTTTTTCGTAAATTTTTTGGGGAATTTTTCGGTTATTTTTAAACCCCTTAATGATTTTCCAGAAAGGGTTTTGATGTGGTGAATTGGCCCCCCGAGGCAGTCTCTGCATTTCAGGAACCTTTAAACAGAGATTCCCAAAATTTGCTCCTTTTTTCGGAGCCCCATGTTTTTTCTGCCCTTTAGGTGGGGTTGATGCCTCTGAAATTGGGGCAGGGCCGTTTTTTCCCAAAAAGATCCAGAGACCCCCCAAAATTTTAAACCCCGTCCTTTTTTCTCTGGGGAAAAATTTTTCTTACTGAACGTAAAAATTTGACTGGGTAATGGGGGGTTGTTGGCCAGAATGGGCTTTTAAAAGTGGAGAAAGGGGGAGGGACAAAATGGTGGTGGTCCTTCGGACCTAAATCTGGTCTCGGAATCTGCCAAGCGACTCAATCCTAAAGGCCAGGTGGGCCTTTTTTTTCACACTTTTTAAATTTTTGGTTTCTTTTTCCGGCACTAAAAATTTAAGGCGGATCCCCGAGGATTTTCCCCCCTTCGGATCTCCTGAGTTTCTGCCCCTTTGTTTTTTGAAAGAGGGTGTAGTTCTTTCGCCATTTGCTAAATTTGGACTTGTCTGGAGGGGGTCAGGGGATGGGCCCCAAAACGCTCCCCCTTTTGGGAAAAATTGTTTTTCCGGACCCAAGGAAAAAGAGTGTGATGCTGGTTTTTTTGTTCCATTGGGGGGGGGATCCCGAATTTTTGGTACCAGGTTTTGGTTTTTCGGTCCTTTTGGGGCCCCACCTTGTCTGTGTTTTGTCAGGGAATTTGTGAGTCCGGGGGGACTTGCTCTCGCCCCCAATTTTTCTCTCGTCTGTGGTTTTTTTATGCATTTCCGTCCCCAAGGACCATGGCCCCTATTTATGGATTTACCCCCATCTTCCTGTTTTCAAAATACCCCCTTGGGTAATTTTGATGGGTTTTTTCCAAAAAGTACTTTGTGCCATTACCAAGTTGCCTTCCTCCCCTGAATTGGTGCTTTTTTCCCCTTAGCACTGGTTCGTTTAACGGATTCCTGAGAACATTGTGTCTGACAGAGGAGTCCAGTTTGGTTTTCCAGTTTTTTGGGGATTTTTTTTCTAATGGGGTTTTTTTTAATTGTCTTTCTCCCGGATTTCATCCTAACCAATGGTCAACGGAGAACAAACCGACATTGAGACTTATCTAGATGTTTTTGTGTCTGCTGATCGGATGACTGGGCTCTTTTTTCCTTTGGTGTTTTTGTCTTAAAAATAGGGCTGTTGCCACTTTGATGTCTCCTTTTTTCTGTATTCTGGTTTCACCCGATTTTCTTCGGACAGACGGAGGCTTCTGTCTGTCCAGGGTTGACTCTGTTGTGGAGCGATGAACAGATTTGGGACCGGTAGTAGAGAGGTTCCCCCTCTCCGGAGAAGGCCCGCGGTTTGCTAACCGGATAGGATGATGGTCCTGGGTTTAAAAAGTGGGGGATTGGGGTTGGTTGTCCCAAAGAATTTCTATGAGAGTAGCATCTCAAAATTTAAAACCTGGGGTTATTGGCCCTTTTAAGACAGGGGGATTTTAAAAACCGGTTCTTTTGTTTGCTTTTTTTCCGGGACATTTAAGATCCAAAGTTTTCCCCAAGCCCTTGTTGAAGAGGTTTGTTAAGCCCCGGGGTTCCCCCTGTGTGCCTCCTGACCCTGTTTTGGTTGAAGGCAAAATGGGTATGTGGTTGAGAAAATATTTTGGGTTTTTGTTTTTCTAGACGGAAACTCCCGTATTTGGTTAAAGGAGAGGTTTGGTAGGAAGAATTTTGGGTGTTTGCTTCGGGGCCCATGCTAGGAGATTATCCGTGCGTTCATAGAACCATCTGACCCCCCCTGGTTGCTAAATGAGGGTTCGGGGACCCCCCCTCAAGGGGGGGGGTACTGTTGTGAATGGGTTTGAGAGATTCTGAGCGGGCTCCCCCCGGGGGTTTTAAGCGGTGTAGGAAATTTGAGGATGGGAATTTTGGTGTTAGAAGGTTTATATAAGGGGGCTTTTTTTTCCCTCAGGGTTCCCCGGGGTCAATTGTTCTGGTCTGAATCCTTCTTCCAGTTTTTCCCCTTTTAGCCTGCTGGTCGGTCTGCATCTCCTGCTTACAGATAAGCTTTTGCTTCTTTTGTGTTTGTGCTATATTTTGCATTTTGTACGGCATTCTTTGGGGGGGCCTTTTGGGCCCCCCCGGGGGCTTCTGCCCCTATTTAGTTTTAGTACTGGATTTGTTCTTTTGTTTTTTTTCCCGTTTTTTCAGTGGCTGCTGTTTGATTTTTTTTACACCAGAAAAAATAATTTAGGTGGGAGAGGTGTGTGATCTCAGGTGTTTTTAAATTATAGGTTGGTGTTTTTTGGGGGTTTTTGGGTTTTTAGAAAATCCCTTCCCCATCCTTTTTTATTTAGAATTTTTGGGGCCCCGGTTTGTTCAACTATTTTCTTTCTTTGTCATATTCCTTTGCTAACCGCCATTCATGTTTGGGGGCTTTTTTTCTTTGGGGGGTTTGCTCCGGGGGAAAAGCTTTCCTGTTTCTGTCTTTAGGGGGAGTTAGTTTTCGGCGTGCGAGGCTTAGGCCAAGTAGTAAGCCCACGGTGCTTAGTTGTGGTGGTTAGTCAGGGTACTGAATTCATGATTCCAACTGTTGGTATTTTCCTTTTTGCCTGTCTCCCCAGCTACCGAAAAAAAACAGCTGCCCCCCTGGATGATGTGGGAATTTTCAGTTCCATTGGAAAGCCCCCTCGCTAAGGTCACACTTTTTATCGATAGGAGGAGCGGGCTGAACAAAAACCCCCAGAAATGGCCATTGGCCTGAAGAGGCCCCAATACCCCGGGGTACGCATTGCAGGGGGTTTATTAAGCCCCCAAAACAATAAAAAGAGGGATTAGAATGGCCCCCCACCCAAAAAAAGACAGATCAAAGCGTTTGGGATCCGGGTTTTACCCCATTTTACAAAATTTTGCCCATTGTGCCCTTTTTTACGACCCCACAAAGGGGGGGAAAACAAAAATGGTTTTTGGAAAACCGGAAGGCAGAAAAAAAATTTTTGTCTTTGAAAAAGGCTTATGCAAAGCCCCTTCGGGGCCCCCCAATTTTAGCGAGGGTTTTTGTTTTAAAAGATGCCTCAATGTGGGGTTAGGGGGGGGTTTTGTCGAGGTCGTGAGGTGAAGAGCACCCGGGGGATGTTCGAGTCGGAAATGACTGGTGAACAAATTATGCCATTCTGGAGCGAGAGGTGCAAAAAAAGTGCGCGGACTACGTTTTATCTTTGGGGGAAAATTTAAAACAGTAGACCCCCTTTTGGATGGGGGCAGCAAAAGGGGAAAAAGG
>JARQOD010000002.1:375617547-375711208 GCA_033576555.1 Oophaga sylvatica
GGCTCCCGCTTTTTTTTTCCACCAGACAGAAAAGCAAGGGGGGGGAGTAAAATGCCTGGGGGGGGTACATTTTTTGTGCCCCCCTGGCTACTAACATCTGCCCCAGCCCCCCCGAAAGGGCAAATCTCAAATTGTTTCCCTTTTCTGGCACTTTGCCCGTCTTTTCCCATTCCCTTTTTGGGGGAAAAGGGGTTAAAAGGGGGGTTACACCCCCCTTTTAAAATTGAAGGTCACTGTAAGCCAGGTTAATAATTGAGGCTTTAATTGAAATTTTAAAATTATTAATCTAGGGTATGAAAGAAAAAAAAAAACCACACACAGTTTAATAAAAAAAAATTTTTAATTAAATAACACACAGTTTTTCCCCATATTTTTTTTTCCTGAATAACTTTTTCCTGAAATAAAAAAAAATTAAAAAAAAAATTTTTCTTACCATCCGAGTAAAGGGCCCCGGTGTAACCATCCTAAAGGGTTAACAGGTTAGAGTGCAGGAGTATAATGCTGTCTCTGGCTAAAAAACCCCTGAATGAAAAATTTTCCTCTCCCAGCGAAAGGGAGGAAGAGATAATGAAAAAGCTTAATTGATTTTTGCCCTTTCATTGTGCCTGACTAATGTGAAAGTGGAAAAAACAATAAGCTTTTTTCAAAATAATCCCCCTGTTGGAGGGATAGCTCTTCATTGGGGGCTATCAGCTGAGCACCAGCATTAGTTGCGCTGCCTAGTGTTGCTAGTTAACCCTTTTTTAAAGGTTTTGTGGGACTGAAAAACGCCAGATGGGAAAAGAATAATGTTGTTTTTTATTTTATATTTTTTAGGGATAAAGGGCGATGAGGATTAAGAAAAAATTTTAAAAGATGGTCAAAAAAATGTGTTTTTATTTCTTTAAAAATTTTTATTCTTAAATGTTTGTTTTTTTTTTTACTTTTAATAGGATTAAAAATTTTATAGTTTTTAATTGACCTCCCCTTTTTTTTCCTGCTTCGTGACCTTTAATTTTCAGGTGGTTTAAACCCCCCCTTTTAACCATTCGCCACCGTACAGGGCAATGGGAAAAAGGGCAAATGCCAGAAAGGGCAAATCTAATTAGAGATTTGCCTTTCTAGGGGTTGGGGGCAGATGTTAGTTCCCGGGGGGGGCACAAAAAAATGTACCCCCCCTAGGCTTTTTTATCTGCCCCCCTCGCTTGCTTTGTTGTCTGGTGGAGAAAATAAGCGGGAGCCCCGCATTTTTTTCAACGAATTTATCCTTTAATTTTAACCCCTACATTCAAAAATTTTGCACACATATACTTATGTAATTGTATGTTCAAACCTTATATAAAAAAAGGAAAATTTTCGGGTTTAAACTGGTCTAAAAAATTTTTCATTTCATGTCGGTTCTGTGATTTAAAAAGTCGGAATTAATTAGGCCTATTACGTAGTTAAGTCTAGGAACAAAAAAATTTAAATAAAAAAATATTATACATTAAAAATTACTTAATTATATATAAAATATATATTTTTTCGGTTCTATGTGTTATATTTTTTCTTTCTATTCTTTATTAAAGCCTCAGTGTTTTTTACAGTATAGCCGGGGGATAATTCCCGGGGGGGGCCCCTTTTTTCCCAATTTTCACAAATCACATTTCGGGGGTTTGAATCCGTTTTTTCATGCTCCTTGACTTGCATTGGCGATAGTCGACCCCCCAACGGGGCAAAAGCAGATGCTGCGATTGACAGGGGGTTTAAAACGGACCCCAAAAAAACGATACTGGGATGCCCATTGATTAAACAACGGCAGACTCAATACGATATTTCATGTATTGCGTCGCCGATTTTTGTCGCCAGGGACGCCGGCCCAAAATCACCCCCCGCTTGGGGGAAATTTATCCGATCACCACCCAGAAATCACAGGTTTACAGCAGCTCAATTAGAAACCAGGGGAATGCCACAGGTTCTGCGCAACACATCTTCAACAACGTTAAAGGAGCTTGTAGCAGGCCTTTGGGAAAAAAGCTGCTAGGAAAAACCCTGCAAGGAAAGGAACAAGAAAGGGACTTTTTTTGGGGTAAAGAACACAAGGGGAAGGACTTTAGCCCCTGGAATCTGTGCTTTGGTCTGTGAGTCCAAATTTGAGATCTTTGGGGTTTCCCCACCTGGCTTTGTGGAGCAAAAAAGGGAAAAGGGTGGCTTACTGCCTGGTTCCCCACGTGAAAACTGGAGGAGGGGATGGTGGGGGGGGAAAATTTGCTGGGGACACTTGGGGTTTATTCTAAATTAAGGGCTACTAAACCCGCAGGCTACCACAGTTTTTTCAGCGGCTGCTTTTCCCCTCCTTTTTGCGTTTAGTTGGCCATCATTTATTTTTCAACAGGAAAAGCCCCCAAAAAAAAACCCCCCGGCGGGAAAAGGGTTTTTTAAAAGAAGGGATGATGGGGTGCTACGCCAGATAAAAATGACCCCCACGTACCGCCTGAAAAATCAGATGGTTTGGGGTGAGCTGGCGCGGGGGGGAAGGGGAAAAAAGGGCCAAAAAGTGCTAACATCTCGGGGAAATCCTTAAAAACTGTTGGAAGCCATTTCTGGTGACTAAACCTTGAAGTCATAAAGGAATCCCCAAATGTGCAAGCGTCACAAAGAAAAAAATGGCATTTTGAAAAACCAGTTTTAAAGATTTTTTCAGTTGTTTCCACTTTTTGTTAGTATTTTCCCATGTTTAAAATTAGTTTTGTCCCCCGGTGAATGTACTTTTTTATAGTCAGAAAAAAACAGAAAAATTTTAAAGAAAGGGGGTTTCCCCAAAAATTTTGGGGCTGTCTGTTATAAAACAGTAAAACGTGATTTACAAATGGAAAAACAAGGATCTCAAAAAAAAAAAACCACGTCATGTAGACCAAAAAAAGGGGGTTCACACAGCACGGGAAGCCCAAAATTTGGAAAAGGAAAATTTTGGGGTGTGAACCAAATTGAAATTTTTTGCCCCAAAAAAAAAAATCTACTTTGGGGGAAAGGGCAACTGGTCTATTATAAAGGAATACCATTTGACGGGGAAAAACGGAGGTGGATCGTATGCTTTGGGGGTGTGATAAAAGGGGATGGGGAAAAATTGGTTAAGTGAAAAAATAAAAACGCACCTTTTTCAGCAAGTACTGGGGGCAAATTTTAAAAATCACCCCCAAAACTGGCATTGGGTTTTTTTGGAGTTCCAATGACAACGTTAAAAACACGGCCAAGTATCCCCCGATTGGCTACAGCAAAAAAAGTGAAGGTTCGGAGGGCCATCCGTCTCCTGACCTAAAAAATCTTTTACCCCCTTTGGGAGATCTCAAGCGTGCAGTTCTTTCTGGGCAGCCCAGGAATTTACGGGGAAGGGGGGGTTTTTGCAAAAGGGGGCAGTTTTTTCCATTGAGAAATAAAGAACCCACCCCAAAATACCAAAAAAGACTTAAAACTGTATTGATTTTACAGGGGAAAAAAATGGTTTAAAAAAAATGGGGAAAGTTGATCGGGTTTTTTGGGGTTTTTTGGTTATCCTAGATTAAAAAAAAAAAAAAAAAGAGTCTGACAATAAATGCTTCCCCCAACCACTAACCTGATGGAGAAAAAATTTTGGTGTTATCTTCAAAATTTTTGAAAAAAAACAAAAAGAAAAATTTGTGGGGTATGAAATTTTTTAAGCACAACGTAAAATTTTTTCCCTTCGGGGCCTACTGCCATGCACCCCCAGTCACGTGCACACCAACATTATCTGCTGGCCTCTGATTGGATGGGAGTGTGTACTTCAGCACACAGACCTGACGGGTCTCTGCGCCGCAATGCACTTCAAATAATGTGCATCTGAGGAGTGACCACGGTCATTAAACCCTTGTTCCTGGTAACCTGGCTGGTCTGCAGATGTGTTTAAACTGTAGGATTATCTTCTCCCCTCACACAGTAAGTGGCTAGGCAAGAAGCACTGACTCTGTGATTCTGTTCCTACTCTCCAGGGTAAGACTTTCACATGTCTGAAATGGAGGATCGGGCACATCTGTCTGTCAGGTGCTAGTTTCATCCTTCTGGAACTTGCTAAGCCAATCAGTCCCTTCCCCTGCTTCTCTTACAACCCTTTGATGCAGATAGGCAGGGCAGTGGAGCAAGTGAATAATTAATATCTTCTGCTGTCAATGTCCTCGTAATCCCAGCAGCAGTTTCTGTAAAGAGTATTTCTACTTACTATTATTATTTATTACTAGATGGTGCCCCAATTCTAACGCATCTGGTATTCTAGAATATGTATGTAGTTTATTTATGCATGGCTCCACTCCCACCCTCCCAATCCTTTTATGCATGGCTCCGCTCCCACCCTCCCATCCTTGTATGCATGACTCCCCTGTCCCATCCTGTATACATGGCTCCGCTTCCCCCTCCCCTCCTTGTATGCATGGCTCCGCTCCATCCTCCCATCCTTGTATGCATGGCTCCCCCTCCCATCTTTGTATACATGTCTCCCCTGTCCCATCCTGTATACATGGCTCCGCTCCCCCCTCCCCTCCTTGTATGCATGGCTCCGCTCCATCCTCCCATCCTTGTATGCATGGCTCCCCCTCCCATCTTTGTATACATGGCTCCCCTGTCCCATCCTGTATACATGGCTCCGCTCCCCCCTCCCTCCTTGTATGCATGGCTCCACTCCACCCTCCCATCCTTGTGTGCATGGCTCCACTCCCACCCTCCCATCCTTGTGTGCATGGCTCCCCTGTCCCATCCTGTATACATGGCTCCGCTCCCCCTCCCCTCCTTGTATGCATGGTTCCACTCACCCTCCCATCCTTGTGTGCATGGCTCCGCTCCCACCCTCCCATCCTTGTATGCATGACTCCCCTGTCCCATCCTGTATACATGGCTCCGCTTCCCCCTCTTCTCCTTGTATGCATGGCTCCGCTCCACCCTCCCATCTTTGTATGCATGGCTCCCCCTCCCATCTTTGTATACATGGCTCCCCTGTCCCATCCTGTATACATGGCTCCGCTCCCCCTCCCCTCCTTGTATGCATGGCTCCACTCCACCCTCCCATCCATGTATACATGGCTCCAATCTCCCATCCTTGTATGCATGGCTCCGCTCCCACCCTCCCATCCTGTATACATGGCTCTGCTCCCACCCTCCCATCCTGTATACATGGCTCCGCTCCCACCCTCCCATCCTATAAACATGGCTCCGCTCCCATCCTATATACATTGCTCCGCTCCCAACCTCCAATTCTATATACATGGCTCCGCTCCCACCCTGTATACATGGCTTCGCTCCCACCCTCCCATCCTTGTATACATGGCTCCGCTCCCACCTTCCAATTCTATATACATGGCTCTGATCCCACCCTCCCATCCTTATATTCATGGCTCTGCTCCCACCCTCCCATCCTTATATCATGGCTCCGCTCCCACCCTCCCATCCTTGTATGCATGGCTCCGCTCCCAACCTCCCATCCTATATACATGGCTCCCCTCCCACCCTGTTTACATGGCTCCGCTCCCACCCTCCCATCCTAGCGCTGCTGATCTCCGGACGATAGCGGTGGCGTGCCTGGTTGAAATCCTGCGCCATGATTGGTCGTGCCTGGCCGGAAGTGATTGAACGCGACCAATCAGTGACGCAGGATTTCCGTTACAGATGGAAGTCAAAAGTTAGACAATTATATAGTAGATGCTTTTGCTTATATAGCTTTATCTTATTCCGTAGCGCTTTACATACATTATGATCACTGTCCCCAATGGGGCTCACAATCTAAATTCCCTATCAGTATGTCTTTGGAATGTGGTAGGAAATCAGAGAACTCGGAGGAATCCCACACAAACACAGGGCGAGCATACAAACTCCTTGCAGATATTGTCCTTGGTGGGATTTGAACTCAGGACCACCATGCTGCCATAGGTCTCACTGCACTTGTTACATGCGTTTCGAATCTTTGAACTCGCCGATTCTTAGTCATAACTAGTCAATGTAAATTGATAGATTATGTGGTTGATGGGCACACATGAATTGGCCAACTTATGTGCTAAGAACCTTCGCTTTTTTTGTAAGTACATCTTGCTGAGGGGCAAAGCGTTTGGAAGTTGTTGTTTCCATTAACACTATATGTCTTGGCATTTACAGAGTGCTGCTGTGCTTTTTTACACATATTTTGCAGTCATTGCAGCTTGCACCTATTCACACTTGGGAAGTGCTGGTCAGGTTATTCTGTATAGCTAATTTGGAGAGTGTGACTCCCTCTGCTCTGACACTTGCACTCCTCCGATTGACCTGCAGGTATTCTTAAACAGTTCTACTTGCCCATTCAAATTGTAGGCTTGTAGCCCAAGAGAGACATGTTTGTCCATTATTGTAGGTTTTTTAGCCCGAAAGTGGCATGTACAGTAGGATATGGAAGGGTTGTTATAGAACCTGTCAGAGAAGTTTCACCTTGCCCTGGTTGACGGGCACACATGAATTGGCCAATTTATATGCTAAAAACCTTCGCTTTCTTTGTAAGTACATCTTGCTGAGGGACAAAGCGTTTGGAAGTTGTTATTTCCATTGACATTATATGTCTTGGCATTCACAGAGTACTGCTGTGCTTTTTTATACATATCTATCTATCTATCTCTCCATCTATGTATCATATTTATCTTTTCACATCTAAAACTTAAACATCTGTCATTTATATTTTTCGTTCTATTTCAGTACTTGTCACACTGATGGTGTGCACACAAACGGCACATGGACACACAGATCATGGACAAACATATGCCACACGGATGGTGTCATTCTGTCATATGAATGGCTCACAGACCTCACCGGTACTGTTTTTTACAGTACCAGAAATATCAGGACGTGTGAAGGAGACCTTAGGCTGTGGGCACTTCCACAGTCATCACAGCCATGCCAAGCATTGAGATGGCTGTGATTGGCCTGTGCAACATGTGACCCCGCCTGTATGAATGCTGCATAACGAGTGCCGCCTCCATTTTGGCCTCATTAGTGTAGGGACAGGAAGCAGTTGGAGTGAGTGACAGAATTAGATTGCGCACTCTGCCAAAAAGAAGCTGTTTGTGTACTGTTCACACGTCTGAGAGAGAGAACTGTGCAAAACAAAATGCTGTGTACTCTGCACCCTTATCTTTGGGTGTAGTGTGCCTTTAAGCCTCTGTGTGTACTCTGCAGCCCCCCTGTGGGAATATTCTGTGCCTTTAAGCCTCTGTGTGTAGCCTGCTACCCTGTTTATGGGAGTGCTATGCCAAAAAGCCTCAGTGTATTCTGCAACCATGTCTGTATGAGTAGTGTACAAAAAAAGATTATTCTTTACAGCTATCTTTTTGTGAGTAATGTGTCTAAACATAATTCTTTTATGCAGGCATCTCTTTCCCATTTGTAAAGGCCCCGTCTCACATAGCGAGATCACTGCCGAGATCGCTGCTAAACAGCGATCTCAGTAGCGATCTCGCTATGTCTGACACGTACCAGCGATCAGGCCCCTGCTGTGAATCGCTGGTTGTGTCAGAAATGTCAGGACTTTTTTTGATCGCTGGTCTCCCGCTGGCCAGCACGCATTGCTGCGTGTGACAGGCAGGAGACCAACGATCAGCTGGTAACCAAGGTAAACATCGGGTTTCCAGGCGCGGGCTGTGCCTGGAAACCCATGTGTACCTTGGATACCAGCACGCTGCTGCAGGGGAGCTGGTAACCAAGGTACACATCGGGTTTCCAAGCACCGCGCAGCGCATGGAAACCCGACATGTACCTTGGTTACCAGCTCCCTGCATCACGGGGCTGGTATCCAACGTACACTGTGGGTAACTAGGCGACGTTACCCGCAGTGTCGCTGTCCTGATCGCTGCCTGAGCTGCCTGTTTGGCAGGTCAGCAGCGATCATGTAGCGACACACCAGCGATCCTGATCGTTGTCGGGATCGCTGGTGTGTCGCTATGTGAGACGGGACCTTAAGCCGAGTAGATTTTATCCAAAAATAATGTGTAGCTGTCTTTTTCCCATTTGTGGGCCAAAAAAATTATTTAATTGTACCGCTGGGTCTATACAAGTTGTGTGTCTAAAAAAAATTCTAGTATGTAGCCGTCTCTTTCCCACTTGTGGGCCAAAAAAACTCTGCTTGTACTGTTCCAAAAAGCCTCTGGAAGAACTGTGCAATATAACCTCTGCTGTTCTTACTGTAACAAAAAGCCTCTGAGATTACTGTCCCAAAAAGCCTTTGATTCTGCTATACCAAAAAGCCTCTGGGAGTACTGTGCCAAAAGTCTCTGTTTGTACAGTCATGGCCAAAAGTTTTGAGAATGACACAAATATTATATTTTCACATGATCTGCTGCCCTCTGGTTTTTATGTGTGTGTTTGACAGATGTTTTTATCACAGACAGAAATATAATTGCAAACATATGAGTAACAAAAGCTTATATTGACAGTTAGAATGAGTTAATGCAGCAAGTCAATATTTGCAGTGTTGACCCTTCTTCTTCAGGACCTCTGCAATTCTCCCTGGCATGCTCTCATTCAACTTCTGGACCAAATACTGACTGATAGCAGTCAATTCTTGCACAATCAATGCTTTCATTTTGTCAGAATTTTTAGGTTTTTGTTTGTCCACCCGTCTCTTGATGATTGACCACAAGTTCTCAATGGGATTAAGATCTGGGGAGTTTCCAGGCCATGGGCCCAAAATCTCTATGTTTTGTTCCCTGAGCCATTTAGTTATCACCTTTGCTTTATGGCAAGGTGCTTCATCATGCTGGAAAAGGCATTGTTGATCGCCAAACTGCAATTGGAGGGTTGGGAGAAGTTGCTCTTGGAGGACATTCTGGTACCATTCTTTATTCATGGCTGTGTTTTTAGGCAAGACTGTGAGAGAGCCGATTCCCTTGGCTGAGAAGCATGACTGCATGTGTTTCTTTAGAGATAACCATGATTAACAGAAGAGAAACAATGATGCCAAGCACCAGCCTCCTTTTAAAGTGTCCAGTGGTGTCATTCTTACTTAATCATGACAGATTGATCTCCAGCCATGTCCTCATCAACACCCACACCTGTGTTAATGGAGCAATCACTGAAAAGAGGTTAGCTGGTCCTTTTAAGGCAGGGCTGCAATGATGTTGAAATGTGTTTTGGGGATAAAGTTCATTTTCTAGCCAAATATTGACTTTGCAAGTAATTGCTGTTAAGCTGATCACTCTTTATAACATTCTGGAGTATATTCAAATTGCCATTAGAAAAAGTGAAGCAGTAGACTTTGTAAAAATTAATATTTGTGTCATTCTCAAAACTTTTGGCCATGACTGTACTGTACCAAAATATCTCTAGGAGTACTGTGTCAAAAAGTGTCTGTTTCTACTGTACAAAAAAGCCTATGTGTGTACTGTGCCAAAATGCTTCTTCGTACACTGCAGCCATGTCTTTATGAGTTGTGTACCTAAAATATATACTCTGCCGCTGTGTCTGTACAAGTTGTTGTCCTAAAAAAGTATTATACTCTGCAACTGTGTCTGTGGGAGTACTGCACATAAAAACAAATTTTTCTAATCTGCAGCTGTGTCTGTGTGAATATGGTGCCAAAAAACCTGTGTTTGTACTCTTCACATGTCTCTGTGGGAGTACTCTTAAAAAGCCTGTAAGGGGGGTACTCTGAAAGCAACCTGTGTGGGTATAGTGTGCAAAACACCCACTTTCATATTTGGGTAGGTCCCAAAACATTGTGAATGGAAAATGGAACAAACTGCGACTTAATCTAACAATGGCTGTGTGGGTCTGGCATACTTCTATTGTATATTCAGCCAAAGTTACAGAAAAATCCAGTTGGATACATGCTTGTTTCACTTTAATGAATGTGAGCCTTGCCACATTGGCTAAGGACAGACGTACTGTGATTACAACTCCTGTGGTGCTAAGTGCACGTTTCAACAGTACACTTTAAACAGGTAAGGACAGCACCTCAAAGGTATAAAGGACAAGCTCAGGCTATGTGTCCAATTTGGAGATCCAGAAATTAATCTCTTTACCCCCAAGCGTGGTTTGCACATTAATGATTAGGCCAATTTTTACAATTCTGACCACTGTCAATTTATGAGATTATAACTCTGGAACACTTCAATGGATCTTGGCGATTCTGAGAATGTTTTCTCGTGACATATTGTACTTCATGATAGTGGTAAAATTTCTTTGATATAACTTGCATTTATTTATGAAAAAAACAGAAATATGACGAAAATTTTGAAAATTTAGCTATTTTCAAACTTTGAATTTTTATGCCGTTTAAACAGAGAAATATGTTACACAAAATAGTTACTAAATAACATTTCCCACATATCTACTTTACATCAGCACCATTTTGTAAACAAAATTTTTTTTTTTAGGAAGTATTAAGGGTTAAAAGTTGACCAGCAATTTCTCATTTTTACAACACCATTTTTTTTTTAGGAATCACATCATATTTGAAGTCACTTTGAGGGGTCTACATGAAAGAAAATACCCAAAAGTGGCACCATTCTAAAAACTGCACCCTCAAGGTGCTCAAAACCACATTCAAGAAGTTAATTAACCCTTCAGGTGCTTCACAGGAATTTTTGGAATGTTTAAAAAAAATGAACATTTAACATTTTTTCACAAAATATTTATTCCACATATAATTTTTTTATTTTACAAAGGGTAACAGGCGAAATTGGACTGCAAAAGTTTTTATGAAATTTGTCCTTAGTACGCTGATACCGTATATGTGGGGGTAAACCACTGTTTGGGTGCATGGCAGAGCTCGGAAGAGAAGGAGCCCCATTTGACTTTTTTAACGCAGAATTGGCTGGAATTGAGATCAGACGTCATGCCACATTTGGAGAGCCCCTGATGTGCCTAAACAGTGGAAACCCCCAATTCTAACTCCAACCCTAACCCCAACACATGCCTTACCCTAGTCCCAACCCTAACCATAACCCTAACCACAAATCTAAACCTAACACACCCCTAACCCTAATCTCAACCCTAACACTAACCCTAATCCCAACCCTAACCCTAATCCTAACCCTAAACCCTAACCCTAACGGGAAAATAAAAATAAATACATTTTTTAATTTTATTATTTTTCCCTAACTATGGGGAGTGATAAAGGTTGGTTTGATTTACTATTTATAGCGGCTTTTTATATCTGGTTTTTATGATTGGCAGCTGTCACGCGCTAAAAGATGCTTTTTATAGCAAAAAATTGTTTTTGCATCACCAAATTTTGAGAGCTATAATTTTTCCATATTTTGGCCCACAGAGTCAGGCCAGTTTTTTGCGGGACGAGTTGACGTTTCTATTGGTGCCATTTTTGGGCACATAACATTTTTTGATGGCTTTTTATTACGATTTTTGGGAGGCAGAATGAACAAAAACCAGCAATTCATGAATTTCTTTTTGGGGGGGAGTGTTTATACCGTTCCGTGTGTGATAAAATTGATAAAGTAGTTTTATTCTTCGTGTTAGTACAATTACAGTGATACCTCATTTGTATTTTTTTTATGTTTTGGCACTTTTATGCAATAAAAGCTATTTTATATAAAAAATAATTATTTTTGCATCGCTTTATTCTGAGAGCTATAACTTTTTTATTTTTTCGCTCATGGAGCTGTATGGAGGGACAAGATGACTTTTTCAGCAGTACCATGTTTATTTATATCCATCTTTTTCATCGCGTGTTATTCCACTTTTGGCGATAAGATGATAAAGCATTGTTTTTTTGCCTTTTTTTAAGGGGTTCACTAAAAGGGTTAACTAGTGAGACAGTTTTATAGGGCGATTCGTTACAGACGCGGCAATACTAAATATGTGTACTTTTAATGTGTTTTTAGTTACATAACAATAATGTGTTTATTGGGGAAATATTTTTTTTATTTATTTAGGGATTTTTTTCACATATTTTTACACGTTTATTTTTTTAACATTTTTACATTGTCGCAAGGTGGGACATCACTATATAGTGTCAGATCGCTTATCTGACAGTTTGCAGAGCACTGTGTCAGATCAGCGATCTGAAAGGCAGTACAGGAGACTTGCCGGCGCCTGCTCTCAGCAGGCACTTGTGTGACCCGCACCACAATTGTGGGTTACCAGGGCTATGGGGTACTCGGAGCCGAGCCTGTAGATTTCTATAGGGGATGTCACTGGTAGCGTGGCTCGGTCCGTGTCCCTGGCGGTCAGGCGTTAAAGGGGGGTTTATTTACAGGGGATTTGGTAGATAACAGTTCGTGACGCCACCTGTAGTTGTCTGATCACTAAGACCAGCGCTGCAGTAGATCTCTGAGGGGATGTTGTGGCAGCTAGATGACGGGTCCCCCACAGGTGGGACTGGTCCCTCAAAGTCTATGGTATTAATGATGTAGGGTGCAAATAAATGAATCAGTCTCACACCATCCAGCGTCTTTCCATACCTTTTACTTGTCAGATGTTTAGGCAGGTCCCGGGAAGCTGTTGGGGCGGATGGAGGATGCGTTTCGAGGTAACGGCTGAGCAGGTTGGAGGCCTCCTTTACTTTCCAATATGATGAGTCCAACTAGCATAGAACTAAGTTAACTCCGAATACTCCAGTTAACTCCATAGCTGTACTGCCCGGTCAGCATTGTGGTCGGAGCCTTCCAAATAATGTGAGAGAGCTGAGTTCCTACTGTTGTCCTGCATCGACTCAAGGTTCCCACTCTCCCTGACTCCAGTTACGTACCGACACTCCAAGGGCTGCTTTCTGCGACCTAAGGTCCAGTAAGACTCTGGTTTTCCTGTCACCACGCCTGAAGCTGTAGCGACACTTCGGTCCCCAGTGACCGGATAATTTGTGCAGGTATCCTATACCTAAGGCACTTCTCTGTTTCTTCCACTACGCCTTTCGCCCTGCTCGCACTCTTAATATCAGCACTGACTAGACTAGGATAATATTCGGTTATCCGTACTAGCCTCCACTTTTGTACCGTCTCTCTGTATTGACAGGAATCTCGGCTCTCCAACAGGCACCAGTCCTGACTCCCTCCACACTCAGGAGAAACTTTCAGACTCCACTGTGCTACAGGACACTCCCCTATACACCCCTGCTGGGTGTGTCTGAAGTGTATGTGAGTGATGTCAAGCCCTTAACCGTTACCTCTCCACTCATCCTCCTGGTATTGTGTGCCTTACATACCAGGGCTACACATTCCCCCTTGGTAAAATACAGCACTCCCGGGCTGTGAAATATAAAAAAGAAAGACATTTTGTTCTGCATTAACAATAACATGAAACTCATCCCATCCGGGAGGTACGAAATTCTTAAAACGTTGCATTTTGTACAATTGACATAGAAAAATACAAAAACATACTTTCAATAAATATGTCATATCAAACAGTATTCTTGTGAAGGACCCGCACCAAACCTTCAACGTGGGTCCTGGGTGGGCTGCAGGACATCTGGCTGCAGACCTCGCTCAGTGCCACACCACACGGGTTTTATGTTCAGAGGTAATTGTTACAGTTTGATATGGAAACACGAAAATGCATAAAGTGCAACTATATACAATATCAGTTCTGGGGCTGACATAGTCCACAGCCTCGAAGTCCATTATTCCTCCTAATTAGTAATGCACAATACCATAACAATACTTTTTACAATATTCACATAAGGTAACCTTTTTCTGGGTTAAATCACATTATTTTGCTAGAATTACTGTTGATATCGAATAGGTATCTTCCCTTTCGTGGTTCGCTCTGATCTACGTGGAGTAGCTTCAGGTATATTGGTCTGTGATCTACCTGCTCTGCGTAACGGCAAACTATAGAACTGTCTCAATCTTTCTATGGATCTGGCAAGTGTACTGATGGCTGGGCGGTGTGAGTCAGCTTCACCAGGGGATCCCATAGCATGGGGCGCTGCTTCTGATGGTCCTTCTTGAGATTCTGTAGGCTGAGGTGTTACTGGAATAGGTAACTCCTGAACTGGCTCAACTGGCACCATGGGCACAACTGGAGGTAGAACTTCCTCTTGTGGCTGATAAAACTGCAACACCGGAATGATTACAGCATCTCCCAGTCTGGGCCAATCCGCAGGGAAATCTCCCAGATCCGTGTGTATGACCTCTTCTTTTCTTTCTTCTCGATTGACGACAGGGTTCTCTTCACGAAGCTTTAAGGGTTCTGGACACAATTTCAAATGGTCTCTGGACACAGTGGATATTGTTCTTCCTCCGTCCTTACTGATGATACAAACTTTTCTGTTGTCATATTTGGAATCTTGTACGACGTAGGGTTCTTGTTCACACTGGTTGTCCAATTTGTGCATCTTCCTTTTTCTTTTCAATACCACTTCTCCAGGCATCAAAGGTTTGGCAGGAGCATTCCTGTTGTAAATATCTTCCTGTTTTTCTCGTGCCTTGTTGAGACTTTCTTCTACACAGACTTGCACTCGTCTGTATTGCTCTTGCCGATTGATGTCCCAGTTTTCAACGGCGTCATCTGCCTCCGGTTCTACCACTCCAAGTTCTAAATCCATTGGTAGTCTTCCGGGCCTTGCTCTCATAAGATAGGCTGGAGTGCAGTTAGTGGAACTTACAGGTATATGGTTATACAAGTCAACCAAATCAGGTAGTAAGTCCGGCCACCGATTTCTGTCTTCCAACGGTATAGACTTCAACAAATCAAGGACAATGTGGTTCATTTTCTCGCAAAGGCCGTTGGTTTGAGGATGGTATGGTGTTGTTCTAATTTTCTTACACCCATACATGTGACAGAATTCCTTGAATAGGTCAGCCTCGAAAGCAGGTCCTTGATCAGTTAATACTTGCTCCGGATACCCATGCGGTCTGCAGAAGCTTGCTTGAAAGGTTCTTGCTGCCGTCACTGCTGTCTGATCCTTAACTGGAACAACCACCAGAAATCTAGAGTAATGGTCCACCATGGTCAAGGCGTAGGAGTATCCAGATCTACTTGGCGCCAATTTGACGTGGTCCAAGGCCACAATCTCCAAGGGACGAGTCGTCCGGATAGGCTGCAGGGGTGCCTTCTGACTACCGTAGTCCTTTCTTCTGAGACCACAGGGTCCACAGTTCCGACACCACCTCTCGATGGAGCTGCGCATCCCTACCCAGTAGAATCGGCACCTCAACAGGGTCTCCAGCTTTCTCCAGCCAAAGTGTCCTGCTTGATCGTGGTATGCCTCCAACACCATTTGGACGTCTGCCTTGGGGACCACTATCTGCCAGACCATCTCATGGGTCCTGGGGTTGACGTATCTCCTGCACAACTTCTCACGGTATAGGAACAATCGGCTTCTCTCGTTCCACAGGAGCTTTGCTGACATAGGTGCATCTTTTTCCAAGGAGGAACCTTCCTGTCGTAACAACTCCTTGATACGGCTGACCACTGGATCGCTGTCCTGAGTCTCTTTCCAGCTGTGATGGGGTAAGGGATTTAACGTTGCACCATGCTGCTTTCTGTAGACTCGCTGCTCGTGGACTATCCCATTTCGATGGAACGCAGGTAGCTCAATTTCTTCCAGGTCGTCCGATTCTTCTTCCGTGTCAGATTCATGCGGCATTCGGGACAATGCGTCAGCATTAGCATTCTTTCGGCCTGCCCGGTACTTGATGGTAAACTGGTAATTGGACAACCGAGCCATCCAACGCTGCTCCATGGCGCCCAGCTTGGCGGTTTCCAGATGCGTTAAGGGGTTGTTGTCTGTAAACGCAGTGAACTGGTTGGAGGCCAGATAGTGCTTAAATCTTTCAGTAATGGCCCAGACCAGCGCCAGAAACTCCAGCTTGAAGCTGCTATAATTTTCCGGATTCCTCTCAGTTGGCCTGAGTTTTCTGCTGGCATATGCGATGACTTTTTCTTGGCCATTCTGCTTCTGACTGAGAACTGCTCCTAAACCTTCATTACTTGCATCGGTGTACAGCAGGAACGGTTGGCTGTAATCAGGGTAGGTCAAGATCTCATCACCTGTAAGAATCTCTTTCATCTTTTGGAATGCTTCAGCCTGTTCCTTACCCCAATTAAAGGGAGGGTTTCTGCTCTTTAGGGATTGTCCTACTAGGAGGTCCTGTAAAGGGGCTGCCTTCTTCGTGTAATCTTTCACGAACCTTCTGTAGTAACCCGTGAGTCCCAGGAACTGTCGCACTTCCTTGAGGTTCTTCGGCTCCGGCCACTTCTGGATAGCAGTGACTTTCTCTGGGTCCGGCGCTACTCCTTCCGAACTGACGATGTGCCCCAAGTACTGTACCTTCTGTTTGAGTAGATGGCATTTTGAGGGTTTCAACTTCATCCCGTACCTGGACAGGGACTCAAATACTTCTGCCAGGTGCTTCAGATGGTCCTCATATGTCTTGGAGTACACGATGACGTCGTCTAGGTATAGCAGCACGGTTTCAAAATTGAGATGACCCAGGCAGTTCTCCATCACTCTCTGAAATGTTCCTGGGGCACTGCTGAGCCCAAACGGCATTCTGTCGAACTCACAGAGCCCCATTGGGGTGGTGAAAGCCGTTTTCTCACGATCCTCCTCAGCCACAGCCACTTGCCAGTACCCACTAGTCAGATCGAGGGTAGAAAAGTAGTTAGCCGTTTTCAGAGCAGCTAATGATTCCTCTATACGTGGTAACGGGTATGCATCTTTATGTGTTATGCGGTTCACCTGCCTGTAATCCACACACATTCTCAAGCTACCATCTTTTTTTCTAACCAGGACTAGAGGTGCTGCCCAGGGACTACAACTATCCCTGATTACTCCGGCTTCTTTCATATCTCGCAACATTTCTTTAGCCTTCTGATAATGGGCTGGGGGTATAGGCCTGTACCGCTCTTGATGGGAGGATGACTGCCTGTAGGGATATGATGTTGTACTCCCTTAATTATCCCAAAATCAAGTGGGTGCTTGCTAAACACTTGAGCGTACTCTTGTACCACCCGTAATACCCCTTGCTTCTGGTGAGCGGGAGTGGTGTCCGTCCCAACATGGAGTTGCTGACACCATTCCGCCACCTGGGTTGCCGGGTCATTGTCCTCCGCTATTTGGCGGGAGTCTAAGGACTCAGCCGGGAGAATAGAATTATTGTCGACAGCATGTAGTTTAGCAATGGTTGCATACCGGGGTAAGTTTACCTCATCATCTCCCCAGTTGAGGAGCCGTACCGGTACTCTTCCATTCACCACTTCCACTACTCCCCTAGCAGTCATAAGTGTAGGTCTATGTTCTGAATGGTGGGGTTCTACTACAGCTTGGTAGTTCTGTCCTCTCAGACCTATGGCTGCCCTGCACCAGATTATCATTTCACTCATTGGGGGTACCACAATGGGATTCGAGTCAGTGACCCGTACATTACCAATTTCGCCGTCTGTAAGCTTCGCTTGCTGCTGACACACCAGGGCCCGGATCTCTCTTTGGATTACTCCCTTTTGTCTTGGTCTGGCAATTTCAGCGAGCTGTTGAAGTAAGAACACAACTTCTCCCAGACAGTTACTGATAATGTTAGTACCCAAAATTATATTTAAACCGTTCTCTTCATTTACAGTCTTTACTACTAGAAGCCCCTGGTCTTTCAACTCCTCTCTGCCCACTTTCACATCCACACATTTTGTCCCGAGTACTTCTACAGGAAGACCATTAGAAGCATACACGGTAAAGTCAGGGCTCGGGGGTTTAAGACTGTCCATTGACCAGAACTTAGTATATAGGGCATCAGGTATTAGGGTCACCTGAGACCCAGTGTCTAACAATGCCGGAACTGCAATACCATCTAGAATGATAGACAGGTAGGGTCGCCCACCCACATACCTGCGGTTCCAGTCTAGGGGGCCTGACGGATCTCCTCCTGGGTGTTGGCCCTCGGACCCAGGTTCTGCCCGTTTAAAGGACACTGTGGAGACATATGACCTTTCCGGTTGCAACGGTAACAGGTGATCTCCCGACGAGGAGGGTGTTGATCAGAGGTCGCTCCTGGGGGTGGCGTTGTCCTCTTCCGGGGGGGCGACGTCTTCCTTCTTCTCCGGTTCATCCACGGGACGTCTTCTGGGCAGTCAGCTAATAAGATCTTCCTTCTTCCTCCTTTCCGCAGCTGCAGGGCACTCATCACAGCAGCCAGATTTTTAGTCAGCTGGCGCACCTCTGAGCGCAGACAGTCCAATTCACTAGGGGGTGTCACCTGCGTTTTGGCTTCTGCCACTAGCGGGGAAAAGGGGGTTACTGCCGGTTCCAGAGTGACTTCACCCTGGTGATGTTGGGTGGCCACCTCAGGTTTGCCCAGGGGCCGCAGCCCTTTTATTGCCATGTCCTTTAGGGCATCAAAGGTAGCATCAGGATGATCTAAGGACCACCAGTTTACAGTTCTGCGCTCCTCTTGGGATCTCAATCCCTGTACAAATTGCTCTTTCAGCATCTTATTTTCGTCGATAGCATTTATATTATTAATCTGCTTAAGGGCTCTCAGGGCTCCTTGTAGTCGGCAAGCGTAGTCCCTGATGCTGTCACCTGGCTGCTGCAAACAGTGGTAGAAGGCCATCCGGAGATCCGTTTCTGTGCGGTCTTCAAAATGGCATGTAGCTTAAAGAGGATCGCAGGTACCGACTCCTTGATCAACGGTATCCCAAGTCTCCACTTCCCTCTCAGCAGCGCCAGTTAGCTGCCCTATCAGCACAGCAGCTTTTTGTCTCTCAGGCATGGAGTACATTTCTAGGATGCTGCATAACTTCCGCTTGAAGCCTGCTAAAGTGCCTGGCTCACCGCTGTACTGGGGAAGCCATTTCGCCCCAGGCATATATGGGAGCGTTAGTGGCATGAGCGGGACTACCGGACTGGGTGCTGGGCCTGCGCCCCCATCTGGCGCTACAACGCCACGCGGTGCGGGGTCGGGGCCTCCGGCTGGGGCCGCACTGTCGGCCGGTTGTTGTGACATATTAGCGCCCCCTTGGTTAAACGGAGCCTACCGGTTTCAGAAGCTGCTATTTCACAGGCACAGCAGTGGGGACAGGACCTTCGTCGCAGGCGCTCTGATGTCAGAGCGTCCACTTCCTGTCGCAGGACCTGCCGCTGAGTCAGAGCCGGAGGCGTGTCCAAGACTTTGCGCGCTCTTTCAGGTACGCCCACCTTCTTCTCCAGCGCCTTAGGGCGCGAATATGGCGGCAAATATGGCGGTATTTGGCGCCAAACAACAGCAACAGTCTTTTTCACCAAAACACTCCACAGGCACACAGGGCTCACAATTCTGCAAGTTTCGGATCCTGTTCGTGACGCCAAGTTTGTGTGACCCGCACCACAATTGTGGGTTACCAGGGCTATGGGGTACTCGGAGCCGAGCCTGTAGATTTCTATAGGGGATGTCACTGGTAGCGTGGCTCGGTCCGTGTCCCTGGCGGTCAGGCGTTAAAGGGGGGTTTATTTACAGGGGATTTGGTAGATAACAGTTCGTGACGCCACCTGTAGTTGTCTGATCACTAAGACCAGCGCTGCAGTAGATCTCTGAGGGGATGTTGTGGCAGCTAGATGACGGGTCCCCCACAGGTGGGACTGGTCCCTCAAAGTCTATGGTATTAATGATGTAGGGTGCAGATAAATGAATCAGTCTCACACCATCCAGCGTCTTTCCATACCTTTTACTTGTCAGATGTTTAGGCAGGTCCCGGGAAGCTGTTGGGGGGATGGAGGATGCGTTTCGAGGTAACGGCTGAGCAGGTTGAGGCCTCCTTTACTTTCCAATATGATGAGTCCAACTAGCATAGAGCTAAGTTAACTCCGAATACTCCAGTTAACTCCATAGCTGTACTGCCCGGTCAGCATTGTGGTCGGAGCCTTCCAAATAATGTGAGAGAGCTGAGTTCCTACTGTTGTCCTGCATCGACTCAAGGTTCCCACTCTCCCTAGACTCCAGTTACGTACCGACACTCCAAGGCTGCTTTCTGCGACCTAAGGTCCAGTAAGACTCTGGTTTTCCTGTCACCACGCCTGAAGCTGTAGCGACACTTCGGTCCCCAGTGACCGGATAATTTGTGCAGGTATCCTATACCTAAGGCACTTCTCTGTTTCTTCCACTGCGCCTTTCGCCCTGCTCGCACTCTTAATATCAGCACTGACTAGACTAGGATAATATTCGGTTATCCGTACTAGCCTCCACTTTTGTACCGTCTCTCTGTATTGACAGGAATCTCGGCTCTCCAACAGGCACCAGTCCTGACTCCCTCCACACTCAGGAGAAACTTTCAGACTCCACTGTGCTACAGGACACTCCCCTATACACCCTGCTGGGTGTGTCTGAAGTGTATGTGAGTGATGTCAAGCCCTTAACCGTTACCTCTCCACTCATCCTCCTGGTATTGTGTGCCTTACATACCAGGGCTACACACACTGACAAGCCACCTCCCAGCAGGACCCGGAAGGACCCCGTAGCCATCTTGGATCCAGGGACCTGCAGGGAGGAGGCCCTCGGAACAACGCGATCACATCGCATTGCTCTTAGGGTCTCAGGTAAACACTCAGGGAGCCTCCTCCATGCGCGATGCTTCCATATGCCACCGGAACGCTGCGATCATTTTTGATCGCAGTGTGCCAGGGGTTAAAGTGTCGGGAGTGGTCCGTGACCGCTTCTGGCACTTAGTGCCGGGTGTCAGCTGTGAGAATCGACACCCGGCCGCGATCAGCTGCTCTCCCCTCGTGAGCGTGGCTGATCGCATATGACATACTATTCCGTCCATGGCAATTAAGTATCAGGGCACATGGACAGAATAGTATGTCAGATGGCAGAGAGGGGTTAAATGTGCCAGGCCCATAACTCAGTATGTGAAGACTTGTGGACACATACTCTTCCACCATGTTGTTGAAACTGACTGTCATGCTCATGTATTTGATCCCTTTAGCTTGTATTTTGTGGTTGGCTTCTCTTTCTGCCAAGCACCAGGAGACACGCCTTTTCTCTTGGTGTTTGGGTTCTGTTTACTGAATGCAGTCTGTCTAGCTTAGCACAAGTGTTTTCAATTGTACCTTTTATATTGTCTAACCTATTAATCCACAGTGAGTTGCTACATAGGCTTAACCTAAATGCTGCCTCTAACTTAAAGGAATCGTATCAGATGGTGGTGCTGGATTTTACTATTTGCTGAGTAAAGTTGTCCACATTTATACCATGCTAACATCCCTTCTGAGTGGTGCCTGTGACGAAGCTACATTTGCGACTTCATCCTTCTCTGCCTTGTGCTTCCACTGAGCCCCCGCTGACAGATGATGATGCCGTCAGTAGAGCGTTTACCAGCATGGGCTTGTATTCCCGCATTTTCCAATTTCACTCAAGTGATGGACGTAAGAATGTGCTTGTAGCGGGAATCCAGCAGGGTGGACACTCAATAATCAGCACTTGTAACAATTTGGGCAATTTGGTGGTAGTTGCGCAGTCGCAGCAGCATGTACTGCCTTATATGTGCCAGGCTGCCCAGAGGCAATGCCAAGATGTCCTTGATGGGTCCTTTGTATTGTCTATATCCCGCCAGCCATGCTCCAGTGATGCCCATGAGCAGCTTTGAATGCTACTTTGCTGTGAACACAGCTGTTCTTCAGCCTTATCCTCCTACTTCTCCTATTCATCCTCCAAAACTTTCCCCTGGCTGGATATTTGTGTACTAGGTCACTGTTGATACAGGAACACTCCAAGACATGTGTCCACACCTCACCTGAAAATGGTGTGAATGTTCTCTGTTCCTCCTACTCTTCCTCCTGTGCCACCACCTCATCCATCATCGTCTGAAGCATTTTTTTAGGAGGTATAGAAGTGGGGTAGTAATGCTGATGATGGCGTCATCAGCACTGGTTGCATTCGTGGAGTACTCGAAGTAGCGCAACACAGCTCATACATCCTGTATGAAGGCCCAATCGTTAGTCGTAAAGTGTTTTTGTTCCACAGAGTGACTCACCCATGCATGCTGCAGCTCAAACTCCTGTATCACCTGCTGCTGCTCACACAGTCTCTGCAGCATGTGTAAGGTGGAGTTCCACCTTGTTGGTGGTGAGTAAAAAGGCAGAAGTGAAGTTGCAGCACAAACAGGCGAAAAGCAGCAGGGTGAGAACGCCGAAAGCATGTGCAGACAGCCTGTACTTTCAGCAGCAGCTCTGAAATTTCTGTGTAATTAAGGAAACTCTGTATCCACAAATTCAGCACATGTGCCAGACAAGGGATGTGCTTGAAACTGGCTAGGCCAAGAGCTGCTATGAGATTTTGCTCATTATCGCACACTACCAGGCCAGGCTTCAGGTTTATTGGCACCAACCAAACATCTGTCTGTTCTTTGATCCCCATCCACAGCTCCTGCATGTTTGGGGAATTTTCCCACAAACAGATTAGTTTCAGAACAGCCTGCTGTACAGTCATGGCCAAAAGTTTTGAGAGTGACACAAATATTATATTTTCACATGATCTATTGCCCTCTGATTTTTATGTGACAGATGTTTTTATCACAGACAGAAATATAATTGCAAACATATGAGTAACAAAAGCTTATATTGACAGTTAGAATGAGTTAATGCAGCAAGTCAATATTTGCAGTGTTAACCCTTCTTCTTCAGGACCTCTGCAATTCTCCCTGGCATGCTCTCAATCAACTTCTGGACCAAATACTGACTGATAGCAGTCCATTCTTGCACAATCAATGCTTTCATTTTGTCAGAATTTTTAGGTTTTTGTTTGTCCACCCGTCTCTTGATGATTGACCACAAGTTCTCAATGGGATTAAGATCTGGGGAGTTTCCAGGCCCTGGACCCAAAATCTCTATGTTTTGTTCCCTGAGCCATTTAGTTATCACCTTTGCTTTATGGCAAGGTGCTCCATCATGCTGAAAAAGGCATTGTTGATCGCCAAACTGCTCTTGGAGGGTTGGGAGAAGTTGCTCTTGGAGGACATTCTGGTACCATTCTTTATTCATGGCTGTGTTTTTAGGCAAGACTGTGAGAGAGCCGATTCCCTTGGCTGAGAAGCAACCCCACACATGAAAGGTTTGAGGATGCTTAACAGTTGGCATGAGACAAGACTGGTGGTAGCGCTCACCTTGTCTTCTCCAAATGAGGCGTTTTCCTGATGTCCCAAACAATCGAAAAGGGGATTCATCAGAGAAAATAACTTTACCCCAGTCCTCAGCAGTCCACTGCCTGTACTTTTTGCAGAATATCAGTCTGTCCATGATGTTTTTTATGGAGAGAAGTGGCTTCTTAGCTGCCCTCCTTGAGACCAGGCCTTGCTCCAAGAGTCTCCGCCTCACAGTGCGTGCAGATGCACTCACACCTGCCTGCTGCCATTCCTGAGCAAGCTCTGCACTGCTGGTAGCCCAATCCCACAGCTGAAACATTTTTAAGAGACGGTCCTGGCACTTGCTGGTCTTTCTTGGGCTCCCTGGAGCCTTTTTGGCAACAATGGAACCTCTCTCCTTGAAGTTCTTGATGATGCGATAGATTGTTGACTGAGGTGCAATCTTTCTAGCTGGATACTCTTCCCTGTTAGGCCATTTTTGTGCATTGCAATGATGACTGCACGTGTTTCTTTAGAGAGAACCATGGTTAACAGAAGAGAAACAATGATGCCAAGCACCAGCCTCCTTTTAAAGTGTCCAGTGGTGTCATTCTTACTTAATCATGACAGATTGATCTCCATCCATGTCCTCATCAACACCCACATCTGTGTTAATGGAGCAATCACTGAAAAGAGGTTAGCTGGTCCTTTTAAGGCAGGGCTGCAATGATGTTGAAATGTGTTTTGGGGGATAAAGTTCATTTTCTAGCCAAATATTGACTTTGCAAGCAATTGCTGTTAAGCTGATCACTCTTTATAACATTCTGGAGTATATGCAAATTGCCATTAGAAAATGTGAAGCAGTAGACTTTGTAAAAATTAATATTTGTGTCATTCTCAAAACTTTTGGCCATGACTGTAGTTTACCCTTGGATGTGCTGAAGTTAGTGGTGCAGGTGTTATTCTGACCAGATGGGAAGGCGTTGAAGGAAGCGTAGTAGGAGAAACATCCAAGAAAAATACAGCAATCCTGTGTGGTGGTAGGACATACACAAAAACACATTCGGCCCAGATGCCACAACATTTACTCAGTGGGCAGTTAGAGACATATAAGATCTCTGCCCGTGCTTACTGGTCCATGTATAGGTGGTTTTGTAGACTTTTAATCCCCTCGTGACCTTGGGTTTTTTTGCTTTTGAGTTTTCCTTTTTTTTGCTGCCGTTCTTCCCAGAGCCCTAGGTTTTTTACTTTTCAGTCAATATAGTTATGTAAGGGCTTGTTTTTTGTGGGAAGAGTTGTAATTTTGAACAATATAAATAAAAGTGCGGTGAAATTGCAAAAAAAGTGCAATTCCACAATAGTTGTTTTTTTTTACCATGTTCACTAAATGCTAAAACTGACCTGTCATTATGACTCTCGAGGTCATTATGAGTTTGTAGCTACCAAATATGTAGAAGTTCTTTTTTATTTAAGTGGTGAAAAAAATCCAAAGTTTAAAAAAAAACTGGGGCTGGTTAAGGGCTTATTTTTTGCACACCAATCTGGCATTTTTATTCCTACCATTTTGATGTAGATATGATCTTTTGATCGCCCGTTATTGCATTTTCATACAATGTTGTAGCAACAAAAAAAAAGTAATTCTGGCGTTTTGACTTTTTTTCTCGTTACACCGTTTACCGATCAGATTAATTCTTGTTATATATTGATAGATTGGGGCGATTCTGAATGCGGCGATACCAAATATGTGCATTTTCTTATCATTGTTTTATTTTGAATGGGGCGAATGAGGAGTGATATAAACTTTTATATTTTTTATTTTTTAATTTTTTAAAAACATTTCCTTTTAATTTTTACTTGCTTCAATAGTCTCCATGGGAGACTAGAAGCTACGGTCATCTAATCGCTTGTGCTAAAAACAGCAGGGTTTCAGCCCTGCTCTTTATGACAGAAATGCTCACTTGCTCTGAGCGCCGACCGCTGGGTGTCACTCATAGCAATCCGACAAAGACAACCACAGGGGTCTCCTGCAGACCCTGGGTTGTCATGCCAACCCATCGACGACATGTGGTCATGTGACACGGGTGCTTATGGGCGGGATCAGTGACGCGCTTCTGGTGTGAGCATGTTAAATGCTGCTGTCATTGATTGACAGCAGCATTTAACATGTTAACAGTTGCGTGTGGATCGTGTTGCCACCCGCGGCTGTTAGGAGCACATGTCAGCTATTCAAATCAGCTGACATGTGAGGGAAAAATTGCGGACTCATTGCCGGAGCCCGTAGCAAAGAGGGGAGCTATACGTCTAAGGCCGGTTTCACACGTCAGTGCTCCGGTACGGTGTAGTGACAGTTTCCTCACGTACCAGAGACACTAACACACGTAGACAAATTAAAATCAATGTGTCTCTGCACATGTCAGCGTGTTTTCACGGACCGTGTGTCCGTTTGCAAAACACGGAGACATGTCAGTGTTCGTGGGAGTGCACGGACTGCAAAAGTGCTGTACACGTGCACACAGAGAACAGTTCAGACTGTCCTCCGTGCGCACGGACGGCACGGACAGCTACAGTAAGAGCTGTCCCCTGCCTGTGGTGCTGAATCTGCTTGTCATTATTCTCGCTGCTCTGCCGGCAACAGCACGAGCAGGGAGAATAAAAGAAAAACCCGACGTGGGGTCCCCCTTAGGTTTTCAACCAACCCAGCAAAACTATACAGGTGGGAGCTGCTATTCTCAGGCTGGTAATGGGCCATGAGACATCAATAAGACACCTATGCATTACTAATCCTATAGAAAAGTAGAGGGTTGAATAAACACACACACAATAAGAATAAAGTCTTTTAATGAATGAATACACTACACAGTTGTTAAATCTTTATTATACTGCCATTCCTTTATCAATGCCCTCGATCTTCTGTAAAAAATATAAAATAAAAAAGTAACAATATCCCATACCTGTCCAGCGATCAGTCAAGTCCCATGGCGTAAATTGATCTCAGGGTTAATCAGGTTACAGCCGGAGCTCTGCGAATGCAGACACTCCGGCTGTAAACTACTGTGGAATGAATGGAAACAGTGAGCAGAGACTCAGTGACTTAAGTCATAAGACTTTATTCTTATTGTGTGTGTGTTTATTTAACCCTTTACTTTTCTATAGGATTAGTAATGAATAGGTGTCTTATTGACACCTATTGTAAGGTTCTATGTATATATTCCTGAAACTCAGTTTGTTCGTCAGCCATTTTACTTTCTGTCTTGCTGCAGCTATCTTGCCCTCAGTCAAAATGGAGTTTCCAGCTTGCATGTTCCCGCCCTGATTCTCTCCTTTGCTTCTTAAGCAGCCACAGCTGAGCAATCAGTGCTTCAGAATCTAGCCTGCAGTGAACCTGTGACTTGACTCCTGTAAGCCTTGGACCTTGTACTCCAGCTATTCCTACTGAGGAACTCTGAAGCACTTGTGGACTCTGAACCCTGCTCTTTGAAAGACCCACGTTTGCATGGACTTACGGTAACAGAGAAGAAGATCCTGAATCTGTATTGGAGAGTGATTGCTGAGCTTGGATTACTCTGGCCTGCTGTGTCTCCTGTTCTGTGTCTGCAAACTGTGTGACTATTTCTGCCAACTTGTATGAAGTAACACAGGACTTTTCTATATCAAACCTGTGACTCCTGTGTTTTCATCGCACCCAAGTGGTGGCTGGGAAAAACATACTGTATTTCCTGTGATCCCAACATATCATTAACCCTTTAGAAATCACTTATGTATCACTTACATGTAGACTATGGAATCCAGTGTTTTGGGGATATACAGCTGAACTCTTCAATGTGATGGGATGGAAATCCTCAATGACACTTTTGGTGGTAGTGCTGTCACATTCTTTCTTTGTGCTGAGCAAGGTTGCCTTGTTGCTCGGGAGGGGGAGGAAGAGGCAGAAACACAACAGAAGAGGGAGCAGGAGGAGGCTCAGATCTTTCCTGGTTTTTCAAGTGTGTACTCCACTGCAGCTCATGCTTTACATTCAGATGCCTCATCATGTATGTGGTGCTAAGGTTAAGAATATTTATTCCTCATTTCAGTCTTTGACAGCATTGCATGCAAACCACCATGTCATGTCAGGGATCTCATTTAAGCTGGCTTTGGTGTGTTTAGTTAATGAGAAGAGAGTGCATGAAAACTAAATGACACCACTCTTGTTAACCATATTAGATGTTACCCATAAAAAAGGAAATTACTCTGTTAGCCAAAACAGCTGTATCAATGCATTGTACAACTTTCTAAAACCTTATTCTAACAGGAAAGGCTCTGTACTCTTGTAACACAGAGAATGTGGTCCTTTAGAGCTACAGTATCTTGTACTTCTGATGAATGTTTTGCACAATATTCTTGTGAATGGTTTGTATCATTTCAATCAAACCAGAGAAACAAGAGAGCAAAAAAGTAGTCTTTGTGACCATGATCCATAGGAAACCTGTCAGAAAAGAATAAATGCAAGTTCTTCATGATGAGGGTATTTTGTACATTTGTCATGCGTCTGGGTTCGAACCCTTTAGCCTGTGTAACGGAGGCAAGGGCTGTAGTCGTGGCAGGCAATTGCGGTTCTGGCACACCCTGGCCCTCCGCCACATAAATACATTGTCCCTTCTGTTGTGCGCTTGGTGGTTCAATTACTTGCACATTAGAGTCCTCTCCAGTCTGCTGGGAGTTTCTTCCTTTAGGTACTATGCAAAGACAGGCAGAGTCCATATCCAGTTTTAAGCAAACAACTTTACTCAGTTCTTTTCTCAGCTCGTCCACATTAGTCACAGGTACAGCACAAGAATCTTTACACAATATAGCCTTTCCTTTCCCTGTGCTGTCTCTTACTCCTCCAGGAATATCGCAGGGTCATGCTGTCGCCTTCGGCACCGTAGAGCTCTCTCTGGTCAGCCTAACTCGCTCCAGGAATTCTCTGTCCGTTTTGCCCTGGACATTTGAGGTTGATCCACGTAATTGGCTGTCACCATGTTGATGCTGCCCTGTATTCCTCCGCCTCCCGTGTGATCGTTAATTCCTAGGCCCTAGACAAGCTGGGCTCTTCTGCTTCAACGTTGCGGGGCACAACTGCCCTGGCCTGGCTCCCCTAGTACTCGAACCCAGGAAGCTCTCTCTAACTTATCCCCAGTTGGTTCCTCCTAACTAATTCATATCTAAATCTATTGTGCCCCCCTTTAGTGGGCTAATCTATTTCCTACAATTACTTTACACATAACATATGTGCATTGTATTGCACAATATAGCAGCATTAAAAGGCATAGAAGGTAATAAAGATATATACAAGCCATTACACAATATAATACAAAATGTATCACACATATCAAATATAGATTACATTCGACAGTATATCATATCAAATGTATCAGCTTCTCAGGGATGCATGTAGGGAGCGTGGGGCATAAACTAGTCTCTGTACCCCCCTTACACCTGTGCTTGGCTTCTCTGTCCACTGAGCCAAAGCAGAAATACCTTCTTTCAGGATGTTTAGTTTCTTTTATCCATGCTTCTGTCTTTTTAGGCTAACAGGTGTTTTCATTTACCTATTTGTCTACCCTATTACCTTTTGGGTGCAACTTTATATACCCCTGCTGGCATTTCCAGCCTGTGATTGTCTCATTTGTTTATCTAGCCATCCTGCTGCAGTTTAAGCCACTCAGTGAAACACCAGCTAGGGTTTATCTGTCTTCAGTTTATGTTCTTTACCCTGCACCTTTCTGTTTAAGTAAGTAGGCGTCATATTTTCTGACAGTACATTAGGGTTACAATGCGTTCTATAGAAAAAAATTAAAATTATTTTTATTCAAAGGCTCGCCCCCTATAATTGTTACACATAATGACCTGTAATATCCTTTAAAGAATTGTTTATTTTGATTGTGTTTAAAAGTTGGCTCAATGTCAGCTCTTGAACACTTAATGGGCGGTAAAATAGGATTTGGGTAGTTTTCATATACAGCATCAATAAGGGCCCCACCGTTCCTTGAAACTTTCTTCAATTTACTTATTTGCAATTTCTAAAGAATATTTAATATTATTAATATTAGTTTATAGTTCCTGTTTCAAGTTAAACTTGCCAGATTACAGACAACATTCAGTATTATTCACTGTTTTAGGTAAGCCTGATATCTATATAGCTTATACCATTTTCATGTGTCTTTTACTGTTTAATTAAAGTTTTGCCTGAAATTTATTTTCTTTAATTTATAATAGTAATTTGCAAGTGTTGATGAGCGATATTAGGGTGATTTGCAGCAATTAGGGATGAGCAAATCCCTGTGGATGCAGCTTTGGCTGGATTTGGCCATTGTCCAGCCTGCACTGGAAGTGAATGGAGCTAAGGCCGAGCATGTGTAGTAGTACACTCTCGCTGTCCATTCACTGCCCTAGCTTCTGTCAGTTTGTAAAGTTTGTTGAAAGGCTGAGTGCAGGGCAGCCAATCAACAAACTTTGCAGCTGTAACCTCTCCCTCAGTCATTAGCATAGGTTGCTAAAGGTGAAGGAGAAGGTGCTCAGCCGAATACACTGGTATTCTCTCATCTTTAGCAGCAACGTCTCAAACTTTAAAGAAATGTGGTTTTATGTTTGTTAGGCTAGTTTCACACTAGCGTATGGCTGAGCTGCGGAGGGTTGCGGACTTCCTCCGTGAAGCTCCGCCACGGCCGCATCTCCTCCGGTCAGCTCCGCCTACATCGGCATGCGGCGTGCATACTCTATCTTTAACATTGGGTACGCAGGCCATGCCGATGTATGCGGATGCCTCCGCATGCGTCATTTTGACAGTGCGGCGACCTGCGCCGAATGTAACGAGTTGCATTTTGGTGCATTTGCCGCACCGTCAAAACGACGCATTCGGAGGCGGAGCTGACCGGAGGAGATGCGCCCGTGGGCGGAGCTTCACGGAGGAAGTCCGCAGCCCTCCACAGCTCGGCCATACGCTAGTGTGAAACTAGCCTTATTTAGACTTCCCACAGGTTTAGTCACTGTTGTCAGAAATAATGGCATCGTCAAATTTCAGTGTTGGAGGAATGTGGTTAATTGGAGGGACAGCAGGTAGTATTACCAATTCTAAGCTGTGGTCAAACTGGCTGGTGTCGCAGCCAGCGAAGTACTTTGGTTCTGAGAAAAAGTGAGAATCCTGACAAGGTAACAATATCACATGATCAATAAGGTGAAGAATCTGCTTGGTCAATGAATGAGTCTCAAGGAAAATGCTAAACGCCGAACCTAAACACAGGAATCCAAGGAGAAGGAATTAGTCAATAATCTTGATGATTTGTTTCATGTCACTCATGCTGATGTCATGAAACTTATAAAACTTCAGAAAGACTGTGACTTCATGTTTGCTCAGGGAGGAAAAAGTCATTATGGAAGCATGTGACTATTAGACAGAACGCTGGACAATGTCGACAAAAGGACATTTATGAGAGCATTACAGACAGAGAAACAAAGAAAAAAGGAAACTGAGCAAGGTCAGCAGTCTACAGCATCAGCTGAACTTTGCAGTAGTAGTAGCAGTTGCAGTGGCAACGGTGCTTCTGACAACGATAGTGATGAGGGCATAGGGCATTTTAGTTAAAAGAAAGGTAAGTCGGTAAGATCTGTCAACATCGTGAATCTGGAAGTTGCTGCAGCTCTAGACAGAAGTAATACCAGTGATTGAAAATTGACCTACCTTCTTACTGCTGCTTCTCAGTCTCTTGGCCATGATCCAGACAGTCTCATTGCCATGATCCAGACAGTCTCATGTTGAGTAGGGAATCTATCAGACATGCTCATCGCCCACATTGAGAGACTGCAGCAAATGCTATCAAAGCTTCCTTTGATAGCAGTTGACCACTGACTGCACACTGGAATGGGAAAATGTTTGCAAGCCAGACCACCAAGGAAACTACTGAGCAACTGCAGTACTAGTGTCAGCAGGAGGAACTGGGAACTTGTTGTCTTTCCCAGAGATACCTAACAGCACAGGAACAGCCCAGGTGAAGGCTATATTTGAAGTTCTGCATGATTGAACAACTAAAAAAAAAAAAGCTCTATTCATGTTTACTTTTCTAGGATTATATATAGATGTTTCACGTCTAACAAGTCTTTACACAGAATGATGTAATATGGGTGTTTTGCTGACAGCCAATACTTATTGTTATTTTTAGCACTTTTTATCTATACTGAACAGACATGCCATTTTGGGACATCTTATTATGTTTAATGCCTGAAAAAATACATTTGTATATTTTTTCCATATTACTTTATATTCTATTGGGCCCAGGCTTTGCCACCTTCTTTCCTCATTTGTGTTGTTCTCACCTGTTTATACATACCATATTTTCCGGCGTATAAGACGACCCCCCAAGTTTTCCAGTAAAAATATAAAATCTTCTTAAAAGTCGGGGGTCTTCTTATACACCGGCTGTCATCTTATAGGATGGGTACGGACCAATCTGCATATGGTGGGGGGGAGTGGTCCCGATGACAGAGGGAGCGAGTGTCTCACAGGGAAGGTGTAAGTGGAGTATCCCCCTATTACATCATTGTGGCAGCGGTGCTCTCTGCAGGTTTCTGTGCTGGGGGCGACGGCAGCTCCTCTTTGTATGCTGGGGGGTGGTGGCGGCTCTTTGTGCAGCGTCAGTGCTCCGCTGGCATTTCCTCAAAGCCCGGAGGCCCCGGCAGCTCCATATCTGTGATGCGGTGGCCTCTGGGAAAATGGCCCCTGGGGGCGGCACATGCTCAGTTTCAGATCTTGTCTCCCGAGATCTCGGGGCGAGATCTGAATCTGAGCATGCGCCGTCCCAGCAGCCAGTTTCCCAGAGGCCACCAAGACCCGCAGAGAGCACCGCTACCACAATGAGGTAATAGGGGGATACTCCACTTACACCTTCCCTGTGAGACGCCTCCTCCCTTCATCATCGGGACCACTCCCCCCACCATATGATGATTGATACGCACCCGCCCTATAAGACGACACCTGGCGTATAAGACGACCCCCGACTTTTAAGAATATTTTCAGGGGTTAAAAGGTCATCTTATACGCCGGAAAATACGGTATTTTTTAAATGTACTTCAATAATTGTTTTTATCATGTATTGAAATAAAAATCTATTTTTATTCATTATTCGCTTCTGAACAGAGCTTTTTTTTTTTAGATGTTTGTTTATTGTTCGATGCTCTATGATTCAGTTATAGGATATATATATATATATATATATATATATATATATACAGTACAGACCAAAAGTTTGGACACACCTCATTTTAAGATTTTTCTGTATTTTCATGACTAAGAAAATTGTAAAATTCACACTGAAGGCATCAAAACTATGAATTAACACATGTGGAATTATATACTTAACAAAAAAGTGTGTAACAACTGAAATTATGTCTTATATTCTAGGTTCTTCAAAGTAGCCACCTTTTGCTTTGATGACTGCTTTGCACACTCTTGACATTCTTTTCATGTGCGTCAATAGGTAGTCACCGGAAATGGTCTTCCAACAATCTTGAAGAAGTTCCCAGAGATGCTTAGCAGTTGTAGCACCCCATCACTCTCCTTCTTGGTCAAATTGCCCTCACACAGCCTGGAGGTGTGTTTGGGGTCATTGTCCTGTTGAAAAATAAATGCTGGTCCAACTAAACGCAAACCAGATCGAATAGCATACTGCTGCAAGATGCTGTGGTAGCCATGCTGGTTCAGTATGCCTTCAATTTTGAATAAATCCCCAACAGTGTCACCAGCTATTTTACCATGAAGGCCTGCTGCACAAAGTCTCCTCTTAACAGTTGTTGTAGAGATGTGTCTGCTGCTAGAACTCTGTGTGGCATTGACCTGGTCTCTAGTCTGAGCTGCTGTAAACCTGCTATTTCTGAGGCTGGTGACTCGGATAAACTTATCCTCAAAAGCAGAGGTGACTCTTGGTCTTCCTTTCCTGGGGCGGTCCTCATGTGAGCCAGTTTCTTTGAAGCACTTGATCGTTTTTGCAACTGCACTCGGGAAACTTTCAAAGTTTTCCCAATTTTTCGGACTGACTGACCTTCATTTCTTAAAGTAATGATGGCCACTCGTTTTTCTTTACTTAGCTGCTTTTTTCTTGCCATAATACAAATTCTAACAGTCTATTCAGTAGGACTATCAGCTGTGTATCCACCAGACTTCTGCACAACACAACTGATGGTCCCAACCCCATTTATAAGGCCAGAAATCCCACTTATTAAACCTCACAGGACTCACCTGTGAAGTGAAAACCATATCCGGTGACTACCTCTTGAAGATCTTCAAGAGAATGCGAAGAGTGTGCAAAGCAGTCATCAAAGCAAAAGGTGGCTACTTTGAAGAACCTAGAATATAAGACATATTTTCAGTTGTTACATACTTTTTTGTTAAGTATATAATTCCACATGTGTTAATTCATAGTTTTGATGCCTTCAGTGTGAATGTACAATTTTCATAGTCATGAAAATACAGAAAAATCTTTAAATGAGAAGGTGTGTCCAAACTTTTGGTCTGTACTGTACTGTATATATATATATATATATATATATATATATATATATATACAGTTTTTGAATAAATCCCCAACAGTGTCACCAGCAAAGCACCCCCACATCATCACACCACCTCCTCCATGCTTCACGGTGGGAACCAGGCATGTAGAGTTCATCCGTTCACCTTTTCTGTGTGCAAAGCTGTAATCAAAGCAAAAGGTAGCTACTAGTGTTGAGCGATACTGCTCGATATCTAAAAATATCGTATCGGAATGGTATCGCCGATATCACTAAATATCGTCGATATCCGATTCCGATACCGGAAGTCCCATGTAAGTCTATGGGAACAAAATATCGCAACAAAATAAACACTTTCTTTCGTTGTAAACACAAAATATACACACATAGAATACATATATATATACAGGTCCTTCTCAAAAAATTAGCATATAGTGCTAAATTTCATTATTTTCCATAATGTAATGATTAAAATTAAACTTTCATATATTTTAGATTCATTACACACCAACTGAAATTTTTCAGGTCTTTTATTGTTTTAATACTGATGATTTTGGCATACAGCTCATGAAAACCCAAAAATCCTGTCTCAAAAAATTAGCATATTTCATCCGTCCAATAAAATAAAAGTGTTTAAAACAAAATAAAAAAAAAACATCAAATAATAAAGTTCAGTTATGCACTCAATACTTGGTCGGGAATCCTTTTGCAGAAATGACTGCTTCAATGCGGCGTGGCATGGAGGCAATCAGCCTGTGGCACTGCTGAGGTGTTATGGAGTCCCAGGATGCTTCGATAGCGGCCTTAAGCTCATCCAGAGTGTTGGGTCTTGCGTCTCTCAACTTTCTCTACACAATATCCCACAGATTCTCTATGGGGTTCAGGTCAGGAGAGTTGGCAGGCCAATTGAGCACAGTAATACCATGGTCAGTAAACCATTTACCAGTGGTTTTGGCACTGTGAGCAGGTGCCAGGTCGTGCTGAAAAATGAAATCTTCATCTCCATAAAGCATTTCAGCCGATGGAAGCATGAAGTGCTCCAAAATCTCCTGATAGCTAGCTGCATTGACCCTGCCCTTGATGAAACACAGTGGACCAACACCAGCAGCTGACATGGCACCCCACACCATCACTGACTGTGGGTACTTGACACTGGACTTCAGGCATTTTGGCATTTCCTTCTCCCCAGTCTTCCTCCAGACTCTGGCACCTTGATTTCCGAATGACATGCACAATTTGCTTTCATCAGAAAAAAGTACTTGGGACCACTTAGCAACAGTCCAGTGCTGCTTCTCTGTAGCCCAGTGCTGCTTCTCTGTTTCTGGTTCAAAAGTGGCTTTACCTGGGGAATGCGGCACCTGTAGCCCATTTCCTGCACACGCCTGTGCACGGTGGCTCTGGATGTTTCTACTCCAGACTCAGTCCACTGCTTCCGCAGGTCCCCCAAGGTCTGGAATCGGTCCTTCTCCACAATCTTCCTCAGGGTCCGGTCACCTTTTCTCGTTGTACAGCGTTTTCTGCCACATTGTTTCCTTCCAACAGACTTCCCATTGAGGTGCCTTGACACAGCACTCTGGGAACAGCCTAATTGTTCAGAAATTTCTTTCTGGGTCTTACCCTCTTGCTTGAGGGTGTCAATGATGGCCTTCTGGACATCAGTCAGGTCGGCAGTCTTACCCATGATGGCGGTTTTGAGTAATGAACCAGGCAGGGAGTTTTTAAAAGCCTCAGGAATCTTTTGCATGTGTTTAGAGTTAATTAGTTGATTCAGAAGATTAGGGTAATAGCTCGTTTAGAGAACCTTTTCTTGATATGCTAATTTTTTGAGACAGGATTTTTGAGTTTTCATGAGCTGTATGCCAAAATCATCAGTATTAAAACAATAAAAGACCTGAAAAATTTCAGTTGGTGTGTAATGAATCTAAAATATATGAAAGTTTAATTTTAATCATTACATTATGGAAAATAATGAAATTTAGCACTATATGCTAATTTTTTGAGAAGGACCTGTATATATATATATATATATACATGTCATTGTGACATATATATATACATATATTTATAGTTTATACACTTCTACATAGTAAAATAGACTCTGATTCAATTGCCGGGTAAAGCCGTGACATACCCCATAGAAATCGACGGGCTCGGTGCCGAGTACCCCAAAACCTCTGGCTCTGTGCGACTCAACTTGGGCGTCACGAACAGGATTCTGTAGCTCGCTATAAGCGAGTCCTGTGTGCCTGAATTGAACTGGTTTTGTGCTTGAGAATTGCTAAAATCATCAGAGAATGTATTTGCCATTTTTCCGCCATATCTGCGTCACGACGAGGCACTGGTGAAGAAGAAGGGCGTGCTCTTCGTGGGTGTACACTCACTCAGTGGCGCAAAAAAGATGGCCGACCACTCTAAATGGTACTGCAATGTAAGATCGTGCCCCACAGCTCTTCAGTTCCGCCTCCTCATCCTCCTCAGTGTGCGGAAACTAACACGAAGGTCCCGCCTCACTACAAAAGAGGGGCCCTCTCCAGATGCTAATGACACATGTGACTTGGCAGAGATGGCTAATGGACATGAGCAGAAGTGTGAAGGGATGGAGCAGTCAGAGCCTCTCCCCCACGGAAGCGACCCGATCGCCACGGAACCACCGTTGGGCACCCAGCCTGGAAACCCTCCTACGCTGCAAGAAGCGGAGGATACCCTAAGAGGCCTGGCCTGGCGCCGGGAGGAGGTCGCCAGGATGGAAGCCAGCTGGCGTGCCCTAAAACTAAACTTGGAGCGGCGCCAATCCCTCTTACCTGAAGTGTCTGTACCGGAAGGTGAGGCACCCGTTCTAGTAGAGGAGTCCGTGCGGGCATCCCAGCCCTTGCAATGTGATCCGGTTGACGTTGTCGCAGTGGAGGCACCCGTTCCTGCAAAAAACTCTGCACCGGCAGCACCCCAGATCCCGCTGTCTGCCCCATCGCTGAGACAGAAGAAGCGACACCCGTCCTCATGGAGGAGGCCGCGCAGGCACCAGAGGTCTACCTGTCTGTACCGGAGCCCCGACTGTCATCTGTTCCAGAGCCGGCTGCTTCCTCCGCAGGTGAGCGCCGCCAGGACTGGGGGGCGCCAGAAGAGCTGCCGCAAACCGGACATCGTAAGCTGCAGTTTGATGGTGGAGACATGGAGATGCTGGTGGAGGAGAATTACAACCGGCGTCAGGAGGAAGAGTGGAGACGTTGGGAGCGGGAAGCAGAGCGACAAAGGAGCAGCGAGAATCCCAAAAGCTTCAGCAACGTAACCTGGAGAAGGACCGGGCAGATAAGGACCGGATGAGAAAAGATAAAGGAACCCTGTGGGAGCCGCGGCGTAAGGGTGCAGTACGGAGCTTTAAATTGAAAGGTGGTTGGGGCTTCATCCAGGAGCCTGGACTTTATTTAGAAGTGTTTGTGACCCGGCGGGACGTGGAGGCTCACCTCCCAGAAGGACACCAGGGAAGGGACCTGTTGCCAGGAGACTTGGTGACTTACACCCGACGCTGGGGTTACAATGGATGGTACGCCCTAAATGTTACCAGGTGCGACCCCTACTCCCCAGAGTGTCAGGAACCTGTGAGACCCTCGGAGCCTTCAGCCTCCCACATCCAGGCCTCTGCACAAGTGCCCACCCCACGCCGTAAATCTCCCCAGCCTCCCTCAGTGGTCTCCTCAGCAGCCCCAGCTATGGACATGATAACTATAGCTGGCCCGTACCCGGCGCCTGTTAGGCCCCCTGGGGTTCGTTCAGTCCGGGACATAGGGCTCCAGACCCGGAGGGAGATGAAAGAGGTGGCCACACAGACACAGATAGCGGGTCACGACTTGACTGTACAGGCCACACGACGTCATCAGGTCCTGGTGGTCCTTGGTGTCTCGGATGTTTGGCAAGCATCAGAAGAGTACCAGGTGGTACCTGGAACACCCCTGCCAAAGAATTATAAATAACCCGGACAGGGTCCCTGTATGTAAATAGTTAAATTGTTGATGTACCCGGACGGGTGAATGTTCATAAAAATTTTTTTAAATTTAATAAAAAACACAACACAGTTTTCATTACTTTTATTACAGTCTCATCCTGCGACGCCATCGATCTCCTGTAAAAAAATGAAAAAAAAAAAACAGCAGTATACCACCTGTCCGACGCAGTCCATAGTAACGAGTGTCCCACGACGATCCAGCTCTGCTACATCAGAATGACAGGCAGAGCCTGTCATCCCGGCGCAGCACAGCTGATTACCTGCTTCCCCGGCGGTGACGTCATCGGACTGCTTTACGGCCGGGATTACCCTGCAGTCACTGCAGTTATCGCGAAAAACTGCATGTGACCGCCAGGGAGAAGATAATGGCGGCCATCAAGCAGTCCAGGACGTGACCGCCGGAGATCTTCTGCCAGGTAAGTGCCGCTGACTCCTGACAGACCCGACCGACGGACACTCACAGTGACAGTGACAAATCCGATTCCGGTATCCGATATGACGAAAATATCGGTACTCGGAATCGAAAGCCCGATACAGCTAATATCGGCCGATACCCGATATTTGCAGTATCGTATCGCTCAACACTAGTAGCTACTTTGAAGAACCTAGAATATAAGACATATTTTCAGTTGTTTCTTACTTTTTTGTAAAGTGGAATGTATAATTCCACATGTGTTAATTCATAGTTTTGATGCCTTCAATGTGATTCTACAATTTTCATAGTCATGAAAATACAGAAAAATCATTGAATGAGAAGGTGTGTCCAAACTTTTGGTCTGCACTGTATATATACAGGTCCTTCTCAAAAAATTAGCATATAGTGCTAAATTTCATTATTTTCCATAATGTAATGATTAAAATTAAACTTTCATATATTTTAGATTCATTACACACCAACTGAAATTTTTCAGGTCTTTTATTGTTTTAATACTGATGATTTTGGCATACAGCTCATGAAAACTCAAAATCCTGTCTCAAAAAATTAGCATATCAAGAAAAGGTTCTCTAAACGAGCTATTACCCTAATCTTCTGAATCAACTAATTAACTCTAAACACATGCAAAAGATTCCTGAGGCTTTTAAAAACTCCCTGCCTGGTTCATTACTCAAAACCGCCATCATGGGTAAGACTGCCGACCTGACTGATGTCCAGAAGGCCATCATTGACACCCTCAAGCAAGAGGGTAAGACCCAGAAAGAAATTTCTGAACAATTAGGCTGTTCCCAGAGTGCTGTGTCAAGGCACCTCAATGGGAAGTCTGTTGGAAGGAAACAATGTGGCAGAAAACGCTGTACAACGAGAAAAGGTGACCGGACCCTGAGGAAGATTGTGGAGAAGGACCGATTCCAGACCTTGGGGGACCTGCGGAAGCAGTGGACTGAGTCTGGAGTAGAAACATCCAGAGCCACCGTGCACAGGCGTGTGCAGGAAATGGGCTACAGGTGCCGCATTCCCCAGGTAAAGCCACTTTTGAACCAGAAACAGAGAAGCAGCACTGGGCTACAGAGAAGCAGCACTGGACTGTTGCTAAGTGGTCCCAAGTACTTTTTTCTGATGAAAGCAAATTGTGCATGTCATTCGGAAATCAAGGTGCCAGAGTCTGGAGGAAGACTGGGGAGAAGGAAATGCCAAAATGCCTGAAGTCCAGTGTCAAGTACCCACAGTCAGTGATGGTGTGGGGTGCCATGTCAGCTGCTGGTGTTGGTCCACTGTGTTTCATCAAGGGCAGGGTCAATGCAGCTAGCTATCAGGAGATTTTGGAGCACTTCATGCTTCCATCGGCTGAAATGCTTTATGGAGATGAAGATTTCATTTTTCAGCATGACCTGGCACCTGCTCACAGTGCCAAAACCACTGGTAAATGGTTTACTGACCATGGTATTACTGTGCTCAATTGGCCTGCCAACTCTCCTGACCTGAACCCCATAGAGAATCTGTGGGATATTGTGTAGAGAAAGTTGAGAGACGCAAGACCCAACACTCTGGATGAGCTTAAGGCCGCTATCGAAGCATCCTGGGACTCCATAACACCTCAGCAGTGCCACAGGCTGATTGCCTCCATGCCACGCCGCATTGAAGCAGTCATTTCTGCAAAAGGATTCCCGACCAAGTATTGAGTGCATAACTGAACTTTATTATTTGATGTTTTTTTTTTTTATTTTGTTTTAAACACTTTTATTTTATTGGACGGATGAAATATGCTAATTTTTTGAGACAGGATTTTTGGGTTTTCATGAGCTGTATGCCAAAATCATCAGTATTAAAACAATAAAAGACCTGAAAAATTTCAATTGGTGTGTAATGAATCTAAAATATATGAAAGTTTAATTTTATTCATTACATTATGGAAAATAATGAAATTTAGCACTATATGCTAATTTTTTGAGAAGGACCTGTATATACATAAATATATATAGGTGTTTTGTTGTTCTGCATGATTGGCAACTCTTGAAGAAAGTGAAGTTTATGTCATTCGACGCGACCATTAGTATCACTGGCACAAAGGCTGGTGCATGTATCTTCTTGCAACATAAACTGCAGAAAGAACTACTGAGTTTGGCGTGTAGGCTCCACATTCATGAGTATGGATGAGCGAGTATAATCGTGAGTATTTGGTACTCGGCGAGTAATGAAGTACTCGCGGTACTAGAAACATAGCGAGTACTTCACTACTCACCTTGAAATATTCGTATCTCCCACCCAGCATTTGCCAATCACAGTAATGCTGCAGCCTTCTTGGTTGTGGCATTACTATGATTGGCTGGCCACCCAGCGTCATACATGAGTCATAGCCTATGACTCATAGGCTCTATATAAGCCCTGCCGCCGCCATTTTCTGCACATTGCATGCAGAACACAGCTAGTGTAGGGAGAGTGTGAGCAGCTGCTAGGGAGTCTTGTGTTTGTGTGTGCAAATCGTCCAGAAATTCTCTATAAAACCCAAAAGCTCTTTTCAGAGCTGTAAGTATAAAGTCAGGGACTGAGTAGTGACAGTTTTCCCAGCTATTTTTGGGGTCACATTTACCCCTGCAGTGCAATTTTTTTGTGCTCTCTTGTTTGTTACTAGGGTGCGTAATCTCGCCTTAAACCTCAGGGCAATTTTTTTGTGGCAGCACCATTGTCTTGTGTGGTGACTGGGGTGCGTAATCTCACCTTAAACCTCAGGGCAATTTTTTTGTGGCAGCACCACTGTCTTGTGTGGTAACTGGGGATTGTAATCTCACCTTAAACCTCAGGGCAATTTTTTTTGTGGCAGCACCACTGTCTTATGTGGTGACTGGGGTGTGTAATCTCGCCTTAAACCTCAGGGCAAAATTTTTGTGGCAGCATCACTGTCTTGTGTGGTAACTGGGGTGCGTAATCTCGCCTTAAACCTCAGGGCAATTTTTTTGTGCTGTTGCGGTGCTGTTTGTAAAACACAAAGCAGTACTAGGCTGTAGTGCTACCTTCCCCAAAGCACTAACTGCTCCTTGTTCCCCAATATCTGCATCTGAACATCTGCAACTATGGCAGAAAAATCCAAAATTCCTAAAAAGGCTGTTGTGAAGGGAAACGGACATGGACGTAGACGTAGGGTTGTCATTGGTTCCCAACAAGACATAGAGTCTGGGAGACCAAAAAAGGTTGATGCATCTAGGTTCCTGGCAAAATTTCCCAGTCTGTAACATAAATGGGTCTGGAAGCCAGAAGAACAAGAGCAGATACTGTCTTGGATGGCTGATAAGGTCTCAATGAAATTTTCTAGCAGCACCCAATCATCCATGACAAAACAGTCTCCTGTCCATACAGAGAATGCTGGGTCATCCTCTTCTCAACCTGTTCCTAGTTCATCACCTCATCAGGAGTCACAGGAAACATTTGACCCCAACCTTGGCCACTCCGAGGATCTGTTTTGTCCATTTCCTTTCGCTGCCTCTGGCCTCTCACCATGTGACATTGAAGAGGAACGTGAGGAGGTATCGTCTGTTGATGATGGCAAAATATTTGAAACCCCATGACCAGAAGAAAGCCACTTTCATCCACATGTTATACCGGGTGAAAAGTTGGAGGCTGATGGTGATGACACACAGTTGCCATCTGGCCAGTCGACAATATCAACACGGAAGGAGGATGACATGGACGACGAGGTGGTCGATGATGAAACCACCGATCCAACCTGGACCGTTGGCACGCATAGTCAACACAGTAGCACAGAGGAAGAAGGTGTGTACGTAGCACCAACAAAGTCACCAAGGGCTATTGGTTTGAGCAGAGTGCGAAGTGTGTCAACTGTTGCCAAGAGCAATCCCTCTGTGCCCCAAGTTAAGGCAAGGGTGCGTTCAGCCACTGTCTGGAAAAAATTTTCAGATAGTCCTTCTGAACCTAATGTTGTCATCTGTAGCATCTGCCATATGAAGCTAAGCAGAGGCCAGGGCAAAGGCAACCAAAGCACCACCAGTATGCGGAAACACATGGCAGCCAAGCACCCTAGTCGGTGGGCGGAACAACAGGGTACCAAATCAGTGTCTGCGGGTCAAACCACTGCCATGTCGCCTGTGATCTGTCCTTCCCAATCTGCTGGGCAGGAAGCAGGTGATCATCATACCTCTTGTTCACAGACACAGGACACAACAAGCTCATCCACTTGTTTGTCCCAGCCAAGCATCCAGTTGTCCTTGCCCCAGACGTATGAAAAGAGGCATAAATACCAAGCCACGCACCCACAAGCACAAATACTGAACGCCCACATTGCCAAGTTGCTAGCAATGGAGATGTTGCCATTTAGGTTTGTGGGGACACAGTCTTTCCATGATCTGTTGACTGTGGCTGCCCCACGATACTCGATTCCCAGCCAGCACTATTTTTCCTGGTGTGCCATTCCCGCGTTACACCAGCACGTCTTATACAATCTAAAGCGTGCTCTCACCAATGCCGTAACTGGGAAGGTCCACCTTACAACAGACTCGTGGACAAGTACTTGTGGCCAGGAACGATACATCTCTGTCACTGCACACTGGCTCAACCTGGTGGAGGGTGGGACAAAGTCTGAAAGTGGACCATCACATATCCTACCCATGCCACGAATAGCGGGTGCAACCTCAATCAGGGTTTCTGCCTCATCATATACATCCTGTCTCCCCTCTTCCTTCTCCTCCGCCTCGTCATTCTATGCTGAATTAACCTCCACATCACTCCCAAGTTGGGAGCTGTGCAGCAGCGCATTGGCAAAGCAGCAACACACTCTGCTGAAGCTGATCTGCTTAGGTGAAACACCACTCACTGCAGCACAGCTGTAGCAAGGAATTAAACAACAGACGGATCAGTGGCTCTCCCACTGCAACTCCAACCCGGTCTGGTTGTCTGTGATAATGGCCGTAACCTGGTGGCGGCTTTAAAGCTCGGGAAGCTGGTACACGTGCCATGCATGGCTCACGTGCTGAACCTAGTGGTGTAGAAATTTATAAAAACATACCCTGACTTGCCGTACCTACTTGAGAAGGTGCGCCGTATTTGCGCCCATTTCCACCATTCCTCAACCGCTGTTGCCGGTCTTACAGTGCTTCAAAAGCAATTTAATTTGCCAAACCACTGACTCATTTGCAACCTGCCAACACGGTGGAACTCAACATATCTTATGTTGGCAAGGATAAGTGAGCAGCAGAGGGCACTTGCTGAATACCAGCTTAAACATGCCAGTCACACTGAGACTCAGCCAAGACACATAACAACTGTCGAGTGGGTGTGGATCACTGATATTTGTGAGGTGCTTGATAACTTTGAGTACTGCACCAAGCTTGTGAGCGGTGATCAGGCTATTATCAGTGTAACCATCCCTATGCTATGTCTGCTGAAAAAAAATCGCTGCATAATCTAAAAATGGAATCTTTGAGTGCCCAGCAGCTGGGTATGGAGCAAATTTCACAATGGATGATCCTACCCAGCCCAGCCAATATCATCAGACAAGATTGGGGATGAAGATGATGATGAAGACGAGGAGGCAGAGGACTTCTTTTTCAGTGGTACCGAGCGGACACCTCATGCTACAGAGGGGACTCCCAACCTCAGCTTCATGTCTGTCCAGCATGGGTGGGCTGGAGAGGAGGAGGTGGAGGAGGAGAGTCAGTGTGAGGAAAGGATGGGTATTATTCCTCCTTCTGGGGTCACAGAACATTTGCCTCTTTGCAGCTTGGCACAGATGGCACACTTCATATCTGACTGTCTGTGCCAAAACCCTCGCGTAATCCACATTTTGAGTAGCAAACTATACTGGTTGGCCACCTTTCTAGACCCACGGTACAAGGACAAATTTCCTTCGCTACTGTTGCAGTCACCAAGGGGTTTCACAATTGAATCCTTCAAGAGGGCCGTTGTCGATCATTTGATGGCAACAGCACCCTCAGACACCGCTGCTAGCATAGGTATCAGCTCTGTGCAACAGCATGCATTAATGGCGAGAGACAAGCCAAGCAGGACCAAAAGAGGTGGTGGTAAAATGTCCACAAACTGGGCCATCTTCATTAAAACAGGCTCATCAGCAAGGACTAGCTGGACCAGTAACAATATCAAGGAGGGAGAAGTCGAACAAGATGGTCAACGACTAAGTAACCATACCTGAGTCCCTCATGACGCTTCTGTTCCGTTTAATTACTGGGTATCCAAGCTGCATAGTTGGCCAGAACTCTCCTTATGTGCCATGGAGGGCTGGCCTGCCCTGCTGCTAGTGTGATGTCAGAGCGTGTTTTCAGTGCCGCTGGCGCAATCATCACAGATACCCACACATGGTTGACTACAGAGAATGCTGATAGGCTGACTCTGATAAAATTTAACAAGGACTGGATTTCGTAATAGTATTTAAGCCCTCCAGATGACAGTATCCAAACCTAAAGTCACCCAAAACATTATTTGATGCAACTGGTGATCACGTCCATCCCTTCCCATACAAACCCTTTTTCTTCTTCTTGCACATGTTTTCAACTCCTGCTTCTGCCACATGTACCTCATGGTCAATAAGCTAAAAACAATGTTCCATTCATTAACATTTCACATCGAAGGCACTTGTGATGAGACCCTTCTTCCTTCATCAACCATGGTATCATGCCCCTTGGGCTAATTTTTGGAGACATTATGGCTATGCCTAGACACTGGGCACTGCAACTACTGAGCTAGTAGTCTACTTTCATAATTGTCTGGCTCTTGAGGCCTCCTTCCTGCTTCAACCATGATACAACCCCTAGGGCTAATGTTTTGAAGACACTATGTTTATGCCTGCCATTGGGCACTGGAACTACCGTGCTAGTAGTCTACTTTCATAATTGTCTGGCTCTTGAGGCCTCCCTGCATCAACTATGATAAAGCCCCTAGGGCTAATGTTTTGAAGACACTATATCTATGCCTGCACATTGGGCACTGAAACTACTGTGCTACTAGTCTACTTTCATAATTGTCTGGCTCTTGAGGCCTCCTTCCTGCGTCAACCATGATACAGCCCCTAGGGCTAATGTTTTGAAGACACTATGTCTATGCCTACACATTGGGCAGTGGCAGTGGAACAACAAGGACAATTGTCCAAGCTTTATAATTGTGAATTCCTTGTGATGATGATGGCTGGCTTCTTCCTGCATTAACCATCACACAGCCCCTAGGGCAGATTGCTCTCCTTACACCACTTACACACCTATCTGTCAGAAGATCACCTCCATCATCACTCACTCTTACGGCACTTCTGATATATCATTGGCACTGCGTAAGTGGCATACGAGTCCCACTCTGCCGGAAAAACATGACAGGACTTCAAATAGTGTGTACAATTTCTAGTGAAGCAGTGGTGTAAAACCACTCGTGCAGCCCCTGATCAGGTGCCCCCATGTTACATACATTTGTTTACAGCATACATTTTTTTTTAACATTTACACATTTTTTAGCCTTTTCCTCAGCCCTCAGACCGCTTTGTAGGGTCCAGCAGACAATTACTCGCATTTTCCATTGACTAACATTGGACTCGCTACTCGTACCGAATACCCGAGTATTACGATATACTCGGTACGAGTATAGCGAGTCCGAATATTTCACTACTCGCTCATCCCTATTCATAAGCTATTTGTTCCAAATGTATTTGAAAAGTTATGGCCGTAATTAACAGGTTTAAATAGAAAGTTGTTTGAGAGATTTTCAGCTGCCTGGAATCAACTGGATAAAACCAAGTCTTTGGCTGGAAGGAAAGATGACATAGTTTCAACTGAGCTGGTCCACTTTAGAAGTGTCTAGTTGAATTTTGCACCAACCAGCTTGCACAATGCCATGCAAGAGATGATTACAAGAAATTGTTAACAATGGCACTCCTGTTCCTTGGTTCGCCGGCAAACCCAGACGTGTACATCAATACTCCAGGTGCCTACCATTGGGCCCATAAATGGCCAAAATTATATACAAGCTGAATAAATTAATGTTTCATCACCAATTTCATTTAACTTTCACAGAATTAAAAATCTCCAGTAATTTTAAACTTTTACTGTCTGCTTATACGTGAAGGTTTGGTACCGCTATCAGATCCAAGCCGCAAAATGACTTGACATTACTGCAAGAACTAGTAGCAAGCAAAGGAATCAATGCGCCTGTTTTTGAGGCAGCAAAAAAAACCTTACAAAGACACCTGTGGTACCTCAGTGAGACTATTGTTCTGGCTTTTTTTGACAGTCAGGTTCAAATTGCAGAAAAGGTGGAGATGGCACTAGCTCTGCAGAAGGAAGGCAACGATATCTGCTAAATCCGCATGCAGCTTGCCGAAGACCTTGTGTCACACAAGAAGCATCATCACTAGAGTTGAGCGAAACAGGTCGGTCAGATTCAAAAGTCGGCGACTTTCGCCAAAGTCGGGTTTCGTTGTCCGAAACCCAACCATAGAGTGCAGTCGGCCATGCGGCCGTTGACCCAAACGCCAAAGTTCGTTTTCCCAGAATGCTTTCAGGCGCCTTTTTTCAGCCAATGAGCAAGGACGTACACTGTGGGCAATGAGATGACATGTGCAACGTCCACCACCATCTTAGAGAAGGCCATTGCAGTGATTGGCTTGCTTTGGGGAGCGTCATAGTGGCTATAAAAGCCCTGAGCGCCGACCTCCATTTTACTTCTGCTGATCTTAACAGTAGGGAGAGGTTGCTGACTCTGTTTATCAGTAGGGAGAGAGTTAGGGCTGGAAACAGAAGTTCTTCTGTGCTTGTGTTGATAGCAATTGTGCTGTACAGTTAGTGTGCAGTGACAGGGGAGGATTTTCTTGTGTGCAGCAGTGCTGGTTATTAGGCTGCCTGCTAGATGTATTGCTGTGTGTACACTGCAGTGCAGACTGCTTGTTACACAGCACTAATACTTTTATTCTTTTTTCAGCACAGTTACAGAGTGTTCATTTTTTCCCACACCATATAGAGCTGTACGCTCCTCACACACTAACATTGTACCGGCTGGTATCATGGACAAATACATGCTGACTATCTGTGTGTGACTCCGGAAATATATACGGAGATTGAAAATTTCCCCAAAACCGTCTACAGCTGTCCGCTTCTGATACAGTACCATATATCTGCTCTTTGTATTAGGCCGGAGTCACACTGGCGACAAAATCGGACGACTGCAATGCGATGAAATATCGCATTGCAGTCGGACCTATGTTAATCTATGGAGCAGCTCCCAGTATCCGATTTTTTGTGGTCCGTTTTAAACGTCCGTGTACAATCGCAGCATGCTGCGATTGTCACCGATTGTCGGTCGACAATCGCCAATGCAAGTCTATGGGAGCGATGAAAAATCGGATTACAAACGGACCACACTGTGTGACTTGCGATTAAATCGCATCAGTGTCCTTTAGAAAAGCCGGCAATTCATCCCTGCCTATACTGTAAAAGCACACTGACAGCTTTAATAAAGAATCGAATCAATACATATCCACACATAGAATCCACATATATATTATATATATATATATATATATGTCATTGTGACATATATATATATACATATATTTATAGTTGTTACACTTCTACATACTGTAATAGCTGCTAATTCAATTGCCGGCTTCAGTGAAATCACAGAAGCCGACATGCAATGATACATTGTTTCCACACATTTAACCATGTAATTTCATGTATTTTTATATATGTTTGAAACATACAATTACATGAGTATATGTGTGCTAAATTTCAGACATGTAGGGGTTAATTAAAGGTGTAAATTCGTTGAAAAAAAATGCGTGGGCTCCCGCTGTATTTTCTCCACCAGACAGACAAAGCAAGCGAGTGGGGGCAGATAATAACAGCGTAGGGAGGGTACATTTTTTTTGTGCCCCCTGGCTACTAACATCTGCCCCCAGACACCCCAGAAAGGGCAAATCTATAATTAGATTCGCCCTTTCTGGCACTTTGCCCGTCTATTCCCATTGCCCTGTAGCGGTGGCGAATGGGTTAATCTCACCTTAATGTCACCTTAGTATTGAAAGGTGACCTTAAGGTAGGTTAATAATTGAGAGCTGTCAATTAGACAACTATCAATTATTAATCCTATTGTAGTAAATTAAAAAAACACAGACACATTAATTAAAAATTATTTTAATGAAATAAAAACACCTTTTTTTTACCATATTTTATTTTACACTTAATCCGTGCGAAGCCATTGATCTCCTAAAATAAATAAAAAAAAATAAAACAACATTATTCTTACCTATTCCGCTGATCTGTCACGTCCCACGCTGTAATCCTTCACAAAGGGTTAACTAGCTTTGAGCCAAGCAGTGCAAGTAATCCTGCATGCTCAGCTCAAAGTTCATGAATGAATAAGTTCCTCTCCTGGCGACAGGAGAGGATGTGTTTCATGAATGAAGCTTAATTGATTGTAACCACTTTCCCTTTAGGTCAGGTCACTAAAGTTAAATTGCCAATAAATCAATTAAGCTCCATTCATGAATCTATTCCTCTACTTTCGCTGGGAGAGGAACTTATTCATTCAGGGGAATACAGGTCTGAGACAGCATTATTAGCTCTCTGCGACCTGTAACCTGTTAACCCTTTCTGATGGATTACACCGTGGGACCTGACTGTACATCGGATTGGTAAGTATAATTTTGCTTTTTTATTTTATTTTTATTACAGGAAATGGTTTTAGCAGGAAAATAAAATATGGTCAAAAACTGTGTGATTATTTAATTAAACTTATTTTTTATTAAACTGTGTGTGTTTGATTTTTCTTTCATACAATAGGATTAATAATTGATAGTTGTCTAATTGACAGCTATCAATTATTAACCTGCCTTAAGGTCACCTTTCAATACTAAGGTGACAATAACGCCAGATTATTAACCCATTCGCCACCGCTACAGGGCAATGGGAATAGACGGGCAAAGTGCCAGAAAGGGCGAATCTAATTATAGATTTGCCCTTTCTGGGGTGTCTGGGGGCAGATGTTAGTAGCCAGGGGGGGCACAAAAAAAATGTACCCTCCCTAGGCTATTATTATCTGCCCCCACTCGCTTGCTTTGTCTGTCTGGTGGAGATAATACAGCGGGAGCCCACGCATTTTTTTTCAACGAATTTACACCTTTAATTAACCCCTACATGTCTGAAATTTAGCACACATATACTCATGTAATTGTATGTTTCAAACATATATAAAAATACATGAAATTACATGGTTAAATGTGTGGAAACAATGTATCATTTCATGTCGGCTTCTGTGATTTCACTGAAGCCGGCAATTGAATTAGCGGCTATAACAGTATGTAGAAGTGTAAGAACTATAAATATATGTATATATATGTCACAATGACATTATATATATATATATATATATATATATATATGTGCTCTATGTGTATATATCTATTCTTTCTTGTGGCATTTAAATACTATTCTTTTGGATCCATTATATGTCAGTTTTGCAAGCCTGCGAGAAAATCTCACAAGTCGGATGAAAATCGGATGTTACAAGGTACACACACATGCGATTAAATCGCATCTTTGAAGGAAAATCGGATGCCAGAAGGATGTGTGATGTTTTTATTTTGATCCGATTGTCGACCGTCTAAAACGGACCGATTTTTTGTGGTTGTGTGTGACTCCGGCCTTACGGTCAAATCCATACTGAGTGAGCGTCTGTGTGTGACTCTGGAACTATATACAGAGATTTCCTTTTGTCCCCAAAACCATATACAGCTGTCTGCTTCTGATACAGTACCGTATATCTCCTCTTTGTATTACGGTCAAATCCATACTGAGTGAGCGTCTGTGTGTGACTCCGGAAATATATACGGAGATTGAAATTTTCCCCAAAACCGTATACAGCTCTATGCTCCTCATACAGTACCATATATCTGCTGGTATTTTTGGTACATTTTCTCAAACATGAGGAAGTATGGTGGAAGAGGCCGCAGAGGTGGGCGGAGGGGCCAGCTGGTACTAATGGTGGTGGTGGTGCATCTGCTGGTAGTGCCAAAAGCACAATACCACCTAAGGCAGGAGGTGTTGAGCCTGCGTCATCGCCTGGCTCCAGAAGGCCTGGAAGGCTCCCTTTTCTGGGAGTAGGTAAACCGCTTTTAAAGCCGGAGCATCAGGAACAGGTTTTGGCTTACATTGCCGAAACAGCCTCCAGATCTATCGCCTCCTCTTCTGAAGTTTCAAAAAATGCAAGCACTGAGTTGTCAGTGCAGGCTCCTGGTCAGGAACAACACCTTTCCTTGTGTCTTTCACCCCCACCAAAAGTGAAGGATGCGGCAGGCCACACATCTGATTAGTCCATGGAGCTCTTTTCACATACCATGCCTGGGTTATCAAGTAAAATCCTGAATTCCCCAGTCCAAGATGAATCTGACTAGAAGTGCACTGATGCACAGTCACTGCTATATTATTTTGCTGGTACATTCATCCAGAGCACTACATTGCCCTCGTAGTCTACTGAGCCATAATCTGACCCTGATGAAACTCAGGTGCCCCTTCCCGCATACTATACCACCTTACACGGTGACACAGAGGAAGGTGCAGATGAAATTGAGGAGAATGTGATAGATGACCCAGTTGTTGACCCGGATTGGCATTCATTGGGGGAAGAGGGTGCCGCTGGCAATAGCTCAGATGAGTAGGAGGATCCACAGCAGGCATCGACATCGCATCTGCGCTTATCTGGCAGGCCCATAGCAGTCCAAAAATGTGTTAAAAAAACAAAAGAGTTACAGGACAGCTTGGCCAGACGGTCAAATTCGCACGGCGTGCAAGCCCTGAATAGTTTTTCCATAGTAGGAAGAGTGCAGTGTGGCACTTTTTTGACAAAAATCCTATTGATGAGGCAAAGGTTATCTGTAAGAAGTGCGGAAGGACCTTTAGCTGAGGGAAAAATCTCCGAAATTTGAATGCCAGTTGCATGCTTAGACATGTAAACACCATACACTTGCAAGCGTGGACGGACTACAAATCCTCACTGACTTTGAATGGCTACATTGCCAAACTGATCTCATTAGGGATGATGCCCTTCCGTTTGGTTGAAAGCGCAGCGTTCCGAGAGCTCATGGCCTACGCTGTCCCACACTATGACCTACCCAGTCGGCACTTCTTTTCTAGAAAAGCCATACCTGCCCTCCACCTGCATGTGAAAGACCGCATTGTCCATGCACTCAAACAATCAGTGAGTGGAAAGGTGCACCTCACAACAGATGCATGGGCCAGTAGGAATGGCCAGGGCCGTTATGTGTCCATCACTGTGCACTGGGTTAATGTGGTGGATGTAGGGTCCACAGGGGACAGCGGTGGTTGGACAGTACTGCCTAGCCCACAGTATAGGCAACAGTTGGCTGTAGGCGTTCGACCATCCTCCTCCTCCTCTTCCAGAAGCAAAAGCTCGTTGACAGAGCACAGTCGCATGAGCACTCCATCCACAGCTGCAAGTGTTGCACACGAGGTGTCCCACTATCGAACAGCTAGTGGTCAGCGTCAGCAGGCTGTTTTAAAGATGTCTTTGGACGACAACAGACACACCGCGGAGGTACTGGCCGACTACTTGCAGCGAGAAACTGAGTCATGGCTGGGCAGTCTACATCTTGATCCAGGCAAGGTAGTCAGTGATAACGGCTGTAATTTTGTGGCAGCCATAGCCCTGGCAAAACTCAGACACATACCTTGCCTGGCTCACACCTTGAACCTGGTGGTGCAATGCTTCATAAATAATTATCCGGAGTAACCAGCCCTGCTCCATAAGGTGCGAAGACTGTGCTGGCACATTCGTCTCTCACCCGTAGACTCCAGTCATATGCAGAGTCTGCAGCGATCGCTCCACCACCCAAGCACCACCTAATCATAGACGTTGCAACAAGGTGGAACTCCACCATGCACATGGTTGAGAAGCAGTGCGAACAGAGGCAGGCTGTAATGCATTTGTGGGAGGATACACGGGCAGGCAGTTTGAGGGCAGACAACGAGTTGTCGGGTGTGCAGTGTTCAAAGCTAAAAGACCTCTGTAAAGTCCTTCAGTGTTTTGAGGAATGCACACGGCTAGTAAGCGCAGACGACGCCATCATATGAATGAGCTTCCCACTTATGCGTCTGCTCATGCAAACTTTGACGAACATTAAGGATCAGGCGTCTGCAGCAGAGGAGGAGGAGGGAAATCTTGATGACAGTCAGGCATTGTCTGCTCAGGGAACTGTCCTGGAGGAGGTGGAGGAAGAAGATGAAGAGGAGGAGGAGGATGAGGGGGATGATTATTTTGGGGAGGAGGAAGCTTCTCAGGGGGCAAGAGAAAAGGTTGGCTTGCCAAGGTCAGGTACAGGGTTTGTGCGTGACTGGAGGGATGTGGATTTGGCAGAAAGTGCTCCTCCACCCACCACTGGCAGTGCATCATTGACACCTGGAACAGTGGCCCACATGTGTGATTATTTCTTTCGGATCCTAAAAAGGGACCCCCGCATTGCCAAAATGATGAAGGATGACGACTACTGGTTGGCCAGCATCCTCGATCAATGCTATAAAGGCAATTTACAGAACATCATGCCACAGGAGAACCTAGAGCTAATAATGGCGAACAAACAAACAACTCTGGTAAAACGTTTGTTAGAGGCATTCCCAGCACACAGCAGTGGTGCAGGTTATACCACGAGCCGTACTGGGCAACATGGAAGAGGTGTTCGTGATGCACATAGCTGAAGTGGCGTTGGAGACAGGGGTTTCATGACCATGTTGTGGACTGATTTCTCGAGTACCGCTCACACGACTGTTAATGCTGAATCGATTGCAACAGACAGGAGACAGCAGTTGTCAACTATGATTCAAAATTACCTCTCCTCCCGTATCAATGTTCTCCCTCACAGTTCATTCCCCTTTGACTACTGGGCCTGTAAACTGGACACCTGGCCTGAATTGGCACAATATGCCTTACAGGAGCTCGCTTGCCCTGCTGTTAGTGTGCTATCAGAAAGAGTCTTCAGTGCTGCTGGATCAATCGTGACAGAAAGAAGGACCCGGCTGTCGACCCAAAATGTAGGTGATCTCACCTTCATTAAAATGAACCATGCCTGGGTTTCAAAGGATTTTGTACCACCTTCCCCTGATGACACATAGGTTGCCAGCAAAATGGCTCGCTTTGTACTCCTCTTCCTCCGACTTCTCCAATTCCTCCATTTGCAGCTGCTGAACATCCAGCCTACACCTCAACATATGCCAGTTTTTCAACCTCCCTAACTGGACTGTACCCCCACCCCTGGTCTGGCTTCAGCACCTGGCACACCTGGGCAAGTGCCGGGGCCCTGAGCTGATGGGGGGGCCTACTCGCCATAGAGACACTGGTGTTAGGGGTCGAGTTCCCGCTTCTGCATAAGGGGAATTTCGAGCTATCCCAGCTGCAGTCTCCCATTTGTCTCCGACTGCAGTGGACTCTGCTCAGCTTAGACATCGGTCCCAGCATCTCGCCCAGTCTAACAGTGTGCAGAGAATTACTGCTGCATCTCCAGGCTTTGCTATTGTGGCCAGTTCTGGTTAGCGGCGAGCAGACGTCTTTAGGAAAAAGTCCTTGTTTTCCCCTTCTGAGCATGCCCAGGGTGAGATCTCTCATTGGAGATCAGGGGTCACATGCTCACGTACTGCAGCAGCTCCTATTGGTTCGCCAGGAAGGTCCTGTGACTACTGGTGTTCTAGAACAGTTTCATTGGTCCTTGTTTCTGGCAGGTCCTGTAGCTGTTACTATAAAAGGGTGGCATGCCTGGACCGCCTTGCGCTAGTGTCAACCATTATATGCTTAGCGCCAGTGTGGTCATGCGTGTGTGTGGTTAGGGCCCGGCTGAAATAAGCCCCTAGGATACCGACTTAATCGGTGAGTAGTTTGGTATGCTAGCTGGTCAGGGTCGCTGTCCTAGATGCCCTAGATTACCGGCATAACCGGTGAGGAGTTTGATTGCGTATTCAGGGCCTGGCGTTCAGACGCCATAGATTGCGGGTGACTCCCGCGAGGACATTAGCGCATGATCACGTTCTATGTTCGCTTAGCAGTTAACTGTGTAGGACACAGAAGTTTGTCTCAGCGGCTCTGTGACGTAACAGGGTTCGCTTTCAACGCTAGACAGCGCCCTCAGTTGTGTTCAGTGAGTTCGCACACATCGCCATATAGCGCTGCGGCATTCCTAGCGGCTCTGTGGATTAACAGAGTTTGCACATATTGCCACAGCGCGTTACGGCGTTTATTTTGGCGACTCTGCGGGATAACAGAGTTCGCTTCTTGCGCCATTTTACTAGCAGCAGGCTCCGCCTGCACGGTGGACCCCGTGCTGCGAACGCACCTCTCCACATCATATATTTGGTGCATTCCGCAGACCCTAACATAACACTAGCGCCAGGGTCTGGCTAGTAAAATGGCAGATGACCAGCGTCTACTACGGGACATCCAGCAGCTGGAGGGTAGGTTGGTGGCTCTTGAGCGCACAACCTCAGCTGTGGATGTTACCGCAGTCGCTGTTCAGGCTGCTAGCGTGGCTGCAGCCAGTGTGTCCACTGTCACCTCTGCTCCCACAATATCCCACCTCCTGCTTCCAGACAAGTTTGCTGGTGTCAGCAAGCAATGTCGGGGATTCGTGAGTCAGTGCTCTATACAATTCGAGCTTCTGGCTGCACGTTTCCCCACGGATCGGGCACAAGTGGGCTTTGTAATATCTCTTCTGTCGGGCAGAGCGTTGGAGTGGTCCACCCCGCTGTGGTAGCGTGACGACCGTGTGGTGCGGAGTGCTCCTCGTTTTCTGAAAGGCTCTAAAAAAGGTCTTTCTAGGAACTCAGGTTACCCACGATACGGCGCTCCAACTTCTGGCAAGTTCACAGGGTTCGTCCTTGGTCAGCTGTTTTGCTGTCCAATTTCGGACTCTGTCCTCGGAGTTGGACTGCCGGATAAAGTCCTCATTCCCGTATTTTGGAGAGGACTAGCGGGCCATGTGAAAGATGCCTTGGCTACCAGGGAGATTCCCGCCACACTGGAGAAGCTTATCGCCATATCTACTCGCATTGACCTCCGTTTTCACGAGCGGAGGTTGGAGCGATCCCAGTGTAGGCAGAGGTTTCGGCTGGCTCCCACCTTTGCCAGACCTCTAGAATCTTCCAGCCAGGCGCCCGACTCCCATGAGGCCATGGCGGTTTCTCGAGCAGGACCTAAGTCCCGGGCCGCTCGAGTACCCGTGGTCTGTAACGTCTGCCAGCAGTTATGACATTATGCCAATGGTTGTCCACAGCAGTCGGGAAAACGGTCGCGTCTAGTGATCTTGGGAGGAGGTTCACTAGACACTGCGGCATTTTCCACCAAGTTGTCCTTTAAGGGGACAATTACAGTAGGTCCATCCACGTTCACCGCCGAGCTCTGTGTGGATTCTGGAGCCGAGGGGAACTTCATGTCCTCTGCATTTGCTCTCCGCCACACTATACCTCTGGTGATGCTCGCCAAACCGGTGACTGTGCGAGTAGTGAATGGATCAACTCTGCCCTCACAAATCACCCACCAGACAATCCCTCTCACTTTATCTATGTCCCCTTCCTATCAGGAGAGTATTTCTTTTCTTGTCCTGCCCGAGGGAATAGACGAGGTGTTGCTGGGAGTACCTTGGCTCCGTTACCACTCTCCCCATATTGAGTGGTCCTCTGGGAGGATACTGGGTTGGGGTGATTCATGTAGAGGCAGGTGCGTCAGGGAGTGCGTTCAGGTCACCACCACAGAGATACCCGTAGATCTCACTTCTCTTCCTCAGTGTTATTGGTCATATGCAGACGTTTTCTCCAAGAAGGCGGCGGAGACTCTCCACCTCATTGCCCCTACGACTGTCCTATTGATCTCTTGCCTGGTGCAGAACCTCCTCGGGGGAGAGTCTACCCCCTCTCGCTTCCTGAGACAGAGGCCATGTCCCAGTATATTCAGGAGAATCTGGCAAGAGGGTTCATTAGGAAGTCGGTGTCACCAGCAGGGGCGGGGTTCTTCTTTGTGCAAAAGAAGAACGGAGAATTACGTCCATGTATGACTACAGGAGTCTTAACGCTATCACCGTCAAGAATAAGTACCCGTTGCCCCTAATCTTGAGCACTTTGATAGGCTCCGAGGAGCAAGAGTATTTACCAAGCTTGATCTACGTGGTGCCTATAACCTAATTCGCATCCATGAGGGGGACGAGTGGAAGACAGCTTTTAATACCAGGGATGGGCATTATGAATACCTGGTGATGCCCTTCGGGCTCTGTAATGCTCCCGCTGTTTTCCAAGACTTTGTCAATGATATCTCCCGGGATATGCTCTCCACCTCTGTAGTAGTCTATCTGGATGATATTCTCATCTTTTCACCAGATATAGACTCTCACCGGAGGGATGTCAACAAAGTCTTCGACCTCTTACGGCAAACTCCCTCTATGCCAAGCTGGAGAAATGTGTGTTTGAGCAGGAGTCCTTACCTTTCCTGGGCTATATCATCTCTGCCCAGGGATTGGCTATGGATCCTGCCAAACTACAGGCTGTAATGGACTGGCAAGAAACCCCATTCTCTTAAAGCGGTGCAGCGCTTTATGGGGTTCATTAATTATTATCGCCAGTTCATTCCCCATTTCTCGACTTTGGTAGCTCCCTTGGTAGCCCTCACCAAGAAGGAGCAAATCCCAAGTTGTGGTCTGAGGAGGTCTCCAAGGCGTTCTCTTCCATCAAGTCGCATTTTGCCAGTGCTCCCATATTACATTGCCCTGATGTTGATAAGCCGTTTATTTTAGAGGTGGACGCCTCTTCTGTTGGTGCTGGAGCAGTCCTTTATCAAAAGGATGCTCAAGGTCGGAAGCATCCCTGCTTCTTCTTTTCTAAGACCTTTACACCAGCAGAGAGGAATTATTCCATCGGGGACAGGGAGTTGCTGGCTATGAAGTTGGCCTTCTCTGAGTGGAGACATCTTCTGGAGGGGGCTCGTTTTCCCTTCCAAGTCTTCACCGACCACAAAAACTTGGTATGTTTGCAAACGGCTCAGCGGCTAAATTCTCGCCAGGCCCGATGGTCCCTATTCTTCTCCCGGTTCCACTTCACCCTCCATTTTCTCTCCGGTGAGAAGAATGTTCGGGCCGACGCTCTCTCTCGCTCCTTAGTGTCATCAGAGGAGGAGGATGAGGAGCCTCGGCTTATTGTCCCATAAGAGAGCCTGAGAACTGTAGACCAGTTTCGCTAGAGTCTGTGCCTCCGGGCAAGACTTTTGTGCCCACTAATTTGCGACCAGAGGTACTCTCTTGGGCACACTCGTCCAGTTTGGGTGGACACTTTGGGCAAAGAGGACAACTGAGTTATTGGCGAGGACATACTGGTGGCCACATATGGTCCGTGACGTCAGGGAGTATGTTCAGGCGTGTGTCTCCTGCACCAGGAACAAGTCCCCTCGACAACCGCCAGCTGGGTTACTTTTTCCTTTGCCGGTGGCAGACAGGCCCTGGGAGATGGTCGGGATGGATTTTGTGGTGGGCTTACCCAAGTCTCGGGGTTGCACTATCATTTGGGTGATCACCGACCACTTCTCCAAAATGGTGCAGTTAGTGCGGCTACCACGGTTAACTTCTGCACAGGTCTTGGCAGCATTGTTTATTAGACACATCTTCCGTCTACACGGTATGCCAGACAAGATTGTCAGCGATCGAGGTCCCCAATTTGCATCTCGGTTCTGGAGAGAGTTGTGTCATCTACTCTGCATTGAGTTGAACCTCTCCTCTGCATATCATCCCAAGACTAATGGGTTGGTAGAGAGGGCCAACCAGACCTTGGTCACCTACTTGCGACATTTTGTCTCTGCCAGGCAGGATGACTGGGCATCCTTGCTCCTGTGGGCGGAGTTTCGCGCTAAACAATACTGTGGCTGACTCCACCGGACATACCCCATTCCTCTTAAATTATGGCCAGCATCCGCGGGTACCGGTGCCCATGCTCGTGGCTACCGCCGACTCCAGGGTGGCAGACTGGGCTGTGGAAGCACGGGACATATTGGACCGCACCCAGGATGCCATTCAGGCTTCCAAGGAGAGGATGAGGTCTTCTGCCGATGCCCATCGGCGTCCCGCTCCGACATTTGCTCCTGGCGAACTAGTGTGGCTCTCCGCCTGAAACATCAGGCTACGGGTGGATCCACTAAGTTGGACCCCGCTATTTGGGTCCTTCAAGTCCTTGAGCAGGTGAACCTGTGGTTTACCGTTTGGCCCTTCGCTTCGCCTTGGTATCTCCGACACCTTCCATGTGTCCCTCCTAAAACCCGTGGTCATCTCCCGGTTGCCTGAGTCATCTGCCGGGACGTCGGGTTCATCTTCGGACGACTACGAGGTGAATGCCATTGTAGGGTGCGAGGTGGTACGGGGCAAAAAAATTTTTTTTGGTGGATTGGAGGGGTTATGGGCCTGAGGATAGGTCCTGGGAGCCTGCCGAGCATGTTCATGCTGCGCAGCTCATCGCTGCCTTTGAGCGTAGCGATGCCCAGAGAAGGGGGGCCCTAGGAGGGGGGGTAATGTTAGGGGTCGAGTTCCCGCTTCTGCACAAGGGGAATCTCGAGCTATCCCAGCTGCGGTCTCCCATTCTTCTCCGGCCGCAGTGGACTCTGTTCAGCTTAGACGTCGGTCCCAGCGTCTCGCCCAGTCTAACAGTGTGCAGAGAATTACTGCTGCATCTCCAGGCTTTGCTATTGTGGCCAGTTCTGGTTAGCGGCGAGCAGACGTCTTTAGGACAAAGTCCTTGTTTTCCCCTTCTGAGCATGCCCAGGGTGAGATCTCTCATTGGAGATCAGGGGTCACATGCTCAGGTACTGCAGCAGCTCCTATTGGTCCGCCAGGAAGGTCCTGTGACTACTGGTGTTCTGGAACAGTTTCATTGGTCCTTGTTTCTGGCAGGTCCTGTAGCTGTTACTATAAAAGGGGGCATGCCTGGGCCGCCATGCGCTAGTGTCAACCATTATATGCTTAGCGCCAGTGTGATCATGCGTGTGTGTGGTTAGGGCCCGGCTGAAATAAGCCCCAAGAATACCGACTTAATCGGTGAGGAGTTTGGTATGCTAGCTGGTCAGGGTCGCTGTCCTAGATGCCCTAGATTACCGGCATAACCGGTGAGGAGTTTGATTGCAGTATTCAGGGCCTGGCGTTCAGACGCCATAGATTGCGGGTGACTCCCGCGAGGACATTAGCGCATGATCACGTTCTATGTTCGCTTAGCAGTTAACTGTGTACCTGGGTGCCTGACAGGATACAGAAGTTTGTCTCAGCGGCTCTGTACTAACAGGGTTAGCTTTCAACGCTAGACAGCGCCCTAGCTTGTTTATTTTGCGACTCTGTTGTGTTCAGTGAGTTTGCACACATCGCCATATAGCGCTGCGGCATTCCTAGCGCTCTGTGGATTAACAAAGTTTGCACATATTGCCACAGCGTTACGGCATTTATTTTGGCGACTCTGCAGGATAACAGAGTTCGCTTCTTGCGCCATTTTACTAGCAGCAGGCTCCGCCTGCACGGTGGACCCCGGGCTGCGAACGCACCTCTCCACATCATATATTTGGTGCGTTCCGCAGACCCTAACAACCGGTGTACTATGAGGGGCCCTGTGCCAGTGCCTGCGCCCACGAGTAGGCCCCCCTGCTTGTTCAGGGTCCCAGCACTTGCAATCCTTACCTTTCCCTGCTCCACCGCTGTGACGTCTTCCGCGTTTCCTGACAGTGACATTCAGTTCAGAAAGCGTGTTTGTACGCCCTCTGCCTGAACAGTCACAGTGCAGAGAGCTGGAAGATGGTGACGCTGAGGAGTCCAGAGTAGAGCAGTGCCCAGCGAGCTGAGGTATTTCCTTTTTTTTAATGTTTGGAGCAATATATGGGGAGCATTATACACTTGAGAATTATATATGGGGCCCATTATATACTGGAGCATCACATGGAGCCCATTATATATGGAGCATTATATATGGGGACCATTATATTTGTAGCATTATATGGGGCTCATCATATACTAGAGCATCATATGGGGTTCATTATTTATGGGGCATCATATAGGGCCCTTTATATATGGAGCATCATATGGAGCACATATGAGGCCTATTCTGTATGAGCATTATATGGAGCCCATTCTGTATGGAGCAATATATGGGGCTCATTATTCTGTATAGAGCAATATATGGGGCTCATTATTCTGTATGGCACACTATGTGGTGCCCATACTACTGTATGGAGGACTATACTGTCCGGTTTTTGAGCTATTGTAGAATTTACAATAGATATCACTCATATAATGCAAGAAGAGAAGTATTTGGCATTGTACTATAACTATATTTCTGTGCCGTATCGGAGCATCATGAATTGTGGTATGTGTTAAAGGGGCCCACTGAGACTCTTTGGCCCTGGGCCCAGAAAACCTGGAGCCAGCCCTACCCCCCCACAACTTTAGCCAAATAACCCCCAGTTTTCAATGTGTTACTATTATTATAAAGTAAATAAGGTTGCCAAGCTTAAGTTTAAGAATTGATGTTGTTGGCATTGAAATGGGCACTGTAGGTGTGTTTACTGTCCTCCACTCACTGGGACTTTTCTTCCCCATTGACTTGCACTGGGGTCGGTTTTTCGACTCCGACTCGACTTTTTCTGATAGTCGGCCGACTTCGTTCGACCAAAACCCGACTCCACCCTTCCGGAGGCAAAGTCGCTCATCTCTAGTCATCACTTCATCATTGCCACTTTTTATGTGGCAATGATAAGGACAGATTATTGATGAATATGCAAAGAACTAATTTCTTAACTTTTTATATGACCTTCTTTATCAACTTAAAAGAATTATGCAATAATAGACCTCATACAGTAATATTTTAATGTAATATAATATTACCAAATTATATATCCCATAGTGTAATTTACCCCTGGAACTGTTAACATTTATGAAACATCAGCTTGAAAACTGCATTGCAAAAGGATTGAACTGGTTGTCTCTTGACTATCATCATGGGATATTACTTAGCAGGATATATAGTCTTTTCTCGAGCAAGTCTCTAGATAGGATAAAGGAATGATCATGCTAATGACTTTAAAACTTACTGCTTTAAACTATTGCCCTGCTCCAAAGATGAACTCATTGATGCCTCACCAGTAAAAGTTCAAAGACTTGGCACTATCACCTTTGCTTTTCCCGAGATGCATCTAAAGAAACGTACTACCCTTGAGTTGATTCTCTAAACTATTGATGTAGATTGTCCTTTTTAACCTTTGTCCTAATCTTATACTTAATGAAATGCAAAATGTTCCTGATGCCTTAAGCAATAAAGGTGTTTTGTGACATTGCGAAAGGTGATGTCCGAAATCTGAAAGTTGCAGACATTTCATTTCATACAGTATAAGAAACTGACAACAAGCTGCTCAGTGAGTTTTATAGAGGTTGTGATGCATTTTATTGCAGCCCTATAAATGATGAAGGCATTTGTTATTGTAAGACTTTAAGCATCACAGACTAGTAAGAATTTTAGCATTAAGCATTACCATTATTAATGCAGGCTACATTCTATTTCACATATAAATATGAATACTATGATATGATTGTCACAGAACTTATAAGTTAAGAGCAAGTGAGATATAATATTTCACAAGAGACACAATTCCCATTCTGCTGAAAAGTATTAAATATCCTTGAAAGTCACTTCAACTTTCTTTATTGAAAGACAAGACCACAATAAATATATATATATACAGTACAAACCAAAAGTTTGGACACACCTTCTCATTCAATGATTTTTCTGTATTTTCATGACTATGAAAATTGTAGAATCACACTGAAGGCATCAAAACTATGAATTAACACATGTGGAATTATACATTACACTTTACAAAAAAGTGTGAAACAACTGAAAATATGTCTTATATTCTAGGTTCTTCAAAGTAGCCACCTTTTGCTTTGATTACTGCTTTGCGCGCAGAAAAGGTGAATGGATGGACTCTACATGCCTGGTTCCCACCGTGAAGCATGGAGGAGGTGGTGTGATGGTGTGGGGGTGCTATGGTGGTGACACTGTTGGGATTATTCAAAATTGAAGGCATACTGAACCAGAATGGCTACTACAGCATCTTGCAGCGACATGCTATTCCATTCGGTTTGCGTTTAGTTGGACCATCATTTATTTTTCAACAGGACAATGACCCCAAACACACCTCCAGACTGTGTAAGGGTTATTTGACCAAAGAGAGTGTTGGGGTGCTACGCCAGATAACCTGGCCTCCACAGTCACCAGACCTGAACCCAATCGAGATAATTTGGGGTGAGCTGGACCGCTCACCACTTCAACTTTGAATAAATCCCAACAGTGTCACCAGCAAAGCAATACACCACTCCTCCATGCTTCATGGTGGGAACTAGGCATGTAGAGTCCATCCGTTCACCTTTTCTGCGTGCAAAGCAGTAATCAAAGCAAAAGGTGGCTACTTTGAAGAACCTAGAATATAAGACATATTTTCAGTTGTTTCACACTTTTTTGTAAAGTGTAATGTATAATTCAACATGTGTTAATTCATAGTTTTGATGCCTTCAGTGTGATTCTACAATTTCATAGTCATGAAAATACAGAAAAATCTTTGAATGAGAAGTGTGTCCAAACTTTTGGTCTGTACTGTATGTCTCCTGATCTGAACCCAATTAAACACCTATGGGGCGTTATGAAAGTTGAGCATCACTCTCCATCTCACATACAGGCTCTAAAAAATGTCGTTTTTGAAGAATAAATGCTGCAATATGTTGTCAACTTGTTCATTCCATGCCTAGAAAACTATGTGTTCATTCTATGCCTAGAAAACTATGTGCTTTCCTTAAAAAAACATAGTTGTTTTTGATTGTGGGGTGTATTTGTTTTTGCATGAACAAATTTAAGTACAACTAAACATTTTGTAATGAAAGTTATATTATTAACCATACTTTTATGTTATGAGTTAAAAAAATGTTCTATGAAACTAAATCTTGGCAAAATTTTGGAAATTATCCTCGTGTTTAGTCAGATATTGATTCAAATCTTACTTTTCAAAGGGGATATATGCTGAACCCTATGTATGTCTAGCACACGAAACAGACATCGTCCGTCTCTGTTCCCCGCATACCTGCACACACCTGCCCGATCTGAACATTATGTCTACATCCTGGATGGTGCAATAAAGGACTATGTTCACAAAGAAACCATGTGAGTGCCACATATTTTTTCTTTGCTTCTATAATTGAGCTAAAATTTAACTTTTTTGGCCACAGCCATAAGCGTTACATTTGGAGAGAGGTCAACAAGGCCTATGTTGGAAGTAGCACCATTCCCACTGTAAAGCATGGAGGTGGATTGCTGATGTTTTGGGGATGTGTGAGCTACAAAGGCACAGGAAACATGGTTAAAGTTGATGGAAAGATGAATGCAGCAAGTTATCAGCAAATACTGGAGGCAAATTTGCAATAATCAGCTGCACATGGGACGTACTTGGACGTTCCAACATGACAACGATCCAAGAAACAAGGCCAAATCGACCTGTCATTGGCTACAGCAGAACAAAGTGAAGGTTCTGGAGTGGCCACCTCAGTCTCCTGATCTCATTATCATTGAGTGATTCTAGGGAGATCTCAAGTGTGCAGTTCATGCTAGACAGCTCAGGAATTTACATGAACTGGAGGCTTTTTGCCAAGAAGAGTGGGCAGCTATACCATCTGAGAAAATAAAGAACCTCATCCACAACTACCACAAAAGACTTCAAGCTGTCATTGATGTTAGAGGGGGCAATACACAGTATTAAGAAATGGGATATGTGAACTTTTGATAAGGGTTACTTGGATGTTTTGGGTTGTCAATATGATTTAAAAAGAGAAAACACAGTAGTTTAACAATAAATGGCTTCACCCAACCACTAACCATGAGTGGAGAAAAAGTTTTGGTGTTATCTTTCATATTCTCTGGAAAAAGGCCAAGAAAGAAAAATTCTTCCAGGGTATATAAACTTTTGAGCACAACTGTATATAGATATCTATCTATATATACTGTATGTATGTATGTTTGCAACTATAATATAACGCTGGGAGCGTCACTCTGTCTGAAGCCCTTACAGACTGCACAAGCGCTTGCCGGGGACGGGGCAGGAATGCTCGTCGGAATCGCACATGCGCATAATGCTATCCGGCGCCATTTAACTGAAGACACATTTGCAGTGTGTCTTCAGCAATATGGCGCTGGACAGCGCGGTTTGGCACGCGTGTACTCCGGTGCCACACTCTTCCCCCAACCTCCAAAAGAATGGGACAGTGCTGGAGCACAGGGAAGAAAGGTGAGTATAAATGTTTTTTTTTTAGTATGTGTGCAGTTTAATATCAGGATAAGGGGGTGAGAGGACAATGCATACAAGGATAGGGTGTGAGGGGACCATGCATATCAGGCTAGGGGGGTGAGGGGTAGCATGCATTCCAGGATAGGGGTGAGGGAACCATGCATACCAGGATTGGGGTGAGGGAACCATGCACACCAGGATTGGGGTAAGAGGAACATGCATTCAAGGATTTGAGGTGAGGGGACCATGCATACCAGGTTTGAGGGGTGAGGGGACCATGCACACCAGGATTGGGGGGTGAGGGGACCATGCATTCCAGGATAGGGGGTGAGGGAACCATGCATACCAGGATTGGGGGTGAGGGAACCATGTACACCAGGATTGGGGGTGAGAGGAACATGCATTCGAGGATTGGAGGTGAGGGGACCATGCATACCAGGTTTGAGGGTGAGGGACATGAACACCAGGATTGGGGGTGAGGGACCATGCATTCCAGGATTGAGGGGTAAGAGGACCATGCATACCAGGATTGGGGGTGAGGGGAGCATGCATACCAGGATTGGGGGTGAGGGGTACCATGCATACCAGGATTGGGGATGAGAGGACCATGCATACCAGGATTGGGGGGTGAGGGGGTACCATACATCCTACGATAGGGATGGGGACCATGCATGCCAAGATTGGGGTGTGAGGGGACCATGCATACCAGAATTTAGGGGGTGAGGGGACCATGCATACCAGGATTGGGGGGTGAGGGAACCATGCATTCCAAGATTGGGGAATGAGGAAACCATGCATACCAGGATAGGGGATGAGAGAACCATGCATACCACGATTGAAGGTCAGCGGAGCATGCATATTAGAATTGGGGTGAGGGACCATGCATATCAGGATTGGGGGTGAGGGGACCATGCATACCAGGATGGGGTGAGGGGACCATGCATACCAGGATGGGGGTGAGGGGACCATGCATACCAGGATGGGGATGAGAGGACCATGCATACTTGGATTGGGGGGTGAGGGGACCATGCATATCAGGATAGGGGGGTGAAGGAACCATGCATACCAGGATGGGGGGTGAAAGGACCATGCATACCAGGATAGGGGGGTGAGGGGACCATGCATACAAGGATTGGGGGTGAGGGGACCATGCATACCAGGATGGGGGTGAGAGGACCATGCATACCAGAATTGGGGGTGAGGGGGTACCATACATACCACGAAAGGGATGAGGGGGACCATGCATACTAGGATGGGGGGTGAGAGGGCCATTCATACCAGGATTGGGGGTGAGGGGACCATGCATATCAGGATAGGGGAGTGAGGGGACCATGCATACAAGGATAGAGGGGTGAGGGGACCATGCATACCAGGATGGGGGTGAGAGGACCATGCATACCGGGATTGGGGTAAAGGGACCATGCATTCCAGGATTTAGGAAGTGAGGGGAATATGCATACCAGGATTGGGGGTGAGGGGACCATGCATACTTGGATTGGGGGTGAGGGGACCATGCATATCAGGATAGGGGGGTGAAGGAACCATGCATACCAGGATGGGGGTGAAGGACCATGCATACCAGGATAGGGGGTGAGGGGACCATGCATACAAGGATTGGGGGTGAGGGGACCATGCATACCAGGATGGGGGTGAGAGGACCATGCATACCAGAATTGGGGGGTGAGGGGTACCATACATACCACGAAAGGGATGAGGGGACCATGCATACTAGGATGGGGGGTGAGAGGGCCATTCATACCAGGATTGGGGGTGAGGGACCATGCATATCAGGATAGGGGAGTGAGGGGACCATGCATACAAGGATAGAGGGGTGAGGGACCATGCATACCAGATGGGGGTGAGAGGACCATGCATACCGGATTGGGGTAAGGGACCATGCATCCAGGATTGAGGAAGTGAGGGGAATGCATACCAGGATTGGGGGTGAGGGACCATGCATACCAGGATTGGGGGTGAGGGGACCATCATTCAAGATTGAGGGGTGAGGGACATGCATTCCAAGATTGGGGATGAGGAAACCATGCATACCAGGATGGGGGTGAAAGAACCATGCATACCACAATTGAAGGTGAGAGGACCATGCATATTAGAATTGGGGTGAGGGACCATGCATACCAGGATTGGGGTGAGGGGACCATGCATACCAGGATGGGGGTGAGGGACCATGCATACCAGGATGGGGTGAGGGGACCATGCATACCATGATGGGGATGAGGGACCATGCATACTCAGGATTGGGGGGTGAGGGACCATGCATATCAGGATAGGGGGGTGAAGGAACCATGCATACCAGGATTGGGGGTGAAAGGACCATGCATACCAGGATATGGGGGTGAGGGGACCATGCATACAGGATTGGGGGTGAGGGGACCATGCATACCAGGATGGGGGTGAGAGGACCATGCATACCAGAAATTGGGGGTGAGGGGTACCATCATCCAGATGGGGATGAGGGGACCATGCATACTAGGAATGGGGGTGAGGGGCCATGCATACCAGGATTGGGGGTGAGGGACCATGCATACCAGGATAGGGGAGTGAGGGGACCATGCATACAGGTAGGGGGTGAGGGGACCATGCATACAGGATTGGGGGGTGAGGGACCATGCATAGCAGGATTGGGGGTGAGGGTTTATGCATACCAGGATTGGGGGTGAGGGCACCATGCATACCGGGATTGGGGGGTGAGGGGACCATGCATTCCTGGATTGGGGAGAGGACCATGCATACCGGGATTGGGGGTAAAGGGACCATGCATATCCAGGATTGAGGAGGTGAGGGGAATATGCATACCAGGATTGAGGGGTGAGGGGACCATACATACCAGGATTGGGGGGTGAGGGGACCATTCATACAAGGATTGAGGGTGAGGGGACTATGCATACCTGGATTGGGGTGAGGGACCATGCATACCAGGATGGGTGAGAGGACCATGCATTCAGGTTTGGGGGAGGGGACCATGCATACCAGGATTGGGGGTGAAGGGACCATGCATACCAGGATTGGGGTGAGGGACCATGCATTCCAGTATTGGGGGAGGGACTTGCATACCAGGATTGGGGGGTGAGGGGATCATGCATTCCAGGATTGGGGGGAGGGACCATGCATACCAGGATTGGGGGTGAGGGACCATGCATTCCATGATTGGGGTGTGAGGGAAACATGAACACCAGGATATGGATGAGCAGGTACCATGCATACCAGGATAGGGATGAGAGGGTACCATGCATACCAGGATTGGGAGGTGAAGGGACCATGCATACCAGGATTAGGAATGGGGTGCCATGCATACCAGGATAGGAGACAATTTACCAATAAAAATGCTTGCCACCTGGGCGTAGAACAGGTTCATAGCTAATATAATATAAGTTAGGGTTCGAGTTCCCGCTGCTGCACAAGGGGAGTCTCGAACCAGTCCCACTGCGGTCCCCCATCCATCTCCGGCCGCAGTGGAGCCTGCTCAGCAAAGACGTTAGTCCCAGCGTCTCACCCGGTCTAGTACTGTGCAGAGACTTGATGCTGCCTCTTCAGGTTCTGCTATTGTAGCCAGTACTGGTCAGCGGCGAGCAAATATCTTTAGGACTAAGTCCTTTGTTGCTTCATCTGAGCATACCCAGGGCAAGATCTTCCATTGGAGATCAGGGGTCACATGCTCAGATACAGCTGCCACTCCTGTTGGTCCTTCCTGGAAGGTCTTTTTCTCGTGGCTGCTATAAAAGGCTGTCCTTACCGCACGGCCGTGCGCTAGTATCAAATCTGTTACGTGCTTGCACCAGTGTGGTCATGTAGGCTTGTGGTTAGGTCTGGCTGAAATGAGCCCCTAGAATACCGGCACCTCCGGTGAGGAGATTGTATGCACGTGTTCAGGGCTCGGCTGAAAACTTCCATTAGAATACCGGCTACTCCGGTGAGGAGATTACTGCTTGGGTTCTGTTTGCATGATCACAGACTGCAATCCGCTTAGCAGTCATCTGTGTTCCCTGTGAGTCTAACAGGAAACAGTCTTCGTACAGCAGCTCTGTGAATTAACAGAGTCCTCTTATATCGCCATATAGTGCTACAGCGTTTACATCTGCGACTCTGCGGGATAACAGAGTTCGCTTATACTGCCTATTTACGCCATCTTACTAGCAGCAGGCTCTGCCTGCACGGTGGACCGGGCTGCGAACGCACCTCTCCTTAATATCTATTAGGTGCGTTCCGCAGGCCCTTAACATATATATATATGTATACATACATAGGAACAGTAGATATGCATGTACAGTTGAAACCAGAAGTTTATATATACTATATAAATAGACACATGAAATAAAAATAAACCTTTCCCGTTTTAGGTCAATTAGGATTACCATAATTATTAATATTTGCCAAATGCCAGACTAATGAGAGAGAGAATGTTTTAAGGCATTTTTTTATACTACAAAGTCAAAATGTTTACATACACTATGAATACTATGCCTTTAAACAATTCTGGACTGCTAATATAATGATGTCATGTGTTTGGAATCTTCTGATAGGTTTTTTGGCAACATCTGAGTTAAATAGAGACACACCTGTGGATGTATTTTAATGCACACGTGAACACACCCATTTCTTTGTTTAGCATCATGGAAAGTCTCAAGAAATCAGCCAAGATATCAGGAAGAGAATTGAGGACTTGCTCAAGTCTGGCACATCTTTGGGTACAATTTCAACATATCTGAAGGTGCCTCGTTCATCTGTACAAAAAAGATGGGAATGTCCAGCCATCATACCGCTGAGGAAGTAGATGGGTTTTGTGCCCCAGAGATGAACATGCTTTGGTCCAACATGTGCAAATCAACCCAAGGAGAAAAACAAAACTTCTTATGAAGATGATGACAGAAGCTGGTAAGATTTGTCAATATTCACAGTGAAACGAGTACTGAATCAACATGTGCTGAAAGGTCACTGTGTCAGGAAGAAGCCATTTCTCCAAAAGAAACATAAAAACATCAGATTAAAGTTTGAAAATGTACACAGGAACAAAGACCTTAATTTTTGGAGACATGTCCTGTGGTAGGATGAAACTAAAGTTGAACTTTTTGGGCATAATGACCATTATTACATTTGTAGGAAAAAGGGAGAAGCTTGGAAGCCTAAGAACACCATCCCAACTGTGAAACACGGGGTGGCAGCATCATGTTGTGGGGTTATTTTGCTGCAGGAGGGACTGGTGCACTTTACAAAATAGATGGTATCATGAGAAAAGAAGACTATTTGGCAATACTGAAGCAACGTCTCAAGACTTTGATGGGCGACTTTGCCTTTTTTAGGGTCGAGTCGGGTTTCATGAAACCCGACTTTCTCAAAAGTTGAGTCGAACGAAATTGGCCGACTATTGGGAAAAGTCGGTGGTCCAACTGAAACACGAAACTCAATGCAAGTCAATGGGAAAGCAAAGTCGGCAGGGAGTGGAGGACAGTAAACACACCTACAGTGCCCATTTCAATGCCAACGACATCAATTGTTATTACTTAAGCTTGGCAACCTTAATTTACTTTATAATAATAGTTACGCATTGAAAACTGGGGGTTATTTGGCTAAAGTTGTGGGGGGTAGGGCTGGCTCCAGGTTTTCGTGTGCCCCGGGTGAAAGAGTGTCAGTGGGCCCCTTTAACACATACCACAATTCATGATGCTCCGATATGGCACAGAAATATAGGTATAGTACAATGACAAATACTTCACTTCTTACATTACATGACTGATAACTATTTTAAATTCTACAATAGCTCAAAAACCGTACAGTATATTACTCCATATAGTATTATGGCCACCACATAGTGCGCCATACAGAATAATGAGCCCCATATATTGCTCCATACAGAATAATTGGTTCCATATAATGTTCCATACAGTATATGATGAGCTCCACATAATATTACAGTATATGATGGTCCCCATATAATGTGCCATACAGTATAGGACGGTCCCCATAGAGTATAATGAGCCACACATATTGCTCCATACAGTATAATTAGTCGCATATAAAGCTCCATACAGTATATGATGGGCCCCATATATTGCTCCATACAGAATGGGCTCCATATAATGCTCCATACAGAATAGGCCCCATATGTGCTAAATATGATGCTCCATACCCTATATGATGCCCCATAAGTAATGAACCCCATATGATGCTCCAGTATTTGATGGGCCCCATGGATGATGCTCCAGTGTATGATGAGCTAATATAATGCTCCATATATAATGGGCCCCATTTAGAATGCTCCAGTGTATAATGGACCCGGTAGATGCTGCTGCAGTGTCTGATGTCCCCCATTTTGAATGCTCCAGTATATGATGGGCCCAATGGATGATGCTCCAGTGTATGATGGGCTAATATAATGCTCCATAAATAATGGGCCACATTTAGAATGCTCCAGTGAATAATGGGGCCCCGTAGATGCTGCTCCAGTGTCTGATTTCCCCCATTTAGCATGCTCCAGTATATGATGGGCCCAATGGATGATGCTCCAGTGTATGATGGGCCAATATAATGCTCCATATATAATGGGCCCCATTTAGAATGCTCCAGTGTGTAATGGGCCCCGTAGATACTGCTGCAGTGTCTGATGTCCCCCATTTAGTATGCTCCAGTATATGATGGGCCCGATGGATGATGCTCCAGTGTATGATGGGCCAATATGATGCTCCATATATAATGGGCCCCATTTAGAATGCTCCAGTGTATAATGGGCCCCGTAGATGCTGCTGCAGTGTCTGATGTCCCCCATTTTGAATGCTCCAGTATATGATGGGCCCAATGGATGATGCTCCAGTGTATGATGGGCCAATATATTGCTCCATATATAATGGGCCTCATTTAGAATGCTCCAGTGTGTAATGGGCCCCGTAGATGCTGCTGCAGTGTCTGATGTCCCCCATTTTGAATGCTCCAGTATATGATGGGCCCAATGGATGATGCTCCAGTGTATGATGGGCCAATATAATGCTCCATATATAATGGGCCCCATTTAGAATGCTCCAGTGTGTAATGGGCCCCGTAGATACTGCTGCAGTGTCTGATGTCCCCCATTTAGTATGCTCCAGTATATGATGGGCCCGATGGATGATGCTCCAGTGTATGATGGGCCAATATGATGCTCCATATATAATGGGCCCCATTTAGAATGCTCCAGTGTATAATGGGCCCCGTAGATGCTGCTGCAGTGTCTGATGTCCCCCATTTTGAATGCTCCAGTATATGATGGGCCCAATGGATGATGCTCCAGTGTATGATGGGCCAATATAATGCTCCATATATAATGGGCCTCATTTAGAATGCTCCAGTGTGTAATGGGCCCCGTAGATGCTGCTGCAGTGTCTGATGTCCCCCATTTTGAATGCTCCAGTATATGATGGGCCCAATGGATGATGCTCCAGTGTATCATGGGCCAATATAATGCTCCATATATAATGGGCCCCATTTAGAATGCTCCAATGTTTAAAGGGCCCCGTAGATGCTGCTCCAGTGTCTGATGTCCCCATTTAGAATGCTCCAGTATATGATGGGCCCCATGGATGATGCTCCAGTGTATGATGGGCCAATAAAATGCTCCATATATAATGGGCACCATTTAGAATGCTCCAGTGTATAATGGGCCCCGTAGATGCTGCTCCAGTATCTGATGTCCACCATTTACAATGCTCCAGTATATGATGGGCCCCATGGATGATACTCCAGTGTATGATGGGCCCCATATATCATTCCCCAGTGTATAATGCTCCCTATATATTGCTCCAAACATTAAAAAAAAAGAAATACCTCTCCTTGCTGGGCACTGCTCTACTCTGGACTCCTTAGCGTCGCCATCTTCCAGCTCTCTGCACTTGGACTGTTTAGGCAGAGGGCATATAGACATAATGTCATTGTGCTCTCTGACCTGAATGTCACTGTCAGGAAACGCGGAAGACGTCACAGTAGTGGAGCAGAGAGAGGTAAGTATTGCAAGTGCTGTGGCCCTGAGCAAGCAGCGGGGCCGACTCGTCGGCAATGGCAATGGCACAGGGCCCCTCATAGTACGCCGGTGTGTCTGAAAGCGAGTGGGCCCCCCACCGTCAGAGACACTTTTGCGTACTATGAGGGACCCTGTGCCAGTGCCGTCGCCCACGAGTCACCCCCCCCACCTGCTCAGGGAACCGTCACTTGCCGGGTGCGCCAGGTGCTGACGCTGGCCCTGGGGGGGTACAGCCCAGATCGGGAAGTTGAAAAACTGGCATATGTTGAGGTGTAGGCTGGATGTTCAGCAGCTGCAAATGGAGGAATTGGAGAAGTCCAAGAAAGAGGAGGACAAAGCGAGCCATTTTGCTGGCAACCAATGTGTCATCAGGGTAGGTGGTACAAAATCCTTTGAAACCCAGGCATGGTTCATTTTAATGTAGGTGAGATCACCTACATTTTGGGTCAACAGCCGGGTCCTTCTTTGTGTCAGGATTGATCCAGCTGAACTGAAGACTTTCTGATAGCACAATACAAGCAGGGCAAGCGACTGCTGCCTCCTGTCTGTTGCAATTGATTCATTATTACCAGTCGTGTGAGCGTTACTCGAGAAATCAGTCCTCAACATGGTCATAAAACCCCTGTCTCCAACCCCATTTCGGCTGTGTGCACCACGAACACCTCTTCCATTTGGCCCAGTACGGATCGTGGTAGAACCTGCACCGCTGCTGTGTGCTGGGAATGCCTCTAACAAACGGTTTACCAGAGTTGCTTGTTCACCAATATTAGCTCTAGGTTCTCTTGTGGCATGATGTTCTGTAAATTGCCTTTACAGCTGGATGCTGGCCAACCAGTAGTCGTCATCCTTCATAATTTTGACAATGCGGGGGTCCCTTTTTAGGATCCGCAACACATAATCACACATGTGTGCCAATGTTCCAGGTGTCAATGATGCACTGCCAGTGGTGGGTGGAGGAGCACTTTCTGCCAAATCCACATCCCTCCAGTCACGCACAAACCCTGTACCTGACCTTGGCAAGCCAACATTTTCTCTTGCCCCCTGAGAAGCATCCTCCTCCCCAAAACAATCATCCCCCTCATCCTCATCCTCTTCCTCTTCTTCCCCCGCCTCATCCAGGACAGTTCCCTGAGCAGACAATGGCTGACTGTCATCAAGGCTTCCCTTCTCCTCTTCCTCCTCCAGATCCTTAATGTGCATCAAAGTTTGCATGAGCAGACACATAAGTGGGATGCTCATGCTTATGATGGCATCGTCTGCGCTTACCAGCCATGTGCATTCCTCAAAACACTGAAGGACTTAACAGAGGTCTTTCAGCTTTGACTACTGCACACCCGACAACTCCATGTCTGCCCTCAAACTGCCTGCCCGTGTATTCTCCCATAGATGCATTACAGCCTGCCTCTGTTCGCACAGCCTCTCAACCATGTGCAAGGTGGAGTTCCACTTTGTTGCAACATCTATGATTAGGCGGTGCTTGGGGAGGTGGAACGATCGCTGCAGCCTCTGCATACAACTGGAGTCTACGGGCGAGCGACTGATATGCGAGCACAGTCTTTGCACTTTATGGAGCAGGGCTGTTAACTCCGGATAATTATTTAAGAAGCACTGCACCATCAGGTTCAAGGTGTGAGACAGGCAAGGTATTTGTCTCAGTTTTGCCAGGGCTATGGCCACCACAAAATTATGGCCATTATCACTGACTACGTTGTCTGGCTCAAGGTGTAGACTGCCCTACCATGACTCAGTTTCTCGCTGCAAGTAGTCAGCCAGTACCTCCGCGGTGTGTCTGTTGTCACCCAAAGACCTCATATTTAAAACAGCCTGCTGACGCTTACCACTAACTGTTCGATAGTGGGACATCTTGTGTGCAACACTGGCAGCTGCGGATGGTGTGTTCATGCGACTGCGCTCTGTCGACGAGCTTTCGCTTCTGGAGGAGTAGGAGGGTCAAACGCCTACAGCCAACTGTTGCCTATACCGTGGGCTAGGCAGCACTGTCCCACCGCTGCTGTTCCCTGTGGACCCTGCATCTACCACATTAACCCAGTGCGCAGTGATGGACATCTAACGGCCCTGGCCATGCCTACTGGCCCATGCATCTGTTGTGAGATGCACCTTTCCACTCACTGATTGTTTGAGTGCATGGACAATGCGGTCTTTCACATGCAGGTGGAGGGCAGGGATGGATTTTTTAGAAAAGAAGTGGCGACTGGGTAGGTCATAGCGTAGGACAGCGTAGGCCATGAGGTCTCTGAACGCTGCGCTTTCAACCAAATGGAAGGGCATCATCTCTAATCAGATCATTTTGGCAATGTAGGCGTTCAAAGCCAGTGTACGCGGATGAGAGGATGAGTACTTTCTCGTCCTACTCAGAGTGTCTGCTAGGGTGAGCTGGACTTGAGAGCTGCATATGTGGGAACTGGCGGTGGACATGACGGACTGACAGGGGGTTGGTGATGGTGGTGGTGGTGATGGCCTAGATTTAATCTTTCATTGCAAAAACATTGTGATTCCCTGACTGCTTTGGCCTTGCGACGACACCTCAAAATTTTTTGCTAGCGGTATGCTAACCGGTGGGCTTACAGTGGGGAAAGCAATAGAGCGTTGCTGGCTAACTTCAGTCGGAGCAGGTGCACATGTGCTACCTGAGGTTTTGTGGTCCGTCCACGCTTGCAAGTGCATGTTAACTAAATGTCTAAGCATGCAACTGGTATTCAAATTTCGGAGATTTTTCCCTCAGCTAAAGGTCCTTCCACACTTCTTACAGATAACCTTTGCCTCATCAATATTATTTTGGTCAATAAAGTGCCACACTGCACTCTTCCTACTATGGTATAAATTTTCAGGGCTTGCACGCTGTGCTAATTTGACCATCTGGCCAAGCTGTCCTGCAACTCTTTTTGTATTTTTAACACGTTTTTGGACTGCTACGGGCCTGCCAGATAACCCCAGCAGCGATGTCGATACCTGCTACAGACCCTCCTCCTCTTCTGAGCTATTGGCAGCAGCACCCTCTTCCCCTACAGGATGCCAATCCGGGTCAATAACTGGGTCATCCATCACCTCCTCTTCAATTTTATCTGCACCTTCCTCTGTGTCACCGTGTAAGGTGGTATAGCATGCAGGAAGGGGCACCTGAGATTCATCAGGGTCAGATTCTGACTCAGTAGACTGTGAGGGCAATGTAGTGCTCTGGGTGAATGTACAAGCAGAATAATCTAGCAGTGGCTGTGCATCAGTGCACTCCATGTCAGATTCATCTTGGACTGGGGAATTCAGGATTTGACTTGATAACCCAGGCATGGTATGTGAAAAGAGCTCCATGGAGTAATCTGAAGTGTGGCCTGCCGCATCCTTCACTTTTGGTGGGGGTGAAGGACACAAGGAAAGGGGTTGTTCCTGACCAGAAGCCGGCACTGACGACTCAGTGCTTGGAGTTTTTAAAACTTCAGAAGAGGAGGTGATAGAGCTGGAGGCTGTTTCGGCAATGTAAGCCAAAACCTGTTCCTGATGCTCCGGCTTTAAAAGCGGTTTACCTACTCCCAGAAAAGGGAGCCTTTCTGGCCTTCTGGAGCCAGACGATGATGCAGGCTCAACACCTCCTGCCTTAGGTACTATTGTGCTTTTGGCACTACCAGCAGATGCACCTCCACCATCATACCAGCTGGCCCCTCACTCCCATGTCCGTGGCCTCTTCCACCATACTTCCTCATGTTTGTGAAAATGTACCCAAAATACCAGCAGATATATGGTACTGCATCAGAAGCGTACAGCTGTATATGGTGAAGGTGAAAATTTTAAATCTCCGTATATATTTGCGGAGTAAGAGACACAGACTCTCACAGTCACAGTATGGATTAGACCAGAATATAAAAAGTAGAAAAAGGGTAATTTATCAGAAGCGTACAGATGTATACAGTGTTGGCGTAATTTTAAATCTCCGTATATATTTTCAGAGTCAGACACAGACTCTCACAGGCTCAGTATGGATTACACCAGAATATAAAAAGTTGAAAAAGTGTAATGTATTAGAAGCGTACAGCTGTATACAGTGTTGGGGTACTTTTTTAATCTCCGTATATATTTCCAGAGTAACACACAGACGCTCTCAGTCTCAGTATGGAGTAGACCAGAATATGAAAAGCAGAAAAATTGTACTGTATCAGTAGCGTACAGCTGTATACAATGTTGGGCTAATTTTAAATCTCCGTATATATTTCAGGAGTAACACACAGATGCTCACAGGCTCAGTATGGAGTAGACCAGAATATGAAAAGCATAAAAAGTGTACTGTATCAGTAGCGTACAGCTGTAAACAGTGTTGGGCTAATTTAAATCTCCGTATATATTTCAGGAGTAACACACAGATGCTCACAGGCTCATTATGGAGTAGACCAGAATATGAAAAGCATAAAAAGTGTACTGTATCAGTAGCGTACAGCTGTATACAGTGTTGGGGTAATTTTAAATCTCCGTATATATTTCAGGAGTAACACACAGACGCTCACAGGCTCATTGTGGAGTAGACCAGAATATGAAAAGCAGAAAAAGTGTACTGTATCAGTAGCATACAGCTGTATACAGTGTTGGGGTAATTTTAAATCTCCATATATAATTCCGGAGTAACACACAGACGCTCACAGGCTCAGTATGGAGTAGACCAGAATATGAAAAGCATAAAAAGTGTACTGTATCAGTAGCGTACAGCTGTATACAGTGTTGGGGTAATTTTAAATCTCCGTATATATTTCAGGAGTCACACACAGACGCTCTCTCAGTATGGATTTGACCGTAATACAGAAGGCAGAAAAACGGTACTGTATCAGAAGATACCAGCTGTATACGGTTTTGGGGAAAATTTAAATCTCCGTATATATTTCCGGAGTCACACACAGATAGTCAGCATGTATTTGTCCGATACACGATAGTGTGTGAGGAGCATACAGCTCTATACGGTGTGGGAAAAAATGAACGCTCGGTAACTGTGCAGAAAAAAAGAATAAAAGTATTAGTGCTGTGTAGGTGCTGTGTTAAAAAGCACTCTGCACAGCAGTGTACACACAGCAATACAGCTAGCAGGCAGCCTAATAATCAGCTCTGCTGCTGCACACAAGAAATTCCTCCCCTGTCACTGGCAGGCAGCCTAATAATCAGCTCTGCTGCTGCACACAAGAAATTCCTCCCCTGTCACTGGCAGGCAGCCTAATAATCAGCTCTGCTGCCGCACACAAGAAATTCCTCCCCTGTCACTGGCAGGCAGCCTAATAATCAGCTCTGCTGCTGCACACAGGCAATTCCTCCCCTGTCACTGGCAGGCAGCCTAATAACCAGCGCTGCTGCACACAACAAAATCCTCCTCTGTCCCTGCACACTAACTGTTCAGCTAATCGCTATCAGCACAAGCACAGAATAACTTTTTTTTTGCTGCCTAACGCTCTCCCTACTGAGAAACAGCAGCAGCAACCTCTCCCTACGCTAAGATCGGCAGAAGTAAAATGGCGGTCGGTGGTGAGGGCTTTTATAGGCACTGTGACGCCACACAGAGCAAGCCAATCACTACAATGCCCTTCTCTAAGATGGTGGTGGCCGCTGCCCATGTCATCCCGTTGCCCACAGTGTGCATCCTTGCTCATTGGCTGAGACAAGGCGCCTGCAAGAATTATGGGAAAACCGACTTTGGCGCTCGGGTCGCCGAATGCATGGCCGACCTCATGCTATTGGCGAAAGTCTGTGTTTTTTGAATCTGACCAACCTGTTTCACTCAACTCTACTCAAGACATCAGACAAGGGAATTAAAGCTTGGGCAGAAATTGGTCTTCCAAATCAAACAAATAAGGCAGCACTCTGTAGCGCCATAGCATGCAAATATGAAATATGAAAATTGCACTGTATTACTGCATTAGAAATATGAAAAATTTAAAATGCTTAGCGCATAAATTGCCCAATTCATGTGTACCTGGAAGCCACGTTAAGGCGATAATTGTTTTCCAGGACCAAACGTAATGCCAATCCTCTCTTAGACTAAAGTCTTCATCTATATGGGAACCTAATGTGAATCCTCACTTAGACTGAAATCTGTTTCTCTGTATCTCTGTGGAGGATAGTGGCCCTGCTTTGATTAAAAACGCCTGAGGCAAAAAGGAGGAGTGCTCAGTCAGAAGGCTAATGAATACAAATTAAAAAAAACTGGCCTTCACATCCAAACATAAACTAAGCGTGAACAGATGCTTACTAGGTTTTTTGCAGGTGGATGAACATCCACCTGATGAAGACGGATCCTCCGTCGAAACGCGTTGTGGTTTAACCCCATCTCTTGTCTGAGTCTCCTTCCTGCGCTCCTAAGACCGTTTTCCATTTTCTTATTGCTCCCATCCTCCATCGGAGGTTTTCGGCTGGAGCTGCGGTGGAGACCCAACATTCCATCCACCCCGGGTTGCTTTCTAAGCGCTTCTTCATGACCGCCTATCATTGTCTCCTAGGCTAACAGAATGGCAATTTCAAATGGAAAAAATGGGAACTTTGGTTTCATGTGGCCAACCAGGACGTCTGTTCCAAATGTTATTGGGGTGCGTGAAAATTTGGTGCAGGGCAGGACTGGCGTTCAATGCATAAGATAACACTATGGGAGAATCAAATGGAAAAAATGGGAACTTTTGTTACATGTGGCCATCTATGACATCTGTTCCAAGTGTTATTGGAGTGCATGTTACTTTGGGGCCATGCAGGCCTTGCATGCAATGACTAGGGAAACAGTATGGCAGTACCAAATGGAAAAAATGGGAACTTTGGTTTCATGTCGCCATCCAGGATGTCTGTTCCAAGTGTTATTGGGGTGTGTGTTACTTTGGTGCAGAGCAGGCCCTGCATTCAATGCATAGGATAACAGTATGGCAGTACCAAATGGAAAAAATTGGAATTTTGCTTTACTGTTGCCATCCAGGATATCTGTTCCAAGTGTTATTGGGGTGTGTGTTAATTTGGTGTAGGCAGGCCTTGCATTCAATGCATAGGCTAACACTATGGGAGTACCAAATTGAAAAATTGGGAACTTTGGTTTCATGTGGCCATACAGGACATCTGTTCCAAGTGTTATTGGGGTGTGTGTTAATTTTGTGCAGTGCAGGCCTTGCATTCAATGCATAGGCTAACACTATTTGCATACTAAAAGACTAATGTGAAATTGGTTTTCATGTGGCCATTCAGTTACATGTGTTCAAAGGTTTATTGGGGTGTGTGTTACATTGGTGCAGGGCAGGCCTTGCAGTCAATGCCTAGGCTAACAGTATGGCAGTGTCAAATGGAAAAAATGGGAACTTTGGCTTCATGTGGCCATCCAGGACGTCTGCTCCAAATGTTATTGGGGTGCGTGTTACTTTGGTGAAGGGCAGGCCTTGCATTCAATGGATAAGCTAACACGATGGGAGTATAAAATGACTAATTTGAACTTGGTTTTCATGTGGCCGTCCAGTACGTTGGTTCAAAGGCTTATTGGGGTGCGTGATACTTTGGTGCAGAGCAGGCTTTGCATTCAATGCCTAGGCAAACAGTATGGCAGTAGCAAATAGAAAAAATGGGAACTTTGGTTTCTTATGGCTATCCAAGACGTCTGTTCCAAGTGTTATTGGGGTTCATGTAACTTTTGTGCAGGGCAGGCCTTGCATTCAATGCATAGTCTAACACTATGGGATTACCAAATGACTAACGTGAACTTGGTTTTCATGTGGCCATCCAGTACGTAGGTTCAAAGGCTGATTGGGGTGAGTGTTAATTTGGTGCAGGGCAGGCCTTGCATTCAGTGCCTACTAGGCTTTCAATATGGCAGTACCAAATAGAAAAAATGGGAACTTTGTTTTCATGTGGCCATCCAGGACATCTGTTTCAAGTGTTATTGGGGTGCTTGTTACTTGGATGCAGTTTAGGCCTTGCATTCAATGAATAGGTTAACACTATAGGAGCACCAAATAATCAATGTGAACTTGGTTTTCATGTGGTCATCCAGTACTTGGGTTCAAAGGCTTATTGAGGTGTGTGTTATTTTAGTGGAAGGCAGGACTTTAATTTAATGCCTAGGCTAACAGTATAGCAGTATGAAATGTAAAAAATGGAAACTTTGGTTTCATTTGGCCATCCAGGACATCTGTTCCAAGTGTTATTGGGGTGTGTGTTACTTTTGATGCAGGGCAGGCCTTGCATTCAATGCATAGTCTAAAACTATGGGAGTACGAAATGACTAATGTGAACTTGGTTTTCATGTGGCCATCCAGTACGTGGGTTCAAAGGCTTATTGGGGTGCATGTTACTTCGGTGCAGGGTAGGCCTTGCATTCAATGCCTAGGTTAACAGTATGGCAGTACCAAATGGAAAAAATGTGAACTTTTGTCTCATGTGGCCATCCAGGTTGTCTGTTCCAAGTGTTATTGGGGTGCGTGTTACTTTGGTGCAATGCAGGCCTTGCATTCAATGCATAGGCTAACACTATGGGAGACCCATTTTCTTATAATTGGAAAACTTTTTCATGAGGCCCTCTTGTACGATTCGTCAAAGGGGTATTGGGCTGCATCCTAATTTTTGGCAGCCTAGCCACTCACTTCATAGGCAAAAACAGTGTATTAGACCCATTGTTTAAGAATGGGAACGACAAAGCATAGCCAGCTGATGGCCCTTTAAGAAAATTAATGCCGCCTGATGGCCCTATAAAAATAGGCTTTGTGACTTTTAGAGTCCTTCCTTCATAAATGAAACAGGATGTATCTGATGATGTGTCCCACACCAAATGGCCAGATAAGGTTGTTAAAAGTTAAAATGACATTTCCCAGTGAATGTACTGTATTGGTTGAAAGCAAGGCTACAGTTGAAAAAGGCATCAAAAACGCTACGTGTGAACTGTTATGATCTGCTACAAGCACTAAGGAAAGAAGGGAATTCTGTCCCTACAATAGAACTAAGCTGGATCCCTACGATGTAACGGGGAACCTGACCCTGCAACCAGACCCGCTAAAGTCCTCAGCTAGTCTGAACGAAGACCTATAGTTGCGAGGGAGGAATCCCTACAAGATCTAGGGACTGGGAGAAAAGGTGGACACCTTCTAACAGAAATTGTAGCAGGGATAATTAAACAGAAAACAAATTACTTAGAGATCCTAAGATCAAGCAAAACTGACTGATTAAGGCACCTAAGCACCCGGCTAGCTTAAGAGTAGTTAATACAATGAAGTCCAGCAAAGCCAGAAGGGCGGAGCCAGACTAAATAGGGAAAAAAAGGTCATGTGACCAGCAAACTGAAACAAAACCTAACAAGAGGGTTCTAACAGTACCCTCCCTTCTAAGAGGATCCTCCGGATCCCCTAGGACTTAGGCTTATCTGGAAACCTCTTGTGAAACGCTCTGACAAGTCTAGACGCAGAAACATCATCCGCCCTCACCCATGAGTTATCCTCGGGTCCATAACCCTTCCAAGCGACGAGGTACTGCAAACTCCCTCTATACCGTATAGAATTTAGGATGCGGGAAATCTCATATTGCCCGTCCTCCACCACCAGGGAACACCCTGGTGTTTCTCTCAGCTTTTTTCAAGAGAGAAACATGAAACACCGGATTAATCTTCCAGGAGGTAGGAAGCTCCAACTTAACCAATGATTGGTTAATAACCTGAAGCACCTTAAAGGGCCCTACAAACTTGGGACCCAATTTCTTAGACGGAATCCTCAAGCGCAGATTCTTAGAGGACAACCAAACCATGTCACCAATAGCAAACAAAACCTCTTGTCGTTTTCTATCAAAATACACTTTGGATCTTTTGTTAGCCTCCTGAAGATTACCACGCACATCAGTCCAAACTCTCTCCAAAACACCAGAAAAATTCTCCTCTTCAGGTACAGCCGATCCCAACTTGGAAAATGACCCAAACGACAGATGTCTCCCAGTACAACAACAAAAAAGGCGAACAACCAGCAGAAGCGGATGTATGGTTGTTAAGAGCAAACTCAGCAAGTGGCAGAAACTCAAACCACCCCTCTTGATTATCAGTCACAAAACAACGCAAGAACTGCTCAACATCCTGGTTTTTCCTTTCTGTCTGGCCATTAGACTCAGGATGATATCCGGATGAAAACGACAAATGAACTCCCAACCTGTCACAAAAGGCGCGCCAAAAACGAGCCACAAACTGAGGTCCCCTATCAGAAACAATGTCAGTAGGAACGCCATGTAGTCTGACAATTTCCTTGACAAAGGCCTTAGCGAGAGTCTTAGCGCAGGGCAGTTTGATGAAAGGAACCAAGTGACACATCTTGCTAAAACGGTCCAAGACCACCCAGATGACAGTGAAACCCTCAGAGGGGGAAGGTCAGTAATAAAGTCCATAGCCAAATGTGTCCAAGGTGCACTAGGGACCTCCAGAGGGCAAAGCAACCCCGCAGCAGGAGTATGAGAAGACTTAGATCTAGCACACACAGTGCATTGACGCACCCACTTAATGACTTCCTTCTGCCATCCAGGCCACCAAAAGCTGCGACTCACAAGTCTCTTGGTCTCAGAGATTCCAGGATGACCTGCCAACCGAGAGTCATGACATTCAACGAACAAATCTCTCCTCAGGGTACCAGGCACAAACAACCTCCCATGTGGCGTGTTAGATGGGGCATTCTCCTGTGCTTTAAGAATCTCATTTTCCAACACAGAGTCCAAAATAGCAATAACAACCCACTCTTGCAAAATGTTTTCCTCCTCCTCAGTACCCACCATAGGAGAAAAGCTGCGAGACAAAGCATCAGCTTTAACATTTTTAGTACCTGGGATGTAAGCAATGGTAAAATTAAACCGCGAGAAAAACGGTGCCCACCTAGCCTGACGGGCATTCAAGCGTTTGGCAGCATCAAGGTAGACCAGATTTTATGATCGGTGAAGACTTGAACGGGAAATTCCGCTCCCTCCAAAAAATGACGCCAGTGTTCAAATGTGAGTTTAATTGCCAACAATTCCCGATTACCGATATCATAATTTAGTTCAGACTCAGAAAATTTCTTTGAAAAAAAAGCACAGGGATGTACTCCATCCGTCTTTTCCTGAGACAACACCGCGCCGACCCCCACAGAAGAAGCATCAACCTCAACCAAAAATGGTTTAGTCACATCAGGCTGCGTAAGGATGGGAGCAGAGCTGAACCTCTCCTTTAGCAACACAAAAGCCTCAATGGCCTCAGTAGTCCACTGAACCGCATCAGCACCTTTCCTGGTGAGATCGGTCAGAGGTTTGGCAATCACAGAAATTTTTTTAATGAATTTTCTATAATAATTGGCGAACCCCAAAAACCTCTGTATTGATTTCACACCAATAGGTCTAGGCCAATCCTGCACAGCTTGCACTTTCACCGGGTCCATCTCAAAACCTTCACTGGAGACAATGTAGCCCAAAAAACTAAGTCTCTGTACAGCGAACTCACATTTTTCTAGCTTGGCAAAAAGTGAATTATCACTCAGTAACTGTAATACTTCACGCACACTCCTCCAATGAGACTCCAAATCCGGTGAATAAATCAAAATGTCATCCAAATACACAACCACACTTCTGCCGATCAAAGGTCTAAGGATGTCATTAATAAGATTCTGAAAAAATGCCGGAGCACTGGAAAGCCCAAAAGGCATGACCAGATTCTCAAAATGACCCAGTGGAGTGTTAAACGCAGTCTTCCATTCATCCCCCTCCTTTTTGCGCAACAAATTGTATGCCCCTCGAAGATCAATTTTCGAGAACCACTTGGCCCCCACTAACTGGTTAAACAAATCAGGAATCAATTGCAGTGGGTAAGGATTGCGTACAGTAATCTTATTAATCTCACGAAAGTCTAGACAAGGCCGTAAACCGCCGTCCTTTTTTTTAACAAAATAAAATCCAACCGCCACAGGAGATTTGGAAGGCCTAATGTGACCGGCGGCCAAGCTTGTCTGTATGTATTCCTCCAAAGCCTTTCTCTCAGGAATAGTCAAATTAAATAAACGACTTTTAGGAAGAGTTGCTCCAGGGACAAATTCAATTGCACAATCATAATCTCTATGAGGAGGCAATACCTGCGATTCCTTATCAGAAAAAACTTTCCAAAAATCCTGAATAGGTACAGGTAACTCCCCCCTTAACTACAGCAGCAATACGCCCGTTACAACACTTGTCATAACAATTAGGATCCAAGGACTTAATTTCATTGGTAGACCAATCCAGTACCGGATTGTGCAATTTTAACCAAGGTAACCCCAAAATCACCGGTGAGGGCAAATTATTCAAAACTACCAAATCCAAATTCTCTTGATGAACACCATTAATAGTAAGAGGAAATTCACAGATATGGTGAGTAACATTTTTCAAGGGAGAACTGTTGTGAATGGGCTTGAGATGAGTTCTGAGCAGAGGCTCCCTCTGGTGGTTACAAGCGGTACTGGTCTGTCAAGTGAAGATTGTGAAGATTGTGAGGATTGGGAATCAGGTGTTACTGACTGGTCTTATATAAGGGAGTCACCTTCCCATCAGGGTTACCGGTGATCAATTGTTCTGGTCTCTATCCTTGATTCCTGTTTCCCTTGTAGCCTGCTGTGTCGTGTCTGCATCTCCTGCTAACAGATAAGACATTTTCTTCTTTTTGTTTTTGTGCTTGATTTTTGCATTTTGTCCTGCACTTCTGTGGGGGCCTTCAGGGTCCCCTCCGGGGGCTTTTGCCCTCTCAGTTTAGTTCAGCCACTGATGTTTGTACTTTTGCTTTTTCCAGTTTTTTCAGTGGCTGCTGTTTTGATTTTGTTACACCAGAGAACTAATTTAGGTGGTAGAGGTCGTGTGATCTCAGGTGTTTTTGAAATTAGTAGAGTTGGTGCCTTTCAGGGTTTTCTGGATTGCAGTGAGTACCCTTCCTATCCTTTTCTATTTAGTTAGTTTGGGCCCCAACGTTTGCTCATACTATTTTCTGTCTGTGTCAGTATTTCTTCTTGTCTAACCGCCATTACATGTTTGGGGCTTTCTATTATCTTTGGGGTTCTGCTCCGGGGCAGATAGCTTTCCTATATCTATCTTTAGGTGTAGTTAGTTTCTCAGGCTGTGACGAGGCGTCTGGGACCAACGTGGGAGCGCTCCGCGGCTGCCTCTGGTTGTTGTGGTTAGTCAGGGTACTGCAATCTCATAGATTCCAACTGCTCTGGTGTATTGCTTTTTTTGCCTGCACTCCTCAGCTACCGAAACATAACAGAGAACCATCCACAGAAACCACATTAATAGGGGAAGACAGAAGTTTGGGTTTTAATTTTAGTTTTTCCAAAAATTTCCCATCAATCACATTGAGAGTTGAACCACAATCCACAAATACCCGAAACTCCATTAATTCCTCCTCAACAGCAGTGGTAGCAGAAAGAAAGACACCTTTATTGTTTAAACAAGCTATACGGGCGAAACTGACCTCATTTTTTTTTTCTCTTTATTCATTTGAAGCGCACAGTTCTTAATAAAATGCTTAGATTTGCCACAATAGAAACACAAACCTTCAGCAAATCTGCGGTCTTTTTCCCGAGAGTGAGGTGCCATTGCTCCAATTTCCATCGGCTCTCCAATGTCAGTACAGTCCCTCTCTAGACTTGGAGCTGACAAGGCAGATTTACTCTCATTAACCCTTGCATGCAGTCTCCTATCCACCCGTATAGCTAATTGCATAGCCTCTTGCAAGTTACCAGGTATAGGATAAGCAATCAGCAAATCTTTAACCCTTTCACTTAACCCTGCAAGAAATAAACTTTTCAAAGCTGAATCGTTCCACCCCACCTGAGTGGACCACCTTCGGAAGTGAGTACAATATTTTTCCACATTACCTGATCCCTGTCTCAAACGTCTCAATTCTGTCTCAGCTGATGAAACACGATCACGATCGTCATACAATAACCCCAAAGCAGAAAAAAAACTATCCACTGATCTAAAGCATGGATCACTAGGCTGCAGAGAAAAGGGCCAGTCCTGAGGTTCTTTGTGCAAAAGTGACATTATGAACCCTATGCGCTGTGATTCATCACCAGAGGATCTTGGTCTCAAAGGGAAATACAACAAGCAAACATTTTTAAAAGAAAAAAAATCTTGTTGTTCACCAAAAAATAAATCAGGCAAACGTACCTTTGGCTCCACGAAATGTGCTCCAGAACAACTACTCACGTGTTGCTGGATCTCAGCCACCTCCAGAGAGAGTCCCTGCAGGCGTTGAGCCAAATCCTGAACCGACACCATGATGGAAACAGAAAATCTTTCCTTAGAGATTTTTTAATTTTTTTTTTCTTGGCTGGACTTACTGTTATGATCTGCTACAAGCACTAAGGAAAGAAGGGAATTCTGTCCCTACAATAGAACTAAGCTGGATCCCTACGATTTAACGGGGAACCTGATCCTGCGACCAGACCCGCTAAAGTCCTCAGCTAGTCTGAACGAAGACCTATAGTTGCGAGGGAGGAATCCCTACAAGATCTAAGGACTGGGAGAAAAGGTGGACACCTCCTAACAGAAATTGTAGCAGGGATAATTAAACAGAAAACAAATTACTTAGAGATCCTAAGATCAAGCAAAACTGACTGATTAAGGCACCTAAGCACCCGGCTAGCTTAAGAGTAGATAATACAATGAAGTCCAGCAAAGCCAGAAGGGCGGAGCCAGACTAAATAGGGAAAAAAGGTCATGTGACCAGCAAACTGAAACAAAACCTAACAAGAGGGTTCTAACATGAACATAGCCCAAGGGGTGGAGTTACATTTTTTTGGATTATTTCTTTTGCCTTATATACAAATTATTTCTCTGGAAAGGATGTTCCTTGACATATTTCCCTGGAAAATTCATTTTATTTTCATTTTTGTATGTTTTAGTGTGCTCCTGTTAAAGTAGTGTCACACTCTGACAACATTGGTCAAAGGGGTGTTCCCCATGATGTTCCCATGTTATTTGAGCAATGTTCCCATCGATTTCAGACTTTTTTAGACCCTAAAAGGATCCCCAGTGGAATTGCGGCAAAAATGCTCGGTTTTCCCATAGACTTACATTGAACTGGTTGCTCAGGTCGAGTGCCCGAGTATTCCAATTTGCTCGACCCGAACAATGAGCACCTGAGCATTTTGATGCTCGCTCATCACTAGTGCTTACCTAGAGTCACCAACACATATACACTCAAACGTATAAGGCAGCAATCTGTAGCGCCACAGCATGCAAAAATGGAATATGAAAATTGAATCGCATTACAGCATTAGAAATATGAAAAATTTAGAATGCTTAGTGCATAAATTGGCCGTTTCATGTGTACTTGGAAGCCACATTAAGGCAATTCTCGCTTTCCAGGACCAAACTTAATGCCAATCCTCTCTTAGACTAAAGTCTTCATTTGTATGGGAACCTAATGTGAATCCTCTGTTAGGCTGGAGTCACACTGGCGACAAAATCGGACGACTGCAATGCGATGAAATATCGCATTGCAGTCGGACCTATGTTAATCTATGGAGCAGCTCCCAGTATCAGATTTTTGTGGTCCGTTTTAAACGTCCGAGTGCAATCGCAGCATGCTGCGATTGTCACCGATTGTGGGTCGACTATCGCCAATGCAAGTCTATGGGAGCGATCAAAAATCGGATTACAAACGGACCACACTGTGTGACTTGCGATTAAATCGCATCAGTGTCCTTTAGAAAAGCCGGCAATTCATCCCTGCCTATACTGTAAAAGCACACTGACAGCTTTAATAAAGAATCGAATCAATACATATCCACACATAGAATCCACATATTATATATATATATATATATATATATATATATATGTCATTGTGACATATATATATATATTTATAGTTGTTACACTTCTACATACTGTAATAGCCGCTAATTCAATTGCCGGCTTCAGTGAAATCACAGAAGCCGACATGAAATGATACATTGTTTCCACACATTTAACCATGTAATTTCATGTATTTTTATATATGTTTGAAACATACAATTACATGAGTATATGTGTGCTAAATTTCAGACATGTAGGGGTTAATTAAAGGTGTAAATTCGTTGAAAAAAAATGCGTGGGCTCCCGCTGTATTTTCTCCACCAGACAGACAAAGCCAGCGAGTGGGGGCAGATAATAACAGCCTAGGGAGGGTACATTTTTTTTGTGCCCCCCCTGGCTACTAACATCTGCCCCCAGACACCCCAGAAAGGGCAAATCTATAATTAGATTCGCCCTTTCTGGCACTTTGCCCGTCTATTCCCATTGCCCTGTAGCGGTGGCGAATGGGTTAATCTCACCTTAATGTCACCTTAGTATTGAAAGGTGACCTTAAGGTAGGTTAATAATTGAGAGCTGTCAATTAGACAACTATCAATTATTAATCCTATTGTAGTAAATTAAAAAAACACAGACACATTAATTAAAAATTATTTTAATGAAATAAAAACACCTTTTTTTGACCATATTTTATTTTACACTTAATCCGTGCGAAGCCATTGATCTCCTAAAATAAAGAAAAAAAAATAAAACAACATTATTCTTACCTATTCCGCCGATCTGTCACGTCCCACGCTGTAATCCTTCACAAAGGGTTAACTAGCTTTGAGCCAAGCAGTGCAAGTAATCTTGCATGCTCAGCTCAAAGCTCCTGAATGAATAAGTTCCTCTCCTGGCGACAGGAGAGGATGTGTTTCATGAATGAAGCTTAATTGATTGTGTCCACTTTCCCTTTAGGTCAGGTCACTAAAGTTAAATTGCCAATAAATCAATTAAGCTCCATTCATGAATCTATTCCTCTCCTTTCGCTGGGAGAGAAACTTATTCATTCAGGGGAATACAGGTCTGAGACAGCATTATTAGCTCTCTGCGACCTGTAACCTGTTAACCCTTTCTGAAGGATTACACCGTGGGACCTGACTGTACATCGGATTGGTAAGAATAATTTTGCTTTTTTATTTTATTTTTATTACAGTAAATGGTTTTAGCAGGAAAATAAAATATGGTCAAAAACTGTGTGATTATTTAATTAAACTTATTTTTTATTAAACTGTGTGTGTTTGATTTTTCTTTCATACAATAGGATTAATAATTGATAGTTGTCTAATTGACAGCTATCAATTATTAACCTGCCTTAAGGTCACCTTTCAATACTAAGGTGACATTAACGTCAGATTATTAACCCATTCACCACCGCTACAGGGCAATGGGAATAGACGGGCAAAGTGCCAGAAAGGGCGAATCTAATTATAGATTTGCCCTTTCTGGGGTGTCTGGGGGCAGATGTTAGTAGCCAGGGGGGGCACAAAAAAAATGTACCCTCCCTAGGCTATTATTATCTGCCCCCACTCGCTTGCTTTGTCTGTCTGGTGGAGAAAATACAGTGGGAGCCCACGCATTTTTTTTCAACGAATTTACACCTTTAATTAACCCCTACATGTCTGAAATTTAGCACACATATACTCATGTAATTGTATGTTTCAAACATATATAAAAATACATGAAATTACATGGTTAAATGTGTGGAAACAATGTATCATTTCATGTCGGCTTCTGTGATTTCACTGAAGCCGGCAATTGAATTAGCGGCTATAACAGTATGTAGAAGTGTAAGAACTATAAATATATGTATATATATATATGTCACAATGACATATATATATATATATATATATATATATATATATATATGTGCTCTATGTGTATATATCTATTCTTTCTTTTGGCATTTAAATACTATTCTTTTGGATCCATTATATGTCAGTTTTGCAAGCCTGCGAGAAAATCTCGCAAGTCGGATGAAAATCGGATGTTACAAGGTACACACACATGCGATTAAATCGCATCTTTGAAGGAAAATCGGATGCCAGAAGGATGTGTGATGTTTTTATTTTGATCCGATTGTCGACCGTCTAAAACGGACCGATTTTTTGTGGTTGTGTGTGACTCCAGCCTTAGACTGAAATCTATATCTCTGTGGAGGGGTTGTGGTCCTGCTGTGATTAAAAGCGCCTGAGGCTAAGAGGCGGAGTGCTCAGTCAGAAGGCTAATGAATACAAATTTCAAAAAACTGACCGTCACATCCAAACATAAGTGTGAACAAGTGCTTACCTAGAGTCACCAACTCATATACACTCAAACAAGGTAAGCACCTGTTCACACTTAGTTTATGTTTGGATGTGACAGTCAGTTTTTTGAGATTTGTATTCATTTACCTACTGACTGAGCACTCCGCCTCTTAGCCTCAGGTGTTTTTAATCAGAGCAGGGCCACTACCCCTCCACAGAGATGCAAATTTCGGAATAAGAGAGGATTCACATTAGGTTCCCTTACAGATGAAGACTTTATTCTAAGAGAGGATTGGCATTAAGTTAGGTCCTGGAAAAGGAGAATCGCCTTAACATGGCTTCCAGGTACACATGAATTGGCCTATATATGCGCTAAGTATTCTCAATTTTTCAAATTTCTAATGCAGTAATGCAATTCTATTTTCATATTTGAATGCTATGGCACTACAGAGTGCTGCCTTATTTGTTTGAGTGTATATGAGTTGGTGACTCTAGGTAAGCACCTGTTCACACTTAGTTTATGTTTGAATATGTCAGTTTTTTTAAATTTCCAAATGAACAATGACCCAAAGCATACTGAAAAAATGGTAACAAAGAGGCTTAAGTATAACAAAGTCAATGTTTTTTAGTGGCCATCACAAAGCCCTGATCTCAATCTAATTGAAAATTTTTGGCCAAAGCTGAAAAGGCAGGCTAGAGGAAGGCAGCACTCTGTAAGGGCCAATGTATATGCAAAAATTGAATATATGAAATCTGAAATGCATTATTGCTAAAAAAATTAACTTACAAAAATGAAGGTTCTTAGGGCATAAATTGGCTAATTCATGTATGTCCGTGAACCACGGCAGGTATGCCAATTTATGCACTAAGAACCTTCATTTTTGTAAGTACTTTATTTTTAGCAATATTGAATTTCAGATATAATATATTCAATTTTTGCATGTACATTGGCCCTTACAGAGTGCTGATGTGCTCTCTTTTGGTATATTGTGCAGTCATTGCAGCTTGCACCTGTTCACACTATATGGAGGTGCTTGTCAAGTTTTTTGTAGTTAACTATTGGAGGTTATGACTGCCTCCTTTTGTGACTTTGCACTCCTCCCATCAGCCCAAGGGTGCTTTAAATTAGGGCTGGTTCGTACCTTACCATTTAAAATATAGGCTTATAGCCTGGGAGAGGCATGTTTGATAAGCATTACAGTAGGTGTCCATCAGAGAAGTGTCACATTGCCGTGGTTGATGGGCTCACATGAATTGATCAATTTATGCGCTAAGAACCTTCATTTTTGTAAGTACATTTTTTCTTAGCAATAATGCGTTTCAGATCTCATATATTCAGCGTTTGCATATACTTTGGCCCTTAAAGAGTGCTGCTGTGCCTTTGGGTTATCTATGTATGTATGTTATCTATGTATGCACATGTAAGCAGATAGGTAGCCTATTAGGAATACAGTGGTGGTGATTCTACACTTGCAGCTTAAGTCAGGGAGCAAACATGTAATTATAATCCACTGATGCTCTATTCATGTATATAAAATAATAGTACTAGCACCATTCAAAAATTTCAATTTTTGGCACTTACAGTCATGGACAAAAGTTTTGAGAATGACACAAATATTAATTTTTACAAAGTCTACTGCTTCACTTTTTCTAATGGCAATTTGCATATACTCCAGAATGTTATAAAGAGTGATCAGCTTAACAGCAATTACTTGCAAATTCAATATTTGGCTAGAAAATGAACTTTATCCCCCAAAACACATTTCAACATCATTGCAGCCCTGCCTTAAAAGGATCAGCTAACCTCTTTTCAGTGATTGCTCCATTAACACAGGTGTGGGTGTTGATGAGGACATTGCTGGAGATCAATCTGTCATGATTAAGTAAGAATGACACCACTGGACACTTTAAAGGAGGCTGGTGCTTGGCATCATTGTTTCTCTTCTGTTAACCATGGTTATCTCTAAAGAAACACGTGTAGTCATCATTGCAATGCACAAAAATGGCCTAACAGGGAAGAGTATCGCAGCTAGAAAGATTGCACCTCAGTCAACAATCTATCGCATCATCAAGAACTTCAAGGAGAGAGGTTCCATTGTTGCCAAAAAGGCTCCAGGGCGCCCAAGAAAGACCAGCAAGCGCCAGGAACGTCTCTTAAAAGTGTTTCAGCTGCGGAATCGGGCTACCAGCAGTGCAGAGCTTGCTCAGGAATGGCAGCAGGCAGGTGTGAGTGCATCTGCACGCACTGTGAGGCGGAGACTCTTGGAGCAAGGCCTGGTCTCAAGGAGGGCAGCAAAGAAGCCACTTCTCTCCAGAAAAAACATCATGGACAGACTGATATTCTGCAAAAGGTACAGGCAGTGGACTGCTGAGGACTGAGGTAAAGTTATTTTGTCTGATGAATCCCCTTTTTGATTGTTTGGGCATCAGGAAAACGCATCATTCAGAGAAGACAAGGTGAGCGCTACCACCAGTCTTGTCTCATGCCAACTGTTAAGCATCCTGAAACCATTCATGTGTGGGGTTGCTTCTCAGCCAAGGGAATCGGCTCTCTCACAGTCTTGCCTAAAAACACAGCCATGAATAAAGAATGGTACCAGAATGTCCTCCAAGAGCAACTTCTCCCAACCCTCCAAGAGCAGTTTGGCGATCAAGAATGCCTTTTCCAGCATGATGGAGCACCTTGCCATAAAGCAAAGGTGATAACTAAATGGCTCAGGGAACAAAACATAGAGATTTTGGGTCCATGGCCTGGAAACTCCCCAGATCTTAATCCCATTGAGAACTTGTGGTCAATCATCAAGAGAAGGGTGGACAAACAAAAACCTAAAAATTCTGACAAAATGAAAGCATTGATTGTGCAAGAATGGACTGCTATCAGTCAGGATTTGGTCCAGAAGTTGATTGAGAGCATGCCAGGGAGAATTGCAGAGGTCCTGAAGAAGAAGGGTCAACACTGCAAATATTGACTTGCTGCATTAACTCATTCTAACTGTCAATATAAGCTTTTGTTACTCATATGTTTGCAATTATATTTCTGTCTGTGATAAAAACATCTGTCAAACACACACATAAAAACCAGAGGGCAGCAGATCATGTGAAAATATAATATTTGTGTCATTCTCAAAACTTTTGGCCATGACTGTACAGTGAGCTATTTTACATTCCTGCACAGTAAGCTTTCTCATGTAAAATTCCACTTCTGACTTAAAGAGGACCTATATTGACCAGTTTTTGCTCTTATTTTAATGCAGCTGTCCCTCTGAGTGTTCAATTTATTTATTTTGTTAATTCTACAATGTAATTTCAAAAGTATGAGCCTTTTTTGAGTGCTATTATTTATTGTCTTT